>JAILYA010000104.1:0-709866 GCA_021437795.1 Rhodamnia rubescens
GAAAAGACTAATTAAAAATCATGTATCAAAAGTGTCCCATATATAACCATTACCTGTGTCCCATGATACTTGGTTCAAAGTGGAAACTAAATAACAGGTCAAATGCGTGATCATACGTGTGGCGTCCGTCCATTGTGAGGTCTTTGTTTGTGATGCATGAAGTTCCGTCGTGTCTCATCTTCGCCTATCTTTGGTGTGGTTTTGTGCTTACCTGTTATTGGTCTGGTGTGTGATATGCGTGCACAGTCTTGGTTGGCGTTGTGTTTGGTCTTCTGTAACCGAATGAGAAATAGATAGTTTAGTCCTTAGGTTAGACATCTTTCTTGCTAAGCGTTCGCTCACTGCTTGTTGCTCAACTTTTTTAGCTAGCTAGGTTCTTATGGCTACAGACGGAGATGACAATCCCGCAGCCCATTGATGGAGATGGGGAGTAGTATTCAGAGTAGTTTTCCTCTTAAATCTTCTTAGTGTATTCATTTGGTTGTTTGATACAAGACAATGTAACAAACTCATATGTGTGCTTGAGCGCGTGAGCGCCTATGTGGTTGTGTGTTTTAATACATGTTTTCATAGTGAACCTCTACTAAAGCCATACCCTTTAGGCGTGCCTGCCATTTTCTGTTTATGCATGCACTTGTACTTCTCTTTAGAGTGGTCCACTGACTATTTTTAGTTTGTTTAGCTTCCACATGCGCCCGCTATTATATATAGTATAACGTGAAATCAGAGCTCGTAATTAGTATCGGATAGCGCCTCGGGACACGGGGCTCTAATCAAGAATTAACGAGGTTAAGAAAAGGGGCTTCTACACCTTTTTTGAGACTTCATTGTCACTTCAAGCCCTTATTGATATAAAGTTCACATCGGGCCCTTAGTTGAAGAAAATGAAGGTACTTCATGCTATTATTTGAAGCAAGATTAACTTCAAGTCCTTATTTGAGAAAATGAAGGCCCTTCGAGGCTCCGATTTGAAATTTCCCCTTTTATCTCGTTCATCATCTTAGGATCTTAAGATGTGAACGAATAGTAACGACAAAAGAAAAACAACATATTAAGCACGATCAACTAGGAACAACCAAGGGAAATATATAGAATCGCAAAATATCCTCATAATGGTCGACTACGTCAAACCATCCAACTCCGACAACATTATCCTAACCTAGTTGACCCATCTATGAAGTCGATTGGAGACGTCAATGGCGAATCGCGAGATAGCAGAAGCAACGTGAATCGTAATCCCAATGGAAAAGGAACTCGGGTGATCAAGATCTTTGGACATGACATTCTAAATCTCACAAAAAAAGTTGGAGCCGTAACTTCGTACGCTCTCTCCCATAAATCTGCCCGCGCTCCCTCTTTTGCTTCCGACCAAAGACTCGTGAAGAACATTAAGATGTTCCCCGTTTTATGAGCAAAAGAATTTGGCTTGGTGCTCGACTGCTCGATGCTCATTACAAACTAATTTCCATTCTTTAAGATTAGATTCGACGCATTTAGATCGCCTTTAAATAAATTAAATGCTGCAAATCTAATCTAACTTAATCTAATCCATAGATTAATCTTGGTCAGGTATTCACCGATGTAGTTTCTCTTATTTATTGGTTTTTAAATCTTACGATTCGGGCACATCCACCTTTATTTGATATGAAACATTTAAAATTATCTCATACGTATAGTATTGAGATTTAGTATGCATATAACACTTTTCATAGGGGTACGAATCTCACCGTGACCTTCTTTTTGAAATCCTATTATATCATCCTTGGTGTTTTTCGCCCCGACTGTGATCGCCGTTCAGGACGCGGATCCTCCGCTCCGCACGGTGGGTACTCCCATCGGCGGCGTCTCAACAGATCTCCACCGTCGATTCCTGCGGAGGGGGTTGCTAGGAACGGCCGAGATTTACGAAGGCACGGAGACTGCGGGATCGGGACCTCCGTGCTGACGTGGAGGTTGTAGGAAAAGTACCCAATTGAGGAAATTTCGTGGAGGAGGAGACAGGAGGAAGGACAAGGGGCCCGGGAATCGCGTGAATGGAACTCCTTGACAAAGTAAACGAGCGACGCGGAGACCGACGTGTAGGCTCCTCCCGATCTACGCCCGCCCCTCAAAGCACGGGTCACCGCACGCTACAATCGTTGCGGTATTGCACATTGGACCGCACGAAAATTCAATGACCATCAAGAGTCGCCCACTATTATAGTCGGGCATTAGTTCAGTAATAAAGTATAGCCGGAAAAATAAGACGGAAGGCATTTTACTAAAATGACCGCTCGTATAGCTCACAAAAATGATTGGACGGAGATTACTTTCGTCGTTTTAAAAAATGTCCGGGGCTAGATTATTGGCGATGATGAATTTTCGTTTTTTACAACAAATCGTTTTCAAGGAAAAAAATTTCCGAATTGTTTATTTTTCGCGAGACAAACAATCAGAACTCGAATGTAACGTCCTTTTTTCTCTCGTTCTTTTTCACGCTTTCAGAGTATATACTCTCACCTCTTTCGCGTGAATAGGCCCAAATGAATTTCCGTGAGATGAGTGTGAGGGATGGAGTACATTGCAATCCATATAGCGAAACGCTAGCAACGGTATGTGCGGTCCTTGATTTGTGCACGTGAATTTGCCCGACGCGGAAGGTTGATGCGTCAGCTGCGTTACTAACGGAAACGAAAGTCCATTTCCTGATATCCGGCCGCCGATTGAAATCAATCGACGGTCGGTCGAATCTCGCCCTTCTATGCACGGGTTCTTACACACGTTTGTTGTTACAATAGAAAAGATTCACGCATTCCACACATCATCCAACGGTGAATGTGTCAAAAAAAAGTAATTCATGGAGACCCGGATGACAGAAGCATTGCCAGAAATGCTGATTGCTAACCAGTTGGGCCTCCAAGATTTAGTTAAGAAGTCAGTCGCATGTTGATGAGGAGGAGACCAGGGAGACTCGCACTCGCACAGATTCGAAACGTGCCGCTTTAAAAAAGCCCGGCAACACAACACTCTCCTTGCAAGCATACCCCTCTCTCTCTCTCTCTCTCTCTCTCTCTACAGGCTCTTTGAAAGTCCCCTTGTGTTCAAACCTTGGTTAGCTCCAGTGCATTAGCAGAGGAAATTTCTTGCCTTCCTTGCTTTTGTGTTTGTGCCAGAGAGGTTTGAGTGAGAGAGCCCCCTCAGCAAAAATGAAGCTGCTGTGGGTTGGGATTGCTGTGGGGCTCTGTCTCAGGGAGATGGTGAATGGGTATGAACGGGTCGGTTTCAATGCAACAGAGCTGTCCCATTTTGGAGCTCATGGAACTTCTTTCCTTGCTAATGACCCTCTCATGGTTGGCCTCACTCTCATCCAAACTGCTGCTGCAAAAGGAGCTGGTAAATCCTGTACCCTCCTCCTTTTCATATGTCTAATTTGCTCTCCTGTACTTAAAGATTCAATCTGAGCTTGAACCATTAAAGTTATGGACTTGCACGTGTTGTCATGTTCTGTCCTAATCTGCATTTCTTGTGCTTCCAGTCTGTTTGGATGGAACACTACCCGGGTATCACTTGCATCGCGGATTCGGTTCAGGAGCTAACAGTTGGCTCATTCAGTTGGAGGTTCGTTGCAGCAACTTACAGTCTCCAATTTGTCCAATGAATTGACTGCTTAGTAATCATTCTGGCTGTATGCATCACATAACATGCTATTGTTACTTGTGCTACTTGTCTAAATCTTCCTTCTGTATAATTGGACTTTACAAGACATATCAAGTCTTATTTCATGTCATTACAACGTGAGATGACCTTCACAAATCACGCATCAGCTCGGTGACTATAGCCTCTCTCTGTGGAGATGTCTGATGAGTGCTTTTCTCCACATTCCTAAGACATAACCAAAATGGCAGTAAATTCACAATAGGCAGTCTCATTCATTGGAGATCCTCTTGTGATCTATCTCAAAGAAAACATTGTTAGTCTTGTCTCAACAAATTGCTTGCAAAAAGCACAACACTCGATTTTGCTTTTCCCAGGAGTCGGAAGATAGCTGATTACATGATTGAAACTTCACTTTCTAAGCTGAGCTACCATATGGCAGGGTGGAGGATGGTGCAACAATGTGAGATCTTGTGTTTATCGGAAAAATACTCGACGTGGATCCTCTACATACATGGAAAAAGAGATACCCTTCACCGGAATACTGAGCAGCAACCCTGAAGACAATCCTGGTTCTCTTCATGATTTGCCTAAAATTTATTCCCAACTACAGTTCTAGTCTTTGCACTTTCCTTTTGCTTCTGAAGACTTTAACTTTAAAGGACTTCCAATGTGCAGACTTCTTCAACTGGAACAGAGCAAAGCTTCGCTACTGTGACGGTGCCTCTTTTATTGGGGACACTCAAGATAAGGTTCATTTTTCTTCAGACTTCTCAGTCTCGTGATTCTTTAAGTTCGATATGGAGATCCTTTAATAGAGATATGACATCATGGAGTCAGTTAGTTATTTTTGCGGACAAAGAATGTTTCCTTTTTGCAGTAGAGCATGTTTGATTGGTCGACCATCTTTATTTCTTTGTTGGTGTTTGTCTGCTAAATGTCAATTGCCCAATCGCACGACTAATGTTCAAAAGACTTTCATCACTGTTAGTTTAGATTTCATAAACATGCTTGTTTTAAAGTACAAACTACTTTAACTGAAGGATGCGCAACTGGAGTTCAGAGGACAGCGCATATGGTCAGCTGCAATGGAAGATCTGATGTCAAAGGGAATGTCGTCTGCCCAACAGGTTAAACACAATTCTCTTATTCTACTGCTGGGCAATTGAGTTGATCATTTAACCTCTGAATGTTGCTCTCTCTACTGTCATCTTTAACTCTTTGTACGAAATTTTTGGACTTCTAGGCCCTTCTTTCTGGGTGCTCTGCTGGAGGCCTGGCATCAATTCTTCACTGTGACGAGTTCCGTGATCTATTCCCTAGAACAACGAAAGTGAAGTGCTTGAGTGATGGCGGATTATTTCTTGATGCGTATGTATCAATATGCCTCGATTTTGTCCTTAGTTCTCACATTTCACTCCATGAAGCATCTCTTGAAATATTTCTGGTGGCTTTGTTTCCCTGGATTCTAGGCTTGATGTATCAGGTGGGCGTACCCTCAGAAACTTCTACGATGGGGTAGTGGATTTGCAGGTACGAGCACATTTTATATCTCCTATACCTTCCAGTTTCAAGCTCTGGTCAGCCAACTTTTGAATCAGTAAAATTTATGCCATAAACTCTAGGTTGCTTGAAGAATCACATACTGTATCTCATATCTGTTTAAGAATTGTTAAGCCATTTCAGAGTAGTATGTCAGCATATGATGATATCTGATTTGTAGAAACAGCATGTAGCTTTGCCAATTAGGCTGTTAGCAAAAGTTTATGTTTATCCATTTTCTTATGATTTCAGGGGGTGCAACAGAACCTTCCACGTACGTGCACCGATCGCCTTGACCCTACACTGGTATGCCTCTGCCGTCAACTTGAGTCATTGAAATTCATACATATTTCGAACAAACAATAAAATAAAACCCATACATACATATCTTGCGCTCACGAGTTTGATCATGGGCACGATAAATGTAGTTACTCATTCCCAAATTGATTTTCTTCTCTCCTAATGTTTATCCTTCTTAGTGCTTTTTCCCACAATACTTGATTTCCAGCATCAAGACCCCGCTATTTCTGCTCAATGCGGCATACGATTCATGGCAGGTAGCAGACTCTCTTCTACAGAAAGCAATATTAACGATGCATATGGCAATGAATTGAGCTACCGTGAAGATTTTAACATCAATTATCTTTCTATAAATCAGATTCAGGCCAGTCTAGCTCCACCATCAGCTGATCCTCAGGGATATTGGCATGAATGTGCATTAAACCATGGAAAATGCACTTCGACGCAGATTGAGTTTCTCCAAGGTGAGTTCCATTTTGGCCTTATGACAGGAAGTAATGAAATATGCATCCCCAGTGGACCTACTAATCATGCTGATTTGTTTCTGTGTATCAAATAGGGTTCAGGAGCCAAATGCTGAACGTGATAAAAGATTTCTCTGCGTCGAACCAAAATGGTTTGTTTATCAATTCATGTTTTGCCCACTGCCAGTCCGAGAGGCAGGACACTTGGTTCGCTGACGATTCCCCACTTATCGGAAGCCAGGTAAAATTGTTGTATCCTAATCTAGCATCATCCTCACTTGACGAGTACACTAAACACTCATGCATGACCCAAGTTAAACAGAGAACAACACATTATTCATGTTATTCATTCTCAACTTTGATGTGCAGCCGATTGCGATTGCTGTTGGGAATTGGTACTTTGATCGAGCAGTGGTGAAGGCCGTCGATTGTGCATACCCTTGCGACAACACCTGCCACAACCTTATTTTCAAATGACGGGACTATTCGTCAGTGTTAATCCATTCACAAAATAGCCCTAGGGAAGTGATATACATATACTCGATCAGCGGGGAATTTCCGTTTCATAGATAGTTGATGACAGACCATAAAGACTGAAGGCTGCTGAGAAGTGCAAAAATTAAAATCAGCTAGTCTTTTACTGTTCTTCATTCCTGTGTGGGTTGCTTTTTTGAGTAGTACAGATGAAGTTGCACTTTTGCTAACTTGTCCAAATCTTGTTCTCCAATCTCACTTGTGTCTGCACTAGCGAATCCGATATTTTGTCAGGTACATCTAAAACGCCGTGTTCATGGGAGTGTATCTCGCAATATTGATATAATCTATTTTTATAGCAATTCTCTCATCATTTAGTGACATCAGTGTTTGTAAATCGCATGCGCATCTTCCCCTCAGGTCCACTGCTCTTTTTAAAGTGAACTGCAAGTTTCTTCCTAGTTTTTTGTCATAGTACTCTATCGAGACGAGTGGGAGCTCGGGTGCTTGTAAGTGGATTGAAATGTGATTATCTAGTCACATTTGCAACGACGATATTTCCATTCATGTAATCGATGAGTAGCAAAAAAGAATGTGTTACTTGTTAAACTAGTAGCTTTTCTTGTTGAGATGTAAGCCTAGAAAATTAGATTGTCTGAAACGAAAATGGTTGTCGGAATGCTGGGGGCATTATTTTTAGCGAAATAGATTGCTAGTGTCACATATGGCAGAAATATTCCGAATTGTGTATCGCTTAGAAAATTTCCCAGCAGATAACTGGAGAAAGTTTTCATTTTTAGCATGAAAAGAGCTGGCGAAATTTGCAATGATTTTCCTAGGAGATTATAATTAAAGTTTCCCAACTTCCGTTTTATCAACCTGTCAATGGAAAATTAACTTCCAGTCTTTCTGCTGAATCATATTCATTGACCTCAAATGAACCAAACCATTCTATGAAAATCAGTGCAAAGCAACTGAAACTTCTTATCTTTAGGAAGATGCTGATGAAAACAAGCATATGATGTGTATTAGCCATCGGATCTTGCATCCACAAAGATGGTTGGAACTAACAGTAAAATTTGAGGTCTATTCCAGATCGTACGGACAAAAAGTTTGTCCCAGGAAAGCCAAAACAAGACATGGAATTTCTACGAATGAAGTCGCTATCTCAGCACATGCAGGTCATGTTACTGACTAAATCTTATGCAAAACAAATGAGTTCACAACAAGACACCAAGAGACAGAGATGCACAAGAATGGTATTTATAATCATGATGCAACTGTAACATGTTTGACACATAAATGGTTGAACACATATAAGCTCTAGGGATCAATCTCATACGTTCAGTAAACAGAAGGGAAAATAAAACAGAGGGTAAGAACTGCATCATTACCCTTTGCAATGCTCACCTGCAAAAAAGGGAAAAAAGGAGGAGGAGGAGGAGGAGATTGTGTGGAGATTTCTTGTTCATACTTTCTTGTCTTGAAACTTGGTCTTCATAGGATCCAAAGAAGACGAAGAATTTTGCCCGGAAGAAACAGCAATTCCTTGAAGAGTCTTGCCGTACATGTCAGAACCTGGTGAAGCTTGCAGAATCTGATCATTTGGGCAACTGCTGATCAAGCCACCACCAGTCACTGAGCATGTGCCTGCTGATGGTTTCTCGTCACTGTGACCCAGTTGAGAAGCTTCACTTGGTGAGAGGTTAAACACAAAGGGATTGTGGTGGAGATATTCGAACCATTTCGTGAGTTCTGCATCACACGGTGATGGGTGTGCCTCAGTTTCTTTGTCGAATCTCCCGCAGTCGGCCAATAACCATGAGATTGGGGAGTTTTCAAAGATATGATCATCCTGCAAGTTAACAGTGCCGCTCCAGTAGCTACTATTATTGCGGTCGATAGTGCAATAATAGTTGTCAGAGGGTCTATTTGGCTTCAGAGCTGAATGGACCTGTTTTGGACTGATATCTGAGGAACTCCAATTCCAATTGTGATGTAGAGCAGTATTCGAACTTGCTGATGGACCCATGGTAGTTGAACATCTTAACTGCTGAAAGCATAGCTCGCCCACCGGATCATCAGGCTGAAAGCAGGTGATGAAGCTTCCATCACAGGCGATACCGGGCCTCCTGAATGAGAGCTCCGGAGATGGAGTCACTCTCAGACTCTGGCTGCTAGTTGTGGAACTGGCCTGGGAAAGGTTCGGTTTAGTGGATGCAACAGAGACTACATCATTGTTTTCACCCATTGCATGAAACTTTATTTCGTCATTGTTTTCAACCTTAGAGAGGGGCTTGTGGGTATTGGGGTCAATCCCAATTTGCCTGAGCTTCTTCTTTATGCATGAGTTCCATAAGTTCTTTATCTCGTTGTCAGTCCTTCCAGGCAAATGTGCTGCAATCTGTGACCATCTGAAAAAAAGAAACACCCATTAGACTCCTTCATCTTGGAGATACTTTTTCAGTGATAGAAAACAAACAGATTAAATGTATGTTTAAGTAAACTCTTCTTGGTTTTCAGTTTCGTCCCCACGAAAATAGACGATAACCGTCTCGAGAATTGAAGTCCTGAAGTGCAAATGCTACCTGTTGCCTAGAACTGCATGGAGTTCAATTATCAAACTCTCTTCCTGCTGGGAGAATGCACCTCTCTTCAAGTCAGGCCTCAGATAGTTTATCCACCTTAACCGGCAACTCTTCCCGCATCTTTGCAAGCCTACATAAAGCAATTATGACAGGTGAAGCTGGCCACAGAAGAGCGAAAATCCTTCTCCACTGTTGCATTACTACAAAAGTGAAAAGGACTGACTAGTTTGATTTACCTGCAAGCTTTGGGACTGAGCTCCAACACCCATGTCCAAATTTGGTGATGTAGTTCAAAAGCTTCTCATCTTCCTCGGGCGACCACAGACCTTTCCTCAGCTTCTGTTTGTGACAGCAAGAGTGTCTTCCCATGCAAAAATGCCTAGGTTTCAGGAAGAATCGCTCTAATCTGTCAGGCAAATGAAGTGGAGAATACGTGAAAGGAATATTGCAGGTAGACACTGCGATAGACGTCACAGAAATGAAGTGTGGCGTCGTAACTAGTCGAATTTATAAATAGCCTACTGGAAATAAGAACGTTTTTTTTCTCTCTTTCGTCTTTTTTGAGGGGCTATAGATTTCAATATGTTACAAATCAGCTTTGCAGGCATTTGTTGCTGGATGAATATGCATATGAGCTCCACGTCAGCATCATGGGGCAGACAGCGTCGTCGATGGACGGTCCAGATGCAGGTACAATATGACCTGCAGGAGTCCCATCAAAGGTTTTAGTCTCAATGAATGTGTCAACTTAGTGGGCCTGCTGGATAGATATTATCATTTGAATAAGGACCTGTGCAATCAGAAAGATTCCTTGTAGCTTTGTAAAACAAATGCTGCAAATCGGAATGCGATGGTAACTGGTGATTGTGAAATTCATTTGCTCAATGTATTCTGATGAGTGAAACATTTCTGGTGTAATATGGAGCAATTCATCTAATTATGTCAGCAGATGCTTGAAGCATTCTCGTCTCTTTTGAAGAAAATACCGGAAACAAATAATACAGCCCCACTTTTAGGGCCAATTTCTGAACCAGATACCAATCAAATACAACTAAGCCTCATTCCTTGCGGCTCTTTCAGACAATCTGCGAGTACCATGAGCACTTCATGAAGTTCCATGATAGGTCCGAAGGTTGAAGTATTCTCAACATGTTAGAGATATGGCAGAATAGGAGAAATGGGACATATATTGCTCTCTCAAGTGTCAAGAATGCTCAGTGGTAGCTTGATATGGATATCGTCCACTCCAGAAACGCAAGGGTCAATTGCAACTCTTCCGATAATAACATAGTAAGAGGATGAAACAGTGAAGTTACAGATAGATTTTCGTCCCAAAAACAACGAAAGACTTACAATCTAAACTTTACATCAACATCATCAACATCAACATCACCTTAAACCCAAACTAGTTGGGGTCGGCGGTCGATGAACCCAAAAGCAAGCCGAAAGAGCTATAAAATAAAACAAAATACGATAACATGGTATAGGATATAAAGAAGAAAACAAAGGGCTAGAAAGAGTTAGGAACATATGAATTTTTGCCCTCCACAATGTTAATCGCTTTCTCCACTGCCTAAGACAAACAGTATGCCAATCTATATCCCACTCCAACAAATCTGTCTTACTACTTTTCCCAAGTAGTTTCGGCCTTTCCTCATGTCATGCTCTATAACACTTTTTGGAGCATTTAGGGGTCTTCGAAGAATATGTCCAAACCATTCAAACGATGTTCTCTCATCTTTTGGCACCGATACTACTCCAACTTTTCGTCGAATATCCTCATTTCTTATTTTATCCATTCTTGTATGGCCCACATCCACCTTAGATTCTCATTTCCTACTTCCATCTTATGCTCTGTTGCCTCTGTGCCAACACTCCTCGTATATCATTGCGGGTCTTTGGTTGTTCTATAGAATTTTCCTTTTAGCCTAAGAGGGTTTTGCGATCACAAAATCTGTGTGCGCCATTTCATCCAACCGCTCGACTTACAATCTAAACTTTGAGAGAGGAAAAACACAAAAACCAGAAATAAGTCTCTTTTGCTTTCTCTCTGGCAAATTTCCTCTAGTGAAGAATATTTTCAGAGAACTCTGACTTTCCATTCTGCTAAGGCCTGAGAGGTTGGGTGATGCAGCAAGACTAGGCTAAAACGGCTCATTCATCAAAGTATTTGAGAGGAAACTTGTTCTGCAGATCCCGAATGTGGTGTACTGTACGCGACAAGTGCAACTATAAAATGACGTTAACTGTAACTGTAGTTTCAGAGTGGAAGTCATCCGCCTGAAGTCATAACTTTGAAAGGCAAGTACATTTTTCCTTTTTTGCATGTTCTCAAAGGCAAGGAGAAATATTTCAAATTCCGTAACTGTAACTTTGCACTAACTACTTTTGTTCTCTCCTTTTTGTTTTGGCATCATGATCACAGTAAGAACGGGTTATGAGATTTAATACAACTTTCTACCTTCTTTACAGAGTTTGTCTTAAACATTGTGCACGATGTTATGTTTAACTATATCTTCTGGGATTCAAGCTTATCATTACCGACATTGCTGTCATGGATGAAAATACACTCTACAGCCAAAGAGAAGAAGAAGCCAAGAAATTGTTAAAATGGGTTTGGAGTTCGGTGAGAACTTTCACACCTCCATTATTATGTACATTGAAATACTCGTACCAATTACATTAACCAACAACCACTGGCCTGTCCGTTTGTTCAATGTACTTCCTGACATGAAGCTTCCTTGACCCTTTGCTAATCCCCCGATCGAGACAAGCCATTTAACAATTTGACTTACATATGAAAAAGAAAGTAAGTCCAGGTATCCGTCACTTCAATGCGAACTGTTTTCGTGCTTATGAGAAGAGTGGCCGTTGTTACAAGAAGTTTTAACTGCCGTGACCTTATCACTCGCCATCCAATCTTGGCTAATAATTTGAATAATAAGTCAACTGCACTGATGGTTAATCTGTCAATTCACTAAGTTAAGTCAGTACGGAATTCTCTAAAAGGTAAGGTCTTTTACAATATTAATGCTTGGGATAAGCGCAGATATTCACTGTCAGAACCAGGCAACCATCTTGTGATCTCATCATCACCTGCACACAATCGATACACGTTGCTCTTGTTACTTGAATTTTCAACTCGGGGTTCAGTCACGCAGCCTATTTTTATGACTTGAGGGTGTTGCCGTCGCTCCTGCGACGGCTATCTTGAGATATAAAGATGGAACTTTAGAAGCATTGTTCTGGTGTTACTCTGCATTAAGCTCTTCTGCTCGAAGAACCTCAGAGAGATATAGATTCTGAGATCCTCTAGGTACTTTTTTTCTCAGGCCCTCCATCATAACTTTTTTCACCCAAAGTGTAATGGATACGACCTGGTGAAGCAAATTAGAGGCCGGTTGTGATGGTTAGTTGTGATGGGAAATTAATCCATTATTTGACATCAATGAAAGGAAGGACTTGAACCTGGTTCACAATCAAATTGTCATTTGAATAAGAGGGGGACATAATCTACATGTCTTTGAACAAAAACTTCTTATCCTTAATAGTAGCCAATTTCCTAACACTTTTCGAGTGCAAAGCGAGACAACTAATCGACAAGAAAGCTTACGACAGGGGCACGTTAGGCAGCACATCACGTTCTTACATAGAGCAGATATCACTATCCCTGGTAGAATCACTTCCATCACCTCATATTATTTACACATGAATGAGATACTTCACCCTACAAATAGTACAGACAAGAAGTTAACTGCAAAATATAGGTCCATGGTGCTTTTTTATCCCTCTCAACAATCATTATTTGGCTAAGAAGATGGACACCATTGGTGTACTAGGCATTTTCATATAAATCAGGGTCGCGTTCGAGATGATGGTCCCGAATGCTGATTCATCCCTTCTTAATTGGCCCCTTTAACAGTAGTTGGAAACATAAGCACATGGATGCTTTGCTAATCAATATCACAACAAAATTGCTAAATCGTTTTGTCTTGTCAAGACCAAAGAGCAATAATGATGGCAGCATGGCCGTCGTTATCATGACTTTCCTTACCATTTCTGGAATATTAAGATCTCCAGAGCAATGATGTTTAGATAAAAACCGAGTTTGATCTCCACTTAATTCCTGGATTAGGCATTCTAATGACATTTAGCAGGAGTAATCATATGCAAAGGAGGAGGGCCTTTTAATGGGTGGTTTTCATTCTAGTCAAGTGGTAAAGGACAAGGGAGGCCCCAAATCACTGTGCAGATTGACTTTATTAAGAAGGCAACATGATAAGAAGTCTTTCAATCCTTTTTTTTCAATCACATCAATTATCAACAAGCTTTGCCTGGTTGAAGTGCTTCCTTGTCCCCTGTCTTTACATAATTACCACCTCACTTTTGCTTTGTAGTGGGAAGTGATGGTCAACTTTTCTTGACACACCTAAGTAACTGCTTTTTCTTCGGTTTTGGGAGGAAGTGTTTGCCTTTAATTCCACTGTTTAAGATTCTCAAATGAAGCTCTAGAATGAACCCTTGGAAAAGCAAAGTCACTTTTCTTATGAACCTTGTCCTGCTCTTATTGGAGAATGGTTTTGATCAACACACTAAAGTGAAAAGACATTAAGCAAATTCACATCAGAAACTTCTGTTCTTTGGGACAATTAGACAATGCTAACACTTCATATCAATGCATATCTCTAACCACCACGGAAACCTCTAGTTCTCGCTCAGTTTATACAATCAATTTGATTATTCGCACTTTTTCTTTTGCTTTACCATGATGTTTATGCCTGCATCTAGGACTTTGTTGTAGTTGTTTGTTCATGTCCTTTTAACACTGCCGCATGAATCGCCGCTGCTCTTAAACCTCTCTTGTATGCAACATAGCCGAATTTCAAGATGATGAATAGAGCAATTATCTAGTTCCTTTTCAATTCTAGATATGACGGTATTTCCACAATCCTGACAAATTTGATGTAAATGAAAGCCATTTGCTCCATTTGATGGCTTCTTAAGCATTTATTTCACAGTGGCAGCAGTCACAGAGAAGAGGAGAGCATAAGAGGCCATCACAAACATGTTAGCTCCATCACGCAGAAACAGCTAAATACTTTCACTTGCCATAAAAAGGTCTGGACCAATCCACGGGGTATCCTTGCTCGCCTAGACAGCACACAGAGTCAAAACCCCGTACAGAGCTTTGTGGGCATTTTGCTAGTCCAGCAAGATCTCCACAACTTGAAATGTTGCCATGCTATAGTTCTCTAAAATTAGGACAATGTAAACCATAATGTCTCAAGATTCTATGGCTCATTGCACCATCACACACATGCATGATCAAAATGATCAGACGCAACACATGTTGGACAAGCTTTGCTCACTTCACTGTACAAATTTGTATGTTAGGAGTCAGGACTTAGGAGCTAAGATATCTGAAATGTACTTCCACGTCGTTGAAGTTGCCAAGTGCCAAATGCTGAGGACATTATCATCAGCAGGAGAATAGATCTAGTCTGTGTTTAGGCAGAATTGCAAAAATAACTCCTTGGAAACACTAGGAAACCAATACAGATAGCATTCATTCAATTTATTGAGAGTTCAAGCCAAAGAGCACCATGCGAGAACAAGAACTTAAGACTTAGGTAACTCTAAATTAGCTCACTAATTCTAATTGAGAAGCTAAAATGCCAGACGACATTTCGTTTGAATTTACAGTTCCAAGGGCAAGTCATAATCAGTCATTGCAGAAGCAGCCAAGTATCATTAGTACCTTACATACGAGATCAAGTAGTCAAGATTTGCTATCTATTAAGTAGTGTAAGAGAGCAGACTTCTACTTGCAAAAACACATTCCATTTCCCGCGATTGGGAAAACATTTCTTTATTCTATTCTTGCGTCAGATTAACAAATCATGCTCAACTTGTTATGTAAGACAAATCTAAGAGTCAACAGTAAGATAAGCATCCTCCGCAAACCAAAATCGGAGCTTTGGCTAGTTGAGCAACACTTAATTCAACTGGTCATTGTAAATTTTTAAACTCATCAACTCAAACGAGGGTTTCCAGTTGTGCAAAGTAAGTTGCAGAGAAGGCGAAAGAGGGAAATCTTCGCTGGTGTTACTTGAGCGAACAAATACCTCTCCATCAAGGACCAATCATGAACTGCATACAAAACATCAAGTTCAATTATTTCTCGCTTCAGCCCACAAATAAGGGTGATAATTCTTGAAGCTAAATATGTGAGCTCCTACTTACCTGCAATCTTCTCTAACAAGTCTAGTGTTGTTTCGGTTAGCAGAATCAGCAACCCCACCTCCGTTGATATCAGAGTCTGGACAAGGATTTTGCACTGATGTAGACTTTTGAAAATCGCCGTTTCTTCCTTGGAACTGGAATAAGGAACGAAACTATTAGAGGCTAATAATTGTGTATCATACTACTTCATGCAAGTTAGGAACCCACAAGAGGTAAGCTTATTCCATTTTTTGAATTTCATGACCATTCTACCAGCATCTCCTTATAAAACATTTTTGTTTATGGTGTAACCCCATCAATGAACATGGTAATTAGTGAATCTAAGTAATGGTACACCAGCATCCTATAACACGTAAACTTAGCATCTCGTTGAACATCCCAATCAAGTAGACATCAACTAACCTGACCGGATGTATGATTTGTTACACAACTGGCACTATTGACATTCTGAATTGACTCCTTTAGACTGAAAGCTGTGGCCGCATCCGTATTTTCCATAGTACCCGGCCCTCCAAAGGTAGAGGTTTTCGGCCCTGTTCCCTGCTTTAAAAGAGGCACTCCTGGAAATGGAACTAAGGACGACAGGCATGGCATCGACATAGGAAGTCCTTGACCAGGAAGACCCACCAATGGAAAGTTTGGGGCAACTGTATGGTGCAAAGTGGTCGAGGCGGACACATGAGGCATGGGGACATGTGTTCCACAATTCATGCCGACCATGCCCACACCCAAACCCATCCCGATACCCATCGGCGAAAATTGAGCCATCTGTGATGGATGTATTCGCTGAATTCCCGTCTGAAACATCATTGGTGGCATGTACAAGCCATTTGCCATTGACATCATCTGGTGAAAGAGGGAAATGGACAGCAAATGCACTTTAGGAAAGGTCTAGTTTGTCTACAAAAAGGTCAAACAATCATGTCAATTGTTACTTATTCTACAGAGAAAAAGAGAGGAGGCTGGTGTACCTGAACTTGGAGTTGAAGCGTCTTCAGATACTCGATGGCCTCATCAAGCATTGATGCTTTGTCCACCTTGCAATAGCAAATTAACAGAATCAGCAAAATAAATGTGTTGACTGTCAAGTAGTAAATGATTTCCTTAACAGAAGTCTAAATGTTTGAATTGCACCTAGCTCATGCATGGAGGATTGAGTGTTGCATAATGAATATCGACACTCCAAGCAAGGAGTCGCAGATTTTGGTTGACGGTTTATGCTTGATGTTCAACTTGACGTCATAAACGACATTTAGTCACAAATTCTAGTTATAGAATGCCAAAGAGTTTCAATTAAACTTAAATGTCAGATAGTTAAATTTATCTTGAAAGGTCATGAAAAAAAGTGCAAAGTTTTTTTTTTTTTTTTTTTTGGGCAGGGGGGTGGGGGCTTTGGGGGGGAGGAGGAGGGGAAGGTCACGAAGAAAAATAATCAAACACAAAACTATCAACCTTATTGCAGTTTGGTATAAGTTCTTGCAATGCACGCATCTTCTCGTTGATCCTGTCCCTCCTTCTCTGTTTATGATGGGGCAAATGAATTTCCATCAGACTATGATAGGGTGAAAAGCAACTTCATATGACGAGAACTGATAATATACCGACAAAAAGGAGAAACCATATCCTTTTAGATAAAGTTATTGAATGCAAGGCAGATCCATACCCTTTCAGATAAATTATGTACTTCAGCTGCTCGGCTTCTCTTGGAACTACTACTGCGAGCAGTTGCTGCTGCCACTTTTTTCATGCCAACTGAATCTTCATCAACATCCTGCGCATAATTACAAGTCTTGTTAGAAAATGGAAGATTAGATTCATGAAGACACCTCCAAATGAACACAGGCAGAAACATCAGACTAACTTCAGCAAGGTCAGAATTGTTGGTGCTAGGACATTTCCTCTTTCTGCACGGTGGAGCATCTGAAGCTCTCTCTGCACTGTTTCCCGAGCAAACAGAGGAAGAAGCAGCGACAAGCTCTATCATCTTGTCATTGTCTGGTGATCCTTTACTCGAACTTGCGCAAAAACTTTGATCAGCACTTTTATCATTCTTCAAAGCATCTTCTTGGCAAATCAAGGGCTTTGAGGCAACCATCAGTTGCTCCTTTTGGACTTGGCAATTTGAACTTGCTTCCGTCCTTGGACAAACACTCGATTTGCTTGCCAGATTATCAGCAGTAATGTTATCATTAGCTGAAGAATACTTTTCTTTCCATGCAGATCTCTCCAAGTTTGATGAGCCCGAGTCGCTGGCTCTGGCATTGTTCTCCATATTGACGTGGGAAGGAGTGGCCACTCTTGCGAAATGAGAGAAGTTGATAAAACTAGAGCTTTTGGCAGACAGTGTGGCATCCTTAGCTTGACCTTTTTCACTTGTAGATCCGACTGCTAATCTTGGTAACCGACTAAAGTCTCCAAAAGTAGAATTGTAGGTAATACTGCCTTTACTAGAGCTGAGAGTATCCATGGCTCCATGCTGAAGAGATGGCAATGCTGTATTCATTCCCATTCCAGTTATCTCAACGTCTGCTGCAGAAGGAACCTTGGCACCGTTCACACGCTCTGGACCAACCTCTTTATTTTTACTCTTTTGGGTTGAATCAAAACTATACAGATTGGAGAGCTCATTTACTGGGACACCCGGCAATTCAGGGAGGAAATCGGAGCTGTAATCATTTCGTAAAGGCTCATTGATGGGACAACTAAACCAGGGCACAATATCCTCATCATGGGTCAAACACATTTCACCGGGCGGTGAGGACATTGGGAATTCACTCAACCCAGAGTCCAGCTCTGCCTCAAACTTTTCGGCATTTGAAGCAGCACCATTGCCCACATCTTTACCGCTAATCCAAGGACTTTGAGAAGTGAAATCAGACGGTAAACCAAAACTAGATTGGCTCTTTTTGGGCCTACTGGACTGTCCTTGCATCACGACCTGACCATTTTCCCATCTAAGCTCAACAAACTCATTCTCTGGTCTGCATATAACACACGAATTGCGCATAGTCGGACTCATCATTAATAGGTGAACTTGGAACAATAACTCACACAAGCATGAACTCTCCAATAAAGTGAGGGATAAAATAACTTACATGAATGACAGATCTGCTGAACATGGTTGGCCCTTGTCTTGGCTTGAATTGAGCTTCTCTTGAGCCCTCCCATACAGCTCAAACAATGGCATTTTCAAGAGTTGGAACCACTGCTATGTCCTCAAAATATGCATAAAGGCACAGATTGGACCTTTCACAAACATAAAGAGGCAAATCCTGAAAGACCCCAGAAACACAGAAGTCCACAAGTGCTCAAAACTTTTCTCTGCTTGACCAAAACCCCTCTTCAAGGCAACTCCAGGAGAAAGGAAATTAGCAAAAAAACAAAGAGCCCCTCCTTTTATAGTCACAAAAAAATTGCAGTGAAGTCGTTATCGATACGTTTAAACATGTTTAACGTAATTTAATCAGCATAATCAAAGAATAAAAAGTTCTTGGTCAAAACAGTTCTTTAATGCTTCCAAAGGACGCCCCCTCCAAAACAAAACAAAAAAAAACTCGAATTCAGCACTTTCTTGGAGGAAAGTGAGATCCTTTGCACTTTATTGTACTAAAACTTAGATTACCCAGAAGAAATAAATCTGTGAAGATTATGGGAGGATCACGCAGCTCATAGAAAACCGCAAAACAACACAAAAAAATATCCAATCTTCCACAAATGAGCAAGCGACAGCGCCAGAATCGCATGCATATGATTGCAAAGGAGCGGACTTTGAAGCTCTCTCGAATCAGTCGAAGTACGGAGTAACTCTAATCCACATGCGCTAAAAAGTCTGTCTGAAGATGACGAAAGAGAATCAAAGAGATTTTGTGGAGATTATGAACGGCCCAAGTGGGGCGTGGAAGGCGGCGAAATGTTTGCAGGATTGCCAGAGAAAGAAGAGGCTACCGAGAAAATTACAGGAGTCCGAGCCTTTTTGGCGTTTTTAACTTGGGTCAGCATTGACTTGCTGCTGCATAAGGATTTTAAGATCTAAATTTCCAAGGGAAAAACAGCCAATAAATAATTATAGAATCACCAAAACTATTTTGCAAAAGAGATTTGTTAGGCAGCATCAGAAATTGATATAATTTTCAATGTAGTAAGTACAACTCTTATGAAGAGTGTATAATCGATATTTCGAAATTGATTTTGTAAGCTTGACACGTTATGATATGTCGTAAGAACCATATCCAGCTCGGTTATTAGTATGTTTGGATTGATTTCATATTAGCTTTGGATACATCACTTGATAAATCAAAATTCATATCCCTCTGTTCCTCTCGAAAGTAATATCAGCTCGTGGGACGATAGGAGTGCTAGAAGGTTTAAAAAATAAAAAGTGATTTTTCATCTCTCTTTCCTTTCTGTGAGGCTAGTGGAAAGCTGCCTGTGTTCTCAAGTGTGTGACCTGGACATTGTATCCATTCAAAATGTCGTATTTTGCAACTCTTGTGTTTATCGTCTTGCATGTTGATATGGTGTCACTTAATTAATCAACTGCAATTGTTTTGAATGCACGTTTGCTTTTTGAGAAATTTTCAAATAAGAATATAAAGAGCTTTTATTTTTTTAAATAAGGACCTGAAATGTTTTTATTTTTTTTAAAATAAGGACCTAAAGAATTCGGGATTTAAGTGATCTGATAATGGAAAACAGTGGGAATCATATCTTTCTTCCATCCGCTTCACTTTACTAATAATGTGTGGGGTAGCCCCTTTCTTTCTAGGTAACTTCATATGCTTGACTTTTGAATCATTATAATGGAATCCTTGACTTGGTCAGCATGACAGGATTTTAAAGAGGATTTGCAATTTTGTTAAAAGTAATCCTCCCTCAGTCCTCATAATATTTTGTTAATATTTTCATGCTCAAAAATCATTTTTTATTGTCATACACATGCTTTGAATGTGAAAAGGAAACCTCAGTGAAATCTATATATTATTTGAAACCCACAAAATTTATTATTGTTTAAATTACCTTTTCCGACACCCGAAAGATACAATGTTATCCCAAATATCCCCCATCAGTCTCTCAAGAAGTTAGTACGCTTTTGTCTTCATTATCGCAAGATTTAATTTTTTTAAGGTCAATTCTTATGATCAAGAAAGCATGAACACCCTTTGGAAGCCTACGTATCGTATCGGACATGTGCTTGGGACACCGACACATGATCGATATATGATTAATAAGTATCGAGACATCCCATAATTGATCGGTTATCCGCACAACTAGCGACACGTGAGTCCAATAACTCATCACACCCTTTTCGACATGTACATGATCAATGTTAAATAAATTCAATAAAATATGAGTCAAAATATAAATCTTATACATATATATATTTAAGTCATATATCTTTCGACAAAAAAAAGTCAAATACACAACCATTTTAAATTTATTATTTCGCATAGCCCCACAAAAACCTAATCATGAATCCCTAACACAAAAATAAGAAAAAAAAAACTCGCCACTAATGTTTTTATATATACATGTTAAATTATATATATATATATATATATATATATATATAATATACGACGTGTTCCAATGTGTTAGAATTTTCTATTCTCTTAGAAATGACATATCAAGTATATCGTGCCGTGTTATATCGTAGGTCGGTACTTATTAACTTATGATCTCCTATGATTTGTAAAAGGACAAAGTGTAAATAAACATAATGGAAAAATAAACATATAATATTAAATAGTGTTAAAAGAGAGAAGGGTTTTTTGTTTTAAAAAAAAAACGATAGAAGGGAAATTGGATAATTTATATTGGCCATTGAATCATAAAATGCCTTGTAGGACCAATCATGGGTCAACCACACCTGCACTTCCAAGAATTCATGATCATTTTCCATTGATCATAATTGATACAAAATCATATTTAATCTCATAATCTTTAGAGACTTTGCTTTCCCCCTTTGATTAAGGCTGCTGAATAGTGAATTCTCATTATCGCCCCTTTGTTCAGGCACTGAACTCAAGGCCATTCTTGACTTTTCATGGGTAGCTAGCAGACACCCGAATCCCTCAGTTTGATACAACGAGGACCCAGGAAAGATGGTGTCAGAAAAAGTATGACGGCGACTGACAAGAGCAATAATTAAAGGGAACAAAAGAAGTTTAATGTTGATGATTAAGTCATTAATCTTAATTAAGAGGAAGAGGATGTTTGTCTCTCTTGCTCCACTAGTAATATAAAGAGGGGAATTTTTATTTTTTTTTGTGGTCGAAAAAGAGGGGAAGGTTTAGAGAGAGGATTTTCTTTTAGTCAAATTTTCTATTTTCTGTATTCTATAATGGTAGAAATACTTTTAACGTAAGTCCACTAAAAAAATTGGAAACTGGATTAGCAAGGCATGTCATCTCCAAATATTGGTCTTGATATAGAGCATGTCCTATGGAGACATGGTACACGAAGAAGCACATGTTATAGTAACATCGTATTCATGGTCGTCATTTACTATATACTTTCTAGTTAACATTCCTACCGTTCTTGTAATCAATGTAATGCAATTATCTCCAAATTTTATGTTCAGGGTGGGTTTTTCTCCCTTCTTGCTTAGAGGAGACTTCCCCAAAATCACGTCTCAAATTGGCAAGTCACGAAACGCAGACATTACCGCAAACAAGCTTAATTAAAGTGATTATCAATAATGTTCATGTTTAGGATCCATCTATTGGACCCATGTTGGAGGAATATGACCCTTTATGGCCTACGAGGAAATCCATAGAATGTATGTGGGTCAGGTTAGGTCCCCATCTGAATTATCCATCGTCTAGAGTTAGCCGTTCCATAAAGAGCAAAATAAAATAGCATGTATAATACTTCGTGGGGAGCGAAGAATAGTTCATATATTGGATAAACCTTGGTCAGAATACCAACCATCTTCCTTTGTTTATGAAAATAGGAAGAGAAAAGAAGAGGCCTGCCCACCTAATGAAAGAAGCCTCATTGATCGGTCTTTACTCTATCAGGATTAGTGAATCAATCAGTCTTTTCCAATAATAAAGCAGTCCCATCAGATAACAACATTGTGAAAAGTAGGGTTGATTTAGCCTTTCACAGATCCATTCCAGATCGAATGCACCTTTCAATTCAGATGTCGAGTGGGAGAGCGGAGAGAGGACGAAGGCTTCGGACACATTTTCTAGGAAACACACCACGTTTCAATTCCTAGACAATAACACATGCCAAGTTGATTACTTAAAGCCCCGGACGAGCATTGCAACCACTTGGGCTCTCTCTCTCCATCTCTAAACGTGGGATGTTGTCAATAGAGGAAAGGATTTGAAGCTATCTTTTGTGTGGCCAATATCTCAGCAATCCCACGTGACTGAAATAAAGATAATATTGAGAGAGAGAGAGAGAGAGAGAGAGAGAGAGGGACAACGAGGTGGAGGCAAACTGCTCCCCGATGGTCGCATCAAACGAGACCCTGCAACTTGCTCTTGCTCATCCAAGAAACAAGGATGATTTCAAACATTTCTTAGTGCAAATCCCCACTTTGATGAACAAATTTTAAAAAATCAGCAAGATTAGCTCCTAAACATATACCGAAGACCGAGCATATTGAGAGGATAATTGTCCACAAAGTCATAAATTTATTAGACAAAGTTAATTCGATCTATAAACTTTTCAATTGTGCCAATATAGTCCTAAATCAGCTGACGATTTGCTAATTTAGCTCAAACATTTTAATTACAATTTAATCCTAAATATTTTGATGATTTTTCGATTTAGTCATAAACCTTTTGATAATTTATCAATTTAATAATTTCGCAAATACGGGTTTATGACTAAATTGGTAAAATTTCAAAAGGTTTAGGATTAAATTGAAAAAAACTTCAAAAAGATTATGACTAAATTGACACGGTTAAAATGTTCGGGACTAAATTGGCAAATCATCAAAAAGTTCAAGATTAAATTGACACAACCGAAAGGTTTAAGACTAAATTTGGCCGCCTTGCAATATGTTTAGGACTTTTTGGACAATTATCCTCATATTGAGCCTATCACATAGTTAGGCTTTAGCAGTAACTATGGTTGCGCAAAACTAAATGAGACAAAATGATTCCCGATAAGCACGGATGCTTTAATTGTTAAAATATATCTCAAGTTTGAGCTTGAAGTGCAAATTTGAATTGTTAAAATATATCTTGAGTTTGGTCAAGCGAAAATTTGAATATTTTGAATTATATATTTCTTATTTTGATTGATATTACGTTGTTTAAAGAAAGTCCGAATTTGAATATTTGTGGATATCTACCTTGGAATTTATATTCCTTTTTTCGTCAGAGGAGTCCAAGATGACGTCAGATTCTTGGAGCAGAAGTCGGTCAACAAGATTTAAAGGAGAAAACGAAATGAGCCTTGGTTTTCCTCGTTGGAGTCTGATTCAGAAAGAAGGATTTGTCCAAGACTTCCAAGATTGCTGATTATACATGTAGTCTTGGTTTTGACTCGTGAAAAAAGTGAGGTATGTCGAAATCGATTAAATCTTGAGTTTAGACTTGTATAATTCTTTTGTAAAATTAAGAGATTATTTCGCGAGGAATTTGAAGCCTAAACTTTGTGTGCATTCTTGAATGTAATCGAAATTGGAAATACCGAGAGTGTTTGAGTTCTTTCGAGTGTGGTTTATAATCTCCGTGTCTCGATTAATCCATAGTGGAATTCGTTCTGCTTTCTCATGTGAACGTAGATCTCTACGACCGAACCATATATATCACGGTGTCCGATTTATTTTCTTGTTTCTATATTTTATTGTTCGATCGCTTATTCCGCGCAACACTAATAACAAACCTAAGTCACCGACGAGCCCTCTGCCCTGTGAAACAAGCCGGCCGCCTCGCTCTACTGATCTTCGTCAGATCGATCAAAGGCCGCCAAACGGCCGGTCTCTCACTAATCCTTTCAAGCCATGTCCACAGCATTTACGATCTTTACTATTCACTAGCTGGCAGGGATTTAATATATAATCAATCAATGCGCGGGGTTTGCAAGTCAAACGACGCTCGACGACGACACCCAGAAGGATAAGGCTTTCATGCAGGTACGATACACCGTTTTGTTGCGGGGAAGGTGTATCTCAAAATATGAATGGAATACAGTGGATGAACGACGACAGACGAAACAGAGGATAACATAAAGAAATGGAGACTTCCCGTGATCCGGTTGAGGGAAAGATTATCCAAAAAATCTTAGATTTATTATACTTTTGTCAATGTAATAATAAATCTTTTAATTTTATCAATTGAGTTCTAAATCTTTTCACGTTTTGTTAATTGAATCATTTCAGTTAATTTTGGTCAAAAATCGCTTATGTAGATGTCCTATGTGGCATGATTAACGTTGAAGTTGGCTAGTTTTAATAATATTTTGATATTTTTTTTCTTTTCTTTGTTGTTTTTCTTATGATTGTAGACCATTGCCCGCCACGGGCAAGGGCTTTGCAGCCCTCATCGGCCTTAGGCAAGGGCCTCCACGTGCTCACTAGCCATAGGCAAGGGTGTTAGATCGTTGTCAAGATCCAGGTGAGGGCCGACATCCTCACCTACCTTAGACAAGGACCGAGTGAGGGCGTTGCAGCACTCGCTTGCCAATAGGCAAGGGTGTCGACCCACACTTGGATCTCGACGAGAGTCTAACGCCCTCGCCTAGACTAGGTGAGGATCTCTAGATAGACACAATTGACAAATTAAAAAGATGTAGAATTGAATTAGCAAAAGTAAAATAAATTTAGGATTTTTTTTTAAAAAATTTCCAAATATAGAGGGGATAGATTAGATTATCGTGTTCGTATACATGTACATGAGATTACGCATTCGTATACAATTACATAAACACTTATACATTATGCATAAACCGTCCTGTCAATATCTAGTGCAGTAGGTAATCGTATTTCAAATTACTTTTCCTCTCACAAGAAATCTCAAAACGGTAACCCCGATCCAAATCTATGCTCCGCTTAAATGCATATGTGTCAACATGCGCAGATTTTCCATGTCGAATCTGTCATTTGCCAGGTGTGCGGGCACATCTGCATTTTAACGGGACGTTGGACAAAATGCTCATAGACGATGGACTTGGATCGGGAATTCTAGTTTGGCTTTTCTTGTGAGATGGAAAATTTATTCGGGCGAGTGTAACACGTGGTACCAATTGAAGGTATTTTGTAAGACGAAAATTAGTCATTAGGTATCCGCTTATAATTTTTTTTATAAGACTGAAAATTAATTTGAATTAAATGCATCATGAAGCATTAGTTTATGAATTTGAATGTGTGTATGTATATTTGTTGAGATTCATGAGACCAGGTAGGAATCCATCTGCTTTCGATTGTTCAATTTCACAGCACCTGCAGACCATGCTTTCTGCTTCCCTGCAACCTGCACATGCGTCCGACACTCCAGGAAACACCAGATATTCTTAACAAATACATCCCAAATTTTGGTTTGTCTGATTGGGACCCCCCACCCCCAACGTTAAATTATTTTATCTCTTTTTTTTTTTCGTTTTTGTCGTGTGCCAAGTTACAATGAGCAAGCAGCATCACAAATATATACAAATTCAGATTTCATTTATTTCGCGAAAAATAAATTATTTAAAAAATATTTTTTAAAAAACCGATTGCATGTAGCGTATGAAATAATTACCCAATGAAATTGCCTAAACATTCTTGCGACGGTAAAAAAAAATTCGTCCATTTATTTTATAAGCGATACAAACGATCATTTTTAATTTTTTTTATATATATTTTCAACATCATTAATTTTTCGGTAAACAAATGAAATCCTAGTGGAAATAGCATTTAAGAATCCTTCTCTAGTGACCCTACCATGCTTAAGCCGAGCGATAGTGAAAGGACTGCAAGTTGATAATTTTGGTTTTAATGGGGACTTTCATCTAAGTTGATTAGGGTTTTACCTTTTATAGCTTGAAATGTCATTTTTGACTCGCTTCCTCATACGCGATGGCGGCGGCGACGATAAGCTGGATGATGATGGAAGTGTTTATCCAAAGTTAGCTGTATTCGTGCTCATCAATTTGTAATCAATGGCCTTGTGACTTTGAAAGCTGGAAGCCAAGATAATGTGTTTAATTAAGAGTCTGATGGCTGACACAATCGATTTTAAAATGGGGCAGCATCTGCAGCTCCAACTTCCCGGCATTATTCTCAACTAATCGAAATGTCCTATTGTCATGAGTGCTTTTTGGTACTTACTAAGTATATTTAATTTAGAATAGTTCGTATCGAAAGGACGTGTGTTAAAGAGCGTCGTAAGACGTTTTAACACGCGTATCTGTACTTAAAGTTGTGAGTTTTTTCAAAATGCTCGATTTTCATGGTGTATTGATTGGCACATGTTATTACTAATTTTTAGTAACTTTTGCCAGTGCTCTTGAGGCACTCGTTAATAAGACCCGTTTCAGAAATATCGAAACATGATAAAAGTTAATGCTTTTGAGGCACTATTGTCGTAAGGCATGATTTTTTTCATACAATGAGATTGGCTTGATTTTTCGGGTAGCAATTCAAATATATGTTACAATTCTTTCTTCTCCTACATATATGGTTTGTGCTTTCATATGGGTTTGGTGGCCCATGGATCATCCGCTTAGAGGGCCAGCCCACATGGGTCTAAAGGCACTTTTGGGTTGGCAAAAGACAATGGCCTATATATTAGGCCCACTTTGCCCAGTTGGGCCCAATCCAGGCCTACCTGATCCCCACAGTTGTTACGCACTATATATATGCTTCTAGCGACTTGCATCAACTTAGGGCTAGTCGATAAAAAAAAAAAACAGGCTAGGTTCTTTTACCTCATAGGTCAAGTTCTCAACACGTAGAAGAGCCTCAAACTCAAAGGAGGGAGGGAGGACTACACTAGGGAGGGCGGAGGATGGCGATGACAAGAATGTAGTTGCAAAGGCACTACGGCGACAACAATGCTGTGGTAGAGGCAGAACAAAGAAGGAAGAGAGAGAAACTAGTAGGTTCTAGGTGATTAATCCGTACATGGTGGAAATGTTACCGAAAAAGTCATAAACTACTGCATTTGTGCCAATAGGGCGCGAAGGCCCTCACTTGTGGCCGGCTGGGCCGCGGGGCCTTTGCGCCACGTTGATCGCGAGCGAGGGCAAGAATGTCCTCGCAAAATGGGAGAGGCCTCCGTGGCCGGCGAGGGTGGCGAGGCCCGGTGGTGGGCGAGGATTGCCGGAGACCCTGGCCGGCCACTAAGAGAAAAAAAGCAAAGAAAACAAAAAAAAAAAAACCAAAATGAAAAAATAAAAATACATGCAAAATTCAAATGAATTAAAATTTTAGTATATATATTAAAAATGTCTACGTTAGCGTCAATCATGCCATATAATACGATTTGTATTTACGTTAGGAATTTCGATCAAAATTGGCTGGAATGATCCTAATTAGCAAATTATCAAAAGGTTTAAAACTCAATTAACAAAATTAAAAAATTTATGACGGAATTGATACAAGTGTAATAGGTTTAGAATTTTTTTGGTATTTTTCCCCACCCATATCGAGCAGTCCAATAACCGAGTACCAGAGATGGTACTAAAGAGAGGAGTTCATAAATATGATTGTGCGGATATCATTGATAGTTCAATCTACCACCCATCTTTTTAGCATAAGCGCCAATGTGGAATTAGGATTTATCACAAAGATGAGTTTAGATTGGCCTCGACACAATCAAGCCTTTGATTTTAGAGGCCAATGAACCTAGAGAAAAGAGGGGAGCCACAAGGGAAGAGAGAGAGAGAGAGAGAGAGAGGAGAAGAGGTGCAACGAGGAGGATGATGCTGATTGGCGGGCTTTGAGAAAATGCAAATACCTTTGAGGCCTTTTTCAAAATGCAAGAATATTTGGTAAATGTATTTTAAAAACACATTTGAAAAGTAATTTTGACGTAAATGTTTGTTTGGTGTAAAAATAAACTTGGTATTTTTTCTTTTTGAAAAAGGTGAGGAATGGAGAGCCAAATAGGTAGTGACAAAATTTTTTTAAAAAAATTATTTGCATTTCCTATTTTCTAGGATTTTGGGTTAAATGACTTTGAAGATTTGAGATGCAATTGCATCTCCCCAAAATGAGTTAAAAAATAGCCAAACAATATTTGCATTTGGTCAAGGACCCCAATACCATTCAAATTAACCAAACGGACCGATGATGGCGGTCATGCAATCATAAAGGCATCATGATGACGGGCAAAATGGTGATAAGAGGCAAAATGGAGAAGCCAAATAGAGAGTGAGATGTCCTAGGTTTTCCTGAATTCCGTGACGGGTTGACAAGTGGGGCACACTTTGCGCTTCGATGAATGGGTGCCCGTGTTCGGCCACTTACTTAATTAACTCATTTGAGGTATTGTCCGCTTTGACCTATCTCAAATTGAAACGCGTAGTTTTGTTCTTTGGCGTGCATGTAAGTACTTACCCAAATGATCATCCACTCTAGTAGTGCTCTCATTTGAAAGCGCTTGATGTTGGAGTGCCAACACTAAACATCGCCATTAGGGAAAAATACGTCAATTTACTCATCCGAGGCATTGTCCGCTTTGACATTTCTCAAATTAGGACTCGTAGTTATGTTTTTTGCTGCACATGTAAGCACTTACCCAAGTGATCGACCGTTCTAGTAGTGTTCGAGCGCTTGATGTAAGATTTCCAATACTAAGCATTGTCGTTAAGGTAAAATGCATCTCTTTTTAATTAATTTTAGTTTCAAATACATATTTTAGGAGCGCTCTACACCTATGCTTCGTCGTCCTAGAAACTTGTTGGAAGTTGCTCCCTGTTCGAGCTCTCTTGCCTTGGCGATTACTCCCCGCACCTTTTGGACAATCATCCCATTACTAGTAGGTAATAGCTGGCCCTTTGCTTCCCTCACAGTCACATTGCTATCCAGTATCCTTGCCGGAATTGTCCTCCCCCCATAACAAGCGATTTGGTGGTAGAGGCAAAATGTGGGAAAATTACCAAAAAAATAATATTTTAAATCTAAACGTGTCAATTCAGTTCTAAATTTTTTTTGTCAATTTAGTTACTAAACCTTTTGTATTTGTACCAATTTAGTCCATTTGGTCGACCAATACTAACGTGAATAATTTTTAATAATAATTCGATATTATTTTTTTTCCAAAAAAATTATATACATAAATTGGCATAATTGCAAAAGGTTATGACTGAATTGGTAAAAAAGAAGAAAAATAAGATTTTAGGACTCAATTGGCATAATTTAATAGGTTTAAGACTTTTTTGGTAATTTTCCTATCAAAATGTAGAAGGCAAAAAGAGTGAGAATGTGCTAGGGGTTTCTTTGGATTAAGTGACTAATTGGTTGGCATATGCGCGCAGAGTTCTCTCCATAAATTGCTGAACGAGATGGATATTAGTAGGAGATAAATGGCCAAGGAAAAATAAAAATAAAAACCTAAATTTATTGTATTTGTGCTTATTTAGTCCTAAACATTTTAATTTCGTTAATTTAGTCTTAAATATTTTGATAATTTGCCAATGTAGTCTATCAAGTCAATTTTGATTAGAAATCGGCGACGTGTACGTCGGCCGTTCAACGTAGCATTGTTGGCGCTAAATTGAATAACTTTTGCAATTTTTTGAACTTTTATTTTTTTTTATTTTCTTTTTTGTCTTTATTGCTGCTGGTGAGGGCATGATAGCCCTCATCGGCCATTGGGTGAGGGCCTACAAGCCCTGGCTAGCTGCTAGAGAGGGTTGGGTCGTGGCCCTTGCCCAACCCTCTCTAGCCAATGGCGAAGAGGAAATAGAGAAATAGAAAAAGGAAAAAAAATCAATTTTTTTTTAAAAAATTATCAATGTCGAAGCATTTGGCCATAATTTGGTACAAAAGCATTTTCTATTATTTGTCATTTTCTGTTGAAATCTTACTAGATTACTTGAATTAGTAACTAATAGCAACTTATCATCATTTGTTGGCGTACGGTGATGATTGGCATTCCAATGATATGAAATATATACAATTATAACCGTTGTGTGCGGAAAGTATCGGCGTGAATATTACTTAAATGTCATGTGATCTACTGTTAAAGGCACACCTACATAAATACATAGCAATCGATAAATACGTTAAGATCTAATAAAGCGGCAACGGCGATTCCTTAATTTAATAACTCGTATTTTTTGGGTATCATGATTGCATGTATAGTATAAAAGCACATGCATGATCATAACTGTTGCGTGAATGCAGTCATGAGATATTAGATACATGTCGCAATCTTTTAAGTCGCAATCTGTTACTATGATCCTCCTGAATAATGGAGATGATTATTGACTGACTATACTACGTGCCAACATCTATATATATCTCCTCGAAAATCACTAATCACTAGCATAGACCACTTCGTTTTCTATAGATACATATAGTAGATATTAGAATGTACAATAAATTCTAGAATAAGTGTACAAGTGAGATATGTCCATCGTCCCGCCAATACTGGAGAAGGAAAATACTTCAACACAATATATATAAAATTGACTAGTTGGTTGAGATATGTGCGCAGAGTTCGCTCCAATAAATTGCTGAACGAGATGGATATTGGTAGGAGATAATTGGCCCAAAATATATAAAAAAAGAAGTTATAAACCTATTGTACTTCATGCCGATCCAATCATATATATTAAATTTTGGTTAATAGCCTTAAACCTTTTAATAATTCGCCAATATAGTCTATCTCGGCTAATTTTGGCTGTAAATTGTTGATGTGGACGTAGGCCATCATGCGTGATACCGCCGGCGCCAACATGAACAAGTTTTTTGAAAATTTTAATTTTTTTTTTAACTTTTTTCAATTTTATTTATTTCTACTCTTCTTTTTTCTCATTTTTTTTCTTTATTGCGGGCGGAGAGGGCACGACGACCACCCTCATCAACCACTAGGTGAGGGCCTACAAGCACTCGCTAGCCACTAGTGAGGTTCACGGTGCTCGCCCAACCCTCTCCCGGTCACTAGCGAGCAAGAAAGACAAATAGAAAATAGGAGGAAAAAAATTCATAAAAAGTTAAAAAAAAATTGTCAAGCCAATCACACGACATAGGATGGCCAATGCTGATTGGATCACTACAAAAGAATTTTCTAATCAAAATTGACCAAAAGAACTATATTAACAAATTGTCGAAAGGCTTACGATCGAATTGATACAATTAAAGGGTTTAAATTTTTTTAGTCAAAAAAAATTTAAGATTGAATTGGCACTAATGAAATAGATTTATAAATTTTTTGATAATTTTTCTTAATTCGTCCTTTGCGACCCTTGGACAGATATCATTGAACGGTTTTGGATATCTTTGCTGGAATTCTTATCCCTCTTATTTTGATATTGTTTTCCTTTTTCTTAATTTCCCGATATGGTCTATCATTTGTCGTTTTCTATCGTAACCTTACTAGATTTCTTGAATTAGTAACTGATAGCAACTTGTTATCATTTATCGGCGTACATATGATGATTGCCATTCCGATGATATGAAGTATATCCAATTATGGCAGTTGTGTGCGAGCTCCTGCCAACAAGGGAGAAGGAAATTACTTCAACCTAGTGGAGTGTCTTATAGACCTCTAGGTAAACCGGCCTCGACATCCGTCCTCTGGATTATGAAAACAAAAGTACTTTGACCCGGTAAGAGAATGATTACATCATTGTGAGATCAGCCACAGCTAATTCTTGAGATACTTCACATACCAGCACCTCCTAAGTCAGTGAACACTTAAAAGAGCCCAAAGCAAAAAAAAATGGGCTGTACCATTGTCAACAACCCAAATCTGCTCGACTCAGGCTCAAAACATCACATTAAGTCTCATTACTTCCTAACCCAGATTACTTTAGCAATCCCAGATTTGACCATATCCTCAGCCATTAATTGCCTGACCTTGACCATTGTTAAATCCTCGTAATCCGCCTGAAAATCCCAGCCCCTTCACACCATTTTGCCTGCCATTTCAGAAGAGTCCAGAGAATATCCAGGGAAGTGGAGCCAATCATGTGAAGGCTCAAGTAAGGCAACTCAATTGACAAAATACCCACCATTTTTAGACCAGGCAATTAATGCCTAAGGAATGGCCAGACCAGACCACTAGTCCTGGGACATTCTCCACTGCTATAAATGACCATAGCCCCTTTGAGCAACACCCACAGTCACAGCCAAAGGTTCCCATGTTTCCTAAGCATTCTTCCCTTCTGTGCTTCTCTTGATTTCTTTCCCTAATCATCTTGTGTTCTGTGCTCTCTCTTGTTTTTTCAGCCATGACGAGAAGGAAGGTGAAGCTCGAGTACATAACCAATGATGCCTCGAGAAGGGCGGCATTCAAGAAGAGAAAGAAGGGCCTCATGAAGAAGGTAAGCGAGCTGAGCTCCCTGTGCGGCATCAACGCGTGCGCCATCATCTACGGCCCCTACGACTGTCAGCCAGATCTATGGCCACCTTCCCAAGTGGCCGTCCAGCACATCGTCTCAAGGTTTAAGGAGATGTCGGACATGGAGCAGAGCAAGAAGATGGTGAGCCAGGAGGCTTACCTGATGCAGCGGATCGCGAAGGCGAACGAACAGCTCAAGAAGCATAGGAGGGAAAACCGTGAGAGGGAGGTGACCAGAGTCATGTTCAATGCCTTGGCTAGCACATTCACTGGCACCGCCCCAGTTTGGCCAAGCAAGAGGGTGATGGATCTCCATGACCTTGGATGGGTGGTTGATGACTATGCTAAGGACATCGTCAAAAGGTCCGACAGCCTCAAGGAGGCCTTGGGGATCGGTGTCGGTGAAGTTGCGGCACCCCGACCACTGCTGCCAGATGTGCCATTGGAGGGATTTGCTGAGACTGAAAATGTGGGCCAAGTGGAAGCGGACAATGGCATGCAAAGGCAACAATGGTTCGTGGATCTGGGGAATCGCCAAAAGCCCAATGTGCAATTCGCTGGGAATGAGCTGATGCTGCTTTCATTTGGTGGCAACATCAATAAGAACAACAGCAACAATCCCCAAAATGTTGTTTGGCCAAACAACAACAACAAGAATCCCCAAGATGTTGTTTGGCCTGACAACAATCCCTTTTTTCCTTGAGAGGAGAGGGGGATAGGGTTTGCTGTCCTTGGATTGCTCAAGGAATGATCTGAACATCTAGGGTTTATAAATAAATTCGTGTGTTTTTCAGCATTATTGCATGGTTATCTTTCCTGTTCATCGTTTAGTTTAATTCTGTGCACCCTTGAGTGATCCAAGTGAATTGTCGTTTGGCTTTGTTGCTATGATTTACATGTTACAAGCTTTTGAGAAAGTCCCCGTCCTCGTGGAGTTGCTAGGGCTTCTCACGACCGCTGTCAAAGGAAGCAGATAGAATATCAACTTGTTAATCGAGAGATTTTAGAGGGGATGGTCTTTTCTTTATCCATATAACAACCGATTATCGGTTCGCAATATAAAAAAGACAAGTCTTTTTCGATGGGTTTCCATAACTAGACTTGCGTACATTTAACGACCGATCAAGTTCAACTAGAAATCAAACCATCGTTAATCAACTATACTTTGAAACCATTGAGTTTGTGGATCCTCCTCGCTTTTTAGATAAATCAATCTTGCAATCAATCCAGCCACTAACAAAATTTCTAATTTACTTGGATATTTTTGTTCGACAAGGAATCAACCACGCCTATTTCAGGACACAACTATCTTTCTTAACCCTTAATCACGACTTCTGTTTCCAATTTGGCCTCTTGAACTAGAACTTTCAACTTATCGACTCATTTAGATAGATTAAGTCACGTTAGGTTTTAAGCCTGATCCACCAATATAATCCGAACGCTGAGGGAGTTTGTGGGTCTGTAATTTGTACCTTATAGAAATAGGTTCGAACTATTTTTTAGAACATCCTCTACAAATTGATCTTTCATCCTTAGGAAAACAAAATAGGACTATGTTGTATCATCCAATCTGATATCGAGTTCATTAGATATGTTTTTGTTCCAATGCAAAAAAAAAAAAGAAAGAGAGAATTTAGTACCAAAGGGAAAGCATTTCAAAAATGGAAAAATCGGGTAAATTCGCGGATAGGCTACAAAGCACCGATATTTCAATGAACAAATGCAAAAGAAGGAAAATCATATACTAATTCATGGTATTTATTTGGCTTAAGGATTACGGTCTTTGAATTATAATTTAATGCGGTCCTGTATTTTAGCCGTCTCTTGAGGTGAATTCACTAGTAATTATGGCACTCATTCATATTATAGAAAAGGAAATACAAGCGCAAATTGGTTGGGAAATTTGGCCTTATCGAGCTTTGAAACAAACCAATATGTCTCTCGGGCTAGAACCGTAACTATGTAGAACTTTAAACCATATGAGATTGATTTTGTGCCCAAAAAAGGGAAAAAGGAAGGAAAAAAGTAAGATGTCAACTTGGTAGAAGTAAGTCGAAAGGGTCAAGATGAAAAGATTTGTCAAATTTTGGGCAACAATGGGAAGAAATATTCATGTAGATACAGTCTATTCACAAAATTGATGGACAGTGGTTAGGAAATCATTATTCCCATGATGGAACCCAACATGCAGTTTCGTAAAGAGTAATTAGCTTGTTGATGTAGTAGAATAAAGCATCTTATGACATCTCTTTCTCGACAACTTGGGAAGGAAATTCATGCACGGTGGGAGGTAGTTGATTTTATTAGACTTAGGATTTTTATTTTAGTCTCTTTGACGGAATTAATCCTCTCTCTCTCTCTCTCTCTCTCTCTCTCTCTCTCTCTCTCAAATGTGAGGGTATGACCTGAACTAAAATCTAAATGTAGAAATTATGCCGAGACAGGAAGAATATTCAACCCAACATGTTGATGATATGGAAATCTATGCAAGGAAATTATCGAAAAAGTCTTAAAAACTATTGCATTTGTTCTAATTTAGTCCTAAACTTTTAAACTTGGCCAACTTAATTCTAAACCTTTTGATAATTTATCAATTCAATCCTAGATTTAATTGCAGCAATTTATTTCTAAACCTTTGAACTATTTGTCAATTTAGTCCTTTTGGCCAATTTTGGATGAAAATTGATGATAAGACGGTCTAGCTAGCGTTGGCCATCCTACGCGTTAGGAGTGCAAATCTCTGAAGAGAAGAAAAAAGAGAAGAAGATAAGCGAATTTTTACGTGAAAAAACCCTTCTAAATCGGAAAGGGAAAAAAATCATAGTGCCGCACTAGGCAATCTTCACTATTAGTGTGTATTGGCGTAAAAAGCTTCAGCATTATAAATGCAAAAGATATTGCCCAATTTATAGCGTGAGTCTAGAGCATACACAATTATGATGTAAATTACAAGTATGCCATGTAAAAGCTCTGCGCTTAATAATTATAACCATGTCATGTAAAAGTTATGTGCTTAATAATTATAACTATGCCATGTAAAAGTTTTGTGCTTAGTATTGATTTTCTTTTTTCTATCGGAGTCCACAAATCCATCAATCTCCCACTTGGAGGCTGATTTTCAAAATAGCAATAGTCTTTCATAATCTTCACTCCTCTTTGTAACTAATATTGTCCTAGTGCAGCAGCCCCTCACATCACTATCCATGGAGGCCAACTGAGTACTATTAATGTTTTAGTATGTTGATCTCCCATCCGCATACAACAGCAACATAATATAGTAGTCATCAAATTTCTTAAAGTAATAGCAATGATCTATCTCACCTCTAGTGAACCTGTTACCACATGTAAATGTGTCAAATTTCTTGTATCATTGTCTAGGAGCCTGTTTCAAGCCACACAGTACTTTTCTTCAGCTTGGAGACATAATTTTCTTTTCCATAAACCTAAAAACCTTCTGGTTGTACCATATATATATGTATCCTTCTCTAAGTTAACATGGAGGAATGCGGTCGTTACATCTAACTCGCTCTAGATGTAAATTCTCAAGCAGCAACAATACTCAACACTAGCCTAATAGTAGTCAATTTCATAATAGGAGAGAAAATCTCTATGTAATCAGTTCCTTGTTTTTGCTAAAAACCTTCTACTACTAACCTTGATTTGTACCTCTTGCTGCCGTTAGGTTTTTCTTTGACTCGGTACACCCACTTGTTCCGCAATGCCTTCTTCCCATCTAGTAACTGAGTTAACACCCAAGTTCTATTCTTCTCGAATAAATCCAACTCATCATGTATTGCTAACTCTCACTTAAAAGAATCTTTAACCGGCATTGCTTCCAAACAATTTTCTGGTTCATCAACGTCGATTAAAAGCAAATAATTCAATGATGAAGAACACATCTGTACAGGTTTAGATGTTCTACTAGATCTTCTCAAAGTGGGCTCATGAGTATATGATTTTTGGTTCGATTTTTCATTAGAGTCTATAGCAATAGTTTCTTGATTTCTAACCATAATACTCTTAGAAACTCCTTCCAATTCAATTTCTCTAGTCTCCACCGTTTGCTTCTTCACACTTGATTCTACCACAGCTCTGTCCTTGTACAACAAGTTTTCATTGGATATAACATTAGCAGTTCTTATTATTTTTCTATTTTTCTCATCCCAAAATCGATAGCCAAAATAATCGAACAATATCCAATGAATTTTTTTTAGCTTTTGCATTATGCTTATCTCTATTTTTAGAATCTACATGGACATATGAAACAAAACCAAAAACTTTCGGATGCAAGAGATTCACCTTTGTTCCACTCCATTCTTCTTCGATAGCTTGAAATCAAGTGGAACTTAAGGTCCTCTATTGATTAGATATGCTATTGTGTTAATTGCATCCGCGCAAAACATCTTGGGTAAACCTACATGCATCCTCATACTTCTTGCACGCTCATTCAAAGTTCTATTCATCCTCTCAAGAACTCCATTTGGTTAAGGATTGGGAATAGTTCTTGTCACTTTGATTCCGTTCTCTGCACAAAATTGCTTGAACTCCTTGCTATCATACTCACCACCATTATCGGACCTTAGACATTTAGTTTTCAGGCAAGTCTCATTCTCTAGTTCAGTTTTTCATGTTTTAAAAGTAGCAAACACGTTAGATTTATTTTTCAAAAAATAAACCCATACCTTTCCGGTGGAGTCATCAATAAACGTGACATTATAGCGTGAATCTCCAAGGGAAAGTACAAGGGTTGGCCTACATACATCTATATGCACCAACTCTAATATTCATTTTTTTGGTTCTCTCCTAAGCTTTGAAAAACTAACACTTTTCTACTTACCTAGAACGCAATCTTTACATAGACCAATATCTGTGGACTTCAAATCATGTAGTTTTCCCTTAGATGCTAACAACTTCATCCCCTTTTCCCTCATGTATCCAAGCCTGCAGTGCCACAATTTAGAATCCCCTTTCAACTTAGTAACTGCTGCGATTTCTCTACTCTTTCGTCATGTACATCGTTCTTGACTTTATTCCCCGTGCTATAACCAAGGCACCTTCAACTATTTTTCAAGAGCTATCCCAAAAATGGTGCTATAACCCATGTTGCCTAATTAACTTATAGAGATCAAATTTCTCTTAAGTTTTGGAACATATCAAACATCATGCAACTTCCATTGATATCCGTTGGTAGTTTTAATATAAACATCACCCTTTCCCTTAATATTCAAAGGCTCATCATTAGCAAAATAAACCTTTCCAAATTTTCAAGTAACAAAATTATGCATGAATTCTTTGCATAAAGTAGAGTGAAACATTGCCCCCGAGTCTAGAATCCAAGACTCAATCAAACCGTCAATGCTCAAAATTAAAACATCATTATCAACCATCTCTTCAAGAGTTGTATTCACTTATTTCTCTTCTTCTTGATTTCGATTGCGATACTACAATGTCTTCTTTGGGGATCTACAATCTCGTCTCAAATGACCCTTCTTTTCGGAATTCTAGCAAGTTGTTTCACCACGAGGTCTTGATTTACTTCTCCCATTAGACTTCAATCTACTAAGATTCTGGTTCTCCCATCATCGTTGATTGCTTCTCCCTCTGTCTTAGGTATTTAAGGCAGCACCCGAAAATTCACCCGACTCTCTTCTATGAATATCCTTGCTAAGAATCAAAGCTTGGATTGTTTGAAGCTCCAACTTTTTAGTACCGGACCTAAATGCTCACTGCAGTCATTGTTGCACTCTAACTTTCATATAGAGAAGATAATAAAAATAAAGCTCTTACCTCGTCATCGAATTTGATTTCCACCGAACTCAACTGAGTCGTCATTACATTGAATTCGTTGATATGATCTGTCATAGAAGCACTTTCGTCCATCTTTAAACCGACAAGGCAATGCATCAAATATACATTGTTTGATGTAGAAGGTTCCTCGTACATTTTGGACAAGGCCCCCATTAGATCCACCGTTGTCTTTTCGTTAGTGATGTTAAAAGCAACGTTCCATGCCAATGTGAGACAAATCATACCCAAAGCTTGTCTATCTAATAGTTCCCACTTTTCTTGCTTCATCAATTCTAGTTTCTCTCCCGATAGAGGCTGATGTAAATTCTTCCGATATAGCAGATGTGACATTCTGAAATTTTTGCCAATTCGAGATCGTCGGAACTAGTAATAAACTCTCGAAATTACATGGAAATTAAAGTCGCCGTATCTTGAGTCATCCTAAGTGTGATGAGGATCACAGAGTCGATACGCGTAACGCCTGCAAAGGCCACCCATTAGTTCGAAATAAACTGGAATTACGATTGACGGAAAATCGATCACGAAATGGGATCTTGAATTGAAAAAATGAAAAATCTCAACATTGGATACGTATTGGACGTCGCCTCATCGAGGGAATGAAATTTTGGACAAAGTGTAAAGTGACCATTTTTGCCCTCAAGGTTAGCGCTTGTAATAAGATAGTATAAGGGAAATTTAGTCATTTCATCCCTTATTTATGTGTTGGCAGAAAATGATAAGAAAATATGAAATTTTTGGTGGATATTTTATTGTGGATGCCAAGTGTCAATGCAAGAGCCCTTCTTGCCATCAATAATTGGAGCCAACTATTTCACTTTTGACCCATTGACCATTGACTAAGGAAGACCAAATATAATCCCTTTCTTTCTCCTTCTGCTCGTGGATAACCATTTCCCCTTACTCTGAAAGTTTCTGCTCATTCTCTCTCTTTTTTTTCTCTCGCCGGACAGAACTGTTGCTGCTCACTGTTTCGGCTATATCTCCTTCGTCCGACATCTTTTTGAGGTAAGGTCACCTCCATTTGAAAGATAATTGTCTTGGCTTTCCAGGGACATATTATGGGCAAAAATTGGCCCAGTAGTTTTTCCGGTAGAGCAGTTGGAATGGACGAAGGTCAGAATTCGAGCTGACATGAGTTGTTGAGCTTTTAGTGGGCTTTAAGAGCTCAAATAGTCCCAAATTTTCGGTGACTTGATCCCAACATATAATACTAGGGTTTGATGATCTGAGATTGAGAATTTATTTGGTTTTGGATGTGGTTCTATGGCTGGTTTAGGTTGAATTTCACAAGACAGATTCTGTCTTCTTGCAGACCGGTTGGAAACAGAGCTGTGTGAAGCCATTTGGGCTGTTAATTGAAGTTCAAATTCACGGTAAGACATCTACACTCATGTATTGAGGTGTTAATGAAGAGATTATGTGATAAATTGAGGAATAAAGGAGGTTTAAGGGGCTGCTTAGCATGATTAACCCAGAACCGGTTTTGCCCTGTGGGTGCTCTGTTAAAAACTGAATCTGTTGGGGGTTAAATAAGAGGTAATTTGGCTTGGAAATGATTAGTGAGACATCATAAGTCATTGTATGAGATGTTATTAAGGTATTGGCACAAGGGACTTGAGAAATGATTAAGTTTTAATATGGAAAATGTGATTTTTTCCTAGGACGGTGTTTGATCCCTGTTTTGGCCGAGAGTTGCGGACCTAGAAGGGTCGTGCGATTTGGAAATTTCTAGCTCAATCTAAGGGTAAGTGACCCTTAAACTTATATTAGGACGTTAGGACGCTACTGGACGAGTTGCTTGCTGAATTGATGAATGGGAATATTTATACTGTTCAATTTGATGAGGGCCGAATGAATTGGTTATGGATTGAGCCATGTGCATTTGTTACGCTGTGAAACTTTAATTTTATGGCTGAATTATTGATGTATGCATTTGATTGGCATGTAACCTCAAGTGGTCGTACGAGATTTAGGCCTTGAGCAGCGCGAAGGTGTCAAGTCTAAGGGCTCATGGCACCCTGATGTGTCGAAACATGGGGTGGTGAATTGAAATTATCCCGATGCGTCGTAACGCGGATTAGCTAATGTATGTCGACATAAGCCTTAAAATGGCACTAGAAACCCGAAGCGTCCGAACGCGGGTTTAAGAACCGTTATAGTCCGAGGCGTCCGAACGCGGACTAAATCTTTGAGTTGAGAATTATGATGAGATAACGGAAATATTTTCATCTTACGAATTGTTTGTGTTATTTCGTAGCTTGGTTTCACGTGTTTTACATCCTTGTGATTGGTGGTTTGGTATATACCAATTATGCCATAAATACCTTGATATTTGGATATCATGTATTGCTTAGTCTCGATGAATCATTGCCTGCGGTCTTTAATGTGTGGTCTGCGTGGGACCGATGACCTAGTTTAGGTTTAGGGCTAGCTTGCCGAGACGTAAGTCTCACCCCTTCGTGGGATTTGTTTTTTTTTCGGATCCTAAACCTTGAAGATGCTACCTATACGCCTAGGCGATCCCAAGGAGATGAATGCCTATTTTGATGAATTCCCAAATGGTCGTGGTGTAGTTTTTGTTAGAAAATGTACTCTTTGTCCGGGTCGATGAGGGAGGAGAGCATTGGAAACCTCATCGATTTGAAGCATGGTTTCGTCGCGTCGGGGATAGTACTACTCGGTCCGCCGAAGGCTACCGAGGTCCCTAAGGGTGTCGTACCTTCTTGGTGTCATCCGGTTCGTGACGAGATAGAGGTAGAGGTTTCGATGGTTGGTTCGAGGAATGTTTCCGAGAAAACCTCGACGGTTAAGGAGAGTATCGAGGTGATTGAGATATCCGCTCGTAAGACGATATGGATGACGATTCGGTAGAGGTACGCTCCGAGACCTTCTCCGACTATGATCCCGATAATGACGATGAGGAAAATGACGACGAAGCCAGCGATTCGACTTAGTGACCTTAAGGGTTTTCAAGATGTCTTTTGGGAATAGATCTCTTTTGTTAGGACCTTAATGCACCCTTTTGGATTTGGTCCTCACTCCCTCGACCCTAATGTGTACTAGTGTATACTCTTTCCCGACTACTGTAGATGAACCGAATGTTTGATGCTGTATATAGTTGTTATCCCAAGTTATCCTTTTGTCTTTCATATGGAGTTGTTTTTACTTTCCGCATGCTTGCATCATTTCATATGTGTGCTATGGTTATTATCTTGGGAGTATTTATGGTGTTGACGGATGTGACGCGTTCGCAAATGTTATGTGGGGCGTCGCGGACCCGACCCTCGATTTGTATCTTCCAAAAACCAAAGTCCTTACCATCGAACCAATCGATCTTCACCTTCCCTTCGTCCATATTCATTGCTTCCAAATTTCATGCCTCGCATGCTCGAATATCGAGTCCCGCTTGATTGAGTGATTGAATCGCTTGAGAGTCCGTTAGCAATGCGGTGGTCTAGGACGTCGCAGACCTTCTCAATTAGATTGAAGACGATCCCTCACAAGGTGGTATCATAGTAATTGGATTGAGGACGGACCCTCACACCATGAATATTTGAAAAGAAGAAAAATAAAGAAGAAGAAGATAACCGAAATTTTACGTGGAAAATCCCTTCTAAATCAAAAAGGGGAAAAAAATAACGGTACCACATTAGGCAATCTTCACTATCGTATCGGTATTGGCATTACAACCTTCAGCGTTATAAATGTAAGAGATGTTACCTAAATTTATAGTAGGAGTCTAGGGCATACATAGTTATTATGTTAATTATAAGTATGCCATGTAAAAGCTCGCACTTAATAATTACAATTATGCCATGTAAAAGCTCTACGCTTAATATTGCTTTTGTTTTTCTATTAGACTCCACAATCCATCACTACATGGCACGATCCGACGTGGATAATTTTTATAATTTGTATTTTCTTTAATTTTTTCTGAATCTGTTCTATTTTTTATTTTAAATATTTTTCCTTCTTCTTGTTTTGCTTTCTCATTTTCTTTTCTTTTTTCAAGCTTGTGTCGGTGAGGTCGCCATTCGATCCTCGCTTGGTCCAGTGAGGGTGTCATGGCCCTTGCCAAATCCAAGCTAGGGTCACCTTGCTCGCGATACTTGTTAGCGGCCAAGCAAGGTTGGGCTAGCCACCTCGCCGGCTTGTGTTTGGAAAATAATAATAAATTAAAAATTTTAAAAATTATACAATGGTAAAAAGATTTAGGTCTACATTGGCAAATCATCAAAAAGTTGTAGGACTTAATGTTAGCGGTCTGCCCTAAGAATCAATTATGGTTGATACTCTAATATTAGTTGTGACTTAGATTGTGTCGAAAAATCGACATTCACTATACTTAGGTAGTCATAATGTCTTGCTAGAGACCGCTTATGATTTGTGGGCCAAAAGAGTTTTGAGCACACTTGCTAATGTCTAGTGAACCTACAGGGATCGCACACAATAGCGAACTAAATTAGTAAATTTTTTCTGCGCCTGAATTTACATGAGAAGTAAATTGCATTTTCCTAATATCTATGTGATTGTGCGCGTTATCGGATAACGAATAAACGCACGATCAAGTGGATGGTTTAATAGACGTCGTGGGCCCGGACCGCGATCGTGGGGCCCGCACCGCGAATTCTAGGGTCATGAATAATAACCCTAGAGATGCCCTATGATTAAGTTAATGTCGTCGATTTTCGAGTATCTTGATAGGAAAATACAGAGAACGGTTCTCTGCTCATAGGTTGCAAGAGTTTCTCCGAGATCGACGAGCTAGCACACGGATCGTCAAAAATTCTGTTCGTGTGTATGGATACCGGTAGAGGCGCAACGCTTGGGGCGCCGATCAAACACGACCGACGGTCAATCTGCTCATGATTCCAAAAGGTACGCATCGAATTCCCAATTTGATTTCAATATACACATGGATCTTGCGTTAGGGTTTCGTTCAGCTGCGTTTTAGATTACTATGAAACCCATCGGTGGTATCAAAGCTCTTCGATCCGATCGAGGAGGAGAATATCTAAGTCAAGAGTTCAATGACCATCTCAAGGGGCAGCGCCCCTTGGAGTGGTCTCGGCCGACCGATCGGCGAGCGGGGTTCAAAGGGGCGGTGCCCCCCAAACCTATACTGGAATTCTTAATTCTGTTTTCACAGAAACCGCCCGCCCCCTTTTACCGATTCTACTAGAGAGGGACGATTTCAACTAAACCATCCCTATACGGAATTCATAATTCTATATTCTTAATAGAACACCTTTGGATTAATCACATTGATCCATGTTAGACAGGAATTCGAATTCGCTTCATATGTACATTGATCATATCAATCCATATTCCCAATCCATATAATGTCAATTTCACGGAATCAATTCGCACAAACATCACATGTATATTCGAATTGATTATATCGATCGCGAAGCAATTCATCTAACCCTAATTCAGAATCAATCCAGACATACATCACATCTAACCCTAATTCAGAATCAATCCACATATACATCACATGTATCGACAATTAGGGTTCGCTATTCAATTTCAATATAACACAAGCGGCTACGATACCACTCGATGGATTGTTCGCACCCCAGTAGAATCGTTGTACGATTTGTTATGATGAATGATGTTTTGTTTATGTTTGTAATATGCATACATTCATCATTGTATAAATACATTCAAAAAGGTCCCCGATAATATTAAGTAATGATACGATGCCTTTCCAATCATACACCTATCAATGCTTGAATCGTCAAAGGATGGGTGCGCAAAGCAGAGTGTCTTTAACTATTTGAGTAAGGTAGGATGAATAATGGTTATTCATATGTCAAGATTGGTTTACTTAAAAGGCTATCAAAATGGTTTTGGGCCTTGAGGCATATAGTTTGGGAATAAGATATGAGATATCAACCCCAACAATCGGGAGTTGTATTTGATACAATTGACAAAGAGTTGTCTACCTAAATAACCGAGTCTTGAGCGGTAAGCCAAAGTTTACTCGAGTCTTGGTGAAATATGGGTCTTGATCCACTATACTTATAGGGAAACTTTTTTTTATGAGTATAGTGGGAGTTTATTATAAATTATATTAATGAACAATTCACTTTGCATATTTGTTGTATAGATAATGACATCTAGCTCTGCATCAAGCTTTTCATTGCGATCGGTCCTTGAGAAGGACAAGTTGAATGGTTCAAACTTCTTGGACTGGTACGGAAGCTTGAGAATTGTTCTCAAGCAAGAGAAAAAGGATTATGTCCTGGAGAAACCACTCCCCAAGAAGGCACCTCCTTCCAATGCTCCCCCCATTTGAGAGGAATGCTTACCAAAAACATAAAGATGTTGCATTGGATGCATCATGTCCGATGCTAGCTACCATGAACTCGGACCTTGAAGCGGTTTGAGAACGTGGGAGGCCTATGATATGATCGAGAACCCGAAAAATCTGTTTGGGGAATAGGCGCGCACTAAAAGGTACCGGACGGTAAAGTCCTTGATTGAGTGCAAGGCTGGCAAGTGGGAGCTCGGTTAGCCCACATGTCATAAAGATGATAGGTTTTATTGAAAACCTGGAGCGATCGGGATCTCCCATTAGCCAAGAGTTGGCTACGACATTATTCTCCAGTCTTTGCCTCATGATTATGACACGTTTGTTATGAACTATAACATGCATAATCTGAATAAGACTTTGATCGAGTTGCATGGGATGCTCAAAACCGCTGAGAGAATATCAAGAAGGACTCTACCCCTAGTGTTCTCATGGTTCAAAAGGGGAAAGGCTTTAAGAAGCCGGGGGATGGCTAGGGGTAAGGGCAAGGGCATTAAGCCCAAGCCGATCCCAAGACCAAACCAGTCCGATCGCGATGCTTTGTCTGCTTCCATTGTGGAATCAAAGGGCACTTGGAAGAGGAATTGCAAGAAATATTTGGAGGATCTGAAAAGAAGAAGGGAAGTGAGACTTCCACTTCAGGTATTTATGTTATAGAAGTAAATGTTACTACTAGCTCTACTTCATGAGTATTAGATACCGGTTGTGGTACTCACATTTGTTTGAATGTGCGCAGAGACTAAGGCAAAGTAGAACGCTCGCAAAAGGTGAAGTGGAACTACGAGTTGGAAATGGAGCAAGAGTTCTTGCATTAGCCGTAGGAACATATGATGTAGCTTTACCTTTTGGCATGATTTTAGAACTGAACAATTGCTACTATGTACATACTATACGCGGGAATATTATTTCGTTTCTTGTTTGGACAAGGAAGGTTTCTGTTTTGATATAAAAAACAATAGTTGTTCATTTTATCTTAATGGATTGTTTTATGGTAGTGCCCATATTGTGGATGGGATATATGTTTTGAATCTTGATGTGCCAATCTATAATATAGATACAAAAAGGATTAAATCTAATGATTTAAATCCGACCTACTTATGGCATTGTCGATTGGGCCACATAAACCGAAACGAATTCACAAACTCCATAATGATGGACTATTAAATTCTTTTGATTTTAAATCATTTGATACATGTGAATCTTGTTTAGTTGGCAAAATGACAAAAGCTCCTTTCACTAATCAAAGTGAAAGAGCAAAAGAAGTATTGGCTATTATACATGCGATGTGTGTGGACCATTAAGTTCTTCGACCGAGGAGGAGGTTATCGGTACTTCATTACATTTTCGATGATTTTGAGTAGATATGGATATGTTTATTTGATGAAATATAAATCGAGTCCTTTGAAAAGTTCAAGGAATTTCAGAATGAAGTACAAATTCAACTTGGCAAGAATATCAAAGCTCTTCGATCGATCGAGGAGGAGAATATCTAAGCCAAGAGTTTAATGACCATCTCAAGGAGTGTGGAATTGTTTCACGGCTCACTCCCCCTGGAACACCGCGGTGGAATGGTGTCTCCGAGAGGAGAAATCGAACTTTGTTAGACATGGTTCGATCAATGATGAGTCATTCAGATCTTCCATTATCTTTTTGGGGTTATGCACTTGAGACCTGCGGCGTTCACACTAAATAGAAGTCCATCAAAAAGCTGTAGAGAAGACACGTATGAAATATGGACAGGAAAAGTTCCTAGTATGTCTTTTCTAAAGATTTGGGGCTGCGAAGCTTATGTAAAACGTTTACTTTCGATAAGCTTGGGCCCAAATCGATAAATGCTTCTTTGTGGGATATCCTAAGGAAACGAAAGGATACTACTTTTACAACTCATCGGAGAACAAAGTGTTTGTTGCTCGAAATTGTGTCTTTTTAGAGAAAGAGTTTCTTGCTAAGGGAACTAGTGGGAGTAAGGTAAACCTTGAAGAAGTTATTATGCCACGGGAGGATGTTCCCGTTCATGAGGAACCTCAATTAGATCTACAAAGAGTTGTAGAGTCTACTCCAAAGTGGAACCTATAGTTCGTAGGTCCGAAAGAACACATCAAGAGCCTATGAGATATGGTTTTCACCGACGTAACATCGTCATCTATTATTGATAGAAAATGATGAGCCTACGACCTATACAAAAGCTATGATGGGCCCAGGACTCCGATAAATGGCTTGAGGCTATGAAATCCGAAATGGACTCGATGTATCAAAACAAAGTTTGGACTTTGATTGATCCACCCGAAGGTGTCAAACCTATAGGGTGCAAGTGGGTTTTCAAGAAAAAAACTGATATTGATGGAAACGTTCACATCCATAAAGCACGGTTGGTAGCTAAAGGTTTCAAACAAACTCATGGTATTGACTATGATGAAACTTTTTCGCCAGTAGCTATGCTTAAGTCCATTCGGATTATCCTAGTATTTGCCGCATATTATAACTATGAGATATGGTAAATGGATGTAAAGACAGCTTTTCTTAATGGAAACTTAGAGGAGGATGTGTATATGACACAACCTCAAGGCTTTACATTACCGGAAAATGCTTTGGGAAGATATGCAAGCTTCAACGTTCTATTTATGGATTGAAGCGGGCATCTCGGAGTTGGAATATTCGTTTTGATGAAACCTGTCAAAGAGTTTGGCTTCATCGAAACAAAGAAGAAGCTTGTGTTTACAAGAAGTCTAGTGGGAGAGCAATTCTGTTTCTAGTGTTGTATGTGGATGACATACTACTCATTGGAAACGACATTCCTATGCTTCGATCCGGTTAAGACATGGCTAGGAAAATGTTTCTCCATGAAGGACATGGGAGATGCAAACTATATCTTGGGAATCGGGATCTATAGAGATAGATCAAAGAAACTTATTGGATCGAGTCAAAGTACATATGTTGACAAAGTCATCAATAGGTTTAATATGCAAGATTCCAAGAAAGGTTTTCTCCCAATGTCACATGGCATAAGTCTTAGCAAGACTTAGTGTCCTTCGACACAAGATGAGCGAGACCGCATCGGTAGGGATTCCTTATGCTTCAGCTGTAGGATCCATCATGTATGCTATCTTGTGCACTCGTCCGGATGTTGCTTATGCATTGAGCATGACAAGCGGATACCGATCGGGATCCAGGTGAACCTCCTTTGGATAAGCTGTCAAGAATATCCTTAAGTACTTAAGAAGAACTAAGGATTTATTCTTAGTCTATGGAGGTGAGGAACATATCACTTGTAAGTGGTTACAACGATGCTAGTTTCCAAAGCGATAAAGACGATCTTCGATCTCGGTCAGGATTTGTCTTTTGCGTGAATGGTGGAGCGGTGTGCTTGGAAAAGTTCCAAGCAAGACAACATTGCGATTCTACAACAGGCTGAGTATATTCTTGCCTTGAAGCATCAAAGGAAGCTGTTTGGATTCGAAAGTTCATAGAAGAACCTGGGAATCGGTGCCGCTAGTTCGGATCCAATGGACCTATATTGTGACAACAATGGGGCCATAACTTTGGCTAAAGAGCCTAGGTCTCATCGAGAGGACCAAGCACATACTCGGGAAGTATCACCTCATTCGAGAATTTGTTGAAAGAGGTGATGTTAAGATGTGCAAAGTTGCAACGGAGTTGAATGTAGCGATCCTTTGACGAAGGCTCTTCCACAACCTAAGCATGAGCGTCATTGTAACGCTTTAGGCCTTAGACACATTACTGATTGGTCTTAATGTGAGTGGGAGTATATGTTATATACATTGTTATTGTTCATTAATAAATTATATGTTATATTTGATTTCGATTTATTTTGAGTATATGATTGAATGCGAAATCTTTGTTCCCTGAATATTGAATATCCTTAATAGATAATCAAATACGTGATTTGATCGTGGAACTCTATTAATAGAGTGGATATTAATATTCTAAATGTCCCTAGTCAATTATCATTGTGCATTGGGACGCCAATGGTGTTTTAGACTAGCATGTGAGTCAACCGATGACCAAGTTTCACGGGTCATGAATATAGAGATATTAAGTTGATCACATGGAATACATGTTGGAGAACATCCTATTGGACGGACCCGCTATGAAAATACTCGTAAGATTGTTATATGATGTCATCGGTATTTTTCATCGCAGCTATAGAGTATAGTCCTTTGACACTCGAGTTCGCCATGGATTCCAAGACGTGAATTGGCATGCTTTGACATTGTCAAACGTCGCCCGTAATAACGGTGACTATAAAGGTAATGGTTGGGCATGTCATGAATCGTGGCTTGAGGGATGTGAGTAGACAAGATGGGATTTGTCCCTCTCATATAACGAGAGTAGATATCCTGGCCTCCCGTAGAGTTAAGGCGTGAAATGCATGGCCATGCTCAAGTAAGTTGAAGAGTCAACCACTTGGTTTAACGATCTAGCTGCGTAACGGGAAAAAGATTTTGGGCTATATAAGGATGACACCTGTCCTACCTTATGCTTAACTCGGGTATCAAGTGACAAAGGGATTTTAATTTGTATAATTGATTCTAGTGCAAGTGGGAGATTGTTAGCGGTCTGCCCTAAGAATCAATTATGGTTGATACTCTAATATTAGTTGTGACTTAGGTTGTGTCGGAAAATCGACATTCACTATACTTAGGTAGTCATAATGTATTGCTAGAGACCGCTTATGATTTGTGGGCCAAAAGAGTTTTGAGCACACTTGCTAATGTCTAGTGAACCTACGGTGGTCGCACACAATAGCGAACCGAATTAGTAAATTTTCTCTGCGCCTGAATTTGCTTGAGAAGTAAATTGTATTTTCCTAATATCTATGCGATTGTGCGCGTTATCGGATAACGAATAAACGCACGATCAAGTGGATGGTTTAATAGACGTCGTGGGCTCGGACCGCGATCATGGGGCCTAGACCGCGAATTCTAGGGTTATGAATAATAACCCTACAGATGCCCTATGATTAAGTTAATCGTCGATTTTCGAGTATCTTGATAGGAAAATACAGAGAACGGTTCTCTGCTCATAGGTTGCAAGAGTTTCTCCGAGATCGACGAGCTAGCACACGGATCGTCAAAAATTCTGTTCGTGTATGTGGATACCGGTAGAGGCGCAACGCTTGGGGCGCGCGATCAAACACGACCGACAATCAATCTGCTCACGATTCCAAAGGTACGCATCGAATTCCCAATTCGATTTCAATATACACATAGATCTTGCGTTAGGGTTTCGTTCCGCTGCGTTTTAGATTACTATGAAACCCATCACTTAATTGGCATAATTAAAAGGTTATGGACTGAATTGAAAATTTGTCAAAATGTTTAGGACTAAACTTGCCAAAATAAAGGGTTTAGGATTAAATTGACACAAATGCAATAGATTTAGGACTTTTTTGGTAATTTCTTCAAGCTTTTGATTTAGGGTTTCAATTATTTGGGATCTATAGATTTGGCATTGTTGATAACATTTTAAAGCATTCAACATAAAATGACTCGCTTAATTAATAACCGAGTTTTAGCAAGATATCTTAGTTTATATATCTTTCGAGAGAAAACTTCATGATAAAAGAAAATTCTTTTTGGAAATTCCTCTTTTCAATTTAGGGAATTCATTTTACTAACTGTAAGCATGCATATTTTCTTTGACCATAGATGGTTTTTGGTTAAATGATCATTTTTAGCAAACCAAAAGCCTGAAAGTCCAGCAAACTTAATCGGCAAAATATTCTTTCACTCAAATAAACATACCCTTGATACGTCTATGATTACTTTTCTTGTATTAGTTCTCGAGCGTAGTCCCCAGTTGAGAAGCACCAGTGTCGAGCGTGTCAGGCTTCTTAAAGAACATTTTCACTAAAAAAAATTTAAACTACACTTCATTTTAGCCAAAGAGCCAAAGAGCCAAAGAGCTGAGAGCAGTAAACTTATACGTCACATCCTTGGCATCTTAACGAGCCATATTACTTGTTATCCTCATTAAGCAACCAATGTGGGACTCCCTTCTTTAACTTATAAGCCTGCAAGTCTCATCTTTAGCTTCTTAAAGAGATTTCATGTTTGTCTCTCTCCCTCATGAATGATGTGAGACTCGTGAAAGCATGCTTTAGTTTGCATCTTCTCAAGTCATTTTCCTTTTGTCTCTCTCTCTCAACACCGATGTGGGATCAATTCTAGGCTTTTTTTAATTATTTGTTTTGTGAATTTGAATCAAATTAATTTGTTAGAAATAATCATAAAAATAATAATTTATAATGTATATATAAAAACATATTTAATATACAACATGTCTCAACATGTCAAAATTTTTTATTTCTTGAGAATGACGTGTCGGCGTGTCATGTCATGTCATGTCGCGTCGGTGTCGGTGCTACTTAGGTCCCCAGTATGTTGTGTGGCCTTCGTGATCATGTAACTATCCACTTGAAATTAAGATGCTCCTAGCTTTACTGTAGTCACTTAACTTTTGTGTCTACTTGTTTCTAGTTTATGCTTTTGGTACTTGTAGATAATGATCAATTTGGTTGAATCAATCCCAGCAGAAACAGTAGAATAAACAGGCGCAGGGTAGAAGCTAAAGAGAACAATTTCTTCCATTTGGCTCCAAAGAGGTTTCGTAATCCAAGTTCTATGCAAAAGAAAATTTAAATAATTCCAGATATTTGTGTTGATATTTCTGGACTTTAGAACCTTCGAACTGAAAGTTGTTCCTCACCAAGAACGGCTTTTCATCAATGCCTGGCTACATCCCAAGAAGGTTTTTGTCTTCCTTTTTTTGGTGAGACCTATGAACAAGATTTGATGAATTGAACAACTTAAAAATTGTCATGATATATTTCAAGCTGATAAATACAACGTTGGAGCTTTAAGAATGTTGCTTCTGCATCACATATTCAAGTGAGATGAGAAAAAGCTGCACATGATTGAAGCCAAAGCTCCTAAAGGTACCGAGGAAAAGGCAAAGAAAGCACCAGATGCTTGGTGGAGTCAAAAGAGAGGATTCCGGAAGATATAGGTCTTTTGAAGCACAGGGTATGTTGAAAAATATCAATTGGAATGGGTGAAATGGAATCAAACTTTAAGCTGTAAAAGCACTCTCTTTAAGGATTTATTTGCCCCATGATATTGCTAATGGTTTCCAGTAAATATTCACCTGGATACAACAAAAGCCTCAATGAGAATAGCAGATAGCAATTTCAATATTTCTATAGGATCTTTCAAGGGAAACAATTGAGGAAGATGGCTGTGTTTCTTTGAGAAAAAATAAAATTGAAAGTTCTCAAAATGAACAGAATCGCTCAATATATAATAGTCGAAGGAAGACAACTTTTCATGTCTCAAAAGTTCTAATACGGACACAACTTTTCGTGTCCAAAGAACGGTTTGTTCGGACAAACCTCTTTGGTTAATTTGGACACACCTTTTCGTGTCCAAAAAATAGTTAATTCGGACACTCCTCTTCATTATTGAAAAGTTGCAACCATTGGACATAATTAACTAATTAAAATTCAAAAATAAATTTAATAAAAAATACTGCAACTCCTACATGAACAGTCGCACTATTTCGTTAGGACTCAATATTTTGTTTTTAAAATAAAAAATAAAAATGAAATGATTATTGATTAGTGCCAATAATTAACCATGACCATGCAAGCATGCAAAGTGCGCCTATTATTCACATATCCGGACGCGGGTATCGTAGGGCGTAACCCATTTGCCCATTTGTTTATTTTAAAAGACTATAATAGCATTTTAATTAATAAATTAAGTAATAAATTGACTTGCACTCTTCCTTCCACCCTATGTGAGATTGAGAAAGAGGCACTTTTGTTTGTTTTACAAACAAACTTCAATAGGGTATTACCAAGTGCCTTTTTAGGTTGATTATGTTGATGATTCTGTACTAGGGCCCAATGTTAATTGTTGCGTTTGAACATTTCCTCTCCCCCCTCTCCCCGCGGTTCGATTAGATATCTGAACCCTTTCAAAGTTTTGCACATTGCTGTTTACTCTTTTTAGTAATTAATGTCCATTTTGATTTAAAGCGAGATAGCATCGCACATCAATTCAATAACGCAAAAGCTTAGAAGGGGTAATGAACCTCTAAAGCTTAAATGAAGTATGCTAGCTACTTGTAACTCTATCTGACAAGAGATTTCTTGTCATATATATATATATATATATATCAACATAAATCCTAAGTCTGATATCTTTTGAACTACACTGTTCTGCACTCTATTTGAATCTTAATATCAAATTTAAGGATCTCGAGTTCGATTCACAACTTTCACTCATTTATGGGATTCCTTAACTGCTTAAACAAGCTGAGTATATCATTATTTACTCAATTTCATGTGAGTCTCATGTGTTGTTAAATGCAATCAACCTAATTATGGGATGATCTTTGAGTCTAGGCACAAGTTCCCAGACTTTGCTAATTTTAAATTGATGGAGTTCTTTTTGCATTGCCTCAATGTCGCTTTCATCAAATAGGGCTTCCTCAATTCCTTTTGGCTTAATTTCTTACATTAGTGCCGGTGTTCTTATTACCTCCTTGAGTTTGGATTTGGTTTTGATTCCTCAATTCCTTTTTGTAAAAATTCAATTTTGTCCTTTCGAGAAAGATCCTGTTGCCTAAGCCTTGAGTTTTCCTTTTTCAACTCGGACTTTTTGTTAAGAGCTATTTCATAATCTAAACATAATTCATCAATGAACTCACACACTTTATCAGGAATCTCAGGATGACTTACCTCGATTTCATCTTCTAAGTCTAAATTCGCCATAAGATATATGTGCGCATATTGTTCATCGCTTTCTTCAGATTCAGTGTTACTCCAGGTCTCTTCTTTTAGAGCATTTTTGGACTTTTCAAACTTGCATTACTTCTTCTTTAGAAGTGGGCAATTTGGGACGTTTTTGACATTCAACACAACCTACATCTTTACCTTCTTTCTTGTCGCTCAAGGTTTTTTCCTGAACATACTAATTGAAGTTCTTTCTGCATTTGAAATTCTCCATTTCTTGGCCATCCTTCGGAATTTCCTTACCATGAGTGCAAGCTTTTCATCGTCCTTGTCATCTGAATCTGAATCTGTTTCATCAGAATCAATGTTCGTTCTCAAAGCTATTGACTTCTTACCTTTAGAGTCTTCATCTTCATGTATTCGCTTTGTCTCATATGAATGAAGAGTGCCAATGAGTTCATCAACAATAAGTGGAGAAATTCTCCGGGTTTCACTTATGGAAGTCTTGATGTGATTCCAATCCTTTGAAAATCCCCTCATCAATTTTTTCACTTTCATTGGCCTTGAGACTAGATTTCCTTGATAAGTAAGTCCATTTATTATCGGCAAAAGTATAGCAAGAGTGCCAATATTTGTATACGGCACTCACTTCGGTGCCAATATTTTTTTTGGGATCACTTGAGTGCCAAATTGGAGAAAAAACGATCACATAAGTGTCAATTCTAGTAAAAAACGATTCCTTAAGTGCCAACTCCGGTTAAACAATATACGTGGTATTTCTTTTATTAATTTCTTAATATTATGTGGAATTGTTTTAAAAAATATTTCGTCCACATAGCCGTCCATGTGGCAATTTTTCTTTTGAAATTCAGTCCATGTGGATGCCACGTGAATTTTTAACCTAAATATTGAGTTAATTTTTTTAAAAATAAAAGTAAACAAAAAAATAACGTAAAAATAAAAAATAAAAAAAGCTTGCATTTGTAGCGGCAAGTCTTTGTCAACCTTGCTTTGCTACCGCCCACCATCATCGCAATGGTTGACAATGGGTGGGGGAGTGCCCGGCGGGGTTGCCGATTGCTGGTGACCCCCGTCGAGACCTCGCCGGGGCCGGCGAGGGCTGGCCGTGGCTGGCCGAGTCCTCGTAGACCCTACGGCGAGGCCGACCTCGGCCTCATTGTGGGGTTTGCAAGGCCTTGCCGTGACCGGGCGAGACTAGATTTGTCCGGCCATCGCTCGGTATGGTTGTGGCTAAGCTTTTTCGGCCTCACCGTAAGGTCTACAAGGCATCGACCAGCCACGGTCAGGCATTGCCGGCCCCCTAGAGAAGCCTCGGTGGGGGTCGCCGATACTCGGCGACCTCACCGAGCACTCCCCCACCCATCACCGGCCACTGCGACGATGGTAGGCGGCGGCGGGTGTGAGCCCTCGTCATCGCAATGTTAAATTTTTTAAAAATTGTTTAGTGTATTTTTACTTTTTTTAATATTATGTGGATTTTTTTAATTTATTTTTAAATTTTTTTGCTGACTAGGATGCTCCAGTGAGCCACATAGACACCACGTATGGTTTCGGTGATGCTCATAGGAGTTGGCACTGAAATAACCCTTTTTAAAAAAAAATTGGCACTTAAGTGATCCAAAAAATATATTGGCACTAAAGTGAGCGCCTTACATAAATATTGTCACTCCTGCAGATTACTTTTGCCATTTATTATCTTAGCAAAACTCTTGAGCATCTCCTTCACTAATTCATCTGGTTTCATCTTGAATGATTCATATTGACCAAGAAGAATATTGATGTTAGTTTTTTTGACTCTATCTGTTCCCTCATAAGTCATGTACAGTTTGTCCCATATTTACTTTGCTGACCATATTCAGCCACACATTTAAAGATAATGCTCAATATAGAGAGTAAATAGCTTTAACATCTAAAATGTCTCTTTTATATAATTCAGTAGTAGAGAGAGTAGCAGCTAGAGTGTTATTATTGTTCCCTTCATTGCTGGTTGTTGCATTTGTAGTAGGATTGAGTCCTCTTCGTACAACATCCCATCTTATAACATCCCACATCTGTGTATCCAGGGATTTGATGTATGCTTTCATTTGTTTGCCAATCGCTGTATTCGTTTCCATCAAAGTAGGGAGATCTGGTATTACTTCCTCCTTCAACGATACCTAGTCTAAGATTACTAGCCATAATAGATCGTTAGCTTAGAAATAAAACACTTCAAATATCGAGCACCAAGCTCCGATATCAATTATGTTTCTACTAGTATCACGTAAAGGGAGTGAATAGGTAAATTTCAAAGAACTTGATAAATTATTGCAAAATTTAAACTGCCTAGTTCAGAACCAAGTTAGAATCAACAATATATTTAGATTCAAGCATGTGCGAAAATTATTAGATGCAGTAAGTAAGAGTTCAGAGATGGATAAACTTGCAAACAATATTTATAGCTTATATCCACTCTCCATGCTGACAACCTCCTAGCTAGCATCCACTATTCAATCATTTAGCGGATACAGTGAGTGATGATAATCTGGTTGAGAAATCACACATTCACATATAATCACTCAAACAAGAACCTCTCAAGGATTATAGTTTAAAGGTTGATAAAGACAAGTATAGGATCGAAGCTCTCTTCAGACTTTGGAATGTAAGATTCATAGCTCTATCTTCTCTTCAGCACCTTGATTTCCTTTTATATTCTCCATTTCCAATATACCCATTGGATAGTTTTCAGAGGATCAATCTCCAATCAACCTCTTGGAAAGAATTGCCAAAAGAAGATTAAATAGCCATTAAAAATTGAGAGTAGAATCTCCCGTTCATTCGGTAGCCCATGCAACCAGAATCTAGGTTACCAATATAGAGTTCTTTGTTTAGAACATAATCTAGTCTTGCTAATCAATCAAGATGTCTAACTCTTATATTTAATTAGAGAGACTGCCTACAAAATTGATACTTCCCAATATGAAATTTAAGCCAGATCACTAGCTGTTCCAATAATAATTTGAGTCTAATAATGATCAAAACTCAGACTCTAGATCTGAGTCAAAGTTTGATCACTCCTTGAGTCTGAGGATACTAAATGCTTTGAGAATAGACGCAACTCAGCGTCTGAGCATATGTAGGAAAACTCATAAAAACATCCCGTGATATAGGATAACATCAATGAATATACTGATGTAGCTCTTTTTCTTTTGGTCAAATATTGTGGTAGTTCATAGTTGTGTAATTTAATTCATAAAGTCTACAGCCATAAACGCTTTATATGTGCCTTTCTTCTGAAGTTATCACATGCATACGAATACTTAGATGCATTTTGATTCAGATGATAAGAGTGTTAACAAGTAAAGAAAGAACACAAAGAACACATGATTTGACGAGGTTCAGCAATGTGCCTACGTCGTCGGTCAAACACCTCACCCTCTCTCTTTTTTCTTTTGCTTGTTTGTTATCTCTTCAAATATGTACAGACTTATAAATATACAATCGGATGGACTTTTTAGACAAGTCAAGTCTTTACAAATAGGAAAAGGAATCCTCTACAAATCAAGAGGAAAAATCAAATCTCCTACAAAAGAGGGAATTACAACTTATGCCTACACTCCCCCTCAAGTTGGCACGTAAATATCTCGCATACCCAGCTTGTCTAGTGAGCTGTAGAACGCCCTACTTGAAACAACCTTTGTCAAGATATCTGCTAGTTTGTCTTTGCATTTTACGAATGAAAACTGAATTACCTTGGACTCCAAGTTCGATTAACGAAGTGACGATCCACCTTAATATGTTTAGTGTAATCGTGTTGGACAGGATTATGAGAGATATTGATAGATGCTTTGTTATCACAAAACAACTTCATTTCGGACATAGGAGCAAAATCGAGTTGTCATAAGTTTTTGAAGCTATAGGAGTTCCAGTCCTTAGCCATTCCTCTAAACTCTGCCTCTGCACTTGAGAGAGCTACCACTTTTTATTTTTTTGCTTCTCCAAGTAACCAAATTCCCTCCCACAAAGGTAAAGTATCCGAATGTTGATCTTACGTCGACACACTTCCAGCCTTGGTCTGCATCAATAAAACCTTCGATCTTAAGATGCCCACTCTTCAAAACCGAAGCCCTCTCCTTGGAGCTCTCTTTAAATACCGGATGATCCGCATTACCCTATTCATATGATCTTCACTAGGAGCATGCATAAATTGACTTACAAGTCTATGATTTTGAACAATTGGTGTGTCTACGATTTGCAATCTAGCATTCCCACTTTAGCCAACAAATTCAAAATATACTTTCTCCGAGATAGAAAAATACCTTTGTTAGATCTTACTACTTCTATCCCCAAGAAGTATTTGAGTCCACCAAGATTTTTCATCTCAAACTCCGTTGAGAGCTTCTGCTGTAATTTCACGATTTCCTCCCGATCATTTCCTGTGATAATTATATCATCTACATAAATAATCAACACAATTATCTTACCTCGACTTTGCCTCAAGAACAAGGTGTGATCATAATCGTTTTGAACATACCCATATCTTTTCATAGCCACATTGAACCGTCCAAACCAAGCTCGAGAAGATGCTTCCAATCCATAGAGTGATCACTCCAACTTACAAACCAGTCCTGGTTGTGAGGAAGGACTATAACCTGGTGGAATGTCCTTATAGATATCCCCTTCAAGGTCACCATGGAGAAATGCATTCTTGACATCAAGCTGGTATAATGGCCAATCTAAATTAGCTCTAAGAGACAATAACACTCGTACGAGTATTTAGTTTCGCAACAGGTGAAAATGGTTTTTGAAAATCCATCGCATATGTTTGTGTATATCCTTTTGCTACCAACCTCGCCTTATACCTTTCAATGGACCCATCTACTTTATACTTGACCAAGAACACCCATTTGCATCCCACTTGTTTTCTTTCCTTCGAGCAACTTCACCAGCTTCCAAATATTATTTTTTTGCAACGCTTCCATCTCTTCCTTCATAGCTTGAACCTACTTAGGATATTTCAAGGCATCATGTACACCTTCTAGAATATAAAGCGATGATACATTCGAAACAAAATCCCTTAATGGCGCAGGTAATTTTTCAACTGAAACATAGTAAGTGATCGGATATGCAGACTTCTCTTTCCCTCCAACATCTGGTGAGTATCGGTTCGGGGGATTTCCTCGATTGTGCCTAGCGGGTAATTTATAACCTACGAAGTACTAGAATCATCATGTAAATAAGTAGTAGGAGAATTTACCTCTGGAATTTCCTTAGGAGTTGGGATGGGTACTAAAGAAGATGGAGGAAGTTGTTCTCAGAAGCGGCGATCTTGCAAACTCGGCTTCCTCGAGGACCTAACCTCCCTTAGGCGAGATTTGTTCTGAATTTTTTGGGACACCTTCCCCATATTTCAGGTCTTCTTGCTCAACATCTGTCGGTAAATTCTAGTCTATGTCGCCCTAGGCTGTCGGCGACACTCCATCGATTTGTACTCCCCCTGGGGCCACAATAACACCACTAGTCTGCCATCAATTTTTCTTTTCCGTCCGTATCTCGCCCTAGAAAGAAGAATTGGTATCCCGAAAGAAAGACTCCATCTTAAGAAATGTCACATCCATTGTAACATATATCTTCTTAGTAGATTGATTATAATATCGATACCCTTTCGATGTGAACCATAGCCTAAAAACACACGTCGCACAGCACATGGTTGAAGTTTTGTGTGTTGTGCTTTGGAAATGTGAACAAAGGCGACATAGCCAAACACCTTAGGGGAAATAGTAAAAGCGACGATAAGTGTACATGAAAAGAGAGAGCCTCTAATGGTGTCTGAAAATCTAATACTTTCGATGGCATCCTATTACTAAGGTAGACTGCGGTAGTCATTGCATTATCCCAAAAATGAGTGAGGGACATTATTTTCAAATAATAAAGAACGAGCCGTCTCAAGGATATGCCTATTCTTCCTTTTTACCACCCCGTTTTGTTGGGGCGTTCTGAGACGTTTCATGGAGCAAGCCATGCTGCAGAAAATATTCTTTAATATGCTGATTAATATACTTACCGCCATTATCACTGCGAAGGATCCAAAGCTTCCCACCAAATTGATTTTGCACCATAGTATGAAAAATTTTAAACACGTTGGCAACTTCATCCTTAGTCTACATCGGATATAACAATGTCATTTTAGTGCAATCATCAACAAAGAGAACGAACTATCGACTACTAGACACGAAATAATAGGAGAAGCACCCCACACATCGGAATGAATCAAAGAGAAAGGAATTGCACTTTTATTTAAACCGATAGGAAAAGATACTCGATGGCTTTTCGCCAAAATGCAAGTTTGACAATCAAGCGATAATCATTCAAACCTAAAAATAACTTAGGAAATAAGTTCTTCATATAAGCAAACGATGGATGCCCCAATCGCTTATGCCAAAGCCATATCTGTGTTTCCCTACTTGTAAACGACCCTCTAACTTGATTGACATTCTCGAATTGAAGTCGTCTATGTAATACTGCCCCCTTTCTTAGTAACATGCCCAATGATCTCCTTCATGAGGTTATCCTGAAATAGACAAATCGAAATCGGTTTCGTAGATAGTGATGAGATAAGAAGTGCATTCGGTAGAGAGAAGGAAGGGGAAACATTAACAACTCCAGCTCCGATCCTTGGATATGGCACTCCGTTAACATTCGAAATACTATGGCATCGAGGCTTTGTAATACTAACAAAGTCCTCCACAGTAAAAAGTCATGTGGTCGGTAGCCCCATAATTAATAACCCACTTACTACAATCACTCTGTGTGAAGCAACTAAAGCAAAACCATAATTACCTCCACCATCCGTAGACTTCTTACTCTGTGGTTTGAGCTGCGGCACAAGAAACAACCGAGGTTCTCCCACAACTAGAGACACTTTCCCTTTGCCACTATTCCCTTCTCCCCTCTGCTTGTTTTCAAGCCTTGAGTTCATTCCACCAATTAGGATACCTATACAACAACACATCTCTCGGGTATGTTTGGTATTCCAGCAATGAGAGTAGCCACCACTTGAAGGAGTTCTCTGTTTCATGGCTGTACTAGTTCGTGCACCTCATGGTTTGGCCATCGTAAATTCGGCTCTTGAGCTTTTCTTAGGCTCAGCTTGTTTCCTTGTGATAACATTGCCATAGAACTATGAGTAGTACTCTCACTACTCAACATAATCTGTCTATCGCATATCCTCCTTGCGAACCCGCACATAAGCCCTGCTCAATCGTAGGGAATGGTTGCATACGTAGCACATCAGCTCTTATCTTATCTAAGCGATCATCTAAACCATCAAGGAAAATATACACACGATCCTCCTGAATGGTTGAATTGTATCTCGCAATATCATCAAGGCATACCATTGGATTCGGGCGTCGAAAATCGTTCTCTCTACATAACCCTTGAAGGCCGTTATAGTAGGCTTCAATAGGTCCTCCAGATTGTTTCATCCAGGTTACACGACTCTTCAAATCATAAACCCGAGAAGAATCAGTCCCATAAAAAAAGGTAGTAGCCACAGTATCCCAAAGCGCTTTCGCTGAGTTGGGAAGCGAAGTAAAGTTATCAATTAGAGTTGGGTCCATGGAGTTTATCAGCCATCCTTTTATAGTGAAGTCTTCGGTTTTCCATCTCCAAAATTGAGGATCCGTAGGTAGAGGCTGAGGGAGGTCTCCATTGATGTATCCCAGCCTATCTTTGCCTATAATATACATCTCAACAACTTGAGACCATAAGCCATAGTTGGTTCCATCTAACTCAATTGCAATTGAGAAGAAGAAGAAGAATCATTCGGCGGTGTCGGTGTCGGTGGAGTCCGGTTACGAGTCAGATTTTGAGTCAATATGGTAGTCGATTTTCCAACGGTGCTTCCGTGGTCGAATTCCCCCTTGATTTTGGTGGGGGACCACTTCTCCTATAGGATTTCGATCTCCCATGAGTCCGAGGTCGAACGTGAGAACAAGGCGAACGAAAACGTTGGGTGGCTGGCGCAAGACAATGGCGCAATGAAGAAGACGAAAAAAAAAAAATTAGGGATTGACGTACGGTGCTCACGGGAAGCAAACCCTAGGCTCGATACCATGTTAAAAAGTAAAGAAAGAACACAAAGACCACACGATTTAATGAGGTTCAGCAATGTGCCTACGTCCTCTGTCAAACACCTCAACCTCTCTCTTTTTTCTTTTTCTTCTTTGTTATCTCTTCAAATATGTACAAACTCATAAATATACGATCGGACGGATTTCTTCTATAAGTCAAGTCTCTACAAAATAGAAAAAAGAATCCTCTACAAATCAGGAGGAAAAATCAAATCTCCTACAAAAGAGAAAATTACAGCTCACACCAACAAAGAATTATTTTTTCATTTTCAAAATTTATTTGGAGGTTTTCTTCAACATTCTCCTCCCCAAAGAGAAGAGGTGCCGCTGCACTAGCGGGAGGGGGAGGAGGCATCGCGACAACAGGGACGCATTACAAAGGCACCCTGATGACAATCGATATGGTGGAAGAGGCAAACTGTAGAAGGAAAAGAGAGTATGAATGTGCTTTTTTTCTTGTTATGGATTAGGTGACTAATTGGTTGACATATGTGTGTAAACTTCACTCCAAGAAATTGTTGCACGAGATGGATATTGGTAGGAGATAACTGGCTTGGAAAAATATAAAAAAAGTCATAAACATTTTGCATTTGTGCCGATCCAATCTTACGTATTATATTTTGTTCATTTAGTCTTCACATTTTGATAAATTGCCAATGTAGTCTATCCGGCCAATTTTGATGAGAAATTGCTGATGTGGACGTCGACCGCCATGCTTGAACAACTTCTCAAATGCTTTAAGAAAATTGAATTCTTTTGAATTTTTATTTACTCTTTATGTTCTTTTCTCATTTTTTTTCTTTATTGCGGCCGGCAAGGGCACGACGACCCTCGTCGACCAATAGGTGAGGGCCTGCAAACCCTTGCTAGCTACTAGCGAGTGTCACAACCCCGACCGAGCCCTCTCCAGCCAGCGGCAAACAAGAAAGACAAAAATAGAAAAAGGGAAAAAGAAAAAAAATCAGAATTTTTTTAGAAAATTTTCCACTTCAAAGTGTCGGCCACACTACATAGGACAAGCAACGCCGATTGGACAGCCACATCAATGTTTTCCGTTCAAAATTGGCCGGAAAAACTACATTGACAATCATTAAAATATTTAGGACTGAATTGGTACAATTGAAAGGTTTAAGATTGACTTGGCATATGTGTAATATTTAGGACTTTTTTTGGTAATTTTTCCTAATTGACCCATTTACGATCCTCGTAGTCGACAGAAACCATTGAACAATTTTGGGTGTCCTTGCTGGATCTTATTTTGATATTGTTTTCCTTTTTTGATAGAAATCAATGAACGATATGATCTATCATCTATCGTTTTCTATCCTAACCTTACTAGATTTCTTGAATTAGTAATTGATGGCAACTTATTATCATTTGTCGGCGTACATGTGATGATTGCCATTCCAGATATGAAAATACATACCATCGTAACGTGTTGTGTGCTAAAAAATGGAGGCTTGAATATTACTTAAATGTCATGTAATCTACCGTTAAACCCGCACTTACTTATATACATAGTAAAGCGGTAACCGCAATTCTTTAATTAGTAACTCGTATTTTTTGGTATCATGATTGCATATATAGTAACATTTGCGATCAGACAATATACTAAACAGGCCCCATCATAAATGTCACGTGAATGCAATAAGGAGATATTAGATACATGTCGCAATGTACTACGAAGATCATCGTTAATAACATAGATGATTATTGACGACTATGCTACTCGTCAACATCGACATACGTCTCCTCGAAAATCACTAAACACTAGCATAGACCACTTCGTTTTGTATAGAAGATACTAGACTACAGGATAGATTCTAGAGTGAACATACAAGTGACATATATCTATCCTGCTACCAATAACGGAGGAGGAAAATACTTCAACTTAGTAGAGTCTACAGACCTCTAAGTAATTGGGTCTCGATATTTGTGTTCTGAATTATAGAAACACAAGTACTTTGACCCAGTAAGAAAATGATTACATTATCGTGAGATGAGCCACAGCTAATTCTTGAGATGTTTTACATTCCAGCACACCCATAGTCAGTCAACACTTAAAAAAGTCATCTAACCCGAAAAAAAAAAAAAAAAGAAAAATATTTTATTGACGGTCGATGATCTTGTCAATTATTTCTGACGGTAGATCTATACATCATCACTATGTATTTTGTATAAAGTACTTACTAAATGAAAAATCGCGAAGTCGGAAATAATGATTCAAAACATCACATTAAGTCTCATTACTTACTATCCCGAATTACTTCAGCAACCCCAGATTTGACCATATCCTTAACCATTAATTGCCTGAACTTGACCATTCTTTGGTCCTCGTAATCTGCAGGGAAAACCCAGCCCCTTCACATCATTTTGCTTGCCATTTCAGAAGAGTCCAGAGAATATCCAGGGAAGCGGAGCCAATCATGTGAAGGCTCAATGAAGGCAACGCAATGGGCAAATGCCCATTTTCAGACTGGGCAATTAATGCCTAAGGAATGGCCAGACCAGATCACTAGTTCTGTGACATTCTCCACTACTATATAAATGACCCTGAGCCCTTTTGAGCAACACCCACAATCCCAACCAAAGAGGTTTCCATGTTTCCTAAGCGTTCTTCCTTTCTGTGCTTCTCTTGATTTCTTTCCCTAATCATCGTGTTTTTGTGCTCTCTTTTGTTCTTTCAGCCATGACGAGAAGGAAGGTGAAGCTTGAGTACATAACCAACGATGCCTCGAGAAGGGCAGCTTTCAAGAAGAGAAATAAGGGACTAATGAAGAAGGTGAGTGAGCTGAGCACGCTGTGCGGCATCAACGCGTGTGCCATCGTCTACAGCCCCTACGACCGCCAGCCAGATCTCTGGCCACCTTCCCGAACGGCCGTTGAGCGCATCGTCTCAAGGTTTAAGGAGATGCCAGATATGGAGCAGAGCAAGAAGATGGTGAGCCAGGAGGCGTACCTGATGCAGCGGATCGCGAAGGCGAACGAACAGCTCAAGAAGCACAGGAAGGAAAACCGTGAGAGGGAGGTGACCAGAGTCATGTTCAATGCCTTGGCTAGCACATTCACCAGCACCGCCCCAGTTTGGCCTAGCTTGAGGGTGATGGATCTCCATGACCTTGGATGGGTGGTTGACGACTATGTTAAGGATGTCGTCAAAAGGTCAGACAGCCTCAAAGAGGCCTTGGGGATTGGTGGCGGCGGCGAAGTTGCAGCACCCCCGCCACCGCTGCCAGATGTGCCAGTGGAAGGATTTCCTGAGACTGAAGCTGTGGGGCAAGTGGAAGCGGGCAATAGCATGCATAGGCAACAATGGTTTGTGGATCTGGGGAATCCCCAATTGCCCAATGTGCCATTCGCTGGGAATGAGTTGATGCTGCTTCCATTTGGTGGCAACATCAATAACAACAACAATAACAATCCTCAAAACGCTCTTTGGCCAAACAACAATAACAACAACTATCCTCAAAATGTTGTCTGGGCAAGCAACAATCCCTTTTTTCCTTGAGAGGAAAGGGGGATAGGGTTTGCTGTCCTTGGATTGCTCAAGGAATGATCTGGACATCTAGCGTTTATGAATAATTTCGTGTGTTTTTCAGCATTATTTCATGGTTATATTTTCTGTTCATCCTTTAGTTTAATTCGGTACACCCTCGAGTGATCCGAGTGCATCGTCGTTTGGCCTTGTTGCCATGTTTTATGTGTTACAAGCTTTTGAGAAAGTCCCCGTCGCTGTGGAGTTGCTAGGGTTTCTGACGACCGCCGCCAAAGGAAGCAGATTGAATATTGACTTGTTAATTGAGAGATTTTAGAGGGGACGATCTTTTCTTTATCCATTATTATCGGTTCGCAATATATAAAAAGACAAGTCTTTTTTTATGGGTTTCCATAACTAAAGGTGCGTACAAATGACCGATCAAGTTCAATTAGAAATCGAACCATCGTTAATCAACTACACTTTGAAACCATTGACTTTGTGGATCCTCCTTGCTTTTAAGATAAATCAACCCCGCAATCAATCCGACTGCTACAAAATGTCTAATTCACTTGGATATTTTCAATAGACAAGGAATCAATCATACCTATTTCAATACACAATTTTCTTAATCCTTAATTACGACTCATGTTTCCAATTTGGTCTCTTGAACTAAAACTTTCAACTCATCGACTCCTTTAAATAGATTCGGTCACTTTAGGATTTTAGCCTAATCCACCAATATAATCCGGATGCTAAGGGAGTTCGTGGGTCTGTAATTAACAAATTTATTGTACCTTATCGAACTAGGATCGAACTATTTTTGAGAAGACCCTCTACAAATTGATCTTTCATCCTTAGGAAAATAAAATAGGACTATGTTGTATCATCTAATCCGATATTGCGTTCATTAGATGTGTTTTTGTTCTAGTACCAAAAAACGGAATATTTAGTACAAAAGGGAAAGCATTTCAAAAATGGAAGAATCGGGTAAATTCAGGGCGAGGGCTACGAAACAACGATATTTCAATGAACAAATGTAAAAGAAGAAAAACCATATACTAATTCATGGTGTTTTTTCGGCTTAAGGATTATGGTCTTTGAATTATAATTTAATGCGGTCCTGTATTTTAGCCGTCTCTCTCGAGGTGAATTCACAAGTAATTATTGTGCTCATTCACATTATAGAAAAGGAAATACATGCGCAGATTGGTTGGCAAATTCAGCCTTATCGAGCTTTGAAACAAACCGAGATGTCTCTTGGGCTAGAACCGTAACTGTGTAAAACTTTAAACCATATGACATAGATTTTGTTGCCAAAAAAAAGGAAAAAAATAAGATGTCAAATTGGTAGAAATATATATTTTTTTTGTCAAAGGTAAGAGTAAGTTGAAAGAGTCAATATGAAAAGATTTATCCAATTTTGGGCAACAATGGAAAAACATATTCAATGTAGATACAGTCTATTCACAAAATTGATGGACAGTGGTTAGGAAATGATTATTCCCATGATGGAACCCAACATGCAGCTTCATAAAGAGTAATTAGCTTGTTGATGTAGTAGGCTAAAGCATCTTATGACATCTCTTTCTGGACGACTTGGGAAGGAAATTAATATACGGTGGGAAGAAGTTGATTTGATTAGACATAGGATTCTTATTTTGGTCTCTTTAACGGAATTAATCCTTCTCTCTCTCTCTCTCAAATGTGAGGGTATGACCTGAACTCAATCTAAATGTAGAAATTATGCCGAGACAGGAAGACTGTTCAACAACACCTGAATCCCGATGAACCCAACGTTCCATTCGCTGGGAATGAGCCGATGCTGCTTCCATTTGGTGGCAACATCAATAACAACAACAATAACAATCCCGAAACGTTGTTTGGCCAAACAATAATAACAACAACAATTCTTGAACTGGTGTTTGGCAAACAACAATTCTTGAACTGGTGTTTGGCAAACAACAATCCCTTTTTTTCCTTGAGAGGAGAGGAGGGTAGGGTTTGCTGTCCTTGGATTGCTCAAGGAATGATCTGGACATCTAGGGTTTATGAATAATTTCATGTGTTTTTCAGCATTATTGCATGGTTATTTTTTTCTGTTCATCCTTTAGTTTAATTCTGTACACCTAATGCGGATGTTATTAGTAGTGCGTTTTTGGATCGATTGGACAGGCGAAATCCAATCGGAAGGCGAAACGGTGTTGCGGCCGAACCGGCGGACCGGGTCGACAACGTCGGATCGAGCTCAAATTTGGTCGCTTGAACGGCGTCCTGATCAATATTCACCGCCTTTGGCCGTGACTAACGATGGACTTTGGCGATTTGGGATCGTCTACATGGGTTTTTCTATTTTTTTTAGTATTTTCGGGAATTATTTTACTATTAAGGGCAGTCTTGTAATTTTGAATTTTGATGTTTAGAATCCTACTAGCGCTAGGTTTAGGGTTAACACCCTATATAAGGTGTTCTTATCACGTTTTTTAGGACAATTATTGTTTATTTCTGAAATTCGAGATTTCTCCCTAAGTACTATTTGCTTGTTATTTTTCCTGAACGCTGCGTCAACACCCTTGAGTGATCCAAGTGCATTGTCGTTTGGCTTTCTTGCTATGATTTAAGTGTTGCAAACTTTCAAGAAAGTCTTGGTCCTTGTGGAGTATTTAGGGTTTCTTACAACCGCCGACAAGGGAAGCAGATTGAATATCGACTTATTAATCGAGAGATTTTAGAGGGAATGATCTTTACTTTATTCATATAACAACCAATTATCGGTTCATTATATAATAAGACAAGTCTTTTACAGTGGATTTTCATAACCAAAGGTGGGCGGTTATTTGGTTCGGCTTCCGATAATCAACTATACTTTTAAACCATTGAGTCTGTGGATGCCCCTCGCTTTTAAGAGAAATCAATCTCATAATCAATTCGATCGCCTCAAAATGTCTAATCCACTTGGATTTTTCTTATTCACAAGGAATCAACCATACCTACTTCAGTAGATGATTATCATTCTTAATCCTTAATCACGACTTATGTTTACAATTTGGTCTCTTGAACTAAAAATTTCAACTTGTCGACTCCTCTAGATAGATCAGTCGCTTTCGATTTTTAGCTTGTTCCACCAATATAATCCGGACGCTGAGGGAGTTCGCAGGTCTATAACTAACAAATTTATTGTACCTATCGAAACAGGATCAAACTATTTCTTAGAACACCCTCTACAAATTGATCTTTCATCCTCAGGAAAACAAAACAGAACTATGTCATATCCTCTCGACCCGATAACGCGTTCATTAGATGTGTTTTTGTACCAACACGAAAAATGGAATTTTTAGTACAAAAGTACAATCATTTCAAAAATGGAAGAACCATGTAAATTCGGAAAGTGCAGTACAAGACACCGATATTTCGACGAACAAATGTAAAAGAAGGAAAACCATGTACTAATTCATGGTGTTTATTCGGTTTAAGGATGATGGTGATTCAATTATAATATGATGTGATCCTATATTTTAGCCGTCGCTCAAGATGAATTCACAAGCAATTATTACTCTCATTCATATTATTCATACGAAAGAAAATACATGCGCAGATTGGTCAGCAAATTTGGCCTTATCGAGCTTTGAAATAAACTGAGATGTCTCTTGGACTAGAACCGCAACTATGTAAAAATTTAGAACATTTGACAATGATTTTGTTGCCAAAAACATAGAGGAAAGAGAGAAGGAAAACAGTAAGATGTCAACATTGATGGACAGTGGATAGGAAGTGAGTTTTCCCATGAAGGAACCCAACATGTAGTTTTCCTGATGAGTAATTAGCTTGTTGATATGGTAGAATAAAGCATCTTATGACAGACTCGTTCTCGACAACTTGGGAAGGAAACTAATGTACGGTGGGAGGCAGTTGATTTGATTAGACTTAGGATTTTTATTGTCTCTTTGACGGAATCAATCCTTTTGTCTCTCTTTCCCTCTTGCTTTTAAATGTGAGGGCATAAAATTGAACTCAATCCAATGAAGAAATTTTCTCGAGAGAGGAAGAATATTGCACAACATGCTAATGATTTGGTTATTTTTGCAAAGAAATTATGGAAAAAAAATCTTAAACCTGTGGCACTTGTGCCAATTTATTTCTAAACCTTTTAATTTGGCCAATTTAGTCTTAAATTTTTTAATTGTGCCAATTTAGTCCTAAATCTTTTGACGATTTATCAATTTAGTCCTTTCGCCAATTTTAGCTGGAAATTTCGACATAGCGGTCTAGTTAATGCCAACCGTCTTACCTAGTACGACCGGTACTAATTTGGACAATTTTTGTACTTCTTAATTTATTTTAGAAGTTCTTTTGAATTTTTTTTCTTTCTTCTTCTTTTTTTTTTTCCAACCTTGGGCCGATGGTCGCTAGCCGACCCTCGCCTGGTCTCGCCGAGGGCATTGCAGCCCTCACCGGCCATGGACGAGTGCCTCCCCGCCCTTGCCGGATCCGGACTAGGGTCGCCTCACCTGCAATACTCGCCTACCCAAGGTTAGATTTTTTTAAAAAAAAGAGAAAAAAGAAAACAAACAAATTTATAAAAATAAAAATAAAAATTGTCCGTGTCAGTCTTTGTGGGTCGTGTCACTTAAGATAGTCAACACTAATTAGACCGCAATGTTAATGACTTCTCGGCCAAACGCCTAAAGGTCCAGAAAACTAAATCGTGAAGAATTCTTTCACTCGAGACAAACACACCTTTATATGTTTATGATTACCCTTTTTGTTCTCGTTCTCGAGCTTAATCCTCGGTATATCTTATCGTCTTCATGATCAAGTGACTATTCACTTGAGCTCAAGATGCCCTTAGCCTCGCTCTAGCCACTTATCTTTTGTGTCTTCCTTATTCTCATTCTTGGTTTTTTCTATACTTGTAGATAATGATTAATTTGTTTCAATCAATCTAAACAGAAACTGCAGAACAAACAGGTGCAGTGTGGAAGATAAAGAGAATAGTTTCTACCATATTGGCACCAAAGAGCTTTCACGATCCTAGTACTATGCATTAGAAAATTTAAATAATTCCAGATATCTTTGTTGATCTTTGTGCACTTGAGAACCCACTTTAGAACCTACGAATCTGAAAGTTGTTCCTCACAAGAACTGCTTTTCATCAATGCCTGGCTACATCCCAAGAAGGATTTCTGTTTCTTTGGTGGGACCTATAAATAAGATTTGATGAAAGAACAATTTAAAAATTGTCATGATATAGATCAAGCTGATAAATACATCATTGGATCTTTAAGAATGTTGCTTCTACCTCACAGATTCAAGTGAGATGGGAAAAAGCTGCACATGATTGAAACCAAAGGTCCCAAAGGTACCAAGGAAAAGGCAAAGAAAGCACCAGATGCTTGGTGGAGTTAAAAGAGAGGATTTTGGAAGATGTAGGTCTTTTGAAGCATAGGGTATTACGAGCACTTTTTAGGGTGATCACCCCAGTGATTCTCAGCTTTGGCTCTATGTTTAATGTTGCGTCTGAACTTTTTTTTTTTTTTTTGGTTTTTTCATTTGATTAGATCTCTACTCTTTCTAAGTTCTTGACATTGGTGCTTCCTCTTTTTAGTAATCAACGTCCATTTTGATTTAAAGCAAGCTAGCATCGTACATCAGTAGAATAAAGCAAAAGCGTAGGGGGTAATGGCAACTCTAAAGTTTAAACAAAGTATGCTAATTACTTGTTGTAACTCTATCTGATATGAGATTTCTTGTCATATATCAACAGAATTTCTACAGCTTATATCTTTTGAAGTAAACAGTTATGCCCTCTATTTCAATTTTGATATCAAAGTTAAGGATCTCGAGTTCGATTCAATACCCTCGTTTCACTCATTTATGGGATTCCTTAACCGATTAAACAAGCTGACTATGTGATTATTCACTCAATTTTTAAGTGAGTCTCATCTTCTATTAAGTGTAATCAAACCAAGGGCTTCTTGAAGAATAGTTTTGTTGATGTATTAAAACTAAACTAATTCAACTCTAGGTAACTTCCCTTGTTGTCCATTTGGGGGAAGGGGGAGGGGGAAGAGGGGAGGGGAGAAGAGAAAATTAGAAGCGATGATGATTTCAAATGGCCATGGTTGTGAACAGCCATATCATATTCCTTGGCAAAAAAGGGGAAAATGATAACACCAACCCCACTAAGCCATTTCAGGATTAGTCTATGAGCTTATGGAATTGAGAGTTGTTCCCAGTATTTTTCAATTTCACATTATAAAGTTAATATAACTGCACTTGAATGTGTTAGGGGAAATTACCATGCATGTAAGAAAGTGAAGAAAATATTCATATGGTATCCGCGAAAAACACTTTGTGCCATACACCTAGATTTTGCTACTTGTGTCTTACTTGATCCATAGAATTAGTATACTACTTCATGGATTTGGGACGACGGAGTTTAGACTTTTGTGTTAATCGGCCCGTGTGGTCTTGGTCACGATGCCCGACTAAGTTAAGTCTTGCATGATTCTCCAGAAAGCTCGAGTTTCGTATTTTCAAACCGATGGTGTTATGGTTTGAATAGTTTGCAACAAATAGTAACATCAACTCCTAAAAATATGGCAAACTTTCATATCTCACATTCACAATGATATTCAATATTATCTCCAACCGACGAATTGAATTACAGTTTCTCATCTCCGTATCCATATAAATTCAGTAGAAAGTAAACACACATGAACAATTAACTAACGCAGAAAGAAGCCATTTTCGCCTCAGCCTGATCAAGGAAACGAGTCATCCTTTCAAACTAAGCCGCAGCAATGGTCGGTCGCTCATGCTCCATGAAACGACTCACGTGGACTTTCTCAATGAAAGCAGCAGCTTTTGTGTCGATTCCAGGCTCAGCCACATAACTTCCTTTGTCATAGTCGCTCGTCCATATCTTTCTTGGAGCCATAGCATCGTCGCGGGCATCATCCACTCTTCTCGTCGTCGATCTCCTCGGTTTGAACAAGCTTGAGAAAGAGAAGGAAGGTGAAATTTTGTTGCTGTAGTTCTTGCTCTGCTTGTTGAAGCCCGCCATATGTGTGGGGGAGTACCCTCACAATGGGTTTTGATCACTATACACTCTCTTTTTGGAAGTGAGAAGTTGGTGATTTTGTGAGTGTTTTTCTTTAGTGAAGTTTCCCTTGGTTCTAATGCGGGAAGTGGGGTTCTCGTATTTATAGTAGCTAATGGAGAATCTTGTAGGCTAAGGAGAGAGTAGGAGAATTTGAGACAGCTCAAGCCAATGATGAGGATATTTAGGCCATGTACCAACCGGAATAAAGTAACAAAGAAGAAAATCAAAGAAAGAAAAGTTTGTAGGGTGTCAATTGCAACAATGTTAGGTCCACGAAAGTTTGGCTATGCTCGACCTTGTGAGGTTTAGAGCTATCAAATGATGTAACTTGCTTATAATTGTGCTCGTTTTGATCTTTAAAAAATGGCTTTTGGGGTACAAATTTAGAGCTGTAATTACTCAGGGCGAAAATTAGTGTAAGAGCCTTGTTTAGATTATCGACCTATTTATTTTCTTTACTCTAGTTTATATTTGTGACTTTTTTATCAATAAATGGAAAACTGTGTATGCTTCTAGAAGTTGATATTTGCTTCACAATTATGCTAACAATAGAATAATATAATTGTGCAAAAATCTTTCGGAAATTACTTGGTGAAAAGTTATTTGCGAGAAGGCACATTTATTCTGGTCCTCTACTTTTCACCTTTGGCCCTTATATTCCGTCTTGGGCTCGGTTGGTTTTACGTGCAAAATACTACTATAGTAATAATTTTAGCTACATAATTTATCTGGAATGGGCTGCCCTTTGTTTAATCGAACCTATTTTGATCTTTTTTAAATATCTTTTTTTTTTCGAGGTTTATTCATCGATTAATCCCGAGTGTTCGCTACTAGCTCACTTTTTTTTTTTTACTGCCTGAAGATTTTCCTCTGTCGGTGTGATAAATAATTAGAGGCCAAAAGCATTATTAGAACTATTAATTGAATATTGGTGCTTTGAAAATGAGTACCTTGGTCATAGAAATATATGTGTAGATCTAACTTGTTAGCAAAGCATTAACAAATGCAGTAAATGAAATCTGCCTTTTCACTGCATTTCAAAAGTTTTTTTTTTTTTTTTTGGTAAAGTGCATTTCACAAGTTTTGAGCTTGCTAGATTCCAAAATAATGGAATAATCATGAAAAGACAGGGAAATCAAGGGAAAATCATACGATGTAAATAGATAAAGGAAGAAAGATAGTCAAAAGAAGTTGGCCAATGTTCCTTCCCTCTCTGTATATATGTACACACACATTAATTCGTACTGCAGGTAGGGTTTGGTTTTAATTTTCCTAATTCTTAGACATATTAATATTTTACCTGACTAAATTTTTATACTAATTATTAACTTCTATTGGATATTGAATATCGTCCACCTATTTAAAGACCCATTTCTAATCTACCACATCACTTTGTATACTATTATGTATACTAGTTTTAATTACAGTATTATACTTTTCGTTAAGGGCTCAATTCCCTTTAAAAGTACTAATTCTAATTCCAATCTTAATTTTGCCTCAAACTTTTTTTTTTTTTGTCTTATAAATAAATCAACTTTAGATCGGGTTCCAATTTTGACTCAAACTTGGGAACTGACCAAAAGTCGGTACTTCTTTATGAGGCAAAAGAAAAAAAAAATCGGACCAGAATTTAAAGGGATTATTCCTTTCATAAAGAATGTTCTTTTTTTTCTTTAGGGTCGTATTTTTTTATGCTGAAATATTTTACTATCTTCTTGACCATTCCTTAAGATATGCCCTGGTTAACGCGTTCTTTGAAAAGCTAATACAGAAGAAGGGAATCTTTTGTTTCATTTTTACATGTGTTTTTCACATCATTAAGTTAATGATTTCTAGCTGTAATCACATCGTTCTTATTTAAGCAGAGACGAATGATTCCTATAACTCTTTATTGGAGGGATGCCCGAAAAAATGTTTAATAGCTTTTGATTATTTTCGACACGGGTCGATAACGTGTGGGGTTTCGCTTGTCGCGGCACGTTGTTTAATTCCTAATCAAGTAATCATTGTGATAGTTTAGTCGGTCTTAGAGGCGGGTAAGGCAAGGATTGAGTGGAGAATCCATAAGATGCTTCTGAAAATTGATGGCAAGTTCACTCACCTCGAAAGATCTTGATAAATTAATATGCATAAGAGTACAATGTTTTCACATGTATGTGAACTAGACTTGTCAAACGGGTGAGTCGGGTCGGGTCAATAATGCGACCTAAATTGACTTATTAACCGGTTTATGACTCATTTATCCGAAATGGAAATTTCTTGACCTATAGCCGACCCGACCTTTACCTAATCTATATCTCGACCCAATCCATATTGCTAATATACTTTCATATTTATCTCAATCTAAGAAAAACTATTTCTTATACTTTTCTTAATAATGATATTACTAAAAACTTCCATGTAATATAAATTTAATAGACAACATTTACAAAAAAATTTAAGAATGAATTTTTCCTTTATTTATAATTTTTTTACTTTACTTTATTTTATTTTATTTTATTTTTTCTTTCTTTCCTTTTCTATTTTTTTCGGCGAGGGTTCTTTGATTGACCCCTGTGTAGAATAACCGGCGTGCGATTTCTTGGAAGAACGTGATCGCTAGAAATCGGGTAGATTTTTCCGATTTGAGGTGGCAAGAATAGATTGCGCTCAAATTCAATCGGGGTCGTTTACAAATTGAAAGGTGGTGCCTCGGCATGGTGGGGAGCAGACACAATTATCCCGTCGCCGTCAAGGCAAGGCCCCCATCCAAACGTGGAATCGGATGAAGCGGATGCTCAAGATGCGATTCCTTCCACCTAATTATGAACGAGTATTGTTCCAGCAATTCCGGGACTGAAAACAATTGGGTGGGACGGTTCAGGGCTTACACAGAGGAATTCCTCCGACTTTTCGCATGCAATAACCTTGCCGAGTCGGAAGCGCAATAAACCGCCGGGTATGTCAATGGCCTACGCTTAAATATCCAAGATCGTGTTTCGCTACATCGTTTATATTTTGTAGAGGATGCGCAAGAGATGGCCAGAAAGGTAGAATTGCAATTGGAGCAAACTAACTTCTCAAACCAAGGGGGCAATTGTACTCCTCTAGAGGCATTCGGACGAGGAAAATTGTAGGAGGCGGCTAATTCCTCTAATTGGCAATTCAACAATACAAATCGAAATTCGGGGAGTAATGTTGGAGCGCCCAAGCCTTCCGAACCCCCTGCATCAAAGGCCCGTAATGTTGCTCCTAATCCCTACACAAAGCCCTATCTAGGAAAGTACTTTAAATGTAATGAACCCGGGCACCGTTCGAGTGACTATCCGTGACGGAAGATGGTGAATCTGGTCGAGCGGGAAGATGAGCTTTATGAGAATGATTGCGAGGAAGAAGAACAAGTGGCCAAAGAAGAAGGGGAACATGTTAACTATGTAGTTAGACAGCTGCTATTAGCTCTAAGAAAGGATGACTCGCAGCGGAATAACCTTTTCCGCACCCGTTGCACTATCGGTGGGAAGGTCTGCGATGTTATTATAGATAGCGGAAGTTGTGAAAATATTGTATCAAAGGCACTTGTCGAGCATCTCCAATTGAAATCGAAGCCTATCCCTCGCCCTATATGATTGGTTGGATTCGTAAGGGGCTGGAATTTAAGGTAACTCGGACTTGTCATTTGTCTATTTTTATTGGAAAATCATACAAGGATACAATACTTTGTGATGTTGTTGAGATGGATGCATGCCACGTTTTGCTAGGGACGGCCATGGCAATATGATATAGATGTTACCCACCGAGCGCGAGAGAATGTTTTACTCTTTTGTGTGGGAGAAGACAAAAATTACTCTTCATCCTTTAGATGAAGCTGCGCGTGTTCCGAGAGCGACTCAAAAACAGAACAAGGCTGGCGTACTACTTAATGTTCGCAAGAGGAATGGTATATACTTGATTATAGATAATGGATCCAAGCGAGGAAACCGTCATAATTCCGGAAATACTCGTACCCTTGCTGAAGGCTTTCTCCGGTCTTATTCCTAAGAATCTACATGAAGGGTTACCACCAATGTGAGACATCCAGCATCAAATCGATCTTCTACCTGGTGCTAGTCTTCCAAACCCGCCGCATTATCGCATGACTCCGAAGGCAAATTTAGTATTACAAGAGAAGGCGAAAGAACTTTTTCGAAAGGGGTTTATACTAGAGAGCATGAGCCCATGTGCCATTCCTGCCCTTCTTACAAAGAAGAAAGATGGAAGCATGTGAATGTGTGTGGATAGTTGAGCAATTAACAAAATTACTATGAGGTATCACTTTCCTATTCCTCGTTTGGACGATATGCTTGACAGGTTGGCGGGATCAAAGATCTTTTCAAAGATCGATTTGTGGAGCGGATACCATCAAATTCGCATGAGACTTGGGGATGAATGGAAGACGATGCTCAAAACAAGCGAAGTGCTTTATGAATGGTTAGTCATGCCCTTTGGACTTACCAACTCTCCTAGCACTTTTATGCGCTTGATGACACAAATTCTTAAACCTTTCTTGGGAAGGTTTGTAGTGATTTACTTCGACAACATCCTTATCTATAGCCCCGATGAATAGCAACATGTAGACCACCTACGAGATGTTTTGAAGGTTTTAAAGGTTAATCAACTCTATATCAACTTGCCCAAATGCAACTTTATGACCGATCAACTACTATTTTTATGGTATATTATTAGTGCGAGATGGCCTTCGAGTTGATGAATCAAAGGTTGCTGCAATTCGAGAGTAGTCGGCACCCAAGACTGTTGGGGAAGTGCGGAGTTTTCATGGTCTAGCAATATTCTACCGTCGGTTCATCAGCAACTTCAGTACCATCTTGGCTCCTATTACGAGTGCTTAAAGAAGGGCTAATGCAAGTGGAGCGATCTTTGCAGAGGCGAGCTTCGCCTTAATCAAGGAGAAATTATCTACCGCTCCAATTCTTATCTTACCAAATTTTGACAAGGTATTTGAATTAGATTGTGATGCTTCTAGAGTAGCAATTGGTGTTGTTCTATCCCAAGAAGGTAAACCCGTTGCTTACTTCAGTGAAAAATTGAATGAAGCTCGACGCAAATGGTCTACTTATGAACAGGAATTCTATCTTTGTAGTTCGAGCTATTAAATATTGGTAGTGTTATCTCTATCGGCGCAAATTTATACTCAACACTGATCACCAAGCACTTAAGTATATCAAAGGCCAAAAGCATTTGAGCGGGATGCACAAGCCCCGAGTTTCTTTCTTAGAACAATTTAATTTTGTGCTTCGTCATAAAGCAGGTCATCCGAACAAAGTTGCTGATGCTCTAAGCCACCGAGCTGTGTTACTTGTTACTATGCGAGAATGAAGTGGTGGGTTTTGAGCCTTTGTGCGACCTCCGTCCCGAAGATGAGGATTTTTTAGATACTTGGGCGAAGTGTCAAGCTGCTGGTTACGATAGTGACATGATTATCCATAAAAATTTCTTATTTTATGGCAACAGGTTGTGCATTCCACATAGTTCCCTTAAAGAGAAATTAATTCGGGAACTACATGGTGCAAGCCTCAAAGGACATTTGGGACGCGATAAATCCATTGCCTTGGTGGAGGAGCATTATTATTGGCCTCAATTGAAGCGGGACGTTAGGCATTTTATTCGAAGTGTCCTATTTGCTAGGCTGCGAAGGGGCATTCCCGTGATCATCGGTCTTTACACGCCACTCCCAATCCCATCCAAACCATGAGTGGATGTTTCCATGGATTTTATCTTGGGACTCCAGGGGACCCAATGAGGTATGGATTCTGTCTTTGTTGTGGTGGATAGATTCACGAAGATGTCCCATTTTATTCCATGTAAGAAGACATCCGATGTTTCATATATTGCTTTGGTCTTTTCTTTCGCGAAGTGGTTCGTCTACATGGAGTCCCTAAGGCGATTACTTCGATTGGAATACCAAATTCCTCAATCACTTCGGAGAACCCCGTGGAAGTTGTTTGGCACAAATTTGCGATGCAAGTAGTTCATTCCATTCCGAGATCGATGGACATACCGAAGTAGTTAACCGAACAATGGTGAATATCATCCGTTTTCTATGCAGCGACACGCCTAAACAGTGGGATCGATATCTCGGCCCCGACAGAATTTGCTTTCAATAGCGCGATCAACCGCTCCATGGGCAAGTCTCCATTTGAGGTTATTTATGGTCGTGTACCTCAACATACTCTTGATTTAAATCCTCTACCTAAGATTCCTGATTATAGTGTGACAATCGGAAAATATGGCAACGAAAATTATGGAGGTTCGGGCTGATGTTGCACTCCAACTTGCTGTTTCCAATTCAAAGTATAAGGAAGATGCTTGACAAATGGCGTCGCTCCAAAGTTTTTGAAGTGGACGATGAGGTAATGGTCTTTCTACGCAATGAGCGATTTCTGTCGGTACTTATAATAAATCGAAGAATAAGAAAATAGGTCATTGCTGAATCGTCAAAAGGATCAATGACAATGCCTATGGTGTTGATCTTTCTAGTGATCTTAGCATTTCCCCGACATTCAATGTGGCGAACCTATTTGAGTATCATTCTCCAAATACTCCTCTTTATCCTAATCATATCTCGACGACGAGTTCTTCGAAGAGGAGGAGAATGATGTAGAACAACCGGCGTGTGATTTCTTAGAAAAACATGATTGCTAGAAATCAAGTAGATTTCATCGATTTGGGGTTGGCGAACTTGGAAAGCTCTCAAATTAGGTTGATTGAAGTGAAATGACCTTCGATCAATAATCACGGCTTTACTATGACATACAATGGATATTTCCGTTTCGGAGTCGTTTAGATAGGTTTTCGAGCGGTTTTCTATTTTAGGCAACTTTGCGATATATCCGATCGCGATATTTGATTTGATTCGATTTTTATTTGATTAGGATTAGATTTGATTCGTATTTACTTTATTAAGGAGTCCTATCTATATAAAGGATGTCCACCTTTTGTAATCGGCATTATTCTTGAATCAATTTCAGCATATGCTTTGAAAGCTTTTCTTATTATTACTTCCCCTACGTCACCCTCACCTATACAAGCCGGGCCGGTTGACCTCGCAAACCACAGGCACTTTAGTTCGTACTTAGCCCTTTTGTTAAGCGACTCTCACCGCCGTGCATGTTGGCGGCGGTATGACCCGATTATCGATTGCCCATTTTTAGACGCTTCACCCAAGAGAAACGAACATAGTACGACTATCCTAGGCAAAGACGAGATGAGGTTTTGATCTCCCAAGTACACTTCATGGCGGATTTGATACTAAGGGCGCACATGATAACTATTATACTTCTAAAATCAATTTCGGGCTGAAATAGATTTTTCTATTTCTATTTTCTGGATGAGTTTTTAAGCCAAAAACGCATTCGATAATGACATACAATTTTTGTTTCTAGAACATAAGTTTGTTTGATAACGGTTGAAAATTTTTACTACTAGAATATTATCAACACAAAAATCTTCTACGAAAAATATCTACTTTTTAAAAAAAATTTAAATTTCTTTTAAAAAACAATTTTTTTAAGAAAATATTATTTACTATTTATAAAAAAATAAAAAAATCTTATTTATTTTTTGCTCAAGCGGCCAACAGAGGGTAGCGGTGGGCAGAGGTTGGCGATGAGCAATGGGTGGTGGCGGCTAGTGGTGCGGTAGGCGGCAAGCGGTAGTCGGCGACGGTAGAGTTGATAGTGGGCGACGGTGGTCGCAGCGGTGGGCGAAGAAGGGCAATGGTTGGCGATAGAGGTAGTGGTTAGTGGTGAGGGACAATAGACGTCAACGGTGGGCGGTAGCGAGCGGTGGTTGGGGGCAGCCGGCAATGTTCATAGCGGTGGGTGGCAGCGGCCAACGATGGTGGTTGCGGCGGCTTCCGGCGTAGTTGCTATGGTGGGCGGCGGCAAGGGTCGACAATGGCCTAAGGTGGGCAAGGGCAGCCAGCGGAGGTTAGTAGGGAGCGCAGTTGACTGCAGTGGGCAAGGACCAACAAAGGAAGGAAGACAAAGAGAGTGCAATGCGGACTTAAGAAACAACGAATAGAGAAGGTACAATTTTTTACTTCTCTTTCAAATCTATTTCTGGAACAAAAATTTGTTCTAGAAACAGAAAATATAATTGCATTACTAAACGAATTTTTATTCCAATCCTGTTGCATAAATTCGCCCTAATACCGCAAGGAGAAATAGAATGGTGATTATATACGCCCTAATACTGCAAGGAGAATATTCATGCACAAAGAATTATCTTATTTGTGGCCATAATTTAAGTTTCGTGATTAATCCCTTTTAGAAAACACGAATGTTGTCTAAAGATTAAGAGGCAACTTTGTAAAGATGGGCGAGGCAAGCAACTAGCGAACAAAGGGCCTAAGTGTTGGTTGAATGTGTGAAAGCCAAAAAACAAAAAGGACAGATCAAGACAACAAAACAAAAATAAGGGCTTTGTAGCCCTCGCCTGGTGGCGGTAAGGGTTAGCCGGCGACAGTCACCAGACTTCATAGAAAAATAAAGAAAAATAAAGAATATAAAAAAGTATAAAGAAATTCATACAATTAAAAAATAAAAAATTATTAAAATCAAGTTAATTATTGGGTCTCTTAAATAGGTTAAGTCCATTTAATAGCTAAGTAGCACCGACACCAACACACGACACGACACGCCGACGGGGAGAATTCGACACGTTGGGATACGTTATATATTAAATATATATTGCCATATACATGATAGATTAACATATGATTATTTTAGTCAAATTAATTTGATTCAAATCCATAAATGTGTTGTTTTAATTTTCAAAAATAATATATAGTAAACTTCATATGAAAATAACTTGGGTAGAAGGGATTATTATTAAATTAATTCGTCATAATTATGGGGAGTAAGCTTAACCCAAAAAATAAAAAAGAAGAGAAAAACCAAATATAATGGGAACCGTCCTTCATGAGCGCTAAGATTACACTGGCTTCTCTTGCTTTGTAGACCATCTTCTCCATTTCAACAACCTTCTTGCCTCCTGTATGTGCTCCTCCTTACCCTACCCGCAACCCCCATGGCCTACCTCAACATCATCGGTCTCCTCTCCACCTTCCAGTTCCCAAGGCTTTTCGCCTTCATCCCCTCCCTCCCAACCACCGCCGCCTCAGATACGGCCTAGCGCTTCATCGTCACCGCCCTCGTGGACCCCAATGCCTCGCCTCGTTTGGCCTCATGCGCCGTCTCTCCCTCACCTCCCTCACCAGTTTCCTTCGCTACCATGTGCTCCTCCAGCTCCTATCCTCCTCCGACCTCAACCAGATTCCCTCTGGACCCACGACACGCTTTCGAAATCGACACGGTGGCTCCTAGAGAGTGTCCATACTACCTATCCTAATCGTGAAATGGTAGAGGCCTTTTAGAAATGGGTTGTCTTAAGTGAATTTTAAATGGGTTTACAATTGACCCATTTGTAACCTACTTATTTTGACATCTTTGTTGTTTAGATCCATTATATTGGCCTACAAAATTTGTTATAACCCATGATCCATTTAAATACGTGTGGGTTGTTAAATGAATTTTGGATCCATTTTAACAGATCTAGTCTAAACATGTGTGCAATGTAACTTGACCTCTCATTGTATCTTCTGGAAAAAGTTAACATATAAGAAAAAAAAAAAAAGAACACGATTATCTTGTTTTTATCCATCTCCTCATAGGCATAAAGGGTGTCTGCTAAACTCCAGCATAATATTGGGTAGAAGAACACCTCACATGATAGTATTTGTGTATAGTGCTCACTTTGAAGCCAATTTTTTTTTCCGAATCACTTAAGTGCCAATTTTTTTTAAAAACGATTATTTCAGTGCTAACTCTAGTGAACCTAGCCGGAAATCATACGTGACATTTTTTCATTAATTAACTAATCCTACGTGGCTAGCTAGAGATCCCAATCAGCTTCCAAAGCACAAACGACGTTGTTTAGCCAATTTCGCGGTGTAACTTTTACTGCCATAAGTTGTAAATTATGATCTTTTGAGTGCCAAATTTTTTTGAAAGTGATTACTTAAGGGCCATAAGTAGTAAAACATGATCACATAAGTGTTATAAGTTTAAGAAGATATCCTAGCCACGTCGATCGAGCGACGTTGTTCTCTTTGCACACATGGAAGTGATTTTTCATAAAAAAAAAGCCATGTCTATAAATTGTTTAAAATAAAAATGCCATGTCACTAAATTGTTTTAAATAAAAATTCCACGTATGTATTTCGCCGTCGGCACTTAAGTGATCGTTTTTCTCCGATTTGGTACTTAAGTGAGCCGGCGAAAAGTTTTGATAGCAAAGTGAGCGCCGTACATAAATATTGTCACTTGAAGTGTCCTTTCGCCCATAATGTTGTATTTCTAAATACTGAAATATGACATGATTTAGAAAATGATTGATGTCGGGACTCTAAGATGGATGTGGATGAGATCTAAATAGGTATTGCCCAAACGAAGATGAATGACTTTGAATTTGGTTTCCGCTAATTTCCACACTAAAATTAGTTGCTTTCACGGCCTACTAGATAATGGCCCACGAAATGCACGGGCTTCTCTAAAGTAAAAGGTACACAATAAGAATGCCAATTAATTTGAATCATCTCTCTCCTAGCTACTGAATAAGTTTATTGGTCATTTTTTCATTCTCTTTTATCACCTCTGGTTAGATTGAATCTAATTAAATTACTTAATTATCTTTCAGGCATATGGTAAAAGCTTTATCAAAGTAAGTAGAGATTTCTTCGCGTAGAGATGGGGAAGTAGCCAACGGTAAAATTATCGGAAGAAATGAAAAAAAAATACAGGACTCTCCTTTTCATTTTATAACGGACATCAAAAATAGACATGAGGTTCATTGGTTTGAAGGAAAACTGTTTTCGAAAAATTATTTTTCGGCTTTTCTGTTGTAGTAAACCCTCCTTTGTTATGTGTTAATCATACGAAGTACATTCAAAAATGAATCAATTAAGAACTCATAAGAAGAAGGGGGATATGTGATTGAGAGGGCTGCAGTTACAATTTTAACTAGCAAAGAAGTTAGAGGTGAATAGTGAAAAAATGAATAAAAGTTTATGTAACCATAAATTCGCAGTCATAACTCAGAAGTGCGTGGCCATAGCAAAAAGTGTTCGTGTCCATTTTTTTATTGGAATGAATGAAATGAACATTGGCAAAGAGTTCACCACTCTCAGGTGGAGTTTCTTTGTCTGGCTGCATTTCGCGGAGCTAAGCCGCCAAATAGGCTAGTCGGGTCTGATTTGGATCTAGTCGAAAATTGTTCGGTCCATAGTGACATATTTATGTACAAATGCAGTTTTATTGACACATACCTATTGGCAAACATCCCTATGATATTGTAATGATTATCAAACTATCTTTATTACTAATATCTACAATGATAAATGCAGATAGTGATATGTGTTACCATCGTCAATGATCATACTGTTCAGCTAAGACGAAATACTTTACCTCTGACGTGCGCCAGTGAGAATGTAAACTCACAGTTGCTTGGAAGCATCGGTCGAATAAGTATCATCATGTGTCTTCATACTGATAAAGATTGAAAAGATCGTTGATCTCAACATCTTATGTTATGAAGATGGTATCTTCACTGAAGCAATCTAACCCTGTTGTCGGCGATCTCCACTGGTGATAATGCTTATAAAGATTGAACCGTGACTCATCGGTTTGATGTAGGGTTTGCGCATCGTTTTATGAATGTTTGTAGCTCAGGATATAGCCGTCACGAGTCTGGGTTCGTAGTACGAAACCGAGAAAGCAATCACAAAAGCAACTGTCGGATCTCTGACTTGGATAGGTGCAGCAGATCCTATATTTGAAAACCTACGATGACAAGGAAATAGACTACAATAGCAGTCATGATCCACTCGTCATACTAGCCTCACTCGTGTGCCCAAATCGCATGTGCCATAACTGAGTCAAGTCAGAATCATACTCACCTGATAAAACTATAGTAGCTCCTATCACGATTCCTCCTAGTAGATATAGAGAGTTTTTAGTTTCTTGCCTTTCATCACTGTCACGGCACCTCTAGAGAAATAAGGTTCTTCTTGCACTCTTGTACATGTCTCACGTCTATCAATGTGCGCACCACCCCATCATGCACCTAAATCTAAATTGCACCTATCTCCATGACCTTACAGGATCGAACTCTACCACCATCTGTAGTTTGTAAGTAGTAAATCAATTCTTATGAGGCATTATATGATAAGAACACCCCGAATCTAGCACCCATTCATCTTCCGATGATCTAGTAGTTGCACGCAAAACAACCTCTACATGCGCTTTCTCCTCGTGACACTCAAAGCACTTCATGCGTCCATGGGTTCTATGGCATAACTTTGTGCTGCTTTTACCTCCGCTGCCTTGAACCCCGATGTTGATGTCTACCTCGAATCCATGATCCTCATGCTACATCCTGCACCAAACAGTTATCTCACATCTTCCTTTGCCAATATCCTTAGAAAACAAAGCCGACTTTACCTCTTTCGAGATAATTGTAGTACGCCTCGGTAATAGTGAATCGATAAAGTGCTCCCAAGACTTTAGTAAAGAAGTTCACAACGTCGTGCCTTGTTCTTCATCATCAAGTGTCTTATCGACATTCTTCAAATCCATAATGAGTTTATTAAATTCATCTAGGCGGGATCTATAGATGTACCTTCGTTATATCCGAACTGAAACATCTTCTTTAACATGTATAAAGGATTGATCAAACCTTTCATTATATAGAGTGCTTGAAGTCTTGCCCACAACGCTATAGCAACTTTCTCCTCAGCCATCTCTATTAACTCCTCATCCAATAAATTCAACATTATTATACTCTTTGCTTTCTCCAATAAGTTTGCCTTTTCAGCCTCTTTCATCAAAATCGATGACTTATCTTTTCCATCTAATGCCTTGGCCAAACCTCGAGTTGTCAATACCTCAAGCATCTTAGCATTCCACAGCCCAAAGTTATTTCTCCCGTTAAACTTCTCAATTTCTACTTTCACTCTAGACATAATTGCAACGACGGAATATCCATATAATAATTAGACAAATAAAAGCCCCAAACCAAAATCCAGAATATCGATCCCAAGCTCGATATCAATTGTTGTAACGTTAACGCGGAAACGTAGCAAGATCTCACAAATAAGTCAATGCGAAAAGCACAAGAAAAATAAAAGAGAAATGATAAAAGACAAAATAGATTTACGAGGTTCACTTCAAGATTGATCCCTACATCCACAGAAAGAGCCAGCCACAATAATCTACTATAATAAGAGGATCGAGCTACAGTCACTCATGATAATCTAGTATTTCCCCTACCTAGATTACACCCAAGCCCAAAGCATTCACAAATAAAACAACGAACCTGGATGTAAAACCCACTGAGCACAAATCACCGTGTTTAAACTCCTCCATGCGATCAAAAAAGGGCATCACCGAGGCTGCCACTTTTTATCTTCGTCATTCGTCGTTCGTGGGAATCCACTGTGCGTCTCTAGGAAGTCTTTTTCTTCTATGTACGGCCAAAAGCAAACCCTTGCTTTTGTTTCTTTTCTTGGACAAAGAACTTTCTACCCCCAGTATAAAATATTAATATGCGAGTGCCTTATTTTGTCCTGTAATGCCACAGGGTTCTTTTCCTTTTGTTTTAAACAGTAACCAAATATGTGCTTCTTGAATTTATTTCTGCGGTCACGCTTGGATATTTATCCAAATAGACCAGATTCCGAAAAAGGCTCAAACTGAAGACATAATTCAACAATTCTCTAGTTTGGCTCAACATTTGAAGCTACGTTACAGTGCTAATCATTTCTGATGCTCTCCCAATGCCCCGACGGGCGCTTCTCTCTGAGACACCAATTGTGATCAAGTAAAGATTGAGATTTGCCAAAAGAATATGTTTAGTAATCATGTCTGCCGGATTCTCCGCTACAACTATCTTTTTCATAACAACCTTACCATTTGCTAAGACATCTCGAATGAAGTGATACCTAATGTCAATATTCTATGTTCACTTGTGATAAATCGGATTATACGTCAGATATATTGCACATTGGTTATCACAATGTACATCAATACTTTTATGTTCTAATGCAAATTCCAAAAGCAAGCTTTTTAGCCATATAGCCTCCTTCGTTATAAAGGTCGGTGCTACGTACTCCGCCTCGGGAGATGATAAGGCAATGTGGTCTTGTAAGGACGCTTTCCAACTAAGCGTGCCACCTGCAAGTGTAAATATGTAGCCGGCTAAAGACCTTCACTCATCCAAGTCACTTGCGTGATCCAAATCCATAAAAACCAAGTGGTCTCGCTACTATTTATGTCCCTTCGATACACTATAGTAACGTTTGTTGTCCCCTTTACATATATGAGGATCCACTTCACTGACTTCCCAATGAGCTTTACCGGGACGCTTCATGTAATGGCTAACCACGCTCACAGCTTGTGAAATATCGGGTTTAGTGCATACCATAGCATACATAATACTACCCACCATTGCCTTTGGAATAAGAAACGCAGGACATATGCTCCTCCGACTCGTCAATCTACGATGATAACTTATGAGAAATTTTAAAGTATTTCGTTAATGGTGTATTCACAAACTTCGTTGATTGCATATAAAAACGTGCAACAATGTTCTCAACATATTTCTTTTGAGACAGGACGTAATGCTCCCGTAGTCATATCATGCGACATCTCCATTCCCAATATTTTCGGCATAATGACACCTAAAGTGCCAATATTCATGTACAGCGCTTGTTTTGGTGCCAATATTTTTTTGGATCACTTAAGTGTCAAATCGGAGAAAAGAAGATCACTTTAGTACCAACGGCGAGAAATTCGGCGATCTCACCGGAATTGGCACTTAAATAATCATTTTTTGAAAAAATTGTCACTTAAATTATCGAAAAAATGATGACTTTAGTGCTAAATCGAAGAAAAAACGATCATTTTAGTGCCAATAGCAAGAAATTCCGGCTACCTCACCGAAGTTGACACTTAAAAAATTATTTTTTAAAAAAATTGACACTTAAGTGATCCAAAAAAAATATTGGCACCAAAGAGAGCATGTACACAAATATTAGCACTTGAGGTGTCCTTTTGCCCAATATTTTCTTTGCAAGCACCTAAATCTTTCATCTCAACACTCAACACTCAACTGCCTTTTTAGCACATCAATATTAGACATATTTTTCGTTGTTATCAACATATCATCAACATATAATAATAGATATGTCAAAGACCCATCCACTAATCTCTTGAAGTAAACATAGTTATCCATTTGACTCTTTGAATAGTCCCAACTATCCATGAAAGCATTAAAACACTTATACTATTATCTAGGAGACTGTTTCAACCCATAAAATGATTTCTTTAGTAAACAAGCATGGTCTTCCTTACCTAGAATAGCAAATCCCTCCGGCTACTCATGTAAAATTGCTCCTCTAACTCATCGTGAAGAAACGTCGTTTCCACTTCAAGTCTTGTAGCTCAAGATCCTGTGTAGCAACTAAGGTAACTAAAATACGAATAGAAGTATGGCTTATCACGGAGAGAGCATCTCGTTGTAATCAATGCCCTCATGCCGTGTGTACCTCTTCTCAACGAGTCTCACCTTAAACCTCACTACTTCGATCTTCCGGGAATGCTCTCTTTCCGTTTGTAGACCCATTTGTTTCCGACAATCTTTTGGCCCTTGGGTACTTTAATTAGCTCCCATGTCTAATTTTGAAGAAGTAATTCCATATCTTTACTCATAGCACCTAGCAACCGCAACGACTTAGAACGGCCATTGCCTCGGATTAAGACGAAGGCTCATATGTATCCACCTCATCACTTACGGTCAAAGCATAAGTACTATCTATATAATCATAATGTGCTTTGGTAGTTTAATTTGCCTTCTCTATTTGTCTGCGTGGCTATAGTGTGTTACGGCTATGGTGGTTATCGGTATCACCGAGTTCGAAATTGCAGCCTCATATGCGGTCTCTACCCCTATTACCATGCGGTCTCCAAAGTTTCTACCTGAAGCTCCATCTCACTATTGACATCATGATATATTTGCTCTTCTGGTTGTGTCTTAGAACTCTTCTATCAAAGCATTGCAATCTCAATGAAGATCACATCTCTGCTGATAAGAAAATCGGGTGATGCGGGATCGGTGCACCATAGCCGATAGTCTTTCACCCCATGTGCATAATCCAAAAATATGCATTTCTTCACCCTTGGCTCAAGCTTACCATCACTAGCGGGAGCACATGAACATCCGATAGTCGTAATCTAGAGTAATCAATTTGTTTCCCAGTCATACTTCCCAAGAAATCTTTCACTCGATAGCGGATGATCGAGATTGATTAACCAAGTAACATTACATGTTCACTACTTCAGCCCAAAATTCCTTTCCTATTCTTGCATGCGAAAGCATGCTCCGAGCTCGCCCAAGTAAAGTTCTATTCTTCCATTCTCGCTATGCCATTCTATTGTTGTGAATCCCGATTTTCTCGCCTAATTAATTAATGGCGATAGTGATATTAAAATCAAATTACTTGACTTAGAATTAACTAATGTCTTTTAATTTTGAGGGTCGATAATGCGAGTTTAATTTCTTGGGTGAGAAATAATAGGTAACCATCATGCAAAGGGGACACCCTATAATGTTACTCAGCCAATTAAGTACGGCAATGGTATAAATTGGATGCTAATTGGTACCGAGTTTATTATATTAAGAAGTCCATCAAAGGAGTATTGTATAAATTTAACCATTAAGTAAAATTATCAAGAGCATAATACATGGTATTAGAATCAATCGGGTATTCTAATAATTAGAGCATGTCTTGTGATTAATTATATGATAATGAAATTAATATTATATGCTAACCAAAAATGATAAGTAATTATAGAGAAAACTATAGTCTAATTTAAGATTTAATGTGCATAATGTACATAACTAAGATAATGGGGGCAAAATGGACATTTCTACCCTAGTATGGCAGAAAATTCTTAGGGAATTGTGCTCAATTTTCACTCAATTACCTATCATGATTCACCTTATAATACTGTTCATGAACACTATTCTTGCCTCCCATTAAGCCCAATAAGAGTCCATGACAAATGGAAGATTGTACTCAGTATTTTTCCCTCATCTTCTGACCTTGGCCGAACTCTCTCTCACTCACTTTCTTCATCCTCAAGTTTTCGTCTCACTAAAAATTGCTCTCAAGAAATTGCAAAGGAGTTAGGTACATCTCACCAAGAGTTGGGGTTTGTTTTGCATTTTAAGGTAAGTTCAATATCTTCTTATTGCAATTTTGTGTTCCAATACTGCTAGACCATGATTTATTTGAGATATGATATGCCAATAGTTCTATATATGGTAGATTTCATGCTAATGTTGGAGAAAAATGGCTATGTAAGTGGATTTTAGAAGCTGCCCGATTTGAAACTACTTTGAGCCTTTATTTTTACTATTTCCATACCACCTTTGGTGGACCCCAAATATCTAAAAGCAAAACAAAGAAAATGAAGCTCACATCCTAGAATATAAAATATATTATTTTGAAAATTTTTGGAGTTCATCTGATCGGCCAAAAAGCCTTGCTTGTTCACGATCCTAATTTGTGCCTAATTTGAGATTATCCCGACCTTCTGTCTTTACTATTTTTGTACCATCTTTTGTTTGCCTCAAACGACTAAAGTCAAAACATAAAAGTTACTCTTAACATCCTAAGCTACGACATATATTAAATGGAGAATGTTTGGCAAACCTGTGATCGGCCTTTTTATTTTTCCCTTTAATGGGTCTAGAAGTGCCATTACGAGCTAATCTGATCCTTGATACTAACTATTTTTTTACCTCTTCCTCTGGACACCTACGCCCTTAGTAAAAAACATGAAATTGAAGTTAACATATTAAAATAATATATATATTAATTTGAGAATTTTTGGAACATTTTAAATTGGGGTTATGACCATTTCTTCAGGTGATCGTATTCTGTTTCTAGGTATGAGATTTGGTCTCATTCCCACAAATGACTATGACTTATAAAAAAAAAGATCTAAACTTTACTTTGATCACAAAAGTTGTAGAACTGGGTCTTACCTATAACATATTAAAATTTGGTCATTTGTGTAGTTAATTTACTTGGGTAAAAGTAAAAATTTCCGTCGAGTGTGTAAATCTGTCCTCGGACGAATAAGTCATGAAATTTAAACAAAACCCCTTAATCCGTAGGTCAAATTCTCAAAAGCTTCCAACGAAAATTGATCGCCACTGAGGGAGTATTCCATGAAATCTTGAAATTTTATGAATTTAATTAGATAATTAACCATAGATAACAATCGGGTCCAAATATGCCTTGATTTCGGTGTTGGGTTAAGTTAATTCCTTATATGAGAAAATGTTCGATGGTTGTCGAGTAGCGCTAATTTGATTGATTTGCCTATGGCATGATCATGTGGCATATCATATAAAGACGTGTATATTGATCATGGAGTTAAAAAGATGTAAAAAAATTCTTATGGGATAGAGTTCCAATGGAGCCTCGGGTGCTTGGGAAGACCCTGTTGTGTGATTTGGGTTACCCTAGTTCTATGATCGGAGAAGCCTCCGGAGTGAAGATGCCTAAGCATGGAAGGCTTGGTAGTAACATGCACGGATGTCAAAGAAAAGTTTGCGGGTTCTTAGCAAGAGAAACTATGAAATGTGAACTGAAATTTGGCTTAAAGATTAACTAAATGCATATAAGTAAGTGCATAACATATTCATGAGGTGTGAACTTCATTCTTGCTGTGAATGCTTCTTAACATGTGATGACCCATTAGAAAAGTATGTTTTGAATAAATTGATGTCGGGTAATATTTAAATCAAATTTTGTAATATTTAATTGCTTTATTTGCTAGGCGATAGCTCATTCTTGTCGCTAAAATTTTTAGACCATTAGACATTGATATACCGCCTCACCATTTTTATGGAGTGCCATTCCATATTTGGGCTTGGCACGAGGACGTCATTTTTCTGGACTCACCTACTTTTTTTGTTAAGTCCATGATTATTTTGTTTGTTAACACAGGACGTTTACTCGTTGTCACTTTTAGATTCATCGCTTCGTACTTTAGACAAGGCAATCGGGTGTTAGGACCCTTGATTATCAATGACAGCTGCAATGGAGGAGCCAACGGCGGAGACATCAATGGTGGGAACAGGAATGGTGGGCCCGAGGTGGAGAGCGGCCTAGAAGCGGTGGAGGACTATGAGTTAGTCATGGTTGTAGTTATTTGTTTGTAGAGTGTTAGCTTGTGACTGCTTGTATGAACTTTATGTGTGAATTTCATTTCTACTGTGAATGCTCGATCGATAGATGTGATCCTTCTGATTGATAATTAAAAGATTATAAAATTACGTATCAGGTTAATAAATAAAAAGGAAGTATGTCCTTGAATAAACTTGGCGTCAGATACCATGGAATCATAGTCTATACTATTTAGATGTTCAATTTGCTAGGCTATGGTTCACCCTTGTTGTTATTTTCATATCCTTAGTGATATAGCATCTACCCCTATTACCCCGATAGCTCGATTTGGCACTCCTGTGGATTTTGATGCATCTATGTACCACTTTATCGACCCCGCTTTTTTTGGTATAGAGTTTGTAAGGGTTAGGTCTACCCTTTGGGTTGACGTGGGTCCGAGGATAGAACGGATCTCGTACCGCTTTGTGTCAACCTATGCTCAATATGGCGAAATTTTGATTAGTCTAATTCCTTTCCCCTAGGACAACGCCAACAATGGCAGCAACAAGTGACAGAGGAGAGTGTTGGCGACGGTAGCAGTGGGCCAGAAGAAGAGAGCGAATCTAAAGAAGTGGTGGGGGATTAGGCAGTAGTTGTTTATTTGTAGTGTTTCGGTTGTAACAACCTAGTGTGAACTTTTTTTATGTCAATTAACTCCCATGAATGAAGACCTTATGTTTAAATACAAGGTTCCTCTTCCGCATGTTTTAATTACATCTGAAAATTTAAATTAAATGGTCTTCTATTTGCGCTAAAAAATTGAAACCATAAAATAATGGAAGCGGGATTTAGCACGTCGATCTGTCACATTTGTGGTGTCCCGGGCATTGTACAATATCTCACAATCCATTCTCTCTCGTAGAACTCTATAAATCTTTTACCAAGGAACTTCATGCCGTTATTAGTTCTCAAGCACTTGATCTATTTATCCGATCGCTTCTTAATTAAGGCCTTGAATTTCTTAAACCAATCGAACACATCGATTCGTACTTCAAAAAGTATATCCATACCTTCTTAGAATAGTCGTCGATTGTTAGCAAATATCGGGTACCTCCTTTCGAAGGAAATGGAGACGGGCCCCACATGTCCGAATGAATATACTCAACTAGTTGCTTGGTCGAATGAATCGTTGTAGTAAACATAATCCCCCATCGCTTCTCAAATATGCAGTACTTACATGAGTCCAACTTCCATGTCTTCCGACCCTTCAACAACCCCCCATCACTCAGCATCTACATGCCTGCCTTTACTCATATGCCATAACTAAGTCAAGTCAGAATTTTATTCACTTAATGAAACCGCAGCAACTCCCGTCACAGTCTCTTCTAGTAAATGATAGAGAGTGTTCGGTTTCTTCCCTTTCATCACTTGTCAAGATACCTCGAAAGATCTTCAATACTTCACTTGTCGGCGGTGTACTTACACCCGACATCATTGAGTGTCCATAAAGAAATAAGGTTCTTCTTAAGCTCCGGTACATGCCTCGCGATTGTCAATGTGCACACCACCTCATCATGCATCCGCATCCGAACCGCCCTTATCCCTATGACCTTGCAAGCTGCATCATTTACAATCAAAACTCTACCATCATCTGTAGTTTGGGAAATAAAAACTAATTCCTATGATACATCATATGATAAGAACGCCCCGAATATAGCACCAATTCATCTCCTAACGCACCAATAGTTACATACAAAATAGCTTTCGTATCACTAGTGCTCTCCTCAGGCAATGTTCACCACACTTTTTGTGGCATTTTATTTATCACCCCTGTTTCTTAACTCGGGACAATCTCACTTGATATGCTCCTCCTTGTGACACTCAAAGCACTTCATGCTTCCCTTGAATTTTCTACGACATGACTTCGACCTGCTTTTCCTACTGGTATTGGACCCTCGATGTTGATCCCTACCTCAAATCATTAGTCCCCGTGCTACATCCTGCGCCGGCATCGTTATCTCCCAACTTCCTCTATCACACATTAGAAAACAAAGCGGACTTTACCTCTTTTGAGGTAATCGTAGTACACCCATGTAATAGTGAATCGGTAAAGTGCTCCCAAGACTTCGATAAAAAAGCTAACAACATCATGCAATGTTTTTCATCGAAGTGTCTTACGAACGTTCTTTAAATCCATAATGAGTTTATTAAATTCATTTAGGTGGGATCTAATAGACGTATCTTCAATATATCTAAAATGAAATATCCTCTTCGATATGCATAAACGATTATTCAAACCTTTCGTTGCATAGAATGGTTGAAGTTTTGCCCACAACTCTGCTAAATCTTTCTCCTCGACCACCTCTATCAACACGTTATCCGATAAATTGAACAATACTATACTCTTTGCTTTCTCCAATAAATCTACCTTATTAGCCCCTTCCATTGAAATTGGCGACTCATCTTTGCCATATAATGTCTTGGCCAAACCTTGAGTTTCCAATAGTGCATGCATCTTAACACTCCACAACCCAAAGTTATTTCTCTTATTAAACTTCTCAATTTCTACTTTCACTCCGGACAAAATTGCAATAACAGAATATCTAGATAATAATCGACAAACAAAAGCCCCAAATCAAAATCCACAATATCTTATCCCAAGCTCTAATACCAATATTAATGCGGAAACGTAACAGGATCTTGCAAATAAGTCAATGCAAAAATGCAAGAGAGTATAAACGAGAAATGACAAAGAACACAAGAGATTTATGTGGTTCGGTTCGAGTATTAGTACCCATATCCACGGGGAGAGCCAAGAAGCAATAATCCATTATAATCGGAGAATCATAGTTACAATCACTCACAATACTTGAGTGTTTCCCATGCTTAGATTACACCCAAGTTAAAAAAAAAAAATGTTTACAAATAAAACAACTAAACTAGATGTAAAACTCCCTGAGCACAAATCACCGTGTTTGAACTCCTCCATGCGATCAAAATGGGGCGTCACCGAGGCTTCTCCTTTTTATCTTCAATGTTTGGCCTTTGCGGAAGTCCACTGTGCAGCACCAAGAAGTCTTTTTCTTCCCTGTACGGTTACTGTCGGCTAAAGAAATAAAAAGCAAACCCTTGCTTTTTTTTATTTTTTAGCTTATTTTTCTATTTTTTAGCTTTATTTTTAATTTTTTAATTAGACATGGAGTTTTTTTATTGATTCTTATCTTTTTTTTTTATTGCTGACTGGATCCTTTGGCGCGCCACGCAAATGCCACGTATGATTCTGACAAAACTCACAGGAGTTGAAATAATCAACTTTTTAAAAATAGCAATTAAGTGATCTCAAAAAAAAATATTGTCACTAAAGTGAGCGCCGTATACAAAGATATGTTTTTGCCGTTCTTTTCCTTTCGTTTTAAACCGTAACAAATCCGTGCTTCTTGAATTTCTTTGTGCGGTCACACTTGGATATTTATCCAAACGGAACGGTTCCCTAAAAGGTTCAAACTCGAGATATAATTTGATAAAATTAATTAGAAGCCAAAAAGGGAAAAAAGAACATATGATCACTAACTTAGCTACAGAAGGCAATATAAAGAAGAATGCTCGGTGGAAAGACGTCCTGATTTTCCCAAATAGTTATCAACCAAACGCCAGATGGGCACTCAGATATTCACCCATTTTTGTTCTCGTCCTTCTCTGTCATAACACGTTTGTCTAAGCATATGATTCACAAGTGTTTAACCAAGTATGAGAATGGTCTAAATATGACCATTTGTCTTCCCAGAAATGATTCCAAATTCAAGAAAAAGTCACAAGCAATTATTCAGCATTGGAATGAAATGAGAGAGCATGAATGATCATCAGTCTGATATACATAAATATATCACAGCGCCACAATCGGCCTGAGCCTCTGTTTCGAAATGAAAACAGGACAAAGAAATCTTTAGAGCTCTCTCTCTCTCTAACAAGGCCTGCCAACTCTGCATGAGATCGCGCCGGAGAAGCGGGTCAGCCTCCGCACGTACGACCCCGGCTTCGCCTTGATCATGTCGCGCCGAGAGAATGGGAGCCGCGCCCTCCGGTTCCCGGAGGTGGTGAAGAAGGCTCCGTTCAGCATCAGGTCTCCCTCCGACTTCCACAGCCAGTTCTTCCACTGTCCTTCCGTTGCGTAGTCCCTCTTAGTCACCTTCATCCATTAGAGACCCAAAAAAAACACAGGGAAGGTCAGTTCACGGGTCATGAGGTGCGTCCCTAATGATGCCGATGCCGTCCATTTTTTTTGCTCATTTTGCTAGAAATGTAGGCCTAAACTTCGATGATCCCATGGAGAATTTTTGCATCTTTTGTTATAAGAAGAAGAAAGAAGATGAAATTTTTTACCTCTTTAGCAGCCGCATTAGGAGGAGCAATGAATCTATTGCCCTGGCTGATGATGGTGGGGTGTTGACTGCCGCCGATGGCGTACATGAGCCAGTGAGTGTAGTCATTGTTCACCACATGGAAGAATCCCCACCTGCACCTCGGCATCCTCTGCACCAATCCCTTCCCGAAGTGATTGAATGCCACTGTTATTTGCATTATCTGGTCCTGTGAGTACCCATCGCTTGCCCCAAACAACATCACCTGACACCCAAGATTTTGAACCATCAACTGTTTGTTAAATTTCTCCCAATGGCTAAAGGTTTAGCAGATTGAATTCTCTCAGAGGGGTGACACAGGTGGGTAATTCTTAGTTACCTCGTTGTGCTTGGTGAAATGGCAGTTGGAGATGGTGATGGCGGTCGACCCTTGGATGGCATCGATGAGCCCGTCCGAGCATGCCCACATCGACACGTGGTCAATCCACACGTTGCTGGAGCCGAAGATGGAGATGCCGTCGCCGTCGCTCTCCGTCCTGAGCCCGACGTGGTCGACCGCGTCCCTGACCAGCCCTCCCGAGCCCCTGACGGTGTGGTGGATGCGGATCCCGTGGATGATCACGTTCTTGATGAACTGGATGGTGATGCCGGCGCCGTAGGCAATGTGGACATTGACCCCCGGCCGTCGATAGTCTTGTCGCTAGTCATGATGAGCTCCTGGTTGAGCCTGATTATCATGCTGCGGGCGAAGATGATCCAGAGCCGGCCCTTCTGGATCACAGCATGGCGTAGGGTTCCGGGCTTGGGGTTGACCATGTCATTGTCCGACGGGTTGGTCACGACGTAGTACTTCCCATACTTGCCACCACGGGTCTTCCGGCCGAAGCCGAGGACGCAATTGGCGAGCCTCTGCCTGTTGCGAGCCCAATTCTTCTTGCACCGCCAGCATCTGTCGATAGGGTTGCTAGCCAAGCATGGCCCATTGTACTTATGTCCTAGCTGCCTTCTTGTGCTGTTGTTGCCCTTCACAGCCCTATACAAAAAGCATACCTACCATTAGTTCATTCCTAGACTTTATATGTATGTTCATACATGTCGTTCATTACACAAATGTCATGTCTATGCGTCACAGGCCGACTTTTGGGAGTCCGTGACATACGCTCGTAGTTATCCTAAATCATGCAAAAGATTTCTCAGAGACACGATTTGTGACAATATACAATCGTCCCCGGACACGAGCAACACACATTGTCCCATAAAGGGTCGAGACTCACTTGTCGACTTTTGCATTGAAGTAACTGGTGACGGCCTCGGGATACGGGTCATACGCATCGATCGCCTCCTTCTGCGCCTCCTCCGCCCGCTTCTGCCAGTACTCATCGAACTCCCCGATGTTTGCTCGGATGGACGGCACGAGGACGGCGAACGACAAAAAGAAGAAGAAGCAGCAAACGTCTCTATTCATGTTTACCATTGTTATACCCTTACTGAAACCAAGACTTTTGAACCTGCCGCGAGTTCAGAGAAACTGGGCAGAGTTCGTGCTTTGGCTCGTCTCGGGGAGACCTGCATTTAATGTCGATATGGTTTAGGAACTTAAAACAGATTCGAGCCAAAAGTGACCAAAAATAACGAACTAAGACACAACAGGCCGAGGATGGTGCGGAACCACCTTGTGGTCGACGACGTTAATGATATGGAAGTTACAACTTACAAACCTGCCCGTTGGTTTCGAGTCTATTTTTGTCAAGGCCTATGGTAAAATTTAATGATGCATATGCTATTATAGATTAACAAACCCAATTTGAAAAGGGATGATCTTTATGATTATACTCTTAAGACCTGCATAGTAACTATTCGATCCGGAAAAGTGATTCTAATTAAAATGGCTTTTTTCTCAATTCTATTCCCTGGATGAGTTTTAGATAATCAAAACGTGTTTGGTAGCTACATAAAATTTTTGTTCCCTGAAACAAAAATACATTTGGTAATCGCACATAATTTCTGCTCCCGAGAACAATTACTCCTCCCATTTTTTTGTCATTTAAGCCAAATAATTATGTAGTTATTTTGTGAAATTTCACCATACATTTTGAATTAATTGAAGATTAATTCATATTGATTCTCTTATATAATATGTTGCATATTGAAATGTCAAAATAAATATCAAGAATCTTCACAAATCATTTTTGTCATTTATTATGAGGTTTCATCCAACTCTTTTGAACAAGCGGACAACCAACACGAGAAACACCTTCTTTTTTGCAAGGAAAATGCACTTCATTACCCCGCATTGGTTTGCGTTTTTTATTCAAGGAAATCAAATATTAGTCTTAATTCATTCAAAACTTAAGAACGAGAGCTTGCTAAGTGTTCACCTTGGTTATTTTTGTCTTTTTTCTAGAATTTTCTAAAAATGGATTAAGTCTAAAGTACATAAATCTAGGAAAATTACAACCAATGAAATCAAGTACACAATTAAGGAATCATGACATTGATAAATCGCATTATAAAATCCTAACGAAGCCCTAAGGACTTAGAGAAATATGGTGCGGGTTTAATTTCAAAAGTGCTCATGATTTTTCTAAAAAAAAGAACAAAATCTATGAAATCTATGGAATCTAAGCCCAAATTTATGAAAATAAGGTCAAACTAGCCTAATCTACGCTTTTTCTATTTTTAGGGAGTTTCTAAATTTTTTGTGATATTTTAGAATTTTTCCAAAAAAATTTAATTTTTTTATTTTTATTATCTTATTCTTATTTTTAAAATGAGACCTCATTGTGCTTTTTTAGATTGAGAGAAATGTGACAAAAGAACTAAAAGGAAAAAGTGAGAGATGTGAGACTTCATTATGTTTTGTGATTTTTAAAAGTGATTCTTTTTTTCGGAATCAACTTTTTTTTTTTGTTCTTGTTTTTGCTCTAAAATTGTTTCTAGGAACAAAATCAAAATTAGAATCATTTACATTATCAAACAGGATTTTCATCTGTTTTGTTCTAAGGAATAGAAGCAGAAAATCAAAATTATTGTCACGCAGACCCTTAATAATGAGATAAACAACAGTAAATAGCAAGCTGCACTAGTAGGAGCCGCCAGGTTTTGAGAAAAAGTGGACGATGAAGTCATCTTCGAATTCATCATCATTCTTTCTCTACAACCTAATCCTTTTTCACTGGAAATTTTATTTGAGATAATCCGTAACAATAGTAAAAAGGGTTAATACTATGAAAAATCTTAAAATGGCACATGTGTACCCAACCTAATTGTTTTACCGCCAAAAAGTCTCATACTTGGTATATATGTAACAAATTTACCCCAAACTAATATTTTAATAAAAAAATTCAAACCGGTACATCTATAACAAATCAACCCATGTTAATTCCCGTTAAATTAGGCTAATATCATGAAAAATCTCAAACTAGTATAACTGTGATTAATGGAGCGTTTTTTACCCTAACTTGATATACCCATCATGTCACGTGTCATCGAACTCGACAATTTGATATTAAAATTTAATGGAGATTAACAGAATGATAAATTTGTCATAGGCAAAACAATTTGAGATCTTTAGTGGTCAAAAAATTAGTTTGGGATAAGTTTGTCACATATATATCAATTTGAGATTTGTCGTGGCATTAACCGTAATAAAAAAAAAATAGAGAGAAAAGACTATCATCTGTTACCTCACTTTCTCTCGTCCCTTCACCTCTTCCCTTGTGTCAACTTCAGCAAAAGATCGTTCTAAAATCTAAAAGGCTTTGGAAACAGAAGAGCAACCTCCTCAAATTTGACCAACTTCAACAAAAGATCAATCTAAAATCTAAAAAGCTTTGGAAACTGAAGAGCAACCTCCCAGAAATAGGCGGTGATGCAACATTTAAGAGTAGCTTTGGCCCTAAAAAGCCATCGAGCTAAGATTTTTGTATTCGGTAAAACAATCTCAAAAGCCTTTGGTGAAAAGTTGAATTTTGAAAATGCTCGAAGCTACAAGTTCGCCCAACTTTGGTTTTTAGCATTTCCGGAATGCTATTTTGGAAGTTTAACGAATGTATTTCCTTGCAATCTTATCTAGAGGGGGTGAATGAGTTGTTTGAGAACTATGAAAATATTTTGCGAAAAACGACAAGTTCAATTTCAAACATCGTGTCAAACATCTACTGAGACGTTGTAGAGATAAGGTCGGGAGATGTTTGAAATGTCGTCAGTGATTGAATACGTAAGTATATAAAAATCACGAGAAATCAAAGCACACAATAATATAAATGGTTCAGCTTTATCCACTTACATCCACGTCCATTACGACTAATTGCCACAATAAGGCCGAAATCCACTAGTAATTTGCTCAACAAGTTAAAAATGTCAAGGGCTTATCCTTTCGTTTGATAGATCACACTATCACGACTTAATCTGTCTATTATTGTTGCCTTATTTGCTTCCCTTTGCAAAATGCCTAAATAAGACAATATAGAAATAGGTTAAAGGCATAGAACTTCACCTCCAGAAGTAAAAAAAAAAAACATATTGTGTTATCATGAGTCCTTAAAATCCTCCATTCCTTCTTTTCTGCCCGCTACGATTCTCTAAAAAGATTAACATGTTTGCTTTAATCCCGATAGTATGCTCTGCACTTGTCACTTTGTGGAACCTGCGCATCAAAATTCTACTACTATGAAGTGTCTCTATTGTGGGAATTAAAACTCGAAGAAAATCGTAAAGACAGATCCTATCTCACCTTGTGTCAAGTTACTTTAGTTTCTCCTTTGTTGTGGTCGCGCAACTCCAACAGCTCTAGCAACACTTTGCCCTTTTTTTTTTTTTTTTCCTTTTTTGTCATTTCAAATGTATTAAAAGTTAATGTTTTTTAAAGCGGAAATCTATTTAGTAATATGATTATTGGAGTAGAAATTCGTTTGATTATACAACTTTTTTTTTTTTGTTTGAAAGTAATTTTGGAGTCACTTGAAGAAGTAAAAAAAAAATTTACTTTTTCTGGAAGTTGATTTTTCTACTGGCGAAGTGTTTGTCACGCATGCCCTTAAATGCTATTTACTTTTTTATTTTTTTCGTGCACACCTTGAATCTAGAGGTAAAATATTCCACACTTAGCTATTTGGAGACGCATTAATGACATTGTCCCTAAAGTCCATTCTGAAATCAAGAAAGAGCCCAAACGCGCGAGCTAGCCTTCCTGTCTTCCTCCAGCTGTCTAGGGCTCCGTCTCCGGACGTCACCTCTCCGGCCATCCAGATCGCCGGCGATCGCAGGCTAACGACCGATATCGGTAACTCTGCTCTTGTCTCGCCGCTCAATCTGTTCTTTAGGCTGCTCTGTCTTAAGGTCCCATGACCTAGGTTGGGTCGAATGGGTATTCGTTCCCTCGAGGTGCTAGTTTAGATGCGAAAGTACGCGATCTTCCTTGCTCTTGCTTGTGGTCTGATCGCTCATTTTGGGCGATGCTTGGCGCCTCGGATTTCTCGCGGCGTTGTTTTGATTGAAGTTTCGTGATATTCTTGCTGAATCTTTCGTGTTCCGGCTTGGGTCAGGTGACGCCATAATGAACAGCTCGAGCATTCAGGATGCACGGTCAGAGGAGAGAGAGAAAGTGAGTGGAGATGGTTTCGGTGTTTTAGTGCCTGTTGAGGAAGAAGTTGGTTCTGATTTCTGGGCCTCTTGAAGTAGATTCTTGCCGGATGTTCTTTAGGATTTTAAGATATTGCTTTTTTATGAATATTTTCCGGCTTCATTTCTTTAGTGCTTCATGATAATTTATGAGCAGTTCATGTCTTGGGTGTGCTGACATGTTAGTACTTGCCAGGATGCTATGGATGATGATTTTAGAGAGGACTTTCGACTGCCGATCAATCACCGGCCGACCGAAAATGTTGATTTGGATGATGTGGAGCAAGCATCCCTGGACACACATCTCACATCATCTAATATTGGTTTTAGACTTCTCCAGAAAATGGGGTGGAGTGGAAAAGGCCTTGGGAAGGATGAGCAAGGTACATGCTGCGTGTGAAATATAGTTTCTCAGGTTTTCTTTGTCCTCAATGTTCACACTATTATTCTGTTGAATTTTTCATATCTGGAGTTCCACTCGCTGTGGTGTTTTTGAGTAATTTCCAATCCGAGTTATTTTTATCTGGGTTTGAAGATCCGATTTTCCTTTGTAAGTTGTGTCAGTAATCAGATTCCCCGCGAGAGAATATGTTCCTTTATCTGAACTTGACATTGGACCTTTTTCTTGAGTCACGTATATTTTTCATTGTAAACTTGTGTTCTATCCTAAGAGTGGGGAACGGGGATCATAAGATATTGCTCTTTCTTAGCTGCTTTTTGGCTATGCTCTTTTAATGTGTATGGTGTGTTTGTTGGTGTCATATTTAGGAATAACTGAACCGATTAAGTCGGGAATGAGAGACCCAAAATTAGGCATTGGAAAGCAAGAAGAGGATGATTATTATACTTCCGAAGAAAATATTCAGCGGAGAAAACTCGAGATTGAGATTGAAGAAACTGAGGAGCAGTTGAAGAAGCGGGAGGTATGCAACTGAAATCAATTTTCGCGTAACATTTAGATATTAGTAAGCACTTAAATTTTTGAATTGTAGATATTAGAGAAGTTGATGCATTACTTTTTGTGAACCCAAATTCAATAACAGAAGGCAGCATATAGCACATGTGCATGCCTTTTGAGGGAATGATATATCATAAGGGAGCATCAACATTGGAAGATGTTGAGAATTTCCTGCAGTTTTTATTACCTGGTGGCTTCTACTGCCTCCTTCCTGCACCTTATGAACATCCAGGTCATAGCAGAACGTGAGCACAAAATCCAGAGTGAGGTCAAAGAAATACGCAAGGTTTTTTATTGTGATCTTTGCAACAAGCAATACAAATTGGCGATGGAATTTGAAGCTCATCTAAGTTCATATGATCACAACCATAGAAAGGTGAATGAGCTTTCTCCTACTGATCTCTTTTGCTCGCTTGCTTCTAGAATAACAGAACTTCCTCAATTTCTTCAATACCTTGCCATTTTGCAGAGATTTAAAGAAATGAGAGAAATGCATGGTGCTAGCAGTCGTGATGATCGTCAAAAAAGAGAACAGCAGCGTCAGGAGAGGGAGATGGCAAAAATGTATCCTTGTTTTGTTTCCACCTTTATTTTGACTCAGTAGATTGGTAAACAGTGACATCCAATTGCTTTAGTAAAGGTTGTCCCTTGAATGCCAAGTAGTGCAGATGCCCGTAAGCAGAAACAACAACAGGAGGAACCTGGGTCATCTCCAATTCCAGCGCCAACAAGAAGTGCTACTGCACTTGTTGATCAGGATCAGCGGAAAGTGTTAAAATTTGGTTTTTCTTCGAAAACAGGAACCTCCAAGGTATGTTTCATTAGGACAAAAGTCCTGATTTAAGATATGATGAACCTATTGTGGCTTTTAACTGGTTGGCATGTCCTTTTTGTTGCTGTGCAGAACTCAGTCAGTAGTGCCCCCAAGAAGCCGAAAGTAGTTGCTTCAGTTTTTGGCGATGACAGCGATGATGAGTAGCATTAGTTGATGCTTAAAGCTGAGTTATTCCATCCATTGCGGGCAAACAGGCTTTTGCTGAGGAAGTATCACCTATTTTATCGTGCTCTTGTGGTCTGTAACTTTGTATCGTTTTAGCTCTTTTTAAGGACAAATTCCAACATGCCTCTTTACTGATATTTGTATCTAAAGAAGTTGTCGATATTCTTTCAATTGAAGGGTACTGTTTGAGATTTTATTGGGGTCAGAGATGATTACTATTGCCTTCACCTTGTCTAAATGGTTCGATGGAGTTGTGCATCAGAACTGTAACCCGTAGTTATGTACATATGCATGCCCTAACCAAGTTTCTTGAGAGCTTCAGCAAAGCCCGCAATTTGGCAGAATTTGGAGGATGAGGTGAAACCAGTGATCAAAAGTACCCTTACTCTTAAACCTGGCTTTGTCTCAAAAACTTTTCATTTGCTCAACATTGATGGCGTAACTGCTAAGCATGATGTCGCAGCATATGTTTTGGTTGAAATTCTTGGAATGGTTGATAATGTCAGCCACATACTTTTGAATGACCATTGATATCATGATTGGTGGTAAGTACCATTGAATATTACAGCCGATTAGGCATCTCTTCCAAGATCAGTAGTCAACCTTGTGTCACCAAACAAAGAATCAGAGCTTGAGTTGGAGGGTTGCTATCCATTTAAATGTAATTAAAAAGAAATGCGCGGCAAATTCAAATTGAAATGGTGCAGCAAATCCAACGGTCAAGTTAGTAAATGTCTTGACATGCTGTTAAATGTCCAATTACTAGCAATCTCCGAATGAACAATGACCATAGGCGAACTGATGAAACCAATTGAAATCCCTGACTACAATTTCTCTTTGGTAGATATCAGAAGCGAATTTCATCACCGTGTGACAGTTGCCACAGGTCCTCAGGTTCTTCATTATTCTGACAGGAGTTCCATTTGGGAGTGTAAGAAGCGCAAAAGCGAGAGCTAATCTCTCGCTATGATGCCATAAGGCGCTCTCTGTAACCTCCGATGCTATTAACTAGGAACTGGGCTTGAGGAAGCTATCCTTTCTCTTTCACCAACTCCTCCAACCCACCGAGCATCTTATAAATCTCGCGTGTCATAGCGTGCGTCGCGAGGGGTGAACACAAAGGTCGTGTTTTTCACATCGACCCAGCTACACCCTAAATCATTTTTTAGCCCATTGACAGACATCAGTCTTCTAACTTCATCCGCTTCCTTCAATCTTCCCTCACGCAAGTACATGTTTGAAAGCAGCACATAGTTTCCTGGATGATCAGGTTGCAACTCAAAAAGCCTATCTGCGACTTCTCTGCCCATTTCAAGATTTCCGTGATTTGAGCAAGCACTGAGCAAAGCTTGCCATGCCATTACGTCAGCTTCAATGGGCATCGATTCTATGAACTTCTTTGCTTCGTCTAGCCAGCCAGCACGACCAAGTAAGTCAACCATGCAAGTGTAGTGTTCATGTCGAGGGATTATACCGAAGTTCTTGCTCATGGAATTGAAATACGCGTAGCCTTCGTCAACGCGCCCAGCGTGGCTGCATGCCGAGAGAAGACTAACAAGGGTAATATAATCAGGTTTGGTCCCTTCCCCGAGCATATCCTCAAACAATTTGATCGCTTGATCAGCACAGCCATATTGCTGGAATGCAGTAATCATCGCACTCCAACATACCACAGTTCGGCCCTCGATCTCTTCAAACGCCCGAGTAGCATCAGCTAAACTGCCACATTTCGCGTACATCATGATTAAAGCGCTTCCAATGTGGCTGTTGTCAACACATCCACTTTTTAATATCTGACTATGAATCGAGGTGCCCTGGTTCAACGCTGAGAGAGAAGCAGTAGCATGGAGCACGACAGAGTATGAGACCTCGCTGGGAATTACACCTTCACGCCTCATGAACGAAAAGTACCGGCAAGCCTCTTCAAACTTATCATTATGGACAAACCCCGTCATCATTGCAGTCCACGTAAAAACATTTCGAACTGCACTAGTCTGGAACTGCCTGAGACCGTGGTCTAACGACCCGCATTTACAGTACATGTCCAGCAACGAATTCCCCACGTAAGATGAAATCATCAAGTTCCACTTAACAACCAAACCATGCACCTGCCTTCCGGATTCCAAGCTGCCATTATTGGCACAAGCAGTCAATGTGCTGGACACAAGCACTTCATCCGGCGCAATAGAATCTCGCTTAAGAGCCTCCCTGAAAGCTAAAACCACCCGATCAAAAGACTTGTCTTGCAAAAGCCCCAAAACCATAGAACTCCAGGTAACAAGGTTTCTCTCAGGCATTTCGTCAAACACCTTCTCCGCTGCGCCAACACGGGAACATTTCACGTACACGTCGACCAAAGAACTCCCGACGAAGACATCACGTCCAAACCCATGTTTGATCACCAAGCAGTGAACCTGTTCTCCGTGAGACGACACCGTGGTGTCTGCACAGGCGGCCAAAACAGCAGAGAAGGTGAAATGGTCGGGGCAAACACCGGTGCTCCTCATCTGGTTAAACAGGGTCAGTGCCTTGAAGGGCTCGTTGGCATGGGATTGTTGGGTGATGAATGAAGTCCAGGTGACCACGTCTTTGGACCCATCGCTGGTCTGCGAGAACAACAACGCGCCCTGGTCAACCCGGCCGCACTTGGCGTACAGGCAGAGGAGCTTGTTGAGGAGGGAAGGGAGGGAGGTGCAGTCGCTGGTGATGATCTGGGCGTGTATCTGCGCCGCATGTCTGATGTTCTTGGCGCGTGAAGCGGTGTGGAGGAGGTCGTTGAGTTGGGTTGGGGTGGTGATGGGGTCTAGGGATGTGCGGTGTGCAAGAAGAGCTTGGGGAGGGATGTGCCGTGTGCAAGAAGAACTTGGGGAATACAGAGAGGACGGAGAGATTGCTATGTTGCTTTTGCTGGGAATTAACGGGGAAGGAACCTTCATGAGGACAAGAGAGGAGCCCCTGCCCTTCAGCATCAAAGGCGACACTGACTCACTGACTCCCCAAATTCGAAAACTGGCGGTTTAAAGCTGATTAACCGTGGGAGGATTGCTCGAGTGGTCACTCTTTTCTCAAATGGGAAGAGGAAGGTGGGGGATTCATATCTCTCTCCACTTTCGAAAAAGTGAGGTGAGAACGCGTGAGGAGAGAGTAGCGTTTCAGAATACGTCACATAACACATAAAGCCGCACATTATAATTTGCATAGTAGAATAAAATATGATAGATGCAGACAAAAGAGAAAAAAAAAAACTCGTACTAATTTTGATCGTCAGGATTTTTAATCAATATTAAAAATAAAATATGATATTTTGCAATTGACGTGGTACAACGAAGTGGACAATATTCGCAATTTTGAAAAATGTACTGACTTTTTATGATTTAAAAAGAAGAAGAAAAAGGGACAAAAGGGAATAAAATAAGAGAAAGTTCAGAAAATTAATAAAAGAATTGCAAAAATCATGTACATTAGTTCTTGCCATATCCCGTAAGACAGCCCACGCTAACTAAATCATCAGTAATTTCCTATTAAAATTGGGTTCATTGACTTTAGGACTAAATAAGCAAATTCTTGAAATCTTTTTTGACTAAATGGGCAAAATTCAAAAGTTTAACACTAAATCGGGCGCCATCCTCCTCTTGTTTGGTTTTTTTTTGACGGCATATGTTGTTCCGGGGCTCTCGACTTTGTTGTTGGGTCTTGCAGCAAACTCGAAGAAGATTATAAAAATTCAATAATTACGATAATCAAGAATGATGATAGTAAGATACGCAGTCTTGCTCTTAACGGTGATCCTAAATCACCAATATTAGTTCGGATGCTTCCAATGGCCAATTAGGATAGACAGATTATTAGTAATCAGACCCAAATGGGAGAGCTCAAACTTTCACATCATGTCTTCACATACTATATTAAAACCAAACAGCTAGGATTGCACTCTGTAAATTTTACAAAAGCATGAGTACAGTCAAACCATCTCATGTTTTTATAATTGTTTGGTTAGGGATAACATGGCACAACCGTCTCTACAATCCTCGACCAAACAAGGAGTTGAAAAAGATTACGAGCACATGATTCCAGAGACAAGAGAGGCTTGTTAAGCACCTTCAGCAAAACCCAGCAATCCTCGACCAAACAAGGTGCTGAACAAGATTTCGAGCACATGATTCCGGAGACGAGAGGCTTGTTAAGCACCTTCAGCAAAACCCAGCTGGAGATTGCCAGAATCAAACACTGTGTGGTAGACCCCCATGCATGAATATGGTGCCGAGAATCCTGCACAGAGAACCAATGTGAGGCGAGGGAATCAAAATGTGGATAAAGACCGCCTTGAAGAAAATTATAGCCCATATCTGGGAAGAAATAGAGATGGACATACAAAAGAGTACCTCGAGGAGGCGGCACGTCCAAAGCCATGAAGCTGCTGATGCAGATCGCAGTATTTCGATTCCCAGTTTTCAAAACATGCTGAAAATGGGAAACATTGACAACAATAGGAATTTTATCAAATTCTCCATCATGCTGAGATAGTTCATCACACTGTATCAGAATATACACAACTGAAAATAAGTGGAATTTGCCATTGAGCGTGAAAGGTTTCTCCCTGATGGTGAAAGTCAAGTTTGGCATGCTTGCGATGTTATTGCAGTCAACCACCGATTCACCCATTGGGCTCGGTATGCTTTCACAAAGCTGTAAAAAGGCTAAGAGTCAGAAGAATGAAAATCTAGTATCAATATGCTTGCATCGCATATTTATGAGCTTTGAGTTGATCGCCTGTGTCAAATAGTTTGAGTACTCTCTCTTTTGTTCTCTTCTGTTTTAGTTAACTCTGGAACCATAAAAAATTTGAAAAAAAAAAAAAAAACTCTGGACCCATGTGGCAGTGTGCTCGCAGGCAGTGCAAACAACATCCTTGACTGACAGTCCATATTACAGTGCATTTTAGATCTTTAGCACTCCTCTTCATAATCTTGCAAGCAGGTCAAAGAGAAGTCATCACCTGAGTTCTCATTTTCCTTCTCGACCGCTGTTTTGATTCCCGGGCTGCAAAACAAGTAAAAAGTCAAGACACATAAATGGCATACTGCATACACTGTTTTCAATCTCTCCACATGTCAAGGCTATTTCAATGTCAGTGGGACAAAGGTCCGAATAGCGGCATATGATGGCAAATACTTCAGTGGATAATTTGCAGAATTTGTGTTTCCAATATGACTAATGCTTATTGCTTCTTAAGAGGCATTCCTATCCTTTAACATCGAACCAGAAACATTGAAGTGAACCAGTCATTCAACAGTTATAGCGCAAGGACTTCCTCACCTCACGTACTGGGTTCCATTGAAACACATAAACCAATTTGGGAACAGACTTTGTTGGGATTCACCTGTGAACAATGATGATACATTCTACTAAGTATTTCTTTAAGAATGAATGCAAGTGTCAAATCTCCATACTGAGACAACTTCCTTGCATTCGGTGCTCACAATTCCTTCGGCCCCAATAGGTGAACTTAAGGAATAGAATGGTGGCTGGCAAGTAATCACAGGACAGATGCAACAGGCATAAAAACTTTAGATGGCATCGATTAGTCCAAAGGGCAAACACATACGGTTGGACCAGCAAGCAAAGAAGTTCCCGAATCTACAATAACTGCATAGCCACCACCCTTGCATACGCCTGAAACGAAGTTGACATCATTCTCAACAACCACGTGATTGATGGGAGATTTAAAGGCACAAATGTACAGGGCATTTCTATGGAATTCAAGGAGTGTCGGAAAAAAAAATTTCGACAAAAGCAACCATTCGAGAAGATCATTAAATAGGAAATGTGAAACAACTAAAACAAAAATAGACAACATAGCACTGGTATGTGTACAACTTCAATATTAAGTTTGAGACATTTCCAGTTAGAACAGAAAGAAAGTGATGTCATAATCAGCTCATCCGAAGTAGCCAGAAGCCAACGTCTAATGATATTTTAGTCTCAGAAAATTTTATTCGTAATCAGAGACACGATTAAAATTTAAGACCCATACAAGGTAAAAGAATAAAAGCCACTTTGGTGGCTGCAAGATTACCCGTTGACCGGTTGTCAATAAGAAGATTGCCCATATCGAACTGAAAGGACAAGTAGTTTAAAGTCAACGCCTTTTCTAGAGACAGGGAAGAATGTATGAAGAATGAATCAGTATATACCTGACCTGCCAGAAAACTTTTTGTGTAACTGGAACATATACATGCTTCCCCTAGAAGTGTCTTTCGTCAACCCCGCCAAACACAATCTCGCCTCCCTCTTTCGCATCCAGAAGGAGAATATTGTCTTCCACCCTACCTTGCTGCACCATATAGTACATGTAGTTTCTAAAATCAGCAGCCATATAGATAGATCAAATGAACGACGAAAAATAGGTTTCACACTCCAATTAAAGCAGGATAGTCCATGATCCTGTAATACCGACGGCTAAAGCCATGGAACAGTACCAGATAGGGATGACATTCGCGACAGAAACCTCTTGGCAGCCAAGCCTGAGGAGTCCATCAAACTTCGCAAAAACAAATGCAAGACTTTCCTTTTGAGTGGCCTCAAGAAAACCTGCAGTCGACATGTGTTGAAGGTTTATAGTCCTTTTAACTAGAATTTTTCCTTGTGGGGGGAGAGAGACCACTTGGTTTTTGCAATAAGATCGCTTACTTCACATTATCCTGACTCAGAAAACCAGAAACTGTCCGATCCATTGTTTATGTGAGTGCGACCAGGGCTAATCCCTCCTTGAGCCAGTTGTCTTGTGTTGTGTTTGTGGACTGCTTGAGGAAAATTTAATTGAGTGTTGAACACGGTCAACATCAACATCAACATCAACATCAACATCACCTTTAACCCAAACTAGTTGGGGTCGGCGGTCGATGAACCCAAAAAAGCAAGACCGAAAGAGCTATAAAATAAAACAAAATACAATAACATAGCTATAGCAATATAAAAGAAAACAAAGGGCTAGGACTCGAAACGGCAGTCGGGAACATAGAAATTTTTGCCCCTCCATAATGTTAACCGCTTTCTTCCACTCTGTCCTAAGACAAATAGTACGCCAATCTATGTCCCACTCCAACAAATCTTATCTTACTACTTTTCCCTAAGTAAGTTTCGGCCGACCTCTCCCTTTCCTCAAGTCATGCTCCCTATAACACACTCTGTTCTTACCGGAGCATTTAGGGGTCTTCGAAGAATATGTCCAAACCATCTCAAACGATGTTCTCTCATCTTTTCGGCCACCGATACTACTCCAACTTTTCGTCGAATATCCTCATTTTTTATTTTATCCATTCTTGTATGGCCACACATCCACCTTAGCATTCTCATTTCTCGCTACTTCCATCTTATGCTCATGTTGCCTCTGTCCTGGCCAACACTCAGCTCCGTAGATCATTGCGGGTCTTACTACTGTTCTATAGAATTTTCCTTTTAGCCTAAGAGGGATTTTGCGATCACACAAAAATCCTGATGCACTCGCGCCATTTCATCCAACCCGCTTTGATTCTATGGCTTACATCCTCATCAATCTCTCCCCCTTTTGTAATATTGATCCTAAATATCTGAAAGTATCTTTCTTGGGTACCTCCTGTCCGAGCAAATTGACGGGTTCATCTCCCCCTCTTGCCTTGTCGAACTCACACTTCATGTATTTGGTCTTATTTCGACTTAACGTAAACCCTTTGGACTCCAACGTACTTCTCCATAATTCTAATTTAGCGTTAACCCCCGCCCTTGTCTCATCGATGAGCACAATATCATCTGCAAATAGCATACACCACGGCACCTCATCTTGGATATCTCTTGTTAGCTCGTCCATAACCATGGCAAAAAGATAAGGACTCAAAGCCGAGCCTTGGTGTAAGCCCATTGTGATTGGGAAATAGCTTGATGTTCCATTACAAGCATTCACACATGTAGTAACTCCATCATACATATCCTTGATTGCCTCTACATACTTTGACGGTACTTTTTTCTTCTCAAACACCCACCATAAGACACTGTCTTGGAACCCTATCATACGCCTTCTCAAGATCAATAAACACCATATGTAGATCTTTCTTCTTTTCTTGATACCTCTCCATCACTGTCAGTATCAAGAAAATAGCCTCCATGGTAGACCTTCCCGGCATAAATCCAAATTGATTTACGGATATCTTAGTCTCTAGTCTCAAACGATGCTCAATAACTCTCTCCCACAACTTCATAGTATGGCTCATAAGCTTAATGCCTCTATAGTTGGAACAATTCTGGATATCTCCCTTATTCTTATAGATAGGCACAAGCATACTTTTCCTCCATCCATCGGGCATCTTATTAGTATGGAGAATTTTGTTAAAAAGGTTAGTCAACCAACGTATTGCCACAACTCCTAAGCATCTCCACACTTCAATAGGGACACCATCGGGTCCCAAGGCCTTACCAGTCTTCATCTTCTTTAATGCCTCCTTAACTTCGTGCGCTCTAATTCTACGCACAAACCTTCTATTTGAATCATCGAAACGTCCTCCAAATCCATCTCCATGATATCACTCTCTCCATTAAAAAGCTTGCGAAAATAGCTCATCCACCTTTCCTTGACGTCCGCATCTCTTACTACAAGTTTTTGATTTTCATCCTTGATGCATCTAACATGTGTCAAGTCTTTACTTTTCTTGTCTCTTATCTTTGCAAGCCTATAGATACCTTTTTCTCCCTCTTTGCTCCCTAGTTTTTTGTACATGTCGGAAAAAACCTTGCCTCTAGCCTCCCGCATGCTTTCTTGGCATTTTTCCTCGCTAATCTAAACTTTGCCAAATTCTCTCCATTAGGGCAAATATGCAAACGATGAAAACACTCCTTCTTACGTTTAATCGCCTCCCGCACCTCGTCATTCCACCACCAAGTTTCCTTTGCGTGATGTCCGTTCCCTTTACTTTCCCCTAGTACCCCTCTTGCCACTTTTTGGATGCAATTAGACATCTCGTTCCACATCACATTTACTTCGTCCTCTAGTTGCCACGGTCCCTACCTCGAAACATTCTTTCCTTGAAATCTATTTGTTTTTCCTCTTTTAGCTTCCACCATCTTATTCTCGGAATCTGGACACCTCTTTGCGGTTTTCGTGCTTTGTTATACCTAACCTCCAAAACCACCAACTTATGTTGCGTAGCTACGCATTCTCCAGGGTAGACTTTGCAATCTACATACGAGGCCCTATCATCTCTTCTAGCAAGGAAAAAGTCAATCGGCTACAATTTTGACCGCTGCGAAAAGTAATCGAGATGTGACTCTCATTTCCCGAAGAAGGTATTTGCCAATGGCGGAACACCCGCTCTAGATGTTCAACATGTTCCCGAGCGTTCGGCTATAGACTACAATCTCATCTAGATATACAACGACAAACCGGTCAACGACTCGGCCCAGCTCGGTCGACTCTAGCTTGCGGCTCCTTGAGCTCGCAGAACAAGAGCAGCCACCACGGCCTCTACGGACTCGTTCTTCTTTAGGAGATCCTCCGAGTCGTTGAGAACACCCGACTTGACCTTGGAGAGCACCCGTGCCGGCATGAAGCTCCCCCGCCCAGGCGAGTTCCTCCTTCCGTTCTTCTTTGGTCATTGGTCCTCACCGAGTCGTTGAGAACTCCACCTTGCCTGCTCGGATCTCCATGTGCGTAACAAGTCTTGCGAGCTCCCGTCCTTCTTGGACGTAACCATCTGTTGTGGGGTTGATCGGTGACTCGTCCAAGCTCGTCGGCGGACTTCATGATCGGTCCCTGCCTTCTCACACCTTTCCTTGTTGGGTCGAACGCTCGATCTTGTCGGCGGATTTCTAGCGTTCATCGTGCGGCCTTAGGATGATTCCATTATCTGCAAGGGTGGAGGAATACTATGTTTGGATTGATTTTTTTACTTGTACTCTGCCTCGGATCTCCATGCACGCGCGTCACGCCCGCGCTCACTCGCACGATGCGCGTCACGCCCGCTGCTCACGCGCACGATGCACGCTCGCTCACTCTGCACGATGCACATGTCACGCCCGTTCGTATGCCCGGCTCGGCTTGGGTCATGCTCGAGCCGGGGTCGGGTCGGTTTGAGCCGTTGGGTCGGTTCGGGCCGCCCAACATAATTCCGTTTAGCTCGTGATTCAGCTCGTGCATCATGTCGCGGCTCATCTTGGTCGAACGGACTCTTGGGCCGTGATATTCTCCCCCACTCAAACGGGCGACGTCTCCGTCGCCTTGCTCCGCGTGGAAGGCCTCGATGTGTTTGCGAAATTGCCACGGGGCTTCCTCCGGTTCCCAGCTATTCTCGCTCTCCGGAAGACCTCTCCACCGTATCGGATATTCCCGCTTAGGCGCCCGATAGCGTTTCCTTACGACTCGATCCGCCAAAATGCATTCGACGTCCCGATCATAGGATGTCTTTGCCCCCAAGGGCGCCAGCTGCGATTCCCCCGTTCCGGCTCTTCTTCATCCGCATAAAATGGCTTGAGCATGCTCACGTGGAACACCGGATGAATCTTCGTTTTGCCGGGAGCTCCAATTTGTACGCGGCTCTACCGATCCGTTGCGTCACGCGGAATGGTCCCTCGTATCGACGCTTGATAGCGCCTTATGCACCCCTTTGTATCGAAGGGCGGTTTGCAAAGGACTTGGTCCCCGATTTGAAACTCTACATGCCGACGCTTCTTGTCGGCCCATTTCTTCATTCTTTTTTACGCTTTGTGGAGGCAAGTACGGGCCAAATCCGCCTCTTCTTGCCACTTCACAGCACGGTGAAGTGCCGCGGACTACTCCCCGATAGCCCGTTGCAACCGCATTTGGAGTAAGCGGCTGTTGTCCTATCACGATCTCAAAGGGGCTCTTTCCTGTCGATTCGCTCCGTTGTAAGTTGTACGAAAATTGGGCAACATCAATCAGCTTGGCCCTCTCGTTGGGTCGCACTCACGTAGTGTCGCAAGTAGACTTCAAGGAGCGCATTTACCCGCTCGGTTTGGCCGTCGGTTTGCGGGTGGAGACCGGTGGAAAAATTTAACTCGGAGCCGAGCAGCTAGAAGAGCTCCGTCCGGAATCGACTCGTGAACCGAGGGTCTCGATCACTAATGATCGTCCGTGGCACACCCCAATGCTTGACGATGTGCTTTAGGAACAACTTGGCTGCCTCCTCGGCCGGGCAATCGTTCGAGGCAGGCACGAACGTTGCGTACTTAGAGAATCGATCAACGACCACCATCAAGGTTCGACACCCTTCGGACTTAGGTAGTCCCACGATGAAATCCATGGAGATGCTCTCCCAAGGTTTCTCCGGAATCCAGTAGCGGCTCAAGGAGTCCCGCGAGAGACCTTTGCTCGAGCTTGTCTTGCTGGCACACGAGGCACGTCTTCACGTACGCCTCCACATCATCACGTAAATGAGGCCGAAGTATTGATCTTCTATAAGTGCCATAGTGCGACGGATTCCGGGATGGCCCGCCCACTTGGAATCGTGGCATTCTCGCAAGATCTCCCTTCGCAGCTTCCCGAAGGATGGCACGTAGAGTCTCCTCCCCTTGGTATAGAGGAGGCCGTCCTCACTCCGGAACGTCCGGGTCTTTCCTTCTCGAACATAGTCGAGAAGCATTTTCTTAGGGGGTCATCTTTGCAGCCCTTCCTTGATTCTTTCGATCGGTAAACACTCCGGCCGAGTCATCGTGGCCGGTTCACCCTTTCGACTTAAGGCGTCGGCTACCGAGTTTGTCTTCCCGGGTTTGTATTCGAGCACAAAGTCGAACTCCGCCAGAAATCTTGCCACCGGGCTTGCTTTGGGCTGAGCTTTTTTCGAGTTTGGAAATAACTCGTGGCAATGTTGTCTGTTCTCACAACGAACCGAGGCCCCAAAGGTAATGCCTCCACGTACGAAGGCGGTGCACCACCGATCATCTCTTTCTCTTGGACGGTGTATCGTCGCTCCTGTGTCGTTCAACTTCCGCGACTCGAAGGCCACCGGGTGTCCTTCCCGCATCAATACGCCCCTATGGCAAAATCCGAGGCATCGGACTCTACCTCATAGGGTTTGCTGAAATCGGGCAAGCACCACACCGGTTCCTCCGTCATCAACCGCTTTAAGCGCTCAAAGGCCTCCCTGGCTTTGATCCGTCCACGTCCATGTTCTCCCTTTTTTGAGCATATCCGTGAGAGGGGCCGTGATCTCCGAGTAGTCCCGGATGAACCGCCGATAGTAGTTTGCCAACCCAAGAAACGACCTCAACTCCGTCAATTTCTTTGGCGGTTCCCATGCCGTGATGGCTTGGATCTTTGCCGGATCCATACGAACTTGCCCACCTCCAACGATGTGGCCGAGGAACGGCACTCTCCGGTTTGTGCGAACGCACACTTTTCTTTCTTCACATACATTTCATTATCCCTCGGGACTCGGAACACCCGCTCTAGATGTTCGACATGTTCCCCGAGCGTTCGGCTATAGACTACAATATCATCTAGATATACAACGACAAACCGGTCAAGGAATGGTTGTAGTAGCTTGTTCATGAGGGTGCGAACGTCAGGGGCATTGGTCAACCCGAAAGGCATCACCAAGAACTCGTACGAGCCATACCGAGTCACACAAACCGTCTTGGGTTCATCGCCTTCAGCGATCCGAACTTGATAATATCCCGAGCGTAGATCCAGCCTTCGTGAACCACCGCGCGCTCCCGAACCGATTGAACAGATCCGCAATGAGCGGTATCGGGTACTTGTTTTTGATCGTGAGCTTATTCAAAGCTCGGTAGTCGATGCACATTCGAAGGGAGCCGTCGTGCTTCTTTTTGGAACGGGACCGGCGCACCATATGGGGCCTTCGAAGGTCGTATGTAGCCAGCATCGAGGAGATCCTTCAGCTGCTTCCTCATTTCGTCTAGCTCCGGGGTGCCATGCGATATGGCGCCATGGGCCGGCGGTCGAGTAGCGTCGGGGACTAGCTCGATCCGATGGTCCACCTCCCTCTTTCGCGGTAGCTTCTTTTGGTAACTCGGGGGCATCACGTCCCCATAAGGTTAGAGATTGCCCCAAAACAAGGTACTACAACCATTCCTTGACCGGTTTGTCATTGTATATCTAGATGATATTGTAGTCTATAGCCGAACACTCGGGGAACATATCGAACATCTAGAGCAGGTGTTTCGAGTCCCGAGGGATAATGAATCGTATGTGAAGAAAGAAAAGTGTGCGTTCGCACAACCGGAGGTGCCGTTCCTTGGCCACATCGTTGGAGGTGGGCAAGTTCGTATGGATCCGGCAAAGATCCAAGCCATCACGACATGGGAACCGCCAAAGAAATTGACGGAGTTGAGGTCGTTTCTTGGGTTGGCAAACTACTACCGGCGGTTCATCCGGGACTACTCGGAGATCACGGCCCCTCTCACGGATATGCTCAAAAAAGGGAGAACATGGACGTGGACGGATCAAAGCCGAGGAGGCCTTTGAGCGCTTAAAGCGGTTGATGACGGAGGAACAAGGCCGGGTGCGCCCGATTTCAAGCAAACCCTATGAGGTAGAGTCCGATGCCTCGGATTTTGCCATAGGGAGCGTATTGATGTAGGAAGGACACCGTGGCCTTTCGAGTCCGGAAGTTGAACGACACAGAGCGACGATACACCGTCCAAGAGAAAGAGATGATCGCGGTGGTGCACGCCTTCGTACGTGGAGGCATTACCTTTTGGGGCCTCGGTTCGTTGTGAGAACGCATAACATTGCCACGAGTTATTTCCAAACTCGAAAAAGCTCACCAAAGCAAGCCCGTGGCAAGATTTCCGGCGGAGTTCGACTTTGTGCTCGAATACAAACCCGGGAAGACAAACTCGGTAGCCGACGCCTTAAGTCGAAAGGGTGAACCGGCCACGATGACTCGGCCAAAGTGTTTACCGATCGAAAGAATCAAGGAAGGGCTGCAAGCATGACCTCTCGGGAAAGATGCTTCTCGACTATGTTCGAGAAGGAAAGACCCGGACGTTTCGGGAGTGAGGACGGCCTCCTCTATACCAAGGGGAGGAGACTCTACGTGCCATCCTTCGGGAAGCTACGAAGGGAGATCTTGCGAGAATGCCACGATTCCAAGTGGGCGGGCCATCCCGGAATCCGTCGCACTATGGCACTTATAGAAGATCAATACTTCGGCCTCATTTACGTGATGATGGGGAGGCGTACGTGAAGACGCGCCTCGTGTGCCGCCAAGACAAGCTCGAGCAAAGGTCTCCGCGGGACTCCTTGAGCCGCTGCTGATTCCGGAGAAACCTTGGGAGAGCATCTCCATGGATTTCATCGTGGGACTACCTAAGTCTCAAGAGCGTCGAACCTTGATGGTGGTCGTTGATCGATTCTCTAAGTACGCAACGCTCGTGCTCGCCTCGAACGATTGCCCGCCCGAGAGGCAGCCAAGTTGTTCCTAAAGCACATCGTCAAGCATTGGGGTGGCCACGGACGATCATTAGTGATCGAGACCTTCGGTTCACGAGTCGATTCGGACGGAGCTCTTCAAGCTGCTCGGCTCCGAGTTAAATTTTTCCACCGGTCTCCACCCGCAAACCGACGGCCAAACCGAGCGGGTAAATGCTCTAATCTACTTGCGACACTACGTGAGTGCGACCCAACGAGACCGGGCTAAGCCGATTGATGTTGCCCAATTTTCGTACAACTTACAACGGAGCGAGTCGACAGGAAAGAGCCCCTTTGAGATCGTGATAGGACAACAGCCGCTTACTCCAAATGCGATTGCAACGGGCTATCGGGGAGTAGTCCGGCGGCACTTCACTGCGCTGTGAAGTGGCAAGAAGAGCGGATTTGGCCCGTACTTGCCTCCACAAAGCGTCAAAAAGAATGAAGAAATGGGCCGACAAGAAGCGTCGGCATGTGGAGTTTCAAATCGGGGACCAAGTCCTTTGCAAACCGCCCTTCGATACAAAGGGGTGCATAAGGCGCCATCGCGTCGATACGAGGGACCATTCCGCGTGATGCAGCGGATCGGTAGAGCCGCATACAAATTGGAGCTCCCGGCGAAATCGAAGATTCATCCGGTGTTCCACGTGAGCATGCTCAAGCCATTTTATGCGGATGAAGAAGAGCCGAACGGGGGGAATCGCAGCGGCGCCCCTGGGGGCAAAGACATCCTATGATCGGGACGTCGAATGCATTTTGGCGGATCGAGTCGTAAAGGAAACGCTATCGGGCGCCTAAGCGGGAATATCTCGATACGGTGGAGAGGTCTTCCGGAGAGCGAGAATAGCCGGGAACCGGAGGAAGCCCCGTGGCAATTTCGCAAACACATCGAGGCCTTCCACGCGGAGCAAGGCGACAAGGACGTCGCCCGTTTGAGCGGGGGGAGAATATCACGGCCCAAGAGTCTATTCGACCAAGATGAGCCGCGACATGATGCACGAGCTGAATCACGAGCTAAACGGAATTATGTTGGGCGGCCCGAACCGACCCAACGGCTCAAACCGACCCGACCCGCTCGAGCATGACCCAAGCGAGCCGGGCATACGAACGGGCGTGACATGTGCATCGTGCATGAGTGAGCAGCGGGCGTGACATGTGCATCGTGCAGAGTGAGTGCGGGCGTGACATGTGCATCGTGCAGAGTGAGCAGCGGGCGTGACATGTGCATCGTGCGTGCAGTGAGTGCGGGCGTGACGCGTGCATCTAGCGAGTGAGTGCGGGCGTGACGCGTGCATCGTACATGTGTGTGTCGACAAGAACAGCCTAAGCGTAACGAGACAAACTCGGGCGGACCAAGAGTCACCCACGAACCGTGCCTTTGTGTATAAATAGGGGCTCGCCCTCGCTTGTAAACGGATCCGAGAATCAATACAAACATAGTATTCCCTCCACTCTCTCGGTTGTGTGATCCTTGTACGAGTGTGTTCAAAGCGTGTGTCCGGTTCGGTTCGGATTATCCGACCCTCGAGCGAGTGTGAGCGAGTGAGGCGGACTTGGGAATCATTCCTAAGGCCGCACGGATCGTGGGGAACGCTAGATAATTCTCGGTCCGTGATGGGTTGGTATCGAGCGAGTTCGACCCTTGAAGCAATGGCGAAAGGTGTTGAGAAGGTGGCTGATGTGGTGACCGATCATGAAGTCCAGACCGACGATGAGCGCGTTGGACGAGTCACCGATCAACCCCACGAACAGCAGATGGTTACCGTGTCCAAGAAGGATCGTGGGAGCTCGCGAGACTTGTTACGCGACATGGAGATCCGAGTAGGCAAGGTGGAGTTGTGCTCGCCGCGGAGTCGCAAGACTCGGTTGTGGAGCCGACCAATGACCAAGGAGCTCGTGGCCGGGAAGGAGGAACCGCTCGCCTTGGTGCGGGATCTTCATGCAAGCACGGGTGCTCTCCAAGGTCAAGTCGGGGGTGCTCTCAACGACTCGGAGGATCACCCGAAGAAGAACGAGTCCTTAGAGGCCGTGGTGGTGGCTGCTGTTCGTGCAGAGCTCAAGGAGCCGCAAGCCGAGTCGACCGAGCCGCGGGCCGAGTCGACCGAGCTGAAAACCAAGGTGGCCGCTCTTGAAGCCGGGCGTGTGGACGGGAGGGCTCCCGCACCGCCACGGGTGGACGTCCCTCGACCTAAAGAGTTCAAAGGATCGAGGGCGGCCAAAGACGTAGACAACTTCCTTTGGTACTTGAATCAATACTTCGAGGCCAATGGAATATGGGATGATGTTGTGCGGGTGAACACCGCCGCGATGTACTCGGGCGAGAACGCGCCTGCGTGGTGGCGTACCGGGATCAACAATAGGGCGGCCGGGCCTATCGATACATGGGCAGCCTTCACTGGGGAGTTCGGAGGCGGTTCTTCCTCGCTTTGCTTGAGGAGGAGGCCCGAGGTGAGCTACGACGCCTTGAGCAGAGGGGCACGGTTCGGGAATACGTGAGGAAGTTTTCGGAGCTGAAGTTTCAAATCCCTCGATGAACGACACGGAGGCCTTCTACCGGTTCACCGGCGGCCTTAAACCGTGGGCAAAGAACGAGCTGAAACGGCGGGAATGCAAGGGACCTTGCTTCGGCCTTGACGGTGGCCGAGTCTCCTGGAGGAGTTCAAAGCCCCGGAGAAGAAGGATGTTCGATCCACCGGCGGCAAGGGAACGAGTGGGGGAGATCGCAACAAACATCCTCGCCACATCGGAGGAAAACATCCCGCGACTCATGCCAGGAATGATGCGGGTTCGAGCAATGGCGGACAAAAGGCAAGTGGACCCATATCTTACAAATGTTTCTTTTGCCGGGGTCCCCATAAGGTTAGAGATTGCCCCAAAGCATTCCTCGATGGTTGAACACGGTATTTACTCAAATTGAATTTGGTAAATGTTACGGATGACAGAACATAACATGATGGTTGAAATTTCTTGGAATGATTGATGATGTTATTTGCATATTTTGGAATGACCATTGATTGTTAATATAGCTGAAGATAGTGGCCCTTCATAACAGCTGATTTTGCATCTATGCATAAATCAGCAGTGAATCTGTGTTTCACCAAATAATGGACTTGAGTGGGAGGGAAGTTAATAGTTTAAATGCAATCAAATTAGGTGTGCAGAAAACTCAAATTCAATTCAATGTAATGTGTTTGGTAGCAACAATAGTTGTATGAGCATTGAAGGTTCAAGAGGAAAGACATGGCTAGGAAAGGAGGAAGAGACTCACAAGCCAGTTTCTGTCTCTGCAAACCTCGGAAGTAAGAGAGGATACGATCGCTAAGATATCAAACAATCATACTTAACGAGCACCTTAAGAATGCTGTCAGATATCGAGCTACCAGTAATCCCCACATGAACATTGACCATCAGTGAACCGATGAAACCGATTGATATCCCTGACGACTATTTCTCTTTTGTAAATATGAGAAGCGAATTTCATCACCGTGTGACAATCGCCACAAGTCCTCAAGTTCTTCTTTATCCTAACAGGAGCTTCATTTGGGAGTGTAAGAAGTGCGAAAGCAAGAGCCAATCTCTCACTATGATACCATAAGTTACGCTCTTTGTACTGTCCAATGCTATTGACTGCGAACTGGACTTGAGGAACGTATCCTTTCTTTTTCACCAACTCCTCTAACTGACCAAGCATCTCATAAATCTCGCGTGTCATAGCGTGCGACCTGTCGTGTGATGTGAACACAAAGGTCGTGGTTTTTATATCGACCCAGCTACACCCTGGTTCCTTCTTTAGTCCATTGACATACATCAGTTTTCTAACTTCATCCGCTTCCTTCAATCTTCCCTCACGCGAATACATGTTTGAAAGCAGCACATAGTTTCCTGGATTGTCAGGTTGCAACTGAAAAAGCCTATCTGCAACTTCTCTTCCCATTTCAAGATTTCCGTGATTTGTGCAAGCACCAAGCAAAGCTCCCCACACTGTTGCATCGGCTTTGATCGGCATCGATTCTATGAACTTCTTTGCTTCGTCTAGCCGGCCAGCACGACCAAGTAAGTCAACCATGCAAGCACAGTGTTCATGTCCAGGGTTTATACCATAAATCTTACTCATCGAATTGAAATACAAGTAGCCTTTGTCAATGCGCCCAGCATGGCTGCACGCCGAGAGAAGACTAACAAGGGTAATATAATCAGGTTTAGTTCCTTCCCCTAGCATATCCTCGAACAATTTGATTGCTTGATCAGCACATCCATGTTGCTGGAATGCAGTAATCATCGCACTCCAACATACCACGGTGGGGCCCTCAATCTCTTCAAACGCCTGAATAGCATCAGCCAAACTGCCACATTTCGCATACATCATAATCAAAGCACTTCCGATGCAGCTGCTGTTCACAAATCCACTTTTTAATATCTGACCATGAATCGAGGTACCCTGGCTCAATGTTGAGATAGAAGCAGTCGCATGAAGCGCAGTAGAGAACGAGACCTCGTCGGGAATCACATCTTCACTTCTCATGAACAACAAGTAATGGCAAGCCTCTTCAAACTTATCATTATGGACAAACCCCATCATCATCACATTCCATGTGACAACATCTCGAACTCCACTAGTCTGGAATTGCCTAAGAGCATCATCTAACGACCCGCATTTACAGTACATGTCCAGCAGTGAATTCTTCACATATGCTGAACTCGTCAAATTCCGCTTAACAACCAAACCATGTACCTGCCTTCCGAATTCCGAGCTGTTATTCTTGCCACAAGCACTCAATGCACTCGAGAAAGTCACTTCATCCGGCATAATAGAATCTCGCTTAAGAACCTCCCTGAAAACTAAAACAGCCCGATCAAAATACTTGTTTTGCAAAAGCCCCACTACCATAGAATTCCAGGTAACAAGGCTTCTCTCAGGCATTTCGTCAAACATCTTCTCTGCTGCATCCATATGGGAACATTTCGCGTACATGTCGACCAAAGCACTTCCCACAAATACGTCACAGTCAAACCCATGTTTGATCACCAAGCAATGAATCTGTTCGCCGTGAGACGACACCATGGTCTCTGCACAGGCAGGTAAAACAGTAGAGAAGGTGAAATGGTTAGGGTAAACACCAGTGCTCCTCATCTGGTCAAACAGGGTCAGTGCCTTGAAGGGCTTGTTGGCGTGGGATTGTTGGGTGATGAGGGAAGTCCAGGTGACCACATTCTTGGACCCATCACTGGCCCGTGAGAACAACGCCACGCTCTGGTCGACTTGGCCACACTTGGCATACAAGCTGAGGAGCTTGTTGAGGAGGGAAGGGAGGGAGGTGCAGTCGTTGGTGATGATCTGGGCGTGTATTTGGGTGACACGTCTGATGTTCCCGGTGTGTGAAGCGGTGTTGAGGAGGTCATTGAGTTGAGCTGGGGTGGGTGGTGATGGGGTTTTGTGAGGCGCCGTGTGCAAGAACTTGGGTAACACAGAGGATGAACGAACTGCCGTGCCGCTTTTGCTGTGAATCAATGGGGAAGGAACTTTCATAATACTAGGACAAGATATCAACCCTCCTACACCAAAGGGGACATGATCATCTTATATTGATGATATCTTACATTGACCTCCCATTTTCCAAAACTCGCTGTGTCTGAAGCAAGCGAACATTCTCATTGTTAGGTCGCTCATCGTTCTTATGGCGGCATTATGGTCTCTGCGAGGACTCATGGGTTCACATGTCAACTTTATTGTTCAAAGAAATAATTTGATTGAGATTGACTCTTTATTTTGCAATATACATGTATCTATTGATTCTCTTTCAATTGATTGGACCGTAACTGCAATGATTTACTTTGCAAGCGAGTCTCTGAGTCAAGTCCGAGATGGCCTAGCCTCCTTCATGCTTGCTCCCCTTGCCTCGAGAGACATAGCTTGGTCAAAAGAGCTCTAGTTTTGAAATTGGGTCATCACGACTACGCGTTGGATATATTGTCTAACTCTAAGGCTCCGTTTGTTTCGTGAAAAATGAATAACTTAAAAAAAAATTTTCTGAAAATGATTGTTTGTATCGCTTGAAAATATAAATAAACGAAAAACATTTTCATCACCCACAAAAATATTGAAACGTAAACTGTAATTGATAATGAAAATATTTGTCATGGACTACAATAAACCACACGGCTACGATTACACTATAAATATTACAAAAGCATGAGTACAGTCAAACTATCTCATGATTTCAAGATTGTCTTAATTAGGGATAATATGATACAATAGTGTCTACAATCCTCAAACAAACAAGGTGCTGAACAAGACTTCAAGCGCATGATGCCGGAGACGAGAGCCTTGTTAAGCAGCTTCAGCAAAACCCAGCTCGAGATTGCCAAAATCAAACACTGTGTGATAGACCCCCATAAATATGTCGCCGAGAATCCTACAACGAGAACCAATGCGAGGCGAGGGAAGAAAAATGTGGATAAAGATCGTCTTGAAGCAAATTACAGTGCATAAATGAGAAGAAAAAGAGATGGACATACCAAAGAGGACCTCGAGGAGGCGGCATGTCGAAAGCCATGAAGCCGCTGATACAGATCGCAGTAATTCCATCCCCAGTTTTCAGAACATACTGCAAATGAGAAAAGATGACAAATAACAGGAATTTTATCAAATGCTCCATCATGCAAAGACAGTTCATATCACAGTACCAGACAATAGACAAACTGAATATAAGCGGAATTTGCCATCTTGCAAACTCTAACCTGCTCGGGGGTGAGAGCAAACGGTTTCTCCCCGATGGTGAATGTCAAGTTTGGCATGTTTGCGATGTTATTGCAGTCCACCACTGATTCACCCATCGGACTTGGTATGCTTTCACAAAGCTGTAAAGAGGCTAAGGATCAGATGAACGAAAATCTAGCATCCATATGTTTGCATCGCGCAATGTATTTACCTGTGTCACATAGTTGATTACTCTCTCTTTTGTTCTCTTCTGTTTTAGTTGATTCTGGACCCATATGACAGTCAGCTCGCAGGCAGTGCAAACAACATCGTCTCCTGACAGTCCACGTTTCAGTGACTTTTAGATATCTAGTTCTCTTCTTAACTAAAAAACTCGCAAGCAGTTAAAAGAGAAGTCATCACCTAATTTCTTGTTGGCCTTCTCAACCACTGTTTTGATTCCCGGGCTGCAAAACATGTAAAAAAGTTGGTAACATTCACAGTGTATGATGGCAAACACTTCAAGGCTCTTTCGACGTCGGTTGTACAAAGGTCCAAATAGTGTCGTATGATGGCAAATACTTCTCTTGGAAATTAGCAGAACTCGTGCTATCAATATGACTAATGTTTATTGCTTGACTAAGGGGCATTCCTTTCCTTAGCGCTGAACCAGTAATATTGAAGTTCAACCAGTCATTTAACAATTGTAATGCAAGAACTTACTCACCTCACGTGCTGTGTCCCATTGAAAATGCATAAACCAATCTGGGAACAGACTTTGCCGGGTTTCACCTGTGAAACAAGATGATAAATTCTACTAAATTCTTCCAAATGGATGAATACAAGCGGCGAACAAAAAGTAATGGTCAGTGACCTACACCGGCAATCAAGAGATCCCATATCAAATCTCCATACTGAGACACAACCTGCTTGCATTCGGTGCTCACAACTCCTTCGGCCCCAATAGCATAGTTGATTTCAGCAACAACAGACTGGTAAACATTCTCAACAGGTGAATTTAGGGATAATGATGGCAGGCAAGGGATCACAGGAAAGACATCACAAGCATAAAAACTTTGGTCAACATCGACTAGTCTAAAGGGGGAACACATACTGTTGGACCAGCGAGCAAGGAAGTTCCCGAATCTACAATAGCTGCACAGCCACCCTTGCATACGCCTGAAAAGACGTTGACATCAACCATGTTATAAAGGGAAATTCAAGGCACAAGTGTACAGGGCACTTGGACAGAATTCAAGGAGCGTTCGAGAAGTTTTTTCAAAAGCAACCACGCAAGAAGATCATTAAATAGGAAAATGTGAGGCAACTGAAACTAAAATATGCAACTTAGACTACTGTAATGTGTACAGCTTCTATCTTAAGTTCGAGAAATTGTCGGTCAGAACAGAAAAAGAAGGTGATGTCATAATCAGCTCATCCGAAGTGTCTAGAAGCTAATGGCCAATGATATTATTGTCTTAAAACAGTCAATTTTCCATTAGAGACACGATTGAGTTTCAAGACCTATTCAAGATTAAAAGAAAAAGTAACTTAGTTTGGCAGCTGCAAGATTACCTGTTGACTGGTTGCCAATGAGCATATCGCCCATATCGAACTGATAGGACAACAAGTTTAATGTCAATGCCTTTTCTAGAGAAATTGATGGATGTACAAAGAATGAATCATTATCATTTTCTAACCTGCCAGTAACCCTTTTGTGTAACTGGAACATATACATGCTTCCCCTTGAAGTGTCTTTCGTCGACCCCGCCAAACACAATCTCGCCTCCCTCTTTCGCATCTGGTTTGCGATTCAACCAGAAGGAGAATATTTCATCGTCCACCAGACCTTGCTTCACCATATTGTACCTGCAGTTTCTAAAATCAGCAGCCATAGACAACAAAGAGAGACCAAAGGAATGACGAAAAATATGTTTCACGCTCCAACAAAAGCAGGATAACTCCATGATCACAGTGATACCAATGGCTAAAGCTACGGGACAGTACCAGACAGGGGTGACATTCCCGACAGAGATCTCCTGGAAGCCCAGCCCGAGGATTCCATCGAACTTCGCCAAAACAAATGTAAGACTTCCTTCTCGTGTGGCCTCGATGAAAACCTGCAAATCAAACATGTGTACATGGAGGTTTATAGTCCTCTTCAAGAACTAGATTTCTTTCTTGGAGAAAGAGAGAGAGCCCACTTGATCTTTTACGATGAGATCGCCGACTTCAACATTATCCTGACTCAAAAAACCAGAAACTGATCCAGATCCATAGTTTATGTTGCAAGTTTTTCCTGAATTACCAACAAAGAGGAGTACCATAAGTACACCATCAAATTTGATGCCAAAGATAAGAACACCTTTCACAAAAATCATATGATCTATGGTGAAAGTTCAAGAATTCGAATCACAAGGTCAACCATTCTTTGTGTATGTACTAGAACGGCTGGCCTTGTATTTGGAATGGAAATAGCAAGCAACCTGCACATAATAACCAACCCAGTCAGCAATCCCACACCAATACACATGTCACAAAACAAAGCAATTACGCATGACTCACGGAGAAGTAACATCTTGCTGATGGAACCCAGAGATTTGAACTGCCGGTATCAAATATAACAGTAAACTGCTGTGGGGGCGAGCCGATGCCGATCTCTCCATAATATTGTGCATCCAAATAGTTCTTCAGGGGCACTATATCTTCTCCTCCATTGCGCATATGATAATTCAAGCCCTTTGTACCGTATTTTGCAATTCCCTCTTGTCTTGCGGTTCTGGCAGCATTGATGCTCTGAACATCAAGGCGCCGCTTCTTCAGCCCGATTCTCACCAGGCCATGGGATGAAGTAGGAAGAAGAGATCCAACTACAGCCCATAAACAAAATGCTGCGAAAATATATCTGTACCCCATGTTGTATGCAAATCCTGTCACCCTGTCAGGACAAGGGAAAACAAAGCAGCAAATTTTCTGAATCAGCCCGAAGGTGCTGGGGAAAAGAACTTGGATCACCAATGATTTTGATGAAAATCGTTTAAAAGAGCTACAAAACTCCGGAAGAGCGCTCAACATGGATTCGGCTCATTGCATTCTCTTAACTGATAAAGTTGACGAAAGACCATTGAATCAGAAATTAATCAAGAAAGAATTCTTCTCCTGTTGAAACAAATCAAACCCAAGAGTGAAATATAAGCATCCTACGTACCACACACTGCACAAAGTTCACATGTGAAGAAAACCATTTAGTCAACTTAAGTTCACTTTCCTCCCCTCAAAGCCACAAAAAACAAATTCCCTCAACATCATCAGACGCCAAAAACAAAATGCTTCTGACAATTTATAACTTCCCTTTATCAGTATTAATCACACCAACAGAAAGACTCAAGCTTTTGGAGCAAGTGAACGGGACTAACAAAGCAAAGCAAAGCCAGCAAATTACTACTCCATGCACGACATCATGATCTCTGCAACAAATAAACCAATCAACCCTCATGCCCAGAGAGTGGAATTCAAAAAGCTTAAATCTTGAAAGCACAACAGAGTCTGGTGTGAGCTCTGTGATCAAGGTCACTTTACTAAGGTTCTTCAACACAGACAGAGACGGTGATCGAACCTTGCCTATGAGCTTGAAGAGAGGGCTGAGGAAGAGATGCTGGTGAGCTGTTGCTGGAACGCTTCAGTGGCTTTGCAGAAAGAGGAGCTTGAAGTCTGTCCACGAAACAAGGAGTCACTTTAATTCCCCCCTTTATTTTCTCTTTTTCAGAAGTACAATAATTACTTTTGTCCCCGACCACATTAATATCTGCTAAAGGAATTCCATGTTTTGTTGCTCACGCGCCGATATATTTTTTATATCATGAATAATATCGACAGGGACTAGAAAATTTTTTCACATCAAGCGCAATTATTTTAGTGATTAAAGTAGCTTTCTTTTGCTTAAATCTAAAATGCTAATATTTAGAAGGTTTTACTTATCTGTCGCACCTACATCTTCATAATTTTATGTTTTATCATTTTGTGAGGGAAAGTCAAGGTGAAAATATTGAATATCTACTAAGCTGTACACCTTATAACTTATAAGAAATTGTTGGGGAAAAAATTTATCTTTCGATCAGAATAATCGATTATAACTTAAAAGATCTTTCGAATTATTTTGAAATTTGGTTAAACCGTGTTTCCTTAATTCCTGCATCGACACACATATTATTTGGATGAGTTTTCATTATTAACTCTAGTATTTATATTTATTTTGGTGGCGACAAGAAATTATATCAAAAATCAAATTAGATGGGCGTTCCAACGAAGAAGCCTATCAAAAAGTCACATTTGAATCGAATCATACTGACCCAACTGCCCTACTCGGTATTGCTTTGAAAAAAAAAAAAAACCCGCCCTATTCGGAGTCGATCTCTTGCGATGATTCGAGCATGAAAATTGCTTGGAAGTTTCTTTAACATGGCCAACATAGGTGAATACAAGAGACGATGATGTCCTCGACACGGACGTGCCCGTGCAACCCAACTTTGAGAAAAAATCTCTGCATGCAACAAGATCTCTGCATACGTATTTCCACCACTTTTTGAAAGTTTGTCATTTTTCATGCATGCTAGAACCCCAGTAAGATATTCTCAAAATGTCCCCCCTTTTTAAGAATTAATATGTTAAAAGTCCTAGAATTTGTTAGGAAAGTGCAATTAAATCTTAATACTTTCAAAAAGTGCAGTTAAAAAAGTGTAGTTAAATACTAAGACTTGTCAAATTGATACAATCATATCCTTTCGTTATTTTCATCCAATTTGACTAACAAAAAATGCTAACATGATTTTTTTATATTTTCTCTCTTTGACATGGTGATGACGTTGCAGAACATGAAATATAAGGTTAAAACAACTCATGATGGGGATACTAGTATTATAGGTTTGATTCCCGCTCTCGGAAAGAAGCAAAGTAAAAGTCGGAGAAATGAGAGTTAGAGATAGAAGAACACATAAAAAAAAATCCCATGTTTTGCTGCTCACGTGCCTCAGTCACTTGTGATATTTCTAGGAAAAGAATTTATTTGCACTAGCATCTAAAATACCAATACTAGGTTCCAACTCAGAAAATGTCTATAATATAATATAAATATGCACGTATATTATATATATAAATATCGAGGATAATATCGATAGGGACTAGAAAATTTTTCATGTCAAGCGCAATTGTCTTAGCGAATAAAGTAGTTTTCTTATGCTTAAAATCTCCAATAAAAAGGTAATATTTAGTAGGTTTTTTTATCTATCACCTACATTTTCATAATTTTTGCGATTGTTAATTATGTTTTATCATTTCGTGAGGAAAAATCAAGATGAAAATATTGAATATTGCCTTAGCTATATACATTATAAGAAATTGAGGGGAGGCCAGTGTGTTTTTTTAGGTCAAAATAATATATTATAACTTAAGAAAGCCTTTCCAATTATTTCAAAATTTGGTAAAACTGAGCTGCCTTGACTCTTCTCTTCATGCGATAGGTCGGTTTTGGATATCGACGCACATACTATTTTGATGAGCTTTCATTATTAACTCTAGTATTTATATTTATTCTCGTAGCGATAAGAAATTATATCGGAAATCAATTAGATGGATGCTCGATATCGACATCGACTAAGTTAACAAAGAAGCCTATCAAAAAATCATATTCGAACCGAATCATATTGACCCAACTATTCTATTCATTATGGACTAAAAAAAAAACAATTGCCCGATTTGGAACCGATCTCGAAACCTTGCATTTAACCACACTATTTAAGATCACTTCAGCCTCGCTCCCTTAGCCGCTCCTTGATAAAATTTGAATTGCATTTGTAGGGCCAAGCGATGATTCCAGAAATTGTTTGAGCATGGAAATTGCTCGGAAGTTTCTTTAACATGGCCAACATAGGAAAATCCAAGAGACGATGATGTCCTGGACACGAACTTGTCCGTGCAAGCCAACTTTAAAAAAAAACGGTAGCATTAATCTTTGCATACGCATTTCCTCAACTTTTGAAAAGTTTTTGTCATTTATCATGCACACACGAACCCCAATAAAATATTCCCAAGATGTCTTCTTCTTTTTTCTAGAAACAAGTATACTGAAATATTTAAAACTTGTTATGAAAATACAATTAAGTCCTATAACTTTCAAAAAGTATAATTAAATCCTAAAACTTATCAAATTGATGCAATCAAGTCCTTCAATTAACTAGGTCCAACTTTGCTAATGGAAAATGCCGACGTTAATTTTTTTTAATTATTTTCTATCTTTTATGTGGCGAAAACATGAAATATAAGGTTAAAATAATGTTGTTTTGATCAAAATCTAATTTTTAATACAAAATTTATGTAAAATTTTAAAAATATGCAAACTTAAAAGAAGAAAAAAAATGAGGAAACTTAGTCGAGGCCGCCGCCCCACCATCTTTGAGAAGGGTTGGTGATGGTGGGGGAATGGTCTGCGAGTGTCGCCTTGCCTTGGCCCTAGTCTAGTTTTGGTCGCTTGTGGCGCCCAACACTCATAACTAGTGGCCCTCGGCCAAACCTAGGTAAAAGCCGGTGACTCTCTCGATTTGGCGGGGAGGGCCATGACTTGCGTGAGGAGCTGTAGGCCTTCGCCTGTTTTCTCCTTCTTCTTTTTAATTTTTTAATTTATTGAGAAATTTTCTTAGTTAATATAACTTTTAATAGAATTTTATTAAAAATTCAAATTTAGACCATAACAATGTCATTTTAGTGACGCCAGCATCATGTAAGATAAAGAAATTCATTTTAAAAAGGGTCACATTAATATTTTCCGTTAGTTGAAATTGGACGGAATTAACATAATTACTTGATTGTACCAACTTGATTAGTATTTAGGATTTAATTACACTTTTTAAATGTTTTAGGACTTAATTACACTTTTATGATAAGTTTTAGGACTTCCAATGGGTTTATCCTTTTATTTTCTAGTTATAATGTCGGAACCGATTTTTTTTTTTTGGCTATATACTTTGTTTTGTGAGAGCTTTTATTTTGTCCACGAAATATACAAAAAATGTGGACTTAAGTAAAGTCCTTAAACTATTTCGTATGAACTCGTACGCAAAATTTGGGGGGTATTCCTTGAAATGAAGGGAAGAAAAATATTTTCTCTTAACTCAAGAGGTGATGGTGGAAAAGATAGACTCAATACCATTTTTGGATGGCTATCGCCGAATAGAGTAATATAATAGCATCTCGCGCCTGGGATGAATCATCGGAGCTTTTGCTCCCGCATCATTAACCCGTGCTTCGTACAAAGTGTCTTTAAACCGACTTGTCGATAACGTTCCCCGATTCAAAAACAATGTGTGAAATATAGGGGGTTTGAAAAATCATTTCAAAAAATGATGGCGTTTGAATATTAATATGTGCTTAGTTGAAATACGGGGGGATTGAAAAATCATTTCATAGATAAATTTCCGATAAATGAATGCCAATAGATTCTTCGCATGATTTCTTTCCTTCTTTTTGTTGTTATTTTTTTTTGAGTTCATTCGAGTTCGAGATAGGGTCAAATTGGAATTTGCCTTTTTCATAATTAAGTCGAGTCGAGTCGATATTTAGCACACTAAGCACTTCTACTTTCTCAAGATGGAAGGTGAAAGAGATGGGAAATCCTAACTGAATCAAGCTTGAAGAGTTGAAAGTTCTTAAATACCGGATCGGGATTTGAGAGCGTAGTTTTGATTTTCCAATGGATTTACATGTCCCTCCCGAGCACCATCGTCTCCACATGTTTGTTTCCCATTGATTCAAAAAGTAAAAAACCACAATCATTCAAATTGAGATATATATTTTTTTTGGTCGGAAAATTGAGATTTATTGAATGGCTAAGAATCGTTACATTTCAATCCGAACAACGACATATTGTGTGATCACCGTGCCCATTGGGAGCTACAACGTGACCCCTCGTTGGAGTTACCGACCGCCGGCTCGGCGCATTTTCGAACTGATTTTAGTTGTGAATCTTCCCATGAAGATTTTTTTTCCCACAAAAAAAAAAAAAAGAATTGAGCAAGTCGTTTTTGCTCTACCTTATAATATGTCGCCATTGATTTCACACCGTAACTGAAATTGAACCTGGGCCGGGCCGAGTTCAACTATGATGTATTTAGCCCAGCAAGCAATGAACCGAATACGTTTACTTTATAAGAAGAAAGAAGCAGAATAGCTACTCCGGTCTTCTTGGGGAGTGGAAAAGTTGCAGACTTTGAAGTGAAAAGAGACGAATCCCCCTTCTTCGATCGACTCAGTCACTCAGGTATTAACTACTGCTCAACCCTTTGTACTTCACTTTCTTCCGCTTTCATGTATCTTTCTGCCATCCATACGACTGAAAGGAAAGTCAACAGAGCTAGTTTTCGGGCTTTTCTGGGTTGTGCACGCCAATCGTTCGAGGAAATTACCCACTGGGATTTTTCCTTAATAAACTTGCGGTTCTGTGAGTTTTCCATTTCGTGTCGGAGTTGAAATTCAAAGTGATTTGATCATCTTAAGGTTAACTGCATGATGGGTCGTGATATGATAACAATATGGTGGAAGTGATATAGTGGAAGTGTCTATCTTCTTCTTCTTCTTCTTTTTTAATAAGGACATTTATAAAGAAGTTAAAGCTGTGAATTTGATCCTTTATGCACTTCTTCATTGATTATTTTGTGGGTACTTTTCTGGATTCAGCAAGAATTGAAGCTAGACATGATTGTTGTCTCTAATGGAGTACTTGATTGAGCATATCCCAGTTCTTAGAAACAAAAATGAGCTCTTCACGTGGAAGTTAATGAATTTAACTGATGTGGAGCTGTTTAGATGGCATTGAGGCGGCTTTTGGGGTGGTCTGATGGTGAGTTGATGAGATCAGATTCAAAGCCTTGTTCGCGATTGATGAGACAAACAGCTGCCATTTGCACGGTGGGCGGAGGCTTGGGGTTCTGGGTTCTCTGTAGAATGCATTATGGTATGTTGCACTAGTTGATTATACATGCTTCTATTGCCTGATCCTGCATAAGTTGAAGTGGTGCTCAGATGTCTGAGGCATGTATATATATACGGGAAAATTTTGGACTTTCTCTAGCTAAAGAAAACACACAAGAGGAGGCAATTGGTAGTGGTGTGTTTCGCTCCAACTGATGTTGTTGTGACATGAGTAATTCCCCCCCTAAAACACGAGCTTACTCCCCAGCAGGATCCCATTTCTTTGGCTTACTGAAGTATTTTAGTAGAATCTGCATTTGGATACCTCCTGTCTAGTGCGGATTGCACTTTGATCAAATTTTGAAGTCTCTTTCTTGTTTGCTTCAGTTCTCTGTTAGATTTTCATCTCATCTCTGTGTACTATGGACCAAGTTGTTGGCCCTGAATTTTGAGTTTCATTGGAGGGAAACCATAAGGTATATAGCATAAAAGAAACACTTATCCTCTAGAGTTTGGAATAATCCCGCACTTTTTTGGGTTGTTGGCAGTTGTTGTAGGCAGAGATAATTGTCTTTTAGAATTCTTCCTCCCTCAAGATGATAAATTAGTAGGGTTTGCTGTGCTTATGAACAGTACATAATAAGTTGCTCTTCCTGTCAGGTGCAAGGATCACAGTACCCAGGAGTCTTCGGTGGGCAGCTTGCGGAGCTCTATCAGTGAGCTCAACTTCTGCGCTGCTGGTCTGCCTGTTCAGTCCAGAATGTGAACCACAAAATATTGCTGCTTACGACAAAGGAAGATAGTAGTAGTATTCAATTAGAGCTGTCTTTCTTCTTTCATATAGTGACTCATGAGCCCATCTTATAGTCATATACTTTCTTTCTGGACTAGTGGAGTGATGTTAATTTTCACGTCTGTATTATCGAGTCTGCATGATGAATGTTCCTTTTGTGCTGAGATTGGCGTATTTTTGGGTTTATAAACAGCCTAAAGTATATTACACACTTACGTCAGGGTTTCCAAGATAGGCATATCGTTGAATGGCTGGATTGATTGGTTGAATTGATTTTCTATATATTCTAGGTGTCTAATTAGCTAGTTGTCATATTAGCATTGACTGGGTAAATATTTGATTAGCCTAATTAGGAGGAATAGTTATTTCTTTCCTTGTTAATTGTATATTTCGTTTTCTGTTTTTTGTATTTTTCTCCTGTAAGTATGACTCTATAACCTATTGGAATATATTGAGAAAGAATTATATTTCTCACTTACGTCTTCATGGTACTAGGGCCAGAAATTCTGGCAAACCTTCATTAGTTCTTGCACTCCTTGTTTCTCCTTATATTCACCATGTCTGAAGAATCCCCCAAGAGTTCTCCTACTTCCAGCACAATAAAACCTTCACACACTGAGTCTCACCCAATTCATATCACCATGATCAAATTAAATGGTGACAATTTTCTTCGGTGGTCATAGTCTGTTCGGATGTACATTCGAGGAAGAGGGAAAATGGGATACTTGACCTAGGATAAAATTGAACCAGAAAAAAAGATCCAACTTGGGCTATTTGGGATGATGAGAATTCTATGGTGATGACATGGCTGGTGAATTTTATGGAAGAAGAAAGTGGAGCCAATTATATGTATTTTTCCACTGCCAAGGAATTGTGGGATAACGTAAATTAGATGTATTCTAATTTGGGGAATCAATCCCAAATCTATGAGTTGAAGTTGAAGCTAAGTGAGATTCAGCAAGGAGACGATACTGTCACAAAGTATTTCAATGTTTTGAAAAGGCTGTGGCGGCATCCTGACCTCTTCAACAATTATGAGTGGAGATCTACCGAAGATTCCAACACAACAAAAAGTTAGTTGAGGTTGATCATATTTTTAAGTTTCTTGCCGGTCTTCGTAATGAATTTGATGAAGTCGGAGGAATGATACTTGGTGGAAAGTTTTTTTTTTTTTTTTTTGAAGTTAGAAGAAAAGAAAGTCGGAGGAGCGTCGTGCTTGGTAAGACCAGTACCGAAGCAAGAACCTTTGCTAGAAGATAGTCGATGCCTCAGCTTTGGCTGTGTCTAAAGCAACCGTTGATAGGCCGAGTGCCACTACACGCAAGGCAGATGAGAAGCCTCGTGAATGTTGTGATTATTGTAATAAACCTCGGCATACTCGCGAAACGTGTTGGAAGATTCATGGGAAGTCAACAACGTCTATGAGAGGCAACAAAATGGGAAACAAAAACTATCGTTCGGCCAATGAAGTTGAAATCAATCTAGTTAGCAAGGAGCAGATTGGTCATCTACTCCAGCTACTGAAATCTAACTTATTTCAAGGTAAACCAACAGTATCTATTGCCCAAAAAGGATAGTAATGCAAGTGCTCTATCCAGTTTTTCCAATTTTGCCATTTGGATTATTGATTCGGGTGCCTCTAACCACATGACAAATCTTCATTTTTTTGTTCAAAACATGTTCTCCTTGTCTGGGTAATCAAACCATACGCATAGCAGATGGTAGTTTCTCTCCCATTGCTGGGAAAGGCTCTATAAAATTTTTAGATTCTGTAGACTTTCTGAATATCTTACATGTTCCTAAGCTTGCATGCAACCTTTTGTCTATTAGCAAGTTGTTTAAAGATTCGAACTATCAAGTTATTTTCTTTGTTTCCCATTGTGAATTTCAAGAGCAGATTTTGGGGAAGACGATTGGTAGTGCTAGGATGGTCGATGGTCTCTACAACTTTGATGAGTCTATCTTGGAAAAAAGGCTCAGGCCTGTGGTACTTCCAGTTCATCTCATGTCCAAGTATAGATTTTACTTTGGCATCTTAGACTAGGACACTCTATTTTTTGAGTATTTAAGACTTTTGTTTCCCTCTTTGTTTAAGGGTGTGGATTTGTCATCCCTTCATTGTGAAAGTTGTCTTCTCTCTAAAAATACTCGTGTTTCTTATACTACAAAGCCCTATCGTGCATCCAAGCCTTTTTACTTAATTCATAGTGATGTTTGGGGTCCCCCGCCTATTACTACAATGACCGGGAAAATGTGGTTTGTGACTTTCATTGATGATCACACATGCTTGAGTTGGGTCTACATGATGAGTGATATGTCTAAGGTTGAAAAATTGTTCAAGGATTTTTATCACATGGTTGCAAATCTTTTTCAAACCCAAATTAGCATCTTGCGTACTAATAATGGTTCATAGTTTTTTAATCATCACTTGGGGACTTTTTTTAGAGAAAAAGGTATGCAACACCAGTCCTCTTGTCATGACACACCCCAGCAAAATGGTATTGTTGAAAGAAAAAATAGGCATCTTCTTGAAGTAGCTCGTACCCTAATGTTTTCTATGAATATTCCTAAATACTTGTGGGGTGAAGCCGTGTTGACTGCATCTTATTTGATCAACCGGATGCCCACCAAGGTTCTCCGGTATATCACACCTTTAGATTATTTCAAAAAAACTTTTCCAATAGCCCGTATTTATTCAAATTTTCCTTTGAAGGTCTTTGGTTGTACTGTCTCTATTCATTTACCCGACCCCGTCCAATCTAAGCTTGATCCTAGGGCCGTAAAATGTGTTTTCATTGGGTATTCTCCAACCCAAAAGGGTTAAAAGTTCTATGATCCCCACACCAAGAAAACCTACATCAGCTTTGATGTCACGTTTCTTGAACTACAACCGTTTTTCCCAAAACATATTCTTCAAGGGGAGTAGAATAGTGAAGATAATTTTTTGGGTATATTTCTTCCTAGTCCGGTTTCTATTTTGACTCCAATCGAATCTACTCTATCTCCTATGTCAACTCAAACACCATCTTTGCCAAAAGATATTGATGTTTCACGAGATAGGGGGAGAAAAAGTACTAGAACATCCCGAGATTCAGGTTTATTTTAGAAGAAAGACACTTCAAATGGCTAGAGACCATCCCATTCGGAACTACATCACTCGAGGCTCCGAGAGATGATTCATCACATCCTTCGAGTAATTCCGATCCCATTTTACCTTCCATATCTTTTGATTTAGATTCTTCTACACTTGACATTCTTGTAGCACTTCGAAAAGGGGTACGGTCTTGTACTCGCACCCTATTGCAAAACATGTGTCCTACCAAAAGCTGTCATCCAATTATAGAGCATTTGTCACAAATCTATCTCAAATGTTTGTTCCTAGAAACATTCATGAAGCCTTAAATGATCCTAAGTGGAAGGAGGCAGTAGAGGAAGAAATAAAAGCACTTGAGAAAAATGGCATGTGGAATTTAGTTGATTTGCCGAAAGAGATAGTTGGTCTGCAATCGGGTGTTTACAGTGAAGTGTAAAGCAGATGGAAGTGTTGAGAGGTACAAGGTCGGACTTGTGGCGAAGGGATCCACACAAACCTATAGAGTTGATTATCATGAGCCATTTGCTCCAGTTGCCAAGGTAAATTCTATATGGATTCTACTATCCTTGGCTGCCAATTTTGACTGGCCTTTACATTAGTTGGATGTAAAGAATGCATTTTTGAATAGTGACTTGGAAGAAAAAGTTTTTATGAATATACCACCTGGTTTCGAGGAAGGGGATGGCAAGAAAAGAGTCTGCAGACTAAAGAAAGCGTTGTATGGATTAAAGCAATCGCCTAGAGCATGGTTTGAGCGATTTAGGAAGGTTATAAAGAGACTTGGCTACTATCAAAGTCAAGGAGATCACACCATGTTTTATAAACACTCAAAGGGAGGTAAGATAGCTCTTGGTATATACCAGGTAATGTGGACTAAAAGGATCCTAGAAAAACTAAAGGTTTCGGATTCCTCACCAATGAAGGTTTATAGTGACAACAAAGCAGCAATTTCAATTGCTCATAATCCAATTCTCCATAATCGTACAAAGCATGTAGAGAGGTGAATAAATATTTTATTAAAGAGAAGCTTGACGGTGGATAGGTTTGCATACCATATATTCCAACAAATGAGCAAAGGTTCTTCGATATACGATGAAGGGGTTGCATAAGAAATAGTTTGACACCCTAATAAGCAAGCCGACAATGGAGGATATTTTCGAGCCACTTGAGGGGGAGTATTGAATGGCTGGATTAATTGGCTAAATTGATTTTTTTTATATTCTAATTGTCTAATTAGCTAGTTGTCGATTAGCATTGATTGTGTAAATATTTAATTAGCCTAATTAGGAAGAATAGTTATTTCTTTCCTTGTTAGTTGTATATTTCGTTTTCTGTTTTTTGTATTTTTCTCCTATAAGTAGGACTCTCTAACCTATTGGAATATATTGAGAAAGAACTATATTTCTCACTTAGGTCTTCACATAAGAACTAGTTGTCTATTATTGGATCTATTTCAGGCTAGAACTGTGATATATCCAAATGGATTTGGAGTCAGGTATGCTACCTAATTGGACAAAGCATTCCAAAAATGCCCCGACCAAAACTCAATGGCACAGCTGTAGTTATAACCAACTGAAGGGCTTTTCTATTTGGCTGAGTTGTATATCATTTTCGGGGTTGCTTCAGTTGTTGCTTTCGTCATTTTCCACTTGGAATTCGTTGATACGTCATACATGCACTTCTTCTGGATCCTAATCCTAGATAGACATTACATAATGCTAGAATGTAATTAAGGGTCAAATTTAGCAACATGCGATCGAGTTGGCTGTGACCTACTGATATATGGGCAACAACTTGGACAGTGCTTTTGCCTTTGTCATTGCTAACAGTTTCTGCAGAAACTAAAGAGCTAAGCTATTCTTCTGCTGCTTTTAATTGTGGTTATGCCCCTGTGTTGCTTTTGCTCCCTTTTCAGTTGATGATGCCCTTCAGCAGACCAATGCAAGAAATGCTAAAACTGACACAAAATCGCCAGATTGGTATCAGCGGTCGGAGGTTTTTTGTTTTTGTTTTTTTAATATGCTCGTTCTACAATCAATAAGGTGGACACGACGTCTTGCAGTGTAAATGTGAGAATTGAAGGTCCTCTTGTTCTCTTGATACGTTTTTGGTTAGTTCTGATGAACCAGAGTCTGGATATCATTCTTTTCCACGCAAAGAGAGGAGTTTCCATACTCTCTCAAGGAACAGTTGGTCAGGGTATTGGTAGCCGTTTAGTCAGCAAATGAATAGATCTAAGCCGCTTCATTAAGAAAACTTAGTATTGGTGTTTACGGTATTTTTCCATAGGAATTGAGTCAATATGTAATGTGCTTAGATACAATACGTTAGTAAGGATTACTCCCTCGGTAGGCCGGAGACTCCCCAAGGAAAGATGCCAAGGATTGGAGGATGATTGAGACCACGGGTGAAACATGTTCGAGGTTTTTCTGAGAACCGATGTGCTTGCCGAGGCTTGGGCCTGAGAAACCAAGGGAGCAAAGGACTTGGTCGTTTCTCATGTCCCTAATCAGGCTTATCCACAAGTCATATGGTTCCATATTGGCTGAGGCACATAAAGGCTAAATCTCTCGTGGCGTGGCGTTGATCTATGGGATCACTAATGTGACGCCCTTAAAATTAGACTCCTGTAAAATGCCGAAATTCAATGGAAAGGATTAATATTGAATTTCAGTCGGTATAAAATTTTGGATCGTGAGGAATTAAGGGACGAATTTTGGATAATTCTCGAAATGTTGCTCGGTTTAGATTAGGTCTCAAAAATCTCGGTCGCCGCGATTTAGGATTTTTAATCCGCGCCCCTAAGCCTAGTCCGGACAGAGCCTAACCTGTGAAAATCCAAATTTTATTCTCGTCTATTAAGCCAAAAATTCGTTCAATCCTAAAATGTCAAATTACTCTTTTGCCCTCCAATAATACACTAGAAGACAAAATTTTTCAAATGTGACTTGATGGATGGGGCCCCAAGTCAAACCCCATCCACCAATCACATCTGGTCAGCCACTACTCTCTCTCTCCTACTTTTTCTCCCTTTGTTCCATCCGTGCCCTAGCCTAGTCCGGACGCTTTCGAAAATCCAAATTTTATTAAGCCAAAAATTGTTCATCCTAAAATGTCAAATTACTCTTTTGCCCTCCAATAATACACTAAAAGACAAAATTTTTCAAATGTGACTTGATGGATGGGGCCCACAAGTCAAACCCCACCCACCAATCACATCTGGTCAGCCACCTACTCTCTCTCTCTCCTCCCTCTTCTCTCTCTCTCCCTCACGGTTTCTCTCTCCCTCTCTTTGCTTCACATCCGCCCGACTCTTCCTCCTCCTCCTTCCTTGTGCGACGCCACCAGCCCTAACCATGTTCCGCCTTGCAGCCAGCCACCGTCTGACACCACTACAACTCCGCTGCCGTCGCATCTCCGCCGACCGTCGAGCCGAGGAAGCCAGACCCGAGACGACCTTACCCTTGCCCTGTTTCGACCTCAGTGGGCGTTCCGAGCTGCGCCCGCCTCCACGGCCACTTTCGACCACCACCGACCACCTCATCACCATCCCACCGACCCTCAGCCACCACCACGACAATCAACAGCTGCCGCGAAGCTGCCAGACCACCGTGAGCAACCCTCAAAACCGGCATCCCCTATTTCTGGTCGCTAGAGCATCACGTCTGCTGCAGCTGCTCTGACCTAGTTCCGGCCACCCCAGACTGCCCTCAGTCGTCGACCTTTGCTCCTTGTCATCCCCCAAAGCCACCAGAAGCAGATTGCCGCCTGTAGAGCCCCGAATTGCCCCGAAAACCACCTCCCCTGCTTTTGGAACCTTTGCCCTGTTTTGGCGCCGGATCTATCCATCCGCGGTTCTGCGGCCGCTACCACTGACGCCACCTGCAGCAACCCCAAACACCACCCGACGTTGGCCAACCTTTCCCCCAGCTCGTGAGCCACCCGAAACCTGCGAAACAGACCCAAAACCCCCCTCCTCTATTCTGGCCGCCCTTGTTCCACCCTGCATCGCCGCCGGCAGCTACTATTCCGGCCACCGTCTCGAGCCTCGTGCTGCTATCCCGAGGTGTCGCCACATCCTTCGAACCATCCTTAACAGAGTTGGAAGCCCAACGTTCGAGTGGACCGCGAGTCGCCGATCATTGCCGTAGGGTCGGACAGAGTTCATTATCGTCGCCGCCCGAGTTGAGACCGCCCGAGCTAATTTTATTTGTGAGTTAGCCCCTAACTCTCGGTTAGGACTCTAATTGCCTTTGAAATTAGACTAATTAGCTAATTATGGTGTTTATATGGATTAATTACGGTCGGGTTAGATAGAAACATGGTTTAGGCTAAATGATCGTAATTAGTTAAGATTAGTCGATTAGCTAGGTCATCCGTGGTTAATTGGTGATTAGAACCGATTGATTTGATTGATTGTGTTGATTGATCGCGAGCGAGCGATAGGTCGAGACAGCGCGCGATTGATGTCAATTGAAATTGAAATTGTGATTAAAAATCGACCGGCTGCAATTGATGAATTGATTCTTGAATTGTTGAGTGTGAATGCTAGAATTGATTGTTGATTGCCGTGGGGGTCCGATTAGAGGTTAATCGTCCCAAATTGCCCAATTTGTCGGTCAATATAATTGCGATTCATGTGGCCACGTATGAGATTAAATTGCATGATTTTGCATGAAAACGACCTTGAGCCAAGTATTTGAATATGCGGGTATGAGCATTATTAAAGAATGTCCTGGTTGGATGTGGTGCTTGTGGTTTCATGGATAATTAATATTGTTTGTGCATTTTCTTTGGTGTTGTTGTTCGCTTGCCATGTTTGTAAGCTTTTAAAGATTCCTGTTAGCTCCGTGCCGTATCGATAATTATTGTCTTCCTGGTTGGTCTAGCGAGGTCACATGAACTATCGGTCGCCGAAGTAAGGGACGATGTCCGATCCTCGCCAAAAGAGCACTAATTGACTAGTATGTTGGACATACGGGTCGTTTCTAATAATCAATGGACTACGTGTGGTGTCGTGTGCATGCAAATCTTTGTGATGCTTTACCAATGGATTGAATTGATTTGGATGGTTTGATTTGTTGAGTCGAGTTTGCATCTCATTATGTGTGGCCTGGAGGATAAGCTTGCATGTGGTTGAGATATCTCGCTTTGTGGTGATGTGAATGGTTGTTAGGACGTGTAAGCGAATCAACGCCCTAGCCAAGCTTAGGCGTTGACTCATTGAGATTTATTTCTCACCACATCGTTTAACCATTTTCGAGTCCCAAGTGATGGAACCCGTGATGTTAGGGCATGGTAATCATAGTAGTTTTTGGGAGTAGATGAAAGTTTAACCTTATCGGACCGTGTTTTTTTTTTTAAGTCTTAACGAGCCGCCCCGAAGAATGGGATTGTATATATCTTCCGTAGCTCCGTAGGGTTAAAACTCATATACTTTGATCTTATGAATGAAATTATCTTTGTGAAATGACCGTAGTGTCTTTCCTACTATTCTATCCCGCTGATCTTAATTGTTTGGGAGAGTTGCACTTTTGCATGCGTCATAATTGTATAGGCCGATAGGGTATCCGAGACGTTATCATTCGTGACCTAAAAGCGATTTGATAGGGATGTCACGAGTCCGGAGAACGGAACGTGACAACTAAGGCAGTAAAATGCCAGGAGAAAGATAGACAAGAAATCGTGAGGAGTTGCGCGGGGGCGCTTGTTAATATATTCAATGATGATGGGATGAGGGAAGGAGGAAAAGGACAAAGAGATGGTGCCGTCTACTGGGTGCACGTCTCACCACTTCACTAATGGCGAATTGGATTGTAATTTTGCATCGACACGACAGCCTTTGACGAGCTGACACACTCCCCCCAAAATGATTCACCTTTCCAACGAAATGGAGTTCTGAAGTAAACGTGAGGAAAACTTGGTATGACTATGAACACCAAGATCTCTGTACTTCCATTCCCCTCTTGCGGCGACTGCAAGAATGCTCACGAACTGTTTGGAGCTAAGCACATCGACTACGGTTGCAAACCCCGTAGACATGAAGGGACAAGGATGTATATATGTGTAGGTCCGTCTTGTAAATGATGTTGTGGACACGATCAATTGTGGTATAGATTACTCATGTAGATTTTAGATCGGAAAGTTAAATATGAAAAGGATGGGAAAGCGCACCAATTCCTCAATTGAAAACTTTGCTTTGTTAAAATAAGTCTAAGCAATGATCTATTAATATTCGAAACTTATGTCTCCTTCTTATGAATACGCAACATGGGTACGAACGGTTAAAAAGCTTTAGCAAACTGCTCGAGATTAATATTTTTTTGAGTCCGAGCACAATGAATACCGAGGCCACTTGAAGCTTGAACTTGGAAGAATGCTTAGATTTGAGCCGCAGCTTGCAAAAGTCTAATCGAGGTAACCGAATCTTATGATACGAATTATTCCATTCCTATTCCTCGCGACGAGTTCAGAATCAGTTCTTGGATAATTCAGCCGGAGTCGAACTTATCAAGCCCTCTATGCCAGGTGGATCTCGAGCAGTATCTTAGTTTGGTTTTGGCTCCTAACTTTGAAACAGCAAATCTTTATCATATCGTCTCGGCTCGACTCGATCGCATCGCATTCGAATCCCTGGCCAATCCATCTTCCCCAGACACAGGCGGCGTTTGCACCTCACGTCATTCACGCCCGTCTCGCGTGACCTGTGAACGTCGAAGGCTCGAGGCAGTGAAGAGAGTGAAGGGCGAAAGAGGAGGGAGGAGAGAGAGGAGGGTGACGAGCGATTCCATAACCGAATAAAGAAAGTCAGCAGGCGCTATATCAGGCCTTCTCTCTCTCTCTTCCCAATAACATTAACCAAACAAGCAGCAGCATCCGCAGCAACATAAACAATCCCAAAAATCCCATGGCTTCTCTCTCTTCATCTTGTTCTTGATCTTCGAGTGAAGAGGACCACCCAATTCCTCGCCGACCCACCCATCCATGGCCTCCTCCAAGAACCACCGCCACCACCCCCACCCCCAACCCAACGGCGACCTCAAGACCCATGTCCCCAAGAAGCAGAAAGTCCCCGCCTTCCTCACCGATTCCGACGTCCAGTCCGAGTTCGCCCACCACGACCCTTCCGTCGCCCGGATCAACAACGGCAGCTTCGGCTCCTGCCCCGCCTCCGTCATCGCCGCCCAGCAGCAGTGGCAGCTCACGTTCTTGAGGCAGCCCGACAGCTTCTACTTCAACGGCCTCACGAAGGGGATCCTCGAATCCAGGGCCGTCATCAAGGACCTCATCAACGCCGACGACGTCGACGAGATATCCATCGTCGACAATGCCACCACCGCGGCCGCGATTGTGCTCCAGCAGATCGCCTGGGCCTTCGCCGAAGGGAGGTTCCTGAAGGGCGACGTCGCGGTCATGCTCCACTACGCCTATGGCGCAATCAAGAAGTCGGTCGAGGCGTACGTGACGCGCGCCGGCGGGCGAGTGATCGAGGTTCAGCTGCCGTTCCCGGTGAGTTCTAGGGAAGAGATTGTGTCTGAGTTTAGGGCGGCCTTGGAGAGAGGGAAGGTGGATGGGAGGAAAGTGAGGTTAGCTGTTATTGATCACGTCACGTCGATGCCGACCGTGGTGATTCCCGTCAAGGAATTGGTCAAGATTTGTAGAGAGGAGGGCGTTGACCAGATTTTCGTAGATGCAGCACATGGGATTGGGTGTGTTGACCTCGATATGAAGGAAATTGGGGCTGACTTTTACACTAGCAATCTGCACAAGTGGTTTTTCTGCCCGCCTTCCGTCGCGTTTTTGTACTGCAGGAAGTCTTCGAGATCGATGGAAGTGCATCACCCGGTCGTGTCCCATGAGTATGGTAACGGGTTGGCTATAGAAAGTGCTTGGATTGGAACGAGGGATTACAGTGCTCAGCTGGTGGTGCCTTCGGTATTGGAATTTGTTAACAGGTTCGAAGGCGGTATTGATGGGGTTAAGAAGAGAAATCATGAGGCTGTCGTGAGAATGGGGGAGATGCTGGCGAAAGCCTGGGGGACAAGCCTCGGCTGTCCTCCGGATATGTGTGGGAGCATGATCATGGTAGGGTTGCCCGCTTGTTTGGAGATATCGAGCGAAGCAGACACTCTGAAGTTGAGGGCCCATTTGAGGGAGAGTTTTGGTGTTGAAGTCCCAATTTATTACCGATCTCCAAAAGAGGGAGAGGTTGGTCCAACTACAGGGTATGCTAGAATCTCGCATCAGGTTTACAATAAGGAAGAGGATTACTACAAATTTAGAGATGCGGTTGACAAACTCGTGGGCACCAAGTTCACTTGCAAGCTTCTTCATGATTAATAAGGTGAACTCCTTGAATTCATCAACAATAAACTTATATATGCCATTGTTGTTCTTTTCGTGGTTCAGCAAACAGTAAGTTAGTTTTCTCCATGAATCTATGGAAAACAGTCAGTGGCACTTTTTGACAGTGATGATCTCGTCTTTAGTCTGGACCATTGTGATTGTGAAACATCTGTTGGGGTGGTCCCTTTCAGAGGACTTTGATGATTAATAATCAGAGCACTGCATTCAATACAGAAGTCCTCACTGCACATCAACATCTAATATTAATGAGAACTATGTGCAAAATGCAAGTGTGAGATGGGATAAGAGCTTAGTATACCTTTCTGAGTCGCTTGATGCCAAACGGAGATGCTTGCTTTTAATCTTGGCTGGTATTTGAGAACTCCAGCTCTAGAGGTAGAATGACTGACAAATAACTAGCAGACAGATACAGAAAAGGTAATAGGAACTGGTTTGATTTGGGACCTTGGCTTGCAGAAAATTCTAATTCAGTGGCATGTAGGACATGTTTTCGATGTATTTCTTTGAGGCTTACGTCCTAATTACTCTTCTGATTGCCAGTACGAAGTTCAGGTGGGTGGTAGAGGTACTCTGTTTTAATTCTGTCTAGCATAATTGTGAGGTAGGGTGAAGAATGCCCCTTTTGTCCCTATTGGCAGTATCAGTTCTTAGGCTTTGTCAATGGTCATACTTTTGTTTTCATGTTTTTCATGCTCTAAACAAGGTGGTTTTATGGACTCCAATGGATGAACAATGGTGTTGTTTGTTTACTATTTAATGGATAGAGAGATTCTACTGAGGAACATTCTCCAACTATACGGTAGTTATGCACTGTAGATGTAAACAAAACAGAAAAGGCTTCGGGGCGAGTTGAGAAGAGCGATAAAGTGGGTGTGGTTACAGTGGGTGTGGTACTTGTGCATTGGCTTCGACATTTACAGTGGATATAGCAATTAAAGTATCTGGTGTTACCACTGGAGATCCAAAGTTTGACTTGTTTGTTTTTGTTTCCTTGTAGCTTTAATGTGTTCTGATAATAAAAGCTGCAGTTTTCAGCTCAGCTTGCATGCTGTCGGCGGCCATCATGGTTTAGTTACCATGGGACTGCAGGAACCAAGAACCGAGGGGATGTGCATTGGCTTTGTAATTAGAGTTCTAGGAAAGATCTCGACTGTGGGATCATTTAGATTAAGAGATGCTGAGGACGGGCTCTACTAATTTTTGTTGTTTAATGCTTTGTTGATCCTCCTCGGTGCAAATAAATAAGAACGAACCTGTTCTCATGTCGGCAGGAGCTGCCTATAAAGACCGCGGATTGAAGCTGTTGTTGATGTTTGTATTGATTCTGCACAACTTGTTCCTTTGTGATTGCTGCTCTGCCTGTGCAGATGATTGCTGCTTTCCAAGCAAGTTCAACTGTCAAAGCCAAGCGATCTCCCTCTATGATTCTGTAGTTGAAAAATGGCATAGTAGAAAGCTTCACCGTTTGCTTTAAACGGAACTCGTGCGTAGGTTTCGATCAATAACCAGCTTTTTTACGTTAGTTCCCGACCCTTGGATTGGATCCTCGTTGAAACCCCTTATACGCTGAGATTATGATGCCGCCGCTCTGAGATAAGGCAATCGGCTGCTGGTGACTAAATTTAACATTTGTTCAGTGTGCTCTTGTTCAGTGCGCCCGTCACACTGGGGGTCGGGTTGGATTTGGATCAGATCGAAAATGATTCGCTCCAATTGACTCGTTTTTAACACCTAACCCTGACTCGGGCTTCAATTTTTATAAATTTGTCTCCTTAAGTTGTTGCCCATGAGGAATGGGTGACTGCATGGACCAGTCTGCCGAGTCGGCGAGGGAGCTAGCGTGCTTAGGTTGGGTTGGGTTGGGTTTGTGTGATAGGACTTCACGTGGCACGTGAGCAACATGGACATGCGGGCGCATGGAGGTGGTGGTGAGACGAAGGGCGGTGGGTTTTTGCCCGAATGACGAGCAATGCCCTCGCTTTTGTGAACCGGTTCGAGTTTTGCTTCCACCTTGGTGGTAACAAGCTAGTTAAGTCTGGATCCCAAGTTGAATCGGACTCGGTGCTCACCCCTAAATGTCATCATCGCACCTTGTGTCGATGATGTTAATACTGCGAAACCTTCATTCGATGAAAAAGTAAGATGAAGAAAGAGTGAAAAATGCACTCTTTCGCCTAGAAAATTTTTCAAAAGCTTAACAAATAGGAAAGAACGCTAAAAAAAAAAGAGAAAAAATTAAGAGCAACATTGCAGATGGGAAAATTTCCAGATTTACAGCATTGCGTGCTTTGGCTTGAAGCCGCCTTAGGATTACTCTTTGGTTAAAAGGTTGAAAGTGAGTTAGTTCCAAACCTATGTGAACCCATCATCAATTAATTTTTTGTGGATTAGACTCATTTCTACTTACAGTCCATATATGAACCAAGCTTTTATTACAAGTTAAGAATATGGATAGCTTTGGCCCTATTTGGTTCGACATTGAAAATGAGCGTTGGGGCTTTAAAGTTCCTTGGCCAAATGCAAATGGTGTTTGATTTATTTTTTGGCTCACTTTGGGGAGATGCAATTACATCTTAAATGCTTCTCCAAAGTCCTTTAACCCAAACTACCTCGCTAAAGTAATTTTTGAGAAATGCAACTAATTTTTTGTTTTATTTTAATTTTGTCACCTTCGCTTGCCGCCACCGCCCACCGCCATCTCCCATCGGCGGCCGCCGGCCGCCGCCGGTTGCCCGCGCCGCCGCGTCGCCCGCCCGAGGCTTTTTTCAAAAAGAAAAAATACTTTACAAAATTCATTTTTCACCAAACAACATTTACGTCAAAGTTGCTTTCTAAATGTGTTTTTAAAATACAATTTATCAAATACTACTTGCATTTTGAAAAAGACCTTTAACCCAAAAAGTATTTGTATTTTCTCAAAGTTTTCTTGGCCATATCTTGAACCAAACGGGCTTTGTTCGAGATTTGATCCGTTGAAAAAAATTGCAGAGATGCCTCTCCACTCTCGCTGTCCATACGAATTTGTGAGTATGTGCTCCTTGCACGACCCCTTTGAACGAGCGTGAGTGTGAGTCGGCTGCCTTGGGAAGTATTTCCTAAGGCCACACGAGCGTGGACACACTAGATAAAACAACCCGCCGGTGACAAGTGCTCTCTATTCTGCCGGCATGAGTATAGAAAGTTTTCCGGTTTACATGTTTAATAGAGGCAAACCGTAGTTAAAGAATCACTTTAGATAAATCCTAATTATCTCTGATTAGTTTATATGTAACTGGGGCTTTTAAGTTTTTGTGCTTAGTGGGTGATTAGTGAAAAGAGAAGTCTTTAGTGGGTGATTAGTGAAAAGTAAAAGTTGGGTGTGAGTGCTTTGCTGATGTGCTTTTCACGTTTGCTTATGAAAATGAATCATTTCCATTGCGTCAAACGAAGAGCCTAAATATGGATACCATGATTTTTTTTTTTTTTGGATATCCCATTCAGGTGATTTAGAAAAATTACTTAGTGACGGATTACGTCTCACAAGCCTAAAAAGGTAAAACGGATCAAAAGGATGGAGATAGGTAACCAAAATCGGCGATCCCCCGACTTCACCCTAAGGATTCCACACTCGTGATGAAATGTTTGGTTTGAGTCTTGACGATGGCTCATCCTGGGAAAAATTTGTAAGCCCCGCCCAACTGCGATGCTAGTTGAAGTAGTGCCGGGGCAATCTTACGTCATGACACGGTCGACCCTATGCTGCATCGACTTCATTTGATGTAAATTTTGAAGGGCCAAATTACAAATGTCCCTAGGTAATAAAGAATGCATGTGATGGAAGGTTTCACCGCAAACAAGATTAATGGGCAAAAGTACATTTTTAGTGCCAAAAGTTGTGTACGGAGATCACTTTAGTGCCAAAAGTTTCAAACGAATCACTTTAGTGCCATGTCGGAGGCAAAATAATCACTTTGGTGCCTCTAGTGAGAATTTCCGACCAAAATTACTACGTGTCATTAATAATTATTTTTAAATAAAAAATGAAATTTTAAAAAAATCCACGTGGACTTTCGCACTTTAAAATAAATTAAAATAAAACACAATTCAAATTTAAAAATTATATTCATTTAAAAATACAAACTTTATTTAAAATAAAATTAAAAATAAGCTCAAAATTTTTTTTTAAAAAAAAACCTTAAAAAAAATTCCGGGTAGAGAATCAGCGGCGGTGAGCTTAAGCCCTCGCCACCGTTGCCCCCCACCATCGCCAAGAATGGCCGGCGATGGTAGGGCATGGCTAGGGGCCGGTAACCCTCGCCGGCAACAGGCGAGGGCAGGGGCCTTCACCCTAGATATGGGTGAGGGGTCTCCTCTCCTCCCCCAGTGTCTAGCGGTGGGCCGCCATTGGCGGGGGTCCGCCGCCAATGGCAACCCACCGACGGACCTAGGTGAGGGCCTGCATGCCCTCACCTGCAGTCGGTGGGGTCGTCGGCCCTTGGCCGGGCTCAAGCAACCCTCGCTAGTCATGCCCCACCACTACTAGCCATTGCCGGTGATGTGAGAGAGTGGTGGCAAGGGCTATGCAAACCCTTGTTGCCTCGCAAACTTTTTTTTGTTTTTGGTTAATTTTTAATCTAATTTTTCAAATTATTTTGAAAATATAATTTGTATTTTTTTTTTTTTGTAAACCATTTAAGTTTTTATTTTTATTTTTAGTATTTTTTTAAAATTTTTACATTTTTATTGTTGACTTGATTTTGTCGGTGTCACGTCGCCTTCAAATAATAATAAATAATGTCACATCGCCTTTCGGCGGACCAAATCGGACTTGGCACTAAGCTTCGATCGTTTTTCAAAAAACTTATCACTAAAGTCATCAATTTAAAACTTTTGACATTAAAGTGATCTCCGTACATAATTTTTAATACTAAAAGTATACTTTTGCTAGATTAATGTAAGAGCATACTAAGATTCTCTCTCTCTTCTAAGGTCAAGGCTGAGAAGGGTGGCTGAAACATTGGCAAGCAAATCTCACAAACACCTAGAAAAGACAAAGTTCCCCATGATTCCATATTCAAAGGTAAGATAATAATTGTCTCCCACATTAAAAAGAAAAAGAAAAAAGAAATGAGCTTCAATGGCAAGCGGGTGACATTCTCTCTGGCTTCAACTTTATGAAGACTTCTTGGCCTTGAAGCAGAACTCTTTTTGTCTTTTGTGTGCTTGACCTCATTCTCGCGGACACCTGGTTCGGATCATACATAGGCAGGTCTCTCGTTCTCTCTCTTGCTCTGTTTTTCTCCCGTCTTGTGGTCTTATGATGGGTGTTCGAAATCGTATCCAACAGCTCTGAAGAGAGCTCGGTAAGAGTCTGCACACGCATCTGGTGCATCGTCAAGCTCGAATGTTTCAGTTTCTTGATTAAGGAGGCGGCAATATGGGTTGCTGATAATTAGAAGCGTCGATGATTCTTGGAAGCGAAAATGCTAATATAGGATGAATCACGTGAAAACTCTCTTCTTTTTGTGATTCTCTACTCGAGTTGGTACTTGGTGTTTGTCACTGTTTAACTCCGTTTTATTGTTCGAGCTTCGCGGAAGCAACTGGATCTTAATGCACGCCCAACTACCATTCACGTTCACATGGACCCTGTGGAGAGAGAGAGAGAGAGAGAGAGAGAGAGAGAGAGAGAGAGAAGCTTTGTATTTCTCTTCCCTTTTTTTATTCTTTTGCATGGTCAAACTCAAACTAATCACGTGCCAATCCATACCTAGTGCAGAACCCAACCCCGAGAGGGAGAAGAGAAGGATTTGACTAAGGTTTCGGTTCCCATGACCATGTCTGAGGAATCCCAAGTTTCGAGTGTCGGATTTGAACCACTCATGAGTGATTTGGATGAGAAGAAGCAGATTTTTAGGCGAAACGTGCTCTGTTTAGCATCGGACCTCAGAGAGGTTCGAAGCCGGCTCGCATCGCAAGAGCAATCATTTGAAAGGGAAGCCCTCTCAAGACAGGTGGGTGAAGTTTATGTTCTCTAGAGCTCTGATCTCGAAATGATTTATTTGTTTTTGTGAAGTTTTGTGTTTGTTCTGCTTTTTGGGAATCTGTGATTGATGTGTGCTTTCTGATCTCTGTATTTCTACTTTTTTGTGGGGGTGCAGGAAGCAGAGACCAGGGTGAGGAGGATGGAGGAGGAATTGATTGGCTTACAAAGGAGATTGGAGGAGAAGGATGGGGAGCTTCAGGCTTCAATCTCTGCTTCTGAGAAGGTCCCTGAAATTATGGCTTCAAGTTTCATTTTCCCTGTCTCTTGTTATTTAACTTGTGGATGGATTCTTGCCCATGATGTTACTTCTGTTGTTGACCACTGGTTAATGTTCTTTGAAGGTAATTAAGTCATGTTTCCCTTATGTCATTGCGAGTGATGCATTTGTTCTTAATTCTTATGGCTTATTTGTCAGTCATGCTGTTTGCGGTTTGCGATCTCACGCCATTTTGCATGCTGCCTTTCGGTAATTTCTCTTTGATTTCTGGAGGAACCCAATGAAGGAAAACCGACCATTTTGGATTGCTCATGGTAGTTCACTATTAATGTAACGTGAATTGGTCATGAAACATTTATGTGCATTGACATCATGGAGTTGAAAAGGCTAAGCAAGGTGCAGAATTTTTCAATGAAGTCGCATTCCGTATTGCAATTCTTAAGTAGTGAAAGCCTGTTTTCTTGGTGGTGTTTCATTTCATATTGCTTAGCGCAGAAAGCCTGCTGTAATTGGAAATTTTCGGGCATATTAATATCTAACCATTGTTCTTCATCTCCACCATAAATGAGTTTATGTTTTGAAGTTTTCTGAATGGACTATATATTTTCAGCTGTGGTTAGGCACAATGCCTGAACTAAGGTTTGTGTGCATGGAGAAATCATAGCTTAAAGCTCCATATCCCAGCTGGGCTTTCCTTTCTTCTTGATTTCTGCCCAATGAGAGAGTTTTTCTGGTGGATTTTGGCTGCTAGCTTAGATGTGCTTGAACAAACAGAGCTAGTCCCTATATGATTATTTCATGGTGTAACATCTAGTTCTAATGACCTTGGCTTTAGTCAATAAGCCTTACTATCTACTGTAGAACTGGTACGTAACTGCTAATTTGTGAAGTGATGCATGCCCTGGATATCTACATTGACCTGAGAAGAGAAGCTCACATGTTGCGAGTTCTTCAATTTCTGGGAAGCCATAAGAGTTGATAGAACTTCATCAACCTCAGACTTTTTTATGTTAATTAATTGTGCCGGATGATCCTTTCTTTTTCTGAGTATTGGAAGGTTCAGCAAACTTTTCCACTTTTACAGAACAGAACGTTGGTTGAAGTATATACAATAGACTCTTTTGCTATGGTTTAATTTATCGACAGCATCTTCCTTGATCTGATGTTTCATCGAATTGCAGTGTCTCCAGCAAATGGATGTTCTTAAATCACAGATCATGATCACTCAAGCCACAGCAGATACTAATGCTGCATCAGCTCAATCAGCGCAGCTTCAGTGCCTCGCCCTCTTGAAAGAATTAGACGAGAAGAATTGTTCTTTGAAGGAGAATGAGGAGCGTGTTAATAGGTTAAGCGAGGGATTAAATGACCTGCAGAAGGATCTTCAAGCGAGGGAGTACTCACAAAAGCAACTGAGAGAGGAAGTCATGAAGATCGAGCGTGATATCACGGAAGCGCTTGCTAAATCAGGCTTAAGCAAGGACTCTGAACTGAGAAAACTACTAGACGTGGTATCTCCAAAGAACGTCGAGAATATTAACAAATTTTTGGTGGTTAAGGATGAAGAAATAGGAAAGCTGAGGGACGAGATCAGGATCATGTCCGCTCGTTGGGAGCTCAAGGCGAAGGAGTTGGAATCACAGGTGTTGCATCGTATTCACTTGCTTACATTTCTCCATTTGTTAACCCTATTGCTGTTGCCGTGGTTGGAGTATGCTATTAAAGGTTCAACTAAGGTTCTACTTAGTCCCTAAAAGTCGGTACAGGAAATGCTAAGTCTGTAACTTATCATGAGATTAGAGCATTGTTTGCCTCAACTCTTGTTTGTCCAAGGCAAACATGCTGGAATGGAGTTTGCCTGTTCAGTGCATAATGGAGGTTTTACTTGTGTAATAGTTGGAGAAGCAGCGGAGAGTGGATCAGGAGCTGAAGAAACGGGTGCTGAAGCTGGAATTCTGTCTCCAGGAATCCCGTTCCCAGACACGGAAGCTTCAACGGGTAATTTGCCCAAACCCTTTTATGTGGTGTAGTTCAAGTCATCGGCAATGGCCTTTTCGGCTTTCATGAATTTGTTAAATTCTTGTCTGCGGCACTCCTAGAGTAAATCCCTGTCCTCGTCTATCTGATACTGCATTTTGGTAAGACAGTTTGCTCCACTTGACTTGCCAAAATATTTATTCAACCTTCTTACTCTATGACCTTTTTCTTGTCCGTAGCATATGTTTAATGTAGGGATATTTTTCAATCTCTCACCGCCGCCATTCGCATATAGCTGCATGTTTTATTCGTCTTCTGTACTTGCAACAGATGGGACACCGAAGAGACAAAGCTATCAAAGAACTGAAGGAGCAATTAATGGCGAAGCTGCACCAAAAGAGCGGTCCGAGCGGTAACCGCAAACAGAACTTCTGGGAGTCCCCTAGCTTCAAGATAGTGGTTTCCATGTCCATGTTGATTCTGGTAGTTTTCTCAAAGCGGTAGAAATTTGTCACAACAAGAGTTCACTTGTAAAAAGGCAAAAACATAAGAACGAAAAGGAAATAGCTGGTGCTATTTTGCTCATTTGCTTGCAGCATTGGCCAATGCATTTTTGTAGTTCCTGTTGAGTATTATTTAGCTTGTGGATGGATTCTTGCTGAGGATATTACATCTGTTGTTGGTCTACTAGTTAATGTTCTTAGAAGGTAATTAAGGCATTTTTCACTTGTGTCATTGCGAGTGATGCAATTTGTTCTTATTTCTTATGGCTTATTTATCAGTCATGCTGTTGTGGTTTGCGATCTCACGTCATTTTGCGTGGTGTCTTACGGTAATTTCTCTTTGATCTCTCAAGGAACCCAACGAAGGAAAACCGACCATTTGGATTGCTCATGGTAGTTCACTATTAATGTAACATGAGTTGGTCATGAAACATTTATGTGCATTGACATCATGGAGTTGAAAAGGCTAAGCAAGGTGCAGAATTTTTTGATGAAGTCGCATTCTGTATTGTAATTCTTAATTAGTAAAAGCCTGTTTTCTTGGTGGTGTTTCATCTCATATTGATTAGTGCAGAAAGCCTGCTGTAATTGGAAATTTTTGGGCATATTAATATATGACCATTGTTCTTCATCACCACCACAAATGAGTTTTATGTTTCGAAGTTTTCTGGATGGACCATATATTTTCAGCTGTGGTCAGGCAAAATGCCTGAACTAAGGTGTCCATGGAGAAATCATAGCTTAAAGCTCCATATCCCAGCTGGGCTTTCCTTTCTTCTTGATTTCTGCCCAATGAGAGAGAGTTTTTGGTGGATTGTGGATGCTAGCTTAGATGTGCTTGAACAAACAGAAACAAGTCCATATATGATTGTTTCATGGTGGTGACTTCTAGTTCTAAAGACCTTGGCTTTAGTCAATAACCCTTACTATCTACTGGTATGTAACTGCTAATTTGTGAAGTGATGCATGCCCTGATCGATATTTACATTGACCTAAGAAGAAGAGCTCATATGTTGCGAGTTCTTCAATTTCTGGGAAGCCATAAGAGTTGATTGAGCTTCATCAACCTCAGACGTTTTTATGTTAAGTAATTGTGTTGGATGATACTAAGTGTGGAAATATTTTATTTGAACTCGGGACCTCCCGCCTCCTCCGATATCATGAGAGATTTGATGGGACCACAGCCAACCTGTTCTAAAAGCTTAAGCTGTTAGATGAAAGCGTGGTTTAATATTTAATTACTCTAACAGTATACACAATAGACTCTTTTGCTATGGTTTAATGTATGGACAGCATCTTCCTTGATCTGATGTTTCATCGAAATGCAGTCTCCAGCAAATGGATGTTCTTAAATCACCGATCATGATCACTCGAGCAATGGCAGATACTAATGCTGCATCAGCTCAATCAGCGCAGCTTCAGTGCCTCGCCCTCTTGAAAGAATTAGACGAGAAGAATTATTCTTTAAAGGAGAATGAGGAGCGTGTTAATAGGTTAAGCGAGCGATTAAATAACCTGCAGAAGGATCTTCAAGGGAGGGAGTACTCACAAAAGCAACTGAGAGAGGAAGTTACGAAGATCGAGCATGATATCACGGAAGCGCTTGCTAAATCAGGCTTAAGCAAGGACTCTGAGCTGAGAAAACTACTAGACGTGGTATCTCCAAAGAACATCGAGGATATTAACAAACTTTTGGTGGTTAAGGATGAAGAAATAGGAAAGCTGAAGAACGATATTAGGATCATGTCCACTCATTGGAAGCTCAAGGCAAAGGAGTTGAAATCACAGGTGTTGCATCGTATTCACTTGCTTACGTTTCTCCATTAGTTAACTCTTTTGCTGTTACCGTGGTTGGAGTATGCTATTAAAGGTTCAACAAAGGTTCTACTAAGTCCCTAAAAGTCGGTACAGGAAATGCTAGGTCTGTAACTTATCATGAGATTAGAGCATTGTTTGCCTGAACTCTTGTTTGTCCAAGGCAAGCATGCTGGAATGAAGTTTTTCTGTTTTGTGCATAATGGAGGTTTTACCTGTGTAATAGTTGGAGAAGCAGCGGAGAGTGGATCAGGAACTGAAGAAACCGGTGCTGAAGCTGGAATTTTGTCTCCAGGAATCCCGTTCCCAGACACGGCTGCTTCAACTGGTAATTTGCCCAAACCCTTTTATGCGCGCAGTGTAGTTCAAGTCATCGGCAATGGCCTTTTCGGCTTTCATGAATTTGTTAAATTCTTGTCTGCGGCCCTCCTAGAGTAAATCCATGTTCTTGTCTATCTGATCCTGCATTTTGGAAAGACAGCTTGGTCCACTTACCAAAATATTTATTCAACATTCTTACTCTGTGACCTTTTTCTCGTTCATTGCATATGATTAAAGGGACATTGTTCGATCTCTCACCAGCACCATTCGCATTTAGCTGCATGTTTGTCTCCTCTTCTGTACTTGTAACAGATGGTAGACCGAAGTGACAAAGTTCCCAAAGAACTCAAGGCTCAATTAATGGCGAAGCTGCACCAAAAGAGCGGTCCGAGCGGTAATGGCAAATAGAACTTCTGGGAGTCCCCTAGCTTCAAGATAGTGGTTTCCATGACTATGTTGATTCTGGTAGTTTTCTCAAAGCGGTAAAAATTTGTCACAACAGGAGTTCACTTGTAAAAAAGGCAAAAACATAAGAAGGAAAAGGAAATAGTAGGTGCTATTTTGCTCATTTGCTTGTGGCATTGGCCAATGCATTTTTGTAGTTCCTGTTGAGTATTATAAAGGACGTGAATAATCTGTTTGGACCGTGCGGGTGATCCCCTAGAGACTAATTGCAAATTTGGTTACTCTAAGGGTTAAGGCACGTCCGGTCCGGTTGGATGAGGGTCGTGCAGACCTTCACCCCGACTCTCTATGTCTCTCTCTCTCATCTTTTCCAGAGGGGGAACGGGTAAATAGAAGAGCAGGCAGGCAATCTTAACATGACGCTAGTGCTGTAGATATAAAGTGTAACGACCCCAGGACGATTCCCCTTCGTTTCTATTTTTATTTAGTGGTTTCTCTTATTTTCTGTCAACCTTTGTTCTTAATTGCGAAAAAGTGATGGTAGCCAACCTAAATTGAAAGGCATAGCGGCTTTCAAGATATTTACCAACATACCTAGTTTTATATACATGCTTCATAAATATTTTACAATATTGATTAACCTCTCTTGCAGTATATACAATCAAACTTGGGGAGGTTACCCCGACTACTGCTGCTGTACCCCTCTTTAGACTTTTAAAGCTTCCTTCTCATCCTGGTTTGACTCCCCTTCTAAGGCATTGCTCTGCCTTGGAATCCTGAGGGACCATCAAAATTGCGCAAGAGGGCCTAGAAGCATTGCTCTGCCTAACCTCTAATGCCATGAAATGAAGGTGGGTGGAAGCTGTTATGACAATCTTATGTCAATCCAAACTACTGTCTTTACTCCGAGGCTTGTCTCTACATCGACGATGTCATGCCCCGATTCTCGAGCCCGCGACATCCCTACCAAATCGCCACGAGGTCACGAAGGATAACGTCCCGGGCGCGTTATCGACCTATCTACTAAATACGCATGCGGAAGCGGTTTACTCCCAAACATAAAACAACGGGGATAGCATAGCGGGAGATACATACCAAGGCAATTAATCAAAAAGTAACATATATTGTTACCATACAAAGCAGATGAGCTTTAACCCTACCGAGCTACGAAATATACAACCCCACACTTTGGGGCGGCTCACTAAGACCTCAAAAAGGTATCGGGTCAAATAAGGTTAACTTCTCATCTACTTCAAAAGACTACTCTCACACCCTGGCCTTGGTATCCGTGAAGCTCCATTACTTGAAAGTGGTTCCCTCAACAGGGTGAGATATAAATCTCGGTGAATCAAGCCTAAGCTCGGTTAGGACACCGATTCGCCTAAAACATCCTATACACGAGGATTTAAAATCACGATATAAACAATTCACCAGCAGTCATATCAAATGACAATAATCATCCATATGCATACTTACCACTTTCACCACACATAATGCAATGTTTGACTCCACTCAACAGTCACATCGAGACAACCATCCGAACAAAGCATCACATTCATGGACACCACACAAGCCCATTTATTAACGATGATCGCGCCCTCGGCACCATAGTGACGAGGATCTACGCAACCGGCATGATCAACCCTCACAATTAATGCGATCCCGCACTCTTCCGGGGCAGGACCGGGCTACGTTCCTTTTCCCTCTCGGCAACGGCTACTACAAGCGGTGTATCCAAGGTGCAACCCGCACGGCACGGCAAGTAGGCATCCCTATATGGGGCTTCGGTCCATCAAAATCTGCGACCGGCATCCGATAATCCCTTAAAGCCGTACGTACCATACGGGGCATGAATTATCGTGCTTCGGCAAGTCGTGTGGTCCCATATAAAAATGGTACAAGTGTGTACTCCGTGTACAACGCGAACTTGCCAGGAAAACCCATCATCGTTCCTTCATATGACCATGCAAAGCACACCCGACATATCAATCAATTTATTCTCTTTGATTTAGGCCGGATGCTCACACAAACGTGCTCAACGACTCGGCCCAAGGCCATTTTCATGCTAAAATATGTCTTTGATATCGCACACGGTCATATGAATACGTACTACCAAATAGATCTTTGCAAAGTCACATGGGACAATTAATCCCCAAACAACACCAATCCACTCAACGAAAGCATTTCAACGAGGCGAACCGCCCAAAACACAATCATCAATTCCACACGAATAAGCCATTTCGATTATGCCCCATAAGGCTCGGTTTCGTGCCGTAATCATTGATTAGCCGGTTTGATTTAAAATTGCCAATCGATCGCTCGTTCTTAACCTATCGCTCGCTCGCGATCAAATCACAACACACGATCAATCATCTAACATCAATTAGCCACAGACAATTCTAATTTAATCGATTATGGCCATTTACCCTAAACCGGGTTTCTAACTAATCCGACCATAATCAAACCTACCTCAATACCATACCGACTAATTAACTAATCCTAGGCGCAATTAGCGCCCTAACCAAGGATTATGGTCAACTCACCAACAACGGCGGTCGAGGTCGGATCGGGCACAATTTTCGAGGCCGGGCCCGAAAATCACTATTCACCGCCGGAAAACACTGTTCACCGGCGACACTCGTTCACGGCCGAAAAACAGTGATCGAGCTCGTGACGACGGCAGCAGCTAGGCTTGGCGACGGGAGCTCCGGCGAGCGGCGAGGGCCGGAGAAAAAGAACCCACAGTTTAAAAACATAGGGGCCGGGGTTGAATCGAGGAAAACTCGACCTCACGGGCTGAGGTGAGGTGGGGCCGGCTAGGGGACTCACCTACAGGTCGAGGACAACCCTCGGGACTAGCTGGGGGCAGCGGACGGCGGCCGGAGGCGGCGGAACGGAGCTGCACAAAACCGGCGCGAAACAGGGCACAAAACAGGGGGAGGCCGACCCGGGGCTGTTCGCGGCTTCTACCGGCGGCGGCCGGCTTCCAGCGGCTACGTAGGACAACTAGAGGTCGACGGCGACGGCCTGGGGTGGTCGGCGGCTAGTGGTTGCGGCCTAAACGCGGCGGAGGGCGACGGAACAAGAGCCCAACGTAAAACAGGGCAAGTTGCGCCGAGTGTTGTTACGGGGGCTGTTTGCGGCTTCCGAGGCGGCGCGCGGCGGTGGGACGGTGTCCGGGGGTCGGAGGGCGAACGAGAGAGGAGGTCGGTGGTGGTCGTAGGTGGTGCGGGGCGGCCGGCGGCTCACAACGCCTTCGAACCCAAAACAGAGCAAGCGCGCGAGGAGACTTCGGGCGGCTGTCCGGCGGATTCGTGGCGGTCCGACGGGGGCGGAGTGGTGGCGGAGTGGCGTAGCAACGGTCTCGAGGTGGAGGGGTCGCACAACAACGGTCAAGGAAGGAGGAGGAGGGGGCGTCGTGCGGGGTGTGAAACGAGAGAGAGAGAGAGGGTGTCGTGAGGGAGAGGGAAGGGGTAGAGAGCAGCGGGAGAGAGAGAGAGAAGAGAGAGGAGAGAGAGAAGACTTTGACCACCTTTGACTGGTGGTTGGAGAATTTAATGGCAAGTGGGGCCCACGGTCTCATCAGATTTAATTGTTTTCGTCCCATTTGTATAATATCCAAGGACGTTTTTGTAATTTGACAAATCGGGACCGATCGGATTTTTTGGCTCAACCGATTGGGAATAAAATTGGATTTTCACGGGCTAGGCTTGGCCCGGAATAATGGCTAGGCGCGAGGATTAAAAATCCTAAGTTGCGGCGACCGAGATTTCGAATCTAATCAAAACCGATCGATAAATCGAGAATCGTCCAAAATTCGTCTCTTACGTCCTTACGATCCAAAATTTTATATTAATGGAAATTCAACAAAAATCTATTTTATTGAATTTGGTCTCAGCCTCGAAGGCCTAATTTTCGGGACGTCACGAGACAACCCGCAATTGGGTATGTTCCATGTGGGTTGGGTATTCAAACAGCGGGGTTTGTAGCGAAGCCATCTCAATTTTCGAAAAAAATAAAGGGATGAGCAAGCGTCTAGTAAATAAAATCACTATGTCTAAAACAGAAATATCTATCCCATACCCGATACAGTGGTGTAAAATGCTATTAAACATAGCTATCTTGTGATCCGCCGCAAAATAAATGTCATGTATTTCACACATGAAATATGCATGTGCAATGATACCTTCTTGTTCCTCATGTGGCTCGCATTGCTTGTAGGGCCGTGAGCTCGTCGGATCGTTCTCATAGTCTCGTAGTCGTTGCCCGGGGAACACTTTCTCATAGGCCCAACGTCGTTTGGCAAAAGATGACGTCTCATTCGCATTATCACCTTCACGGGAAACGACAACTTGTACTCGTTCTCGTAATAAGGCCAACTTTGGCCCCCTATCGACGGTATCGTAATTTCCCATATAAAAGCCTTCTTTGGCTTTCATCGCTCCTTGGGTGATAATGAGCAAGCAATGATTTCATATTTTAATAAGCATACACATTCTTTCGCATACACATTTCCGTTTATCATCTTTCTTATTTTGAGTACATGTAGGATAAACGTGAGACGGTGAGGGACCACTCTTCACTCTAATACCCGACTCCTCGTTCATGCTCAATGAATGTTATTTGTGATGCAATCACACATATTCGCACACATAATCGGTGCAACACGACATCAAGCATTAACCGGACATTACCGCCTTAGAGTTAGTAATCTCATTTTACACGATACCCAAATTACGGTGTCCTACATTGTAAAACAAAGAAAACAAGACGAGAGGCGGCGTGGGGCGGCGGCGGAAGTCGGCGGTGGATTAGTGCGATCGTGAGGGCGCAAGGGGGAGAGAGAGAGAGTCGATGGAAAGAGAGAGGGGTCGGTGAGGGGAGTGGGAAGTCAATGAGAAAGAGGGAGAGAGAGAGGATTGGTGGATGTAGGAAATGAAGAAACCGTAGCCGTATTTATAATAATTCCTCGGCTTCTCTCGTAAGCTTCCTAGTTTCCTTCACAAGGCTCTTTGATAGTGACGTGATACTTATCTCTTATCATTAATGCTTGAAAATGACATTGATCTTATCCTTATCCTATTGATTTCCCATTGACATATGCATTGACTTATTGAAAGAGGCATCTATGCTTATCCTTTAAGGTTTGAAAGTGACACTATTCTTATCTTTATCCAATTGACTTGCAGGTTGACTTATATGTTATTAAGCGACTTGACATTGACTTATGTATTCTAATTGACTTGTATATTATTTCAAAAAATATTACCTTGTGTCATGTTTTCTAATACGAAATTTCTATGAAAAACTTCTTAAATAAGTAAAGTAATAGCTTCTTCAAGAAGTTTCGGAGTAAATTCTTCGAAAAATTACGGAATAGCTTCCTCAAGAAGCTTCGGGATAGCTTCCTCGAGAAAATTCGAGATAGCTTCCTTGGTAAGCCAAAAGTGTTAGTTTCTTCAAGAAGCTTTAAAATTCCTTCTTTATTGAGAAATGATTTAGCTTCCTCTAGAAGTTTCTAGGTGTTTTAATGAACAAGTCAAGATATATTTTTTTATTTTCTAATTATTTCTAATGTGAGAAATTTCGGGATGCCACATAAACGGCGCGAACGAAAATGCATTGCCCCTATTCGGATCACAAAGATTTGCCTGGAATGATGGGCTTAGACATGGCCCGGGTCGTGAATCGCCGGTTTCGGTTCATGAACAGAGCAGTTTCGGTTCATGGCCATGCTTGAACCCGAACCGGCCCTTGAAGGGGCGGTCCTAGTTCCAGGCCGATTCAAGGGCCGGTTCCGGTTCCGAATTTAAATAATAAATTATGACATAAAAAAATAATAAATTATCAATTATAAATTATAATCAAATTATACATTGTAATCAAATTTGAGAGGAAAAACAAGGAAGAGGGAAATGGCTTGAACTTAAATTATCATTAAGCGCCTACATATCTTCTTAGGGATAGAAGAATCAAAGCCAATATAGTTCTTTTACCTTTGATAACTCAAACTTACCTTATCATCAATTACCCGTGATAAGGTGGTATCTTCACTATCATCATTAAAAAATTTGTCGTCTTGATCCAACTCTTGTTGTCGAAATTTATCTTTTGTTCAATCATGGACACAAGCTTGAGCCTCCATAGCATCCAGATTTATTCTTGAATGGCGGTCATCCAAAATTAATCCTCCAACGCTAAATGTTTGTTCAATCGCAACTATTGAAGAAGGAGTTGCTAACATCTGTCTTACGATGAGAGCGAGGATTGTGAATTAGGTTGAATGAGTCTTCCACCACTCCAAAATTTTAAAATCATCTTGTGTTCGGAATCACGGAACTCAAAATCAATGGTTAAGTTTTCTAATTTGGAAATATTACCTGTTGCCCCTTTTGTCTTTTTTGCCTACTAATGAGCGATTGTACCTTCTACTAAGTCTACCACTCTTTTCTTTTTGTAAGGCACTAGGTTGAGAAAATCCACTATCACATAAACTATATCTACTACAAAATTTATTATATAATGCCACTATAGCGTCTTTAACTTCTGTTTGTGTAGTTTTAATATCTATTGTTTCATTCAAATATAAAAAATTATAATAACAATCCTTTAGATAATCATACAAACCACCTAATTTAGTATGTTGATCGAAAATAATAGCAACCAAATAAATAAGAGGAATGCATGCATAATAATGCAGTCATTTTGCTTTCTTTGCTATAATAGTCAAAGCTAATTGGGCATCTTTTTCATATTCACAAAAAACACAGCAATATTAACACACCCTATTAAAAATAAATGCGTAGTAGGATAATAAACACCGTGATAAAGTATAAGTTGCATTATTAAAAACTTCCAAAATATCTAAATTTTTTTTTGCAAACAACCCAATCTTGTGAGAGTAAATTAAATTCGGAAACATTATTCGAAATAAATATACATAATAAATATTTATAAGCAAAAGATTAATGAAGCAACTCGTAGGTAGAATTCCAACGAGTCGGAACATCTTTTGGAAATCTTTTTGGTTTTTGTCCATTTAATTTACAAAATCTGCCATATTCTTTCATAACTTGGGGATGACTCCATAAAAATTTAATTGCTCTTTTTATTGGGGTGAGAAAAGTCTTAAGAGTTCGTAAACCATCTTGTACACATAAATTTAAAACATGACAAGCACATTTAATGTGAAAAAATTATCAGCAAAAAAAGAATTTACAAATATTTTCTAAATTGAAAATGGAAGTGGTATTTGACGCGACATTATCAAAACCAACTGAAAAAACTTTATTAATAAAATTATACTTTTCTAAAACTTGCCTAATTATTCTATAAATATTATTGGCAGTATGCCTTTTATCAAACACTCGAAATGCAAGTACTCTTTTTGAATGTTCCAATCGTCACATATCCAATGAAATGTGATACCCATGTAAGAATGAATTTGCTAAGGATAGCTCCAAATGTCGCTACCTATATGCACACGTCCATTGAAATCCGTAAAAAAATTTTGCAAAGCCTTTTTTATTTTTTATAGACCCTAAAAAGTTCGCGGTTAAGAGTAGTTTTCGGAACAGGTTTTGCTTACTGGAGTACATGTAGTGTTTATAAAAAAATCAAATTAAATTTTTCACCGGTAGTAAACGATAAATGTTCAATGACAACATATTGAGCTAATGTTTTTTTTATAAAGTTCATCACTATAACGAAATAAAAGAGAAGTGTTATGATTGACGTATCCGAAAATTTGTTGTTGTCCGGTGTCGATCCCCGCCCGTGTTGTGTGTTTTTGTGTCGGATGCATACGGTATGTTCCATAGCTATCTCATTTATCAAAATTGTATGATTTCGTACAATATTTACGGTTTATCTTGTACTTGTCTCCGCTTACATATACCTTGTCGAAGTGTTGCCACAAGTTTGATGTACTCTCCCGGGCCCGCCGTTCCGACTCCTTTTTGTTGTCGACGTTTCTTCGATGTCGATAGGAGGATGAAGACTTTCTTGAGTTGAGACGTGCTCAATGTTGGGAACATAATTAATAATATCATCATCGTCTACTCAAAATGTAAACTCACGAAGATCATATTGATCATGACGTTGATGATAATCGGATTCTCCTATCCCCATCAAGCATCGGGCTCTTTCCCTTATCACCGTTCCGCTTTCACTTGCCATTTTTGTCGAGAATTGAGCGGAAAGCCGATTCAAAGAATTGACAAAATTGAGCGAATTGAGCGGATTGGAGAGAATTTGAGAGAATTCAAAGAATTAAGAATTGAGAGAATTTGAGAGAAATTGTGAAAAAAAATGACAAGGGGGAATGGTATTTATAGAAAATTTAAGAAGGAAAAAAAAGGGGAGGGGGATGTTGCAATGGCCCAATTTTGGGCCGTTGGGGGGGAAGTACCAACAGCTCTTTCCCTTTTTTTTTGGGCTGTTTGGAATCGCCGATTTCGGACCCGTTTCAAATTTTTTTAAACTCTAACCAGCTCGTGAGGGGCCGGGCCGGTTACGGTTATTCCATAGGCGCCCGGGCCCAAACCGGCCCATGGTTATGTCTAAATGGGCTTGTCTTGCAAAAAATAAATGATTTGGAAAATATTTTTATGAAAATGATCGCTTGTATCTCTTATAAAAAATGAATCAACAAAAAGTATTTTGCTTGCAAAATTTTTAGGCATACGTTGTTGTCATCAATGAAAACAATTTTCATCAAATAATTATTTCACACCACACAAACGACCATTTTTTGGAAATTTTTTTCAAATCTTTTATTTTTCGTGAAACAAACCAACCCCAAATTTAAATCAAATTTCCTAGCCCTTCTTTTTTCCTATACTAAAAGTTACTAATCATATTAAAAAGTAGGTAGAAGGACACCAAAAGTACTAATGTTTGTGTACCTTGCTCATTTTGGTGCCAATTTCTTTTAATTACTTAAGTGCCAATTTTTTTATAAAAAATAATTCTTTGAGTGTCAACTCCGATGAGTTTTGCTAAAAATCTTAGGCGGCAATTTTTTATTAATAACATAATTCTACGTGGTTCGCTAAAGAATCCCGATCAGAAAAAAAAGAAGAAGCTAAAAACTAAAAAAATATTAAGTAAAAAGAAAAAAAAAAAAGGAAAACTAGTGGGTTGCATCTGCAAGGGCTAGCACAAGCCTCCCCACGGCCGGCCCACCATTGTCGACGAAGGTCATCGAGCCTCAGTCAATGGCCGACCAACCCCGCCGAGCATTCCCCATCTCCGCTTTGTTTCTTCCCATCTTCTCTTTGCTTCTCGTGTGCGATTTTCAGCTCTCCATTTGTTCGGCTCGTATACCAAGTATTTGACGAAATGCTTGAACCATGCTTTCCTTCAATTCGGATTCCAACCACTTCATCATGCTGCGCTAGTGTCAAGGCCACCATAAACTTCATCATCCTATGCTAGCGGCAGCCCTTGGCCAGATAGGGGTGAGGGCTTGGCTGGGATCACTAGGCACTAACCAAGGGTCGGCAACCCCCGCTGCCGCAACCCCTTTTCTTTATTTTTTTTTTTAAATTTTTTTTTAAAAAAATTTAGCTTATTTTTAAGTTTGGGAACTGAATTTTTTATAATAAAAAATTGCCACATAGACTGATTTTTAATTATAAATAATGTGTTACAAAATGTTCTAATTTATAGGCCACGCTTTTGCCACTTCTCTTTTCGCTTAGACACTTCCTTTGTTTGTGTTTTGATCATACTATCACCTTGTGGTGGCTACCGCTTTTTTATTATAAGTCAACTCTTTTTATTTTGTTTCTTTTTTTTTTCTGTCTTGAAGGTCCCACTTGCCTTCTCCTAAATAAAGGAGACTTAGGAAAATCAAGAAATCTGAGAGACAAAAGTTCTCAAGAATATGCTCTATTTAGAGCACAAATTGAATCAGTTCGTCAGAGCCTTCTTATAAATACTAGTTATATCTGTGTCAATGACAAATTGTACTAAAGATCAGAGCGGAAGGATCAAGATTGTTCCAAATTATTCACCTGTTAATCAACGTGACTTCTGCTAATATTTTTTCAGTCCCATTCAGTTTGCCATGTGAATGATAATCGTAGCAAAATGAGAGTGAAAATCAAGATTTTGGCGAGTAACTTACCGATAGCATGAAGGGTTTGGTGGTTAGAGATGTCCAATTTCCAACATTTTCTCTGCATAGCTCTTGTACACTTTTTGAATCTCCCGAAGCAGATCTTTGTGCTCGAGCTTCTGATCGATCTTTAGCGGGTTCAGCTTGAGATTGTCATTCCCCACCATCGTTGGAGAGTCCGTTTCGGATTCTTCTAAGATTGTGGAAAGTCCTCCGGTTCTCACAATTTTAAGCTTCATCTTTGGCTCCTCTACTACTATTATGTCATCATGTTCTCGGGAATTTTCTGAATTAGCCGTCATCATCTTCTGATTCGACAGCCTCTGCCTTTTCACTAAGCTGATTATCCATCAATTGTTCCCTCACCTTGTTATCACTTACTTCATCCATTGCAATGCGTTGAACAGAGCCATGAATCCTCCAATTGCTCTCGAGCATTATTCTCCTTTTCACCAAACTCTTTGCCGACACAATGCCCATCATCAATATCATTACAGTGGATCGTGTGACCATCGCTTGAACCCACAAACACCTCTTGGACAGTGAAGCTCATGATTTTTTGTTGCTCCACAAATCCACTTATGTCTCTTCCAGCGCAAAACTGATGCTTGCTCGATGTAGTTTCCACAAAAACAGAGCCCCCTTCGTCTTCATCAATTCCAGTAACATCTACATCGTGTTCCCTACTTTCAATCTCTTTGCTCTCCGAATCCATCCCATCGTCTTTGTTACGAAGAACACAATGTAAATGTAATTGGAAAGAAGAAGGAAGGTGAAACCCGCAAGGAAAAGAAAAGATGAAACAAAATAAAAAGAACCGATCATATAATAAAAAAGGGAAATGGTGGGATCCATAAGAGATAGTATGGACAAAACACAAAAGAAGAGTCTCTAAGCCAAAAGATGAATGGAATAAGCTCGAGCCATTATAAATGCTATGTATATTTGTTGGCCAAAATCTCTCATTGTTAGCATTTAAGTGATCGCTTTTTCTCACATTTGGCACATAAGTGACCCGACAAAAAATTGTGGCACCAAAGTGAGTGCTCTACACAAACTTTGGCATTTCTAATGTCCTTTTGCCTTAAAAAGTACTTTAGTTTAAAAAAAGAAATACTAGTCACATTTGTATATTGTTAGTAAATGAAAAGATCTCAAATATATCATACCGGTTACTTTTCTATGTAAAGAATCAGATAAGAATAACCGAAGTTATTATTTACATAACTTTTTTGCTTTTCTGATGTAAGAGTTACTAAGCTATATGAAAATTACTTAGATAAATAGAAATATCACTAAGGCATATGAATATGAGGAGAAAGTGGAAAGTTACTGACAACACTAAAAAATTCGCTCTTCCATATTGAAAGTTACCTCGATTTAAAATAAATTAACTATTACTAGCTAAGTAGCACCGACATCAACAAGTCACAAGATACAATACAAAACGTTAACACGTCATTTATAAAAAAATAGAGGAATTTTAACACGTTGTACATTAAATATATTTTTTATATATACATGATAAATATATATAATATCAACCGTGAGTTTTTCTTCTTCTTCTCTTAGGTATTCACGATTTTTTGTTGTTGTCTGGATATATTATATTTTTGATGAATTTACATTTTGACTCCTAATTTATTGAAAACATAGCATACACTACTCGAAAACCTAACTGAAGTCTTGTTACGCAAACTCGGCAATCTAGATGAGTAATTACAGGCATTTCTATGTGTTTGTACACGTAATAAATACCCATTTCACAAAAAAACTGCAGTTCAACTTCTCCGATCACACTGCACTGTCAACAAACAGATCAGCAAAAAATGGATCAGAAATTGCTTCTTTGGCTGAATCATACTTGTCTAAGCGTTTCTTCAAAGATCGCAATTCCCTTTCATCCTTTGAAGAACGTTCCTGGGAAATATTCGATAATCAGTTCAAAACGTCCTTGGCATCATAAACATAATACGCATGCAGAACCGCAAACATTCACCAAGGACCACCATTACAATGGCGAAAGTAGAAGTTAAGACCAAAGCCATTGGGTCATGAGCATTCATAGAAGGATGAATCTATCTAAACGGTCATTAGTAATCAGCAACCATTGAAAAGAAGAAAAAAATCTAGTTAACATATAGCCCATAATCAAATTATCCTCTCAAAACTCCAGGAGCAATATCAGATTTAACTATGGAAGAGCAAAAAACGGAACCACGCAACACTATCATCATTTAGGAAATCAAAATACTAAAGACATATACCTCTTGTTTCAAGACATGTTTGTATACTTGAGAGAATTTTTCTGGAGCGCTTAGGAATGGTTTCTTAAAAGAGAGCAAGCAACTTACAAATGATTTCTTCAGTAGTAATGTATCGACCAAGTACACCAACCATAGCACGTTCGTTTTTGGGAAGCTGTAAAGAGAAATGACTCAATCATCAAAATGGACCTCCAGCTAGACTACACAAGCCCCATCAACACTATGAGTCTAGAGTATGAGAAACAAGTAGTGAATACTGGATAATAAGAGCAAGAGAAGAATGATTATTTATGTGTAAATCAATACATGCTTATATACGAAAACTAAAATGAAGTAGCCTATGACTATCTTTTGACGCTTGAGTATGAAAAGGAAAATCAAGATGTAACAGCTCAAAATAAACATATAATTACTTCATTAACAAATATGATGTTTACTGTTGAAAGAAAAATGATGCATACACCAGGCAGATTTAAATCCTGAAATCCACTCTCTTTATACAAAGTCACGTTGGGTTCCTCAAATCCATTTAGCAGCTCCAGACAGCATAATGTATTTAGTAATGCTCAGATTAGATTAAAACATGGACCTATATGTAACAATCTCATAAGTTTCTGGGTATAATCCCATATGTTGTTTGCTAATCATATGTAGGATCATTTACTTCTCAGTGCAGGCAACAAAAGTAGTACCTTCCCTCCCAGTAATCTTCGGTCACTTCTTTCATCTTTCGATACGTTTCAGACTGTACATGCACAAAAGTTAGGAGGCATAGATATAGGGTATGTCAAGGAAAACCGTTTGTTATCTTACTTGTTTATCTCCTTTTGGACCTTTAAAGAGATAAGGGTCTGAGGATAGATCCAGAAAGAGTATATCTTGGCCTGTGAATGCGGAATGCTACTATCAGCGTGCTGGGCCAGATGTATATCAAACCAACAAATAAGTGACATACATTAGGTAACAGATAAGATGCCAACCGGTATTAATTCTAGAAAGCGTGAAATCAATAATGGATATGCACAATCCAAAAGTGTTGACATTGATATGCTTTCCTTCAAGCATGAACTTCAGCATCCTAGAATCATTCCGGTTTAATAAGATATTCCCCCTGTCACAAATTCACATATTCAATCAGCAATTAAGATAAACAGAAAAAGCAATTAAAGCTGTACATCACATTATAGACGGACCAGTGTAAATCACGGTGCTCAAATTCGTATGCAGCTTCAGCCACGGCCAGGGCAGCAGTAACCTGCAATTTATTTATTTTTGATTGAAAAGAGATCACTTATCGAATTAACCATACCAACCAGTACAAAGTGCAAGTGCTTCGTGATTTACCTGAACAAGTAGACTTCGTGCTTCATCGAAGTTCAAAAGCACAAAACTCTCAAGATCCTTGCCCCCATGTTCCAGGACAAACACCATATAGCACTAAAAACAATTTGTAAGCATATGTCAGGGGAAACTTTTTGAAATTAATTGAGGTATCAAATAATGTATCTATGCTCCAGATCACAACTGTAAATCACAACTATGGAAAGCAAGCTGAAGAAAATCACCTAGGGTATTGAGGAAAAGAGCGAGAAAACAACGTCATCTTTTAACAGAAACAGAAGCAGAATAAAAGCACAAGACCTGTTTCTCTGGAAATCCCTTGGGATGATCATTTTCTGAACCATTATTTTCATCCCAATCTTCCCATGCTCTGATTAATTCCACATTATATGTACCTCGGCAGACCCTCAGACTGCGAAAGGAAGAGCATGAAAAAATGCTAATGACGCAATCTCTCAAAGTATTGAAAAGCAAGCATAAATTGAATACAGGCCAATCTACCTGAAAAAAATTTCATAGTCATGGCCAACCAATTGCTCTCTCCTACAACTAGGTTAGTCTGTCCCTATGCTGGACTTAACATAACTTAGATCAGCAACACGCTTAAATCACACGATGAGGATCTTTGCCATGACTATCTAGCACACTGTCTCAGCACCATATTGAAAACTAAAAAGGATTACATGCGTCTTGTTATTTCCATCTATTTGACTGGCTTCCAAGCAAAATGACAGAACTGAAGGATGTCAGATGGAAGACATACTCTATTGTTTGTATGAATGTCGTGCATGCATTATAAGCATTGTCCTTGCACTCTCTTAATCTGTTGAGAGTTTGAGAAAGTACAGCCTCCTCAAGCAATTCTTCTGATCTCTGGTGCACATCCAAATTATGTTATCAGGTCTGTCACTCAAAATATTCCATTGTACCCATGAAAGCACGCAGGAGATCAGAAACGGGAAGATAGGAAGGAAAGACGAGTCAAACTCATTAGTAAACACTGTACAAAAGGATATAAAATGCGACATTAGGTTGTATATTCTTCAACTCCAAAGGACCAGTCTTTTAGTATTTAGTTTGATTGGTAAACATATCATGCATATAAGGATAGCCAATGGAAGCACCTTTCCATTGAGCTCGTACAAATATGAGAGTCAGTTACAGTATTTACCTTCTGGACTTCACCATTAACTAGCAAGTTGCCATCTATGGGAACCACCTTGCACACATAATCACCAGCCTTGAAGGCTTCCCCAAATGTACCCTCACCAATTTTGATAACATTATCAGGGGCACTGTATAGAGGAAGTGCTCTGTCAATAGGCTGAAGAAACCCAGTGCAAAGTTCAAACGACGGGCACAAACAATAAAAAATTAAAGAAAGAAAGGTAAACTTATTCAGCTGCTGAAAAAGTTCAATCGACACAGGTTCATTTCTATCATTTAACCAGACTAGATGGATCTGCAATTTGATAGAACTTGATGCAACACATTTTAAACTCAACCTCTGGCATTTATCTGAAATTGAAGTTTCCTTTTGACCATTTATTTCATCCAATCACACTAACTTTATAAGTACTTCATTAAGAGAAAGTGAAAAAATTTGTGCACTGCAATATGAATTAAATTTCCAGCAAAGGACTCACCAAAATTTAGAGAACACGTCCACAAGAGTTGAAGGAGCTGTCTGCCCACAAACTGCAAGTAGTGCAGCAAAAGGGTTCCAGTGATCACCACCGGATGTATCACAACTTGAAGCCAGAGACAGCTTCCTAACAGCAGTTTCTAGATCTTTACAACTCTCATCAGCGACATCCTTCAATTCCAGTTTGCTAAGCTGAGAATGACCATGCCTTTCGAGATCATTCTTACAAACCAAACTTGGGCACATACTTGAATTGATCTTCAGTAAAGATGGACTAGGTGTCTCCATCTTCGCACTCGAGGCCATGGCTGAGGTTTCTATTATCTTCGAGAGTGTGCTTGAAGGTCCACAACTATGATTCAATTTCTTTGATATCAACCATTTCTCTAGCCTAGATGACAAGCAAGGTATGACGGTGTCAGTTTGATTGCCGACAACCCAGGTACCAGACTTCTTGGGAGAGGGACTCTCCTCTAACAACTCGAATGCATCAACCTCTTGAAAGTATGACCTTTCCTTATCGAAGCTATGCATGACCTTTGCCTGCAAAGATAACGACATGCAAGTTACCAGCTTTTCAAATGAAGACCTTAGTTGACAAGTTGTCTGATATGCAGAATATTGGAGGCTAGAATATCAAGAACAGATTGCGTTGAAAGAAACCTTGAGAATTCCACGTGTTGCAAAAGACACATTGAAATCATACTTTTGGAAGAGGAGGTTTTGCTTTCCTTCTGGCATGCTTCTGTCCAGGACGATGATCTACACATGCAGTGACAGCTATACTTGTTCTCCCTCTTGCAAGCACAAAATTAGATTTTAAGCAAGATGACCAAAATTTTGAGACGATAATCATGGAGACATTTGCATTTTCTACTTCAATGTGGGACAGACGGAAATCGATAATAGAAGTATGTTAGATCTTCATAATACACTCATCTTTCTTTTGGGTCAGAATCACAATACCCTCACTTAACAGTGTGTCGTCTGGTAATGGCAGTTTTAGGACAAAAGAAACGGAATATCTCTGGTTTTGTCAAAAATGAGAATTGGGTCAAAAAATTTCTATCACAGGAAATTCACTACTTTAAGATTATGCAACCTAAGTTTTGATGACCATCTAACCACAGAAGATATGCCGATAAGAAGTCAGACAACAACAGTAGCAGAGACCTACCTGGTGGAAAGGGAACGGTTCCAGCTGACCCGCTTGCCATTAGCCGCCAAACTCACCCGAGCCACATTAACCCCGTTCTTGCTGCTACTGAACAGGAAAGAAACATAAGAGAACGAACAACAGCGGAAACCGATGTCATCAACCTCATCAGAGACAAATGCACGAACAAACTCGAACAAAAAAGGGAATTTCGGCTTACCCGGCCGCCACATTCTGCTTACTGACTTTATCCTGCTTCCTCCTCTGGTAAATCGCTTGTTCTTGCCTGGGCCGCTGATGTTGCTGCAACCGCTCTTGCTCTTCATCGACGATGGCGATCTCTGACCAGAGATCGGCGCTGCTTCGACCTGATGGGAACATGAGAACGCGCTTGTGCATAGCATTCGACGGGAAACGAATCGGAGGAAGACAAATTGTTGCAGGATAAGAGGTTTCGTGGATTCTGTACCTGCTGCTCCGGAACTCATCAGCACTTTCCGCACAAAGGAGAGAGAGAGAGAGAGATTTGAATGCGATGAGATGTTGGGCGGGAGCATGCGATCGGACTTCCCTCGAGATCAGGACTGCCAGGAATGTGCCTCGTAATGGGCCGATCCTGGGCCGGCCCATCCTTTAGGGGGTAGGCCCCAAACTTGAATGCGATATTCTGTTGGGCTTTGTTTTGGAAATATGGTTCAAAGACGCAACAAGTCTCCGAACCTTGTTTTTCTGAGATCACGATCCTTTCTGAAGTAAGATCCAAAGTTCGAAAGATCTTTTGCTAGTCGCAGGCTGCGACTTTGGATCCTTTAGAACTCGGGAAGCAATGTTGCGCGCCCAAGTTCGCGGGCCACCAGCTCTTCGACTCTAGCCTTTGTGATTGTTTTTTTGAGGATCGTCCATTAGGACGAGGTCAAAACCACTACAAATCATATGGAACAAGCTGGGCGGTTCTTTGGGCACAAAACCTCATTCCGAACCACGTGAACCTTTGGCTAGCAGGCTGCGACTTTGGATCCTTTAGAACTCGGGAAGCAATATTTCGCGCCCAAGTTCGCCAGCCGCCGGCCCGATTTTGGGTTGATTGGAACTTTGGGTCTTACCTTTGCGATAAAATTCGCCAGAAACGGAGTTTGGTAAAGAGATATGACTTGCCAAAGTTTGTAGTGCAAAATGCCTCACCTCTCTATTGTTTAAGATTTGGCTTTTGGTTCTGAGCAAATGGTGTTTTTATCTTTTATGAATTTCTAAACATCATATGGCATGATCTATCAAAAGAAATTCAAAGTGTTTGGGCTGTTTTTTTTTTTTTAACATTATGAGAATCTCGATCGAACACTATCTACATTTTCATTATTTGGATATGCATTGTGCTTTGCATTGCCTTTGATTTTTCAAGTTATGTGATTGCTTCCTACAATATATTGTGAATGTAAAATGCTTTTGGGAAAGTGTTGTATGGTTTGGCTCGTGAGCTATAATCAAAAAGTGAGTTGGTGATGGTTCGTACGGTTGATTAAAAATGAAATTGTTGGATTTTGTGGCCTTCTTACTACCTAGAACCTCGAGTTGGGATACCTGGTAATTGATATGCCAGAAGGGGGAAACTTGGTTGCGAGCCTTGCTTGCTAGGATGAACATGGTCGTAACTTATGACATCGGGCGAGAGATTAGTCTAATTTTTTTTCTTTGTACTTCATGTAAAACTACTATGTAAAATTACGAGAGACTTTGTGTGATATGGAACGATTAATATATCATGATTGACCTATAATATATTGACTTAATCTTTTAGGTATCTATAGATTTAACTAGATATGCCGACGGGGCTCAAACTCTCTGTTGGCGATCTTCCCTGAGTGGAGATATCATACTTTTCTGATGCCCCTTTTTAACAGATTCGACTCAAATCGTACATTGTGAGACTTTCACGACAACGATCTGAGTGGATCACTGGCATTGATCTTCTCGTCCCGTCCTTTTTTATCTATTTAGGGCTGAAATTCGATTGAGGGTGTCCACATAAATTGGCGAGGTAGAATTGAGTTGGAGCCGTTGGAAATTGGACCCGTGAGAACTTTTTAAAATAGCGGAATTTATTTAATCGGTTCATGGGATAAACTTCGTCGTCGGTGCAAATGGCATAGAATGTTAAAAACAAGCCATGCGCCAATATAGAGTTCATCTGAATCTTTTGACGTGGTTTATACACCTGAAACAAACATTAGTGAAACTATCAGTATGTATGTACCTACGTACATACACTTATATACATATGTATAGTATGAAAGACACTAATTTTAATTCCTAAAAACAAATTGTTGCGACAGAATACACTTGAATATTCAAACAAACGAGTTGTGTTCCAAATCTCAAAAAATGTATCCTGCGTAATTACGTCATTCGGGTTCTGGATTTCTGGTATTATTCAATTTGTATATGTACTTTACTCATGTACCTCAATGGCAAGCAAATGTGAATACATGTGCAAGCACACTGCCGTATAAAATAAGTTCATATGTACTCCGAACGAGATGAAAATCCCAAATCAGTACCCGAACCAAGTTGATACTCCATTAGCCATTTGGATCTAACGTGAAGGGTAGATTTAGATTGGTGTGATAATTTGAAATTTCTTGTGAGACAGAAATTAGTTTGGGATGAATGCGTTGTCTCTATTTTCGAGGCTATTTGGGCTTGATGGTGAGGATGGTAACGTTGGAAAATAATAAGAGGAAATGGAGGAATAATATTGTCGGACTTTGAGGCTTGTCATTGCTCTCTTTTAGGATTAATATGCCCCACGAAGTTGCTATAGGTTTCTCGGCAAATTCCCTTCGAGGATACAATAAAGTCATGGTAAGAATATTGGTTAGCAATTCTAGTAAATCTTCCAAAACTCTCTACAAAAATAATTGAAAAAATGGTGGCTTCTCTTTTGAAGGAAAACGAAAGAATGAAAAGGAACTACAAAAAATGAACAAAATTGTCCATTTTGTAATACGAATAAAAAATACCTCTTGGTGTCCGAAATACCCATACGAACACATACATTTTGTTGGGGCTAACAATACAACCTAGAGGAGGGGTGAATAGGTTGTTTCGAAATTTTTTCAGATTTTGTGGAAAACTAAAGGTGATATGAAAAAGATCGGATGAGCAAATATTTCGCTAAACAATATTTGGATGTGTGTACAAGCAAATATATAAGATAAAAAAGATTAGCATATCAAATATATAGTGATTCCACTTACATACCAAGCTTGCGTCCACTCCATACAACTAATAGCCATAACACGAACCGGAATGCACTAGCAAATCACCTTACAAGTTGCAAATGGTATGTGATGATCTATATACACGATAGATCACACTATCTCGATCCAGGCATACTATTAAGGGTTATACACTTGACTATTGCATGATTACAAGGCACAAAAATCACAAGATCGTTCCCCGACGTAAGCTTTTCAACAAGAAAACAAATAGCCGGACCAACTCTTGGATTTTTGTATATGCTCGTCTTGTTTGCTATTTTGGCCTTCATAAGATCTTCTCCTTTTATAGACTTTCTTCAACATTACCATTGGAGTCCCTTGGGAGAAGAAAAGTGTCGTTGGTCCTCTTATCTTCGAAGTAGAGTTGCGCATACGGCCGCTTTTTCAAGACAGTCCAATCTTTTCAAAAATAGGCGCCGAACCATTGTTTCATGCCGATAGCTTTCTACTTGGACTCTAACACAACAAAGAACTATTCTCGAGAAGCTTCAAAATCTTCCCATTGAGCTTTCCCATCAAGTAACAGCTACTTTATCCTTTCTTTCACAAATATCAGCTTGTATGGACTTTAAACACCATCGATGACCCGATCTTTCAAGGTTCGATATCAAATATAGGGTTATAAGATCTTTTGGGGTCATCAACGGATGTTTTCATAAAAGTGCTTCAGGATGCATGTGATCTTTACCCCATGGTCATTACGTGATTCTTAGTCATAGATTCTTAGTCATAGACAACAAATATCTCGCATACCAAAGGTAAATCAAATACCAAAGGATAGTTTGGGAATCATCAAAATGTTTTATAAGATGTTTCTCCAACAATCTCCCACTTTTTGATGATGAAAACACTATCTTGGAGATGTGAAGTGAGATAGAATTTATATAAGTGCGATAAGGTAAAAATCTCGCATAGCCGATATTTCATTGATAAGGCATAATTGCATATATATGGATTCTCCGAAAAAGATTTAGAAATGAATGTGGAGAAGAACTAAGCGAGCTGATCTTTTGATTTTAAAAAATATTTTGATCAAGATCTTTAGTCACAGTTCAAAATATTTGTGAAATAAACATCCATAGAGAGAATTTTTTGTTCTCTTGCTTAAGCTCCTCCTGTTTCTCAAATTCCCTGTTTCTATGCTTCTCTTAGGATTTGCACATCTTTTTATTTTGTGAGTGATCCCGTTAAAACATCTCGCATCATGTACATTTCCCCCTTTTTTTATCATCAGCAAAAACCACAAACATACGAAAAAGAATAGGATATGAATAACATCAAACTTCATTCATTCGCAAAGCATGGGGTATACAAAGCATAGCTAAATAGAACAATCATCAAGCAGCGTAAAAGATTGGGTCAATCAAGTGGTGCGAGTGCGCTTCGATTTCTGTGAGAAAGGAGTTGATAAAACAAATAAATATTCAAAGAATATCAATGGTAACATAGGAAGTTATCGCTGAAGATTTTCAGTCGAACAATCACAATTTGCGTATATCGAGAAGCTATAATGGTAACTTTTTCATAGATTAAACGTACATGATCTTTTAAAATGAACAGACATTTGGTTACCTAATATTTTGCAATCTTGCCAAGTGTTAAGTTACCGGATCTTTGTCATTCATGAGGATTTGAAATTTTCAGTTCTCCTTTGATGAACTCAAATGCTTACTTCTCGAGAGGCTCAATATGCTTTGCTCTTGAGTGCAATAGGATTCCTTTTTTGTTATTGTCTAGCTTGATAGATGAGCTCGTAGGTGTTTCCGTGAATTTGCATCCTTACAAACTGAATCTTTTCACCATATCTTTAGCATACTTCTCTTGGTAAATGAAGGTGCTAGCTCTTATTTGCTTTATTTGAAGTCCAAAGAAGAAGTTCATATCTCGTGAACACTTTCAGCTCATCTTTGAATTTGACATTGGTGGTTTTTTCAACAACCTGCAAATCTTTATTGAATATACGGTAAGCTTTGCTACTTATAGAGTAGCCAAAAAAAAAAAATACCTTCACTTGATTTAGCATCAAACTTTCCAACATCGTCATTTATGTTTTTGAGAATGTAGCACTTGCATCCAAAGACATGGAAGTATGATAGGATAGGCTTCCTTCCTCTAAAGATTTTGTAGGGAGTTCTTTCCACCATTGATCTAAGAAGAGCTCTATTCATGATGTAGGATGCGGTCGCAACAGCTTCACCAAAAATAGATATGAACTCCACTTTCAATCATCATAGTTTTGGCCATCTCTTGTAGACATCGATTCCTACTTTCAAGCAACTCCATTCCGTTGAGGAGTGTGGGGAGTACAAAAGTTGTGATTAATTCCATTTTCATCACAAAGATATGCAAAGCTTTGATTTTAAAATTATTCTCCGTGATCGGTTCTGATTGTTGTGATCCCGTATCCTTTTTCATTATGTACTTTTCTAGCAAGTTTATCAAAGGAATGAAATACTTCATGTTTATGAGTTAGAAAAATGACCCAAAAGAAATGTGAATAATCATCAACAATGACGAAGCAATATTTTCTCTCTCCTATACTTGCAATATGAGTAGGACCAAATAGGTCCATATGTAAAAAGTGCAGAGGTCTACTAGTAGCAATATTATTAATAGATTTGAAAGATGATCTAACATGGTTTCCCAAAGAGCATGCGTTGCACAAGTAACATTTACCGTAGTTGATCTTTAGTAGGCCATGCACCAAATCTTTTGATGCAATCTTGGAGATGTGCTTCACATTGATGTGGCATAGTTTCATGTGCCATAGATCACATTCTTTCTTGATAGACATCAAGCACTATATTTCATCAAGTTCAATATTCAACAAATATATGTTACCATGCCTTTTACTTGCGAAAGATTGGGTCAAGTGTTGGCTATTGCTCGTGCACATGTTTTCTTCGAAGTTGATCTTGTAGCCTTTGTCACACAATTGGCTTATGCTAAGAAGGTTGTATCCAAGTTCTTGGGCTAGTGAAACATCTTTAATGACTAGATTCCCAGTTTGATGTTTCCTATGCCAACAATTTTTTCTTTCTCTTTTCATCCAAAGGTGACATTTCCACCGTCCACCTATTTTTTTTCAATATTACCTGCAATCAAGTTTTCTTTGGTACCCACACAAGCTTGGGTCTTTTTGTGTTAGTCTTAGGTCTGGTGTCAAACCTCCAAGTAAATCTTTTTGGGCTTTATTTGCTCCAATGGACATTCTTGTTTGTGATGTCCAAATTCATTGCAAACCGAGCAACCCTATTGCTTGCTAGTAGATCTAGTGAATTGATGTGCAAAGTGATCTTTGTAAGACTCAAAAGAAGGTATTTGTTTCAATCTTGTTTCGATATTTGGAAAAGGGTTCTTCTCTTCATATTTCTTTTCACGTCCAAGTCCGGACTTGTCATAATGAGGAACTTGAATAGATAGAATGTGCTGCAAAGTTTTTGAATTAAAGGAAAAGTTTGTGCTGATCTTTGAAATGCCTTCCTTTAGAGACTTGCTTTCCTTTTGCGAAAGATCACGTTTGTCTTGAGCAGCGACCAAATCTTTTTGCAATTTCTCAAGCTCATCTTTTTGAGAAAGATTTTGTGCAGTGAGTTTTGGAACTTTCTTTTCAAATAGAAATTCTTTTGCAAAGCCTTTTTGTGTTCAACAAATATTTTTTTCAAAAACTCTTGCATCTCTTCATAAGATAGTTCAGAATTTTTTACCTCATCTTCCGTGTCTTTTTCAGAATGTGCCATGAGATAAAGATTTGCATTGTCATGAACACTGGATTCGCTTCGTGTCACTCCATGTTTTGGCCTTGGGTGTTCTCTTCTTCTTTTGGAACCTTCCTCTCCCTTCTTTAAGAGTGGACAATCAAGCTTTATGTGCCCTAATTTCCTGCACTCATAGCAAACAATATCCTTACATTTGCTTTCTTCTTTTACCTTGAAGTTTTCACCTTTCTTCATGAAGTTTTTGAACTTCCTTATAAAGATGATCATATCATGTATCGTCATCCTCTTCGTAGATGTCTCACCTCCCGCATTTTCATCGTTAGCACTAAATGCAATTACTTTCTTGCCTTTGAAAACGTTTTTCTTGTTTATGCCTTTAACTTCATAGGACATCAATGTGCCTATGAGTCCATCCATGGTGATAGATTGGATTATCATGGTTTCTTGGTTTGAGGTTTTCATAGTGATCCATGCATTTGGAAGTGTTCTAAGTAGCTTGTTCACCTTTTCAGCATCTATGAAGATCTTTCCTTAAATAGCTAAACCATTCACTATCTCGGTGAATCTCGTATACATTTTTCATATCTTGTTTTATCAGGACTTATTATGAACATTTTGTATTTTTCGAGCAAGATGTTCATCTTGGTCTCCCTTACTCTATTCGTGCCTTCATAAACTAGCTGAAGACGATCCCATATTTCCTTAGCTAAAACACAAGAAGAAATTCGATTAAATTCATATGGAAATAAAGCATAATAGAGAAAATGTCTAGCTTTGGAATTGAGAGCGGCTCTTTTTTAATTAGTTTGAGGTGAGCAACTGCAACTTCAGCAATTTGTGCAGTGGTTTGTTGTTCTCCGGTGACACCATCAACAATAAAAAGCGTAAGCAACTGGAACTTCTACACCATTTTAGATCACGTCCTACATATCTTGATCACAGGGCATCAAGGTAGGCAAACATTCTATTCTTCCAAGTAGTTATAGTTGCTTCCATTGAAATATGGATGTTTGTTAGGTGCTGCAAATTCATTGCTCAAGAGATCACAAACATTAGCCATAATAAGGATCTTTATGCTATGAAAAAATACATTTCAAATAACAAGCAACAGAGCTATGATACTAATTGTTGGGGCTAACAATATAACCTAGAGGGTGGGTGAATAGGTTGTTTTGAAACTTTTTAAAATTTTTCGGAAAACCAAAGGTGATATGAAAAAGATCAAGTGAGTAAATGTTTTGCTAAACAAGATCGGGTGTGTGTGCAAACAGATATATGAGGTAGAAAAGATTAGCACACCGGATATATAGTGGTTCGGTTTATATACCAAGCCTATGTCCTCTTCACACAACTAATAGCCACAACATGGGTTGGAATGTACTAGCAAATCGCCTCACAAGTTACAAATGGTATGTGCTGATCTTTATACATGATATATCAAACTATCTCGATCTAGCCACACTACTTAGGGTTGTACACTTGACTATTGCACGATTATAAGGCACATCGGATCACAAGATCTTTCCCCAACTTAAGCTTTTCAACAAGAACAAATAGCTAGACCAACTCATGGATTTTCATATATGCTCATCTTGCTATTTTGGTCTTCATGGTCTTCTCCTTTTATAGACTTTCTTCAACATTACCGTTGGAGTCCCTTGGGAGAAGAAAAGAGCCGTTGGACCTCTTATCTTAGAAGTAGAGCTGCCCATATAGCTGCTTTTTCAAGATAGTCCAATCTTTCGAAAAATAGGTGTTGAGCCATTATTCCATGTTCACAGCTTTCTATTGGACTTTGACATAGCAGAGAACTATTCTCGAGAAGCTTCAAAATCTTCCCGTTGAGCTTTCCCATCAAGTAACGGCTACTTTATCCTTTCTTTCACAAACATCACCTCGTATAGACTTTAAATACCATCGCCGACATGATCTTTCAAGCTTTGATATCAAATATGCGGTGATAAGATCTTTTGGAGTCCTCAACGGATATTTTCATAAGAGTGCTTCAGGCTACACGCGATCTTTACCCGATGGTCATTACGTGATCTTTAGCCATAGATAACAAATATCTACACACCAAAGGTAAATCAAATATCAAAGAATAGTTTGTGAATCATCATAATGTTCTATGAGATGTTTCTCCAACACATTCATGTCCGAAAAATCACAATTCAAACATAACTGTTCATGTGTAAAAACCACCATTTGGACACAACCGTTCATGTCCGTGAAATCGCAATTCGGACATACTTGTTCGTTTATGAAACCGCCATTTCATGCACAATTGTTCATGTCCGAATAGTCATAAATAAAACAAAATAATGAAATAAAATTATAGAATAATAAATTTCGAAAATTTTAAAGAAAAATAATTGTTGATTAGGGCTTATTTCCGTCCGTGGCACGTTAAGTGTGTCTAATAATCACGCACCCATACGCGGGTATAGTGTGGTTTAGCTCACTTGCCCATTTCTTTGTTTTGAAAGACTATAATTGCCTTTTAACTAGTAAAGAGACTTGCAATTTTCTTTTCATCCTATGTGGTATTGGAAAAGGTAATCTTTTGTTTATTTTACAAACAAACTTCAATAGGTAATTCATGTCGCGACACCGAGCTCGTTGTCATATTGTGTGGGGTTTCGATGCCGTGAAAAATTTTCTACTTCCATATTTATGAGATTGGGAGCCATTAACTACTCATTGACCCAGCTTAGATTTAAGCTTTCTTCAACCGTGAATCACTTCAATTTCTTATTTCACAATTCACAAATTATTCCATGCACGGCATCTATGATGCTGACAAGTGTCTGACCACTTCTATTTCTCGGCTCCCTCATTCCTCTGGCATACATACATTCGTATCCGCAACACCGCAGCTCAAGCGTTTGATGCTTTGACTAAGTGGAAGGTACAAATTTTTTTTAGATTTTGTTGCATCATAATCAGTATCAATATCAATTTAGTTAAAAACATTTTAATTAAATTAATTTAGTCCTAAATATTTTTGTATTTATATCAATTGAGTCAATCCGGTCAATTTTAGTTGGAAATAGCTGACGTAGATACTAATCGTCCTACACGAAGAGATCGACAAATGTGTATATATCTATAATTTTTTTCTCACTTTTTTTTCTTCTTATTTTGTCAGGTGAGGGTCGCGGTGACCTCGCCTGCCAAAATGAAAAGAAAGGAAAAAAGAAAAAAAAAATTAAAATTCAACTCAAAAAAATATATAAAATGTCAATGTTCATGCCACGTAGGATGGCTGATATTCACTTAATAATTTTTGACTAAAATTGATCGAATGGAATTAATTGATACAAATACAAAATATTTAGGATTAAATTGATTCAATTAAATAGACTATAATTGAATTGGCACTCATATAATGGATTCAAGATTTCTATTTCGATGCTTTTCCTTTTCCCTCACTGATCATGGTATCATTATCACCCCCTCCACCTCAACTGGGTTGACTTTTGAAGCTTTTTCTGGGGATGCCCTGGCTCATCAGATGAGCAGATTTGATCTGTCAGGCTCATAGACAGTCAAACTCATCAGCAATTGGAATTCTTATGTTCCCTGACTTGCAAGATTAGAACTCAAGTTTAAAATTTGTGTTCGGCTACTTTCTTTTACAATGTGATGGGCCCCAATCTGCTGATGTGACCCACCAAATCATTGATTTGAGCATCTGAAAACGTAGTTTTCTGGAGGGAACAACATTATTTGAATTGGACGTCCGCGCCGGCATCCAGGTTCGCTTAATTTAGTTCGAATCGTACTTTGACATCATCTAATTAGGTAATATGTTCACACTGATCCCCGTGAGCATTACATATTTTTTGTGCATCTTACTTGGCGTCGTCCGACCGCTACATCAATTGAATGTGATCGGATTTGGTGTCAAAGAGACTTGATTACCAAACTTGTGAAAGTAAAATGATTTGTTTCAAAAAATGAACATTACAATGACTTGATTTAAAGAACTTGTAGTTACATGGATGAAAAATGTAGGGATTTTCCTTTATTATATGAAACTCAAATTTAGGTTGAGAAATTGGAGTATTGTGATAATATTGTCACATGGTGTGGCTATTCCTAACTTGATGACACGTAATTATATATTATGATAGAAAACTCCCCTTCTAAAACAAAGACAACCACATTGAAATAATTGAAAAAATTACCAAAAAAGTCATTAAATTATTTCAATTGTGCAAATTCAATCCATCTTATGAATTTTGGCCGATCGGCATTGACGAGGATGCTTGGCCCGTAGGCGACATTATATTTTAATTTTTAAATAATTTTTTGGAATTTTTTTATTTTTATTTTTCCTTTTCCTTTTTTTTCTTCCTTTTTTCTTTCTTCCCTCTTCTTCCTTTAGCCAATCGCCGCTCGACCGACCGAGTTGATGACCGGCTGGGTGAGACCCATCTTACCATGGGCCATTGTTGGGCGAGGCTCAACCTCACCGTTGCCGGGTGAGGTGACGGTGAGGCCGTGACAGGGTGAGGCTCGACTTGCCGTGGCCTCGTCCAACGAAGGCAAGGCCGAGCCTTGCTAGATCCGGACAGGCAAGACAACATTTCGCGCAACCACGATGAGGCTTAGCCACACCATGGCCGGCGTGAGGTTGCCCTCGTCGGCCCTTGGTGAGGCCGACCTCACTAGTTGGCCATCGCCTTTGGCTGGTCGCCTACAACTAGGTGGAGGAAAAAGAGGGAAGGAAAAAAAGAAGAAAGAAAAAGAAATTCAAAAAGAAAAAAATTTTAAAAAATTAAAATATTATGTTGCTGGTCGGTTGGCATCTACAATAGCATTGGCTTGCCAAAATTCACTAGATGGATTAAATTGGCACAATTACAAGATACTTATGACTTAATCGGCAAAAAAAAATTTTAGGACTGAATTTATACAATTGCAATATGTTTTGAATTTTTTTTTGTAATTCTCCCTTCGACAGAGAGAGGGAGTGGTCATTTGGACTAGAGGGCCTAGACTAGGAGCGGCTTTCAACATGCTTCTAGGATGGCGAAGGAGGTAGTAATGAATCAAATTGTGCACCGAACATGGGAAGAGCGATTCTAAAATATATATGTGAAAACTGAAATTTACTCGCGAAGGCCCTTTTGACATAACGGCGATGCTTAACTTTGAAACTCAAAATTTTAGTATGATCACGTGGGAATACTCCCAATATGGGTGACCTCCCGAGAAGGTGCCCACATGTACACCAAAAGATAAAATCGTGAGACTCGGTACGGAATAGGTCAAAGTGGATAATAACTCAAGTGACATAATCTAAGAATATTACATTTTCCATATGCAGTCTATTGTTTAGTGAATCGTAGTGATAAAATCGTATAATTTCCTATCCTTTTTTGTCCCTTGTTTGGAACAATAACATATTAATGTAAATGAACCGAGGAATGCACAAATGGAGATGGTAAGAAACTCTCATGATCCACTGCCAAAGAAACCATAAATGCACAAAAACAGAGATACCTTTCATAAATAAATCCATGATCATTGTGTGAACTAAATCTTAAACCGTAAATGAGCTCATTGTAGCATTCCAAAGCCACATTTGACTATGACAAGAAATTTAAATGTGCTATAACAACATCGACAAGATAGAACAACCAACGAATGTCGAGTCTAGTAAGAGAGAGAAGACATGATCATCCACCTTCGCTACTCGACAAGTAGAATGCTTCAATACTCTTGCTTACTTCATTCATATTTACTTAGTTTTTTTTAATATTTTTTTTTGTTTTTGCACCCTTTTTTATTCCCTTCAGTCTTTCCTTAATAAAAGTTTATTAAATAATAAACTATACTAGAATACCCAAAATACCAAAATAACTAAAATATGCAACTAATATAAATACTCAATACACTTACTGAATATATATTTATATATACATATCGTAGGTTAGAAATAAATTCAATATATACAAATATAGACGAAAAAAAAAATTGTTGTTTTTTTTTGTTATTTTGAAACATAAATATTATTTATATTGCATTATTATATCAATTGTGTTAGTTTAAGAAGTTTGTTATTCGAGAAATATAGGTTATATACTATGGATATAAAAAATCTTAACTATGATCCCACCTTCCCTATGTGATATTGAATCAGAGTTATACCCCCTTTATTTGGGCAGGAACACAAAAACATGATAGGATAAATTTATCCTGGTCATGCCAATCATTGCATCCCATAGTAAATGTTGTTTTATATTTCTAGCTCATTGCTCATTTTTGTCTCCTCTTGTATGATTAGAGCCTCATATACCTTACTAAGTCATACTTTTTTGCCTGAAAGTATCGATTCTCGATAGCGGCACTTTATTAATTAATTTTCTCTCCTACAATTTTTTTTTCTGGGCAGTTATTTATTTATCTTTTGATTAATGTAATATCTGAATTAATCTAAAACAATTTTCTGTCTCCATTTACTCATGCGATCCACTAATTACTCACTAACCTAGCTGACTAATAAGGTTCCTTCACCCTATAATCACTTCTATGTCTTTTTCCATTTGTACGACTACGTCGTACATGACGTTCGTGGTGCTGACAAATGTCTGACCACTTCCATTTTTTCGCTTCTCTCTTACTCATGCTTGGGGGGATGCATAGATTTCGCAATGATACAGCTCGAGTTTTTGATGCTTTGAGTCTGAGGGAGGATCATGCTCCGGTTGGGCTCGTATTATTATTATTAACAACATTATGGTTCCTCCACGTCATCTGGGTTGACTACGGAGCTTCTTGGACATACCCTGCTTATCAGGTGAGAACAAATTTGATCTGTCACGGTTTAGGAATGAAGTTTATACCTGTTGGTGTTTGGGCTCATAGAATGTTTTAAGCCATTTGTCATTGGCATTCTTATATTCTGTGATTCCCAAGGTTAGAATAAAAAAGGGAGAAACCGGCTTATGTGGTGGCTGCATTGTGCTTATCCTGCTTCCTCCCGTGACAAATTTCTTGCTGCTCCGGTCACCGTTATTGTCGCAATCCGCTCGTGTCGACGGTTACAACCTCTGACCAGACTTTAGTGCTGCTACGACCTGACGAAAGGTGAGAACGTGCTTGCGCATAAGCTTTCAAGAGAATTTATGTGGTATGGAACAGTTAATATATTATGATTAACCCATAACTCATTGAATTAATCTTTTAGGTGGATGTGAGTCTAATTGGATATGTTAACGGGCTCAAACTCTCTCCTAGCGATCTCTCTGAGTGAAGATATCGAACTTCCGATACTTTTTAACAAGTTTCGACTCAAATGGTACATTGTGAGACCTTTACGACAACATTCTGAATGGATCACTATCGTTGATCCGTTGTCGGAATTGTTCGTTCGTGTAAGTTCGTATAAACAGAAAATAAGATTGGAAGACGAACCTTTAGCCAAATGGAAAAACGAGTATGCGAGAAGATTGATCCGAGCCCAACGTTATTTCGTTGTGTCCTTAAGACAAATTTGTCCCCTCGATCGGTACCCAAGGACGTTGGACAATTGTCTTCCAGGATAGAACGGATCGCGTTCTTCTGAATCGGTACTTCTCCAAAGGACTCCGTGAACGCAACTTTGCAGAAATAATCGCGAGAGAAAAGTATGAGGGGATGCAAGTTCGAAGAGAATTTTCAATGGAAAAAACGCGCGTCGAAATAACTCTTTCGAAGACTTTTATATTGAAAACAACTTGGAAGAAACGAAGAGTCACGAAGCTTGACTTTGGACGAAGGTTCACGAATCACCGAACGACTTCCTGTGAGCAGTTGCATTTATTCGTTAATTGCTTTTACGAACAAACGCATCTTTTCGTTATTCTTTATTGAACAAACATAATTGTTCAAGGAATTTTTCTGAACAGACGCATACGTTCGTTATTCTTTATTGAACAAACATAATTGTTCAAAGAATTGTTTCGAACCAATGCGTACATTCGTTCGGCAAAAAATAAACAACCGATGGGAAAAAATAAAAATGGAACACAAGAAGCCCAAGCCCGAACCGAGCCGGCCGGACGGATCTGCGGCGGCGGCGTGCGCGCGTGTGGGCCGAAATCCATTTGCGTAGGTCCTCCCTTCTTCACAAAAGTGGGGTGCCCTTGGGCCCAAACCCATTTGTGAGATTCCACTTAATAAACCCATCTCCCATCTACCTCTCATCCTATGTGGGACTCCCACATTTCCTTCTCATTCACTTTAGAGGGATAAATTCCCCAACAATCCCCCACATGAATGAGATATTCGGACATCACGACGCTTCGTAATGCAATGTGCGATTATTCCTTGAGAGATAGTTACATCGGGATAAGTAGTCTGAAACTTTGAACTTTCCCTAGTGAAATCTATCGGACTTACTCGGTCAATCAATAAACTTGATGTCTTTGAACTGTCGACCTTTGGTGTAAGCCTAGACAATAAAAATCACATAACTTTCTCTCGAACAAAGTTAGTTCTCCTTTGTTGTGTTCGTTTTGGCCATGAACACCGCCTTTGGTCTCATGAGTGTTTTAGAGAATTCGGCCTTTTCAATTCTCACGAAGCGGTCCTCACTTCACACTCACATAGGTGATTTCGAACATATAGTATATCACATACTCAATTCATAATCATTAAAAGCTTTTCGCTTAACCTTCACATATTAATACTTGTCTTCATCTAGGAATGAGTAATAAATTACGAGTACTCTACCACGGTCTTCATAACTTGGTTGTCCCTTTGAACCTAGATCTTGGGATCTCCAATCAACAAGGTAGGGTATCCGCTATGTGGACTTATTTATAGGCCTTAAACCCATTCCTTTCGATGTTTTCACAACTATCTCTCTAGTTAGGCCTTTTGTTAGTGGATCCGCAATATTATCTTTTGACTTCACATAGTCAATTGTGATAATTCCACTAGAAAGAAGTTGTCTTACGGTGTCATGTCTTCGACGTATGTGTCGAGACTTACCGTTATACATGACATTCCTTGCCCTTCCTATTGCCGCTTGATTGTCACAATGTATGCATACAAAGCAAGCCTTGGTTTAGGCCAATTAGGAATATCTTCCAAGAAGTTTCGAAGCCACTCGCTTCTTCACCGGCTTTATCCAAAGCTATAAATTCTGATTCCATAGTGGATCTAGCAATACAAGTTTGTTTGGATGATTTCCATGACACTCTTGCCCCACCAAGTGTGAATACATATCCACTTGTCGATTTTGTGTCTTTAGTGCCGGTTATCCAATTTGCATCCAAAGTATCCCTCTAGTACCGTTGGATACTCTGTATAATGCAAAGCGTAATCTTGAGTATGCTTCAAGTAGCCCAATACACGCTTCATAGCTTGCCAATGATTTTCATTTGGACTAATTGTAAATCGGCTTAGCTTGCTTACCGCACGGGCGATATCGGTCTAGTGCAGTTCATGACATACATTAAACCGCCTAGTATACTAGCATACTCATTTTGAGCCTTACTTACACCAAGTATTCTTTGAGAGATGTAAATTAACATCTATTGGTGTACTTATCGGTGATATACCTAGATTCTTGCCTTTTTCAAGAATCTTCTCGATGTAATGAGATTGAGATAGAGATAGTCCTTTAGATGTTTTACGGATTTTAATTCCTAAAATGACATTTGCGATCCCCATATCTTTCATATCAAATTTACTTGCGAGCAAGCATTTGATCTTCTTGACAATCTCACTATCATTGCCCATTATAAGCAAGTCGTCTACATATAGACATAAGATGGCAAAGCTATTATGAGTGTTCTTAACGTATACACATTTATCACACTCATTAATTTTGAAACCATTCGACAACATAACTTGATCGAATTTAGCATGCCATTGTTTTGGTGCTTGCTTCAAGCCATATAGTGACTTGATAAGCCGACATACTTTATTCTCTTGTCCCGGAACAGTGAACCCTTCAAGGTTGTTGTAAATATATTTCTTCTTCCGGATCCCCATTTAGAAATCTTGTTTTGACATCCATTTGATGAATTTCAAGTCTATACAAGGCTGCTATAGAAATTAACATCCGTATAGATGTAATTCTCATGACAGGTGAATAAGTGTCAAAATAATCCGGACCCTCACGTTGTGCGTAACCTTTTACGACAAGCCTAGCCTTATACTTATCAATAGTACCATCTCGCTTTCATTTTCCTCTTAAATATCCACTTACATTGTAATGGCTTATTGCCAGGAGGAAGGTCAACCAACTCCCAAGTATGGTTTGACAAGATGGATTCAACTTCACTATTGATAGCTTCTTTCCAGAGCGAGGCTTCGGAGATGTCACGACTTCCTTATATGTCCGAGGTTCATTCTCTAACAAATATGTCGAAACTCGGGTCCAAAAGACGTAGAAGTCCTTTGCCTTTTACTACGTCTAGGTTCATCCTCCATTGGATCACTTCTAGATGTAGTATCTCGAGACCTCTTATTGTTTTCAATTGGCTCATATACTATGTTATACGGAAATATATTTTCAAAGAACGAAGCGTCCCTTGATTCAATGATCGTATTAACATGTATATCTGGGATCTCCGATTTGTGAACAAGAAAACGATATGCATTGCTATTCGAGCATATCCGATAAAGATACAATCAACAGTCTTCGGTTCTATTTTAACCTTTTTAGGCTTAGGAACCGCAACCTTAGCCAAACACCCCCACACTTTGAGATAATTCAAGTTAGGCATTCGCCTTTCCACTTCTCATAGGGAGTTTGTTGTATCTTTTTGTGGGGTACTCTATTCAAAATAAGATTTGCTTGTCGGGACAGCTTCCCCCACAAGTTACGTGGTAAACGGAGCTATTTAACAATGCATTCATTGTCTCCTTTAACGATCGGTTTTTCCTTTCCGCTACACCATTAGATTGAGGCGTATAAGGAGCGGTGGTTTGGTGAATAATACCAAATTCAGTACAAATTTCCTCAAAAGGAAATTCATATTCACCTCCTCTATCACTCCTTATCACTTTGATTTTCTTGTTCAAGCGAGTTTCAACTTCGGACTTATAAGTTCTAAAAGCATTCACAGCCTCATCTTTCTTGCTAAGCAAATATACATAACAATATCTCGAACAATCATCTATGAACGTGATAAAGTATTTCTTACCACCTCTAGAAGGTAATGCTTTCATATCACAAATATCTGTGTGTATTAGATCTAAAGGTTACGTGACTCTATTATCTGAGAATGGAAAGGAGGCTTAGAAAACTTAGATTCAACACACACTTGGCACTTTTCACTTGGACAATCAAACTTCGGCAATAGTCCCATACTAATTAATTTCTTTATCCACTTATAGTTAACGTGTCCTAGTCTAGCATGCCAAATATTAGGAGACTCAAGCACATAAGTAGAAGCAGCTTTATTCATATCAACTTTGGTTACAACAGTCATTACATTCAACTTGAACAAACCATCACTCGGGATAACCCTTTCCTACATACATCTCATTTTTGGAGAGTACAAACTTATCGAGATACAAAAACCAACTTGAAGCCATTCTTGCTAAGGAGAGATCCAGGACACTAAATTCTTGCGAACATCGCACATGCGAGAACATTATTTAGTGTCACAATCTTTCCGGATGTCATCTTGAGCAATCTTTCCGACACCTTCAACCTTAGAGGTTGATGAATTACCCATATAGAGTTTTTCATCACCCCCCACGGTTGTGTAGGACGAGAACATCGATCTGTTCGCACATGATATGACGAGTTGCTCCAGTATCAATCCACCACTCCTTGGGGTTTCCCACCATGTTACACTCGGATATCATGGGTGAAGATTGATATCGTCAACACCATTGGAAATCTCTTCCACCACATTTGCCTCGAGTTTTCTGTCTTTTCTTGGCTCTGCAATCTTTGGCTCGATGTCCGGATTTTCCACGGTTAAAGCATTTGCCAACAAACTTTTTCAGACCTTGGGTGAATCCCTCTCCCGGACTTGCTAGGCATTTTCCTTTTCTTGTTGAGATTCGATCTTTCTTCAACAACATTGGCCCTTGAGACCTCCAGATTTTTTCCAACTTTCTTCTCGGAAGATCTATTATCTTCCTCTATCCTCAACCGAACAATCAAGTCTTCAAGTGACAACTCCTTTCTCTTATGTTTGAGATAATTTTTGAAATCTCTCCCGGGACGGTGGCAGTTTTTCTATGAAGGCAGCCACTTGAAATGATTCGCTTAGAGTCATTCCTTCAGCATGAATATCATGCATAATCACTTGAAGCTCTTGAACCGACTTAAGACGGTCTTTGAATCAACCATCTTGAAGTCCAGAAATTTACCGACAATGAATTTCTTCATCCGGCATCTTAGTTTTATATTTCTTGTCCGGACTATCCCATAACTCCTTAGCCGTTTTTAGTGGACTATAGGCGTTATAGAGAGTATTATCCGGACCGTTGAGGACATAATTGCGACAGGGAAATCGGAATGCTTCCATGCGTCTCTTTGCAGCAAACCTTTCCTTGTCTACCTCTCCTTCATCCAACTTAGGAGCATCCTCATTGAGGAACCTTGCCAAGTTCAATGTCGTAAGATAAAACAACATTTTTTGTTGCCATCTCTTGAAATCTATACCATTGAACTTTTCCGGCTTTTCTCCGTGATTCGGAATAGGGTTGACCGGAGTCGATGTCGAAGCCATATCTATTATACGGTGACAATGGACTATTAAGTATACGAGAACAGAGATACGCCGGAACAAAGATCAATCTAATAAGGAAGCATACGTCGAAGACGGAATGAAAAACAAATAGATTGATATTGAACTATGCAATAGAAGATCATACAACAAGCATGTATACGATACGATAGCAGTTGAACGGAATACTTTCAATAAAATATTATACGAACTAAGCACAATGATCATGAATGAACGAACACAAAATATTTGTCTTAAGATTGTTGTCGGAATTGTTCGTTCGTGTAAGTTCGTATAAACAGAAAATAAGATTGGAAGACGAACCTTTAGCCAAATGGAAAAACGAGTATGCGGAAGATTGATCCGAGCCCAACGTTATTTCGTTGTGTCCTTAAGACAAATTTGTCCCCTCGATCGGTACTCAAGGACGTTGGACAATTGTCTCCCGGGATAGAACGGATCGCGTTCCTCGAAGCGGTACTTCTCCAAAGGACTCCGGCGAACGCAACTTTGCGAAATAATCGCGAGAGAAAAGTATGAGGGGATGCAAGTTCGAAGAGAATTTTCAATGGAAAAAACGCTCGTCGAAATAACTCTTTCGAAGACTTTTATATTGAAAACAACTTGGAAGAAACGAAGAGTCACGAAGCTTGACTTTGGACGAAGGTTCACGAATCACCGAACGACTTCCCGTGAACAGTTGCATTTATTCGTTAATTGCTTTTACGAACAAACGCATCCGTTCGTTATTCTTTATTGAACAAACATAATTGTTCAAGGAATTTTTGAACAGACGCATACGTTCGTTATTCTTTATTGAACAAACATAATTGTTCAAAGAATTGTTTCGAACCAATGCGTCTGTTCGTTCGGCAAAAAAATAAACAACCGATGGGAAAAAATAAAAATGGAACACAAGAAGCCCAAGCCCGAACCGAGCCGGCCGGATGACGGCGCGGCGCTGCGGGCCGAAATCCATTTGCGTAGGTCCTCCCTCCTTCACAAAAGTGGGGTGCCCCTTGGGGCCCAAACCCATTTGTGAGATTCCACTTAATAAACCCATCTCCCATCTAACTCTCATCCTATGTGGGACTCCCACATTTCATTCTCATTCACTCTAGAGGGATAAATTCCCCAACATGATCTTCTCGTCTCGTCCTTTCTACTTATAAAAAAGTTGGGGTAAAATCGATTGAGGGTGTCCACGTAAATTGGCGATGTAGCATTGAGTTGGAGCCGTTGGAAATTGGACCCGTGAGAACCTTTTAAAATAGCAGAATTTATTTGATCGGTTCATGGGATAGACTTCGTCGTCGGTGCAAATGGCATAAAAAGTTTAAAAACAAGCCATACGCCAATATAGAGTTCATCTGAATCATTTGACCTGGTTTATAGACCTGAAACATTAGTGACACTACATGTATGTATGTACCTACGTACATATACTTATATACCTATGTATAATACGAAAGACACTAATTTTAATTCCTAAATACAAATTGTCGCGATGGAATACACTTGAATATTCAAACAAACGAGTCGTGCTCCAAATCCCCAACAATGTATCCTATGTAATTCCATAATTCGGGTTTTGGATTTCTAGTATTATTCAATTTGTCTATTGTACTTTAGTGACGTACCTCAATGGCAAGCAAATGCGAAATACATGTGCAAGCACACTACCTGCCGTACAAGATAAGTTGATACTTACTCCGAATGAGATCAAAATCCCAAATCAGTACCTGACCCAAGTCGATACTCCACTAGCCAATTGGATCCGACGAGAAAGGTAAATTTGGATTTGTGTAAAATAATTTTAAATTTCTTGTGAGACCGAAATTAGTTTGGGATAAATGCATTATCTCTATTTTCGGACATTGAGCGTTGTCATATTGTGTGGGGTTTCGATGCCGCCTAAAATTTTCTACTTTCTTATTTTTGAGATTGGGAGCCATTAACTACTCATTGACCCAGCTTAGGATTAAGGTTTCTTCAACCATGAATCACTTCGATTTCTCATTTCATAATGCACAAACTATTCCATGCATGACATCTATGATGCTGACAAATGTCTGACCACTTCTGGCTCCCTCATTCCTCCGGCACACGTACACTGGCATCTGCAACAACGCAGCTCAACCGTTTGATGCTTTGACTAAGTGGAGAGTACAAACAAATTCTAAATTTTGTTGCATCAGCATCAATATCAATTCAGTTAGAAATCTTTCTATTGGATCAATTTAGTTATAAATATTTTTGTATTTGTATCAATTGAGTTCATCCTATTAATTTTAATCGAAAATCGCTGACGTGAATGCTAATCGTCCTACGTAAAGCGACTCAAGACTTTTTTTTTCGATGCTTTTCCTTTTCACTCACTGATCATGGTTTCATTATCACCCCTCCACCTCAACTGGGTTGACTTTTGAAGCTTTTTCTGGGGATACCCTGGCTCATCAGGTGAGCAGATTTGATCTGTCAGGCTCAGAGACGGTCAAACTCATCAGTGATTGGAATTCTTATGTTCCCTGACTTGCAAGATTAGAACTCAAGTTTAAAATTTTTGTTCGGCTACTTTCTTTTACAATGTGATGGGCGACAATCTGCTGATGTAACCCACCAAATCATTGATTTGAGCATCTGAAAACGAGGTTTTCTGGCGTGAACAACATTATTTGAATTGGACATCCGCCCCGGCATCCAGGTTAGCTTAATTTAGTTTGAATCATACTTTGACATAATCTAATTAGGTAATATGTTCACACTGATCCCCGTGATCATTACATATTTTATACGCATCTTACTTGGCGTTGTCCGACCGCTATGTCAACTAAATGTGATAGGATTTGGTGCCGGAGTGACTTGATTACCAAACTTGCGAAAGTAAAATGATTTGTTTCAAAAAATGAACATTACAATGACTTGATTTAAAAACTTGTAGTAATTTTTTTGTCTAAATAAATAAATAAATAAAACTTGTAGGAGTTACATGGATGAAAAATGTAGAAATTTTCCTTTATTATATGAAACTCAAATTTAGGTTGAGAAATTGGAGTATTGTGATATTATTGTCACAGGGTGTGGCTATTCCTAACTTGATGACACGTAAATATATATTGACAGAAAACTCCCCTTCTAAAATAAAGACAACCACTTTGAAATAATCGAAAAAATTACCCAAAAAGTCATCAACCTATATTAATTATGCCAATTTAGTCCATCTTACGAATTTTGGCTGATCGGCGTTCAACGCCGGTTGGTTGGCAACATACTATTTTAATATTTTTAATGATTTTTTGAAATTTTTTATTTTCTTTTTCCTTTTTCTTGTTTTTCTTTTCTTTTTTTTTTTTTCCTTCCATCTTCTTCCTTTAGCCAATCGCCGCCGGTGATCGACCAAAGGTGACAAGCGGCTAGGTGAGGCTTGCCTTACTAAGGGCCATTGCCGGGCAAGGCTCAACCTCACCGTTGGCAAGTGAGGCGATGTTGGGTGAGGCTCATCTTGCCGTGGCCTTGCTTGGTGACGCGAGGTCGAGCCTTGCCGGATCCTGGATAGGCGAGACAACATCTCGTGCGGCCACAATGAGGCTTGGCCTTGCCATGGTTGGTAGCCTTGCCATGGCTAGTGTGAGGTTGCCCTCTAGTGAGGCCGACCTCACCGGTCGGTCGTCACCTATGGCCGGTTGCCTGCAACTAGGTGGAGGAAGAAGAGGGAAGGAAAAAAGAAGAAAGAAAAGGAAATTCAAAAAAGAAAAAAAAGAAAAAAAATTAAAATATTATGTTGTCGGCCGGTTGGCATCTACATCAACGTTGTCTTGCCAAAATTCACTGGATGGATTGAATTGGCACAATTGCAAAATGCTTATGACTTAATTAGCGAAAAAATTTGAGGACTAAATTGGTATAATTGCAATATGTTTTGGATTTTTTTGGTAATTCTCGCGAAATAATCTATTAGCCGGAAATTTATGCTAAAATAAAAAAATTTACCTTTTTTTGCATCGTGGTGCGGGCCACACTCTAGGTAAAATTCAATGTTTTATAAAACGAGTTTAGCAATTGAAATTAGAAAAGGGAGAGAAATTAGTGATAAAAAAACCTTATTAGGCCGGGTTCGAGAAATAGCACGCACGAACTTGAAGCCATCTCTAACCTTCCAGGTTTTCGTGACTTGGTGAATTGTCTTAAGATCTTACCATATTTCAATTGGACAGTCATGCCGGCATTTAGGGGCCTACATGGTAACCATTATGGTTCTTTGATTCTGTTTTCCAGAATAAAAAAAGATAAGAATCCTGTTTGGTAACATAAATAATTCTAATTTGTTCCCAAAAACAGTTTTGAAGCAAAAACAAGACAAAAAGTTGGTTCTAAAAAAAAGAATCACAAAATAGAATGAATCCCACATCTCTCACTTTTTTTTTGAGTTCTCTCAATTTTTCTCGGCCTAAAATAGAACGAGATCTCATTTTTGGAGAAAAATATATAAGATTACAAAATATTAGATAAAAATAAAAAGATCGAAAAATTTTGGAAAAATTCTAAAAGATAAGAAAAACTTCAAAAAATCCCTAAAAATGGAAGAAGCTTCGATTATGCTAGTTTGACCTCATTTTCATAAATTTGGGCCTAGATTCCCTAGATTTCATAGATTTTGTTCTTTTTTTAGAAAAAATCATAAATACCTTTGCAATTAAACTCGAACCACATTTCTCTAAGCCCTTAGGGATTCATTAGGGTTTCATGATGTGATTTATCAATTCCATGATTCCTTGATTACACACTTGATTTCATTGATTGTCATTTGCCTAGGTTTATGTACTTTAAACTTAGTCTAGTTTTAAAATTTTTTGGAAAGAGACAAAAAATAACCATCGTAAATACTTAGCAAGCTCTCGTTTTTAAGTTTTCGATGAATTAAGACTGAGATTTGATTTTCTAGAACAAAAACGCACACAATGCAAGGCAGTGTAGTGCATTTTCCTTGCATAAATGAATGTGTCGCTCGTGTGGTTGTCTTCTCGCTCAAAAGAGTTCGATGAAACCCCCGCAATAAATTACGAAAATGACTCGTGATGATTCTTGATATTTATTTTTACATTTCAATATGCAATATGTTATATAAGAGAATCATCATTCGAAATGTAGGATGAAATTTCACAAAGTAACTTCGTAATTTTTTGACTTAAATGATAAAAATTGGGAAGAGCAATTGTTTCTGGAAACATAAATTTTGTACTGATTATCAAATGCGTTTCTATTGCAAGAACATAAATCTTGGGCAGTTACCAAATGCGTTTTGATTATCTAAAACTCATCCAATTAACAGAATAAAAAAAGTCATTTTAATTAAAATCACTTTTTCGGATCAAAATGGTTGCCATGCAGGCCCCAAGTTAGCTTAATTTAGTCCGCATCATAGTTTGACATCATCTAATTAGGTAATATGTCCACACACATCCATGTGAGCATTCTCATATTTTATGCGCATCTTACTTGGCGTAGTCCGACGGCTATGTCAACTAAATGTGATCGGATTTGGTGTCCAAGATACTTGATTACCAAACTTGTGAAAGTACAATGATTTCTTTCAAAAAATGAACACTACAAGGACTTAGATTTAAAAAACTCGAAGTTACATGGATGAAAAATGTAGGGATTTTCCTTTATTATACGAAACTCAAATTTAGGTTGAGAAATTGGAGTATTGTGATATTATTGTCACATGGTGTTTCTATTCCTAACTTGATGACACAAAATTATATGTTGACAGAAAACTCCCTTTCTAAAACAAAGACAACCACATTGAAATAATCGGAAGAATTACCAAAAAATTCATAAATCTATTGTAATTATGCCAATTCAATGCATCTAGCAAATTTGGCCGACCGACGCTAACGTGGACGCCGACCCGGTTGGCTACATAATATTTTAATATTTTTTAATGATTTTTTTATTTTCTTTTTTCTTTATCCTTCTCCCTATTTTTCTTTTCTTTTCTTTTTCTCTTCCCACTTCTTCCTCTAGCGATCTACTAGAGGTGACATCCGCCCAGGTGAGGCTTGCCTTACCGGGGGTCGTCGCCCGGGTGAGGCTCGACCTCACCGTTGCTAGGTAAGGTGACACTTGGGTGAGGCTTGTCTCACCATGGCCTCGCTGGCGATGGCGAGGTCGAGCCTCGCCCGGATCTGGATAGGCGAGGCCAAGCCTCGTCGTGGTTGGTGCGAGGTCACCCTCGCCGGCCCCTAGTGAGGCCAACATCACCGGTTGGCCGTTGCCTCGGCCAGTAGCTAGCAACCGAGATGGATGAAGAAGAGGGAAGGAAAAAGGAAGAAAGAAAGAGATATTCAAACAAGAAAAAAATTCAAAAATATTAAAATATTATGTTACCGGTCGGCCGGTGTTCACATTAACGTCGGCTTGGCAAAATTCGTTGGATGGATTGAATTGACACAATTGCAAAGTGTTTATAACTTAATCGGCGAAAAAAAAGTTTAAGTTGGATTGAATTGACACAATTGCAAAGTATTTATAACTTAATCGGCAAAAAAAAAAGTTTATGCTTTGGATTGAATTGACACAATTGCAAAGTGTTTATGACTTAATCGGCAAAAAAAAAAAGTTTAGTCCGAATTGACACATTACAATATATTTTTGATTTTTTTGGTAATTCTATATTGAATTTGCACAATTGCAATAAGGTTTTGTTTTATCACTAATGAAACATCTTGTATACCTTACTAATTCATAACTAAAAATATCGATTCTCGATAGCGGCACTTTAAATTAATTTTCTCTCCTACAATTTTTTTTTCGGGCACTTATTTATTTATCTTTTGATTAATGTAATATCCGAATAAATCTAAAACAATTTTACTGTCTCCATTTACTCATGCGATCCATTAATTACTCACTAACCTAGGCGACTAATAAGGTTCCTTCACCGTATAATCACTTCTATGTCTTTTTCCATTTGTACGACTACGTCGTACATGCCGTTTATGGTGCTGGTCGATAAGAAAGAAAGATTAAAAGAGAATGGTATTTGTTCTCTAATAATGGTGTGTGGAACATTGTACATGAGAAGCCTTTATATAGGCTTAGAGGAGAAAAGGAGCCTAGCATTCTTCCTATGTGGGACTAAAGAGAAAGAAGAGAGGTAAGGGAAAACCTACAAAACTATACAACATGTTCTAACACCCCCCTCAAACTCAAGGTGGGTCAAATAACGAGAGTTTGGAAAGAAGAAATTTAAATCGTTGTGATGTAAGAGCCTTCGTAAAACAATCGGCAAGTTGATTCTCGGTTCCAACAAAAGGAAGTGAAATAGTGCGAGCTTGGAGATGATGACGAGTCGGATGACAATCGATCTCAATATGTTTGGTACGCTCATGAAACACCGGATTTACACTCGATATGAATGGCACTCTTGTTGTCACAATGCAGAGGAGTAGGATCCGAAATGAAACACCCATATCGGCAAGTAAGCGGCGAAGCCAAACAATCTCAACGGTAGTGTCGGACATAGCACGATACTCGGACTCTGTAGAGGAGCGTGAGACAATATGTTGTTTCTTGGATCGCCAAGAAATAAGTGAATCGCCAAGAAAAATGCAATAACCAGTGATAGATTTGCGATCGGTGACATTGGAAGCCCAATCGGCATCGGAATAGGCACGCAACTTGAGAGTAGAAGAAGATGGTAGAAATAAGGAACGCGATAAAGTGCCTCGAAGATAGCGCAGAATTCTTAGAACAACCGCATAATGAGTTGTTCGAGGAGCAAAGAACAAACCGGCCCGACAACATGAACAGCATAGGCGATGTCGGGTCGGGAGATAGTAAGATAAATAAGGCGCCAACCAAGGTCCGATAGCGGGTGACATCGAAAGAGGTTCTCCATCGTCCGGGCAAAACTTCCGATTTAGCTCAATAGGAGTGGCGGCGATGCGTGAATCCGATAGAGCAGCCACTGGACGAGGAATATCGGCGGTATATTTCTGCTGAGAAATGAGAATACCACGTGAACTGCGAGCAATCTCAAGCCCAAGAAAATAGCGCAGTGGTCCTAGATCCTTCATGGCAAAATGTTCTTTGAAGGTGCCGCTTGGTATGCTCAATATGGTCACGATCATCTCCGGTGATGACCATATCATCAACATAAAGAAGAAGAATAGTGCAGCTGAAGAAGAGGTATGAACAAACATAGCATGATCAGCCTCACTTTGAGTGAAACCAGCAGACTGAATAGCATCCTGAACTTCTCAAACCAAGCACGAGGAGCCTGTTTGAGACCATAAAGAGCCCGTCGCAAGCGGCAAACCTTTCCCGGAGGTATGAGCAAGACCCGGGCGGAGGTTGCATAAAGATATCTTCCTGAAGATCACCGTGAAGAAAAGCATTCTTCACATCAAGCTGAAAGAGAGGCCAACTGCGAATTGAAGCAACAGCTAATAAAGCACGGACAGATGTCATCTTTGCTACGGGAGCAAAGGTCTCCTCGTAGTCGATACCATACTCTTGCGAGAAACCTCGAGCAACCGCACGAGCTTTGTAACGCTCAATACCGCCATCGAAGCAGTCTTAATCTTATATATCCATCGGCAAGATACGAGGGAGCGACCTGGAGGAAGAGGCACAAGCTCCCAAGTACCAAGTACTCTCCAAAGTCGAGAGTTCCTCGGACATAGCCTCGGCGCCATTCTACATGTTGAACTGCCTCGCGATAACTATTAGGTTCTTGTACAAGCATGAACAAGCAGCTAAAAAGGAACCAAACTCAGTAGAATAAGAAGTAGCAGCAACATACCGGGCAGGTGGACGCCGATCTCGAGGAGGATTACGGCGTGGCTCTAGTTGTGCGAGAATCGTCGAGGGCGATACAGCGGGAGGTGCAGCACAAGGGATAGGTGAAGATGGAGAAGGTGGCAATATATCTAGATCCGATGTAGAGGAGGGACTAGAAGGGTCGGGTAGAGGATCAACGGGAAAATCCATAAATGGAACAGGAGACGAAACATGAGGTGTAGTATTTGTCGGAAAGAAAGGGATGTGTTCATGAAACGTAACATCACGAGAAATACGTACACGTCGCGCATTTGGGTCATAACAACGATAACCTTTGTGCTCGGTGCTATAACCCAAGAATGCACATGGGATAGAGCGAGCGGTAAGCTTTGTACGTTCAGGTGAGTGGAAGAATGACAAAACAAGTACATCCAAAAACTCGAAGATGATTATAGCTAGGAGGTCGAGAGTAGAGACGCTGAAACGGGGTGTCTTGATGGAGAACAGGATGAGGGTAGGCGATTAATTAGATGAATAGCCGTGAGAAGAGCCTCAGCCCGGAACTCGGTGGGAACGGATGTGCCAAGTAAGAGAGCTCGAGTGGTCTCTAGAATATGACGGTGCTTGCGTTCAGCAACTCCATTTTAGTTTGGAACCCCAGGACAAGATAAGCGAGGAAGTGTACCATCACTAGCTAAGAGGGAACGAAAGACACCGGAGAGATATTCTCCCCCGAATCCGAACGGAAAATTTTGATTTTTGTATTAAATTGTGTGGAAACCATGGAAGTAAAAGAGCGATAGATGGAAAAGAAATCACTACGTTGACGCATAAGATAGACCCATGTATAACGAGAATAATCATCAATAAAAGATACATAATATTTGAAACCACTCTTGGAAGAGAGCGGGCGGGACCCCCAAACATCGGAATGAACAAGATCGAAAATCGCACTAGTTCTAGAGTTACTAACAGGAAAAGGCTTAGCAGATTGCTTGGCCAAAGGGCGAGATAGAACATGGAGGAAGACTACTAGAAGAAATAGGACCCAAAGCACCTTGTTGGTGAAGGACGGTGAGACGAGAAGACGGAAAATGTCCAAGACGCCGATGCCACCGAGCAAGATCGAGGGTAGCCAACACGGGATGAGGAAGAGAGGAAGTTGGAAGATGGAGATGTTGCATAATATAAAGTCCATCCCGTCGCCTTTCGCCTAATCATCTTGCCACTCAAACGATCCTGCGCACAAAGCAAGAGCTATTTGTAAAGCTTACGAGTACATCCAAAGATCGGTGAGTTGTCCAACGGATAATAAATTGAGAGCCAAAGAGGGAACATGTAACACATCGGGAACATTGAAATCTTCAGAGATGGTAAGAGTACCTGTCGGGTAGCTAGTAGAGGAGAACCATTAGCGATAAAGAAATGTGCTTTGGTTGCTTGAGCTCGAGAGCTTAGTGAGAAAAAAAGCGGAAGTAGACATATGTCTAGCAGCTCCTGAGTCAAGTACCCAAGTAGTAGAAATATCACCCGAAGGTGGAGTAATCCGCAGCAGTGCTTCCAAAGCAGATGAGAGAGTTGTAGAAGTACCGTAATTGGAAAAGACACAGGCGAAGAAGGACTCAATCGGGCAAGTTGGGCCTCAAGAGCAACAATACGGTCATCCGTAGAGGGAGAAACCAGAGTAATAGGCTGAGAGATTTGAGATGCGGTAGTGACTCGTGGTGATGCGAAAGGCGTGAAGCATTCCTCTTCTTCCAACAATGTGACTCGTCATGACCAAGACGATGACAATACGTACATGAAAGGCGACGAGGACCACGAATAGGCGAAGGACGTGGTGGAGGAGCCAAAATAGCAGTTGAATCGAAACGCCGAGGAGGAAAGAAGACCAAGACGAGTTTCCTCGGACTGCAATTCTTTGACGGCGTCAAGGAGGGATGGTCTTGGAGAGCGGTGAAGAAGTTGGCTGCGAACACCTTCATAGGGAGAGCCAAGCTTCATAAGAAAAGAATGTAGACGGTGCCTATCTTGAGTCCGAAGCCGAGTAGATGGACACTGAGTACGGTTCGGGCATGATGGGCGGAGAATAGGAGCAAGAATATCCAGTTGACTCCAAAGTGAGTGCATGTAATTGTAAAAATCTCGAATAGAGCGAGACTCTTGCGTAGCATTGTAAACTTCTTGCTCCAACCGATAAACTCGAATGTCCCCGTGCGGGTGAACATCTCGGCAAGCCGATCCCATAAATTTTTTTGCCTCAACAATATTAGAAAATTGTGGGCGAAGAGCGGGATCAATGGAACCAAAAATGATAGCCCATGCCTTCCGATCAGCAACTTTCCATGCTCGAATTTCAGCAACACGTTTCGCAACTTCATCGGATGAGTCACTTTGAAGAGCACCGGGACAAGAATAAAGTCCCTCAACATGCTCAAACAGGTTGCGATAAACAAGTGCTACCATTGCCGATGGTTTCCAAAGAGAATAGTTTGAACCATCGAGTTTGACGTCAATACGATCACTAGAATCACCCATGACGACAGAAAAAGAAATCACTAGCAAAGCTAGAAATATGGATTGAGGTGGAAAAATTGATCGAAAGGATCGAGAAAGAAGAAGCGCGGATTAGAACGAGCAAGAATGATGGCCCAAACTCATTATCTTAATTTCGATGCGGAAGATCCAATTTATGGCAACCCCAGAGCATACTTTAAAAAATAATGAGCTCATTGTCTTATTTTCTGATCGCGGAAGATCCAATTGATGGCAACCGCAGAAGCATACTCTTCAAGACAATGAACTTGGCTCCGATACCATGATAAGAAAGAAAGATTAAAAGAGAATGGTATTTGTTCTCTAATAATGGTGTGTGGAACATTGTACATGAGAAGCCTTTATATAGGCTTAGAGGAGAAAAGGAGCCTAGCATTCTTCCTATGTGGGACTAAAGAGAAAGAAGAGAGGTAAGGGAAAACCTACAAAACTATACAACATGTTCTAACACTGACAAATGTCGGCCCACTTCCTTTTTTTCGCTTCTCTCTGACTCGTTCTTGGGAGGATGCATAGATTTCGCAATGATGCAGCTCGTGCGTTTGATGCTTTGACTCTGAGAGACGATCATGCTACGGTTATATTATTGTCATCATGCTACGGTTCCTCCACATCATCTGGGTTTGACTATGGAGCGTCTTGGACATATCCTGCTTATCGGATGAGAACAAATTTGATCTGTCACGGTTCAGGATTAAAGTTTATACCTGTTGGTGTTTGGGCTCTTAGAATGTTTAAGCCATTTGTGATTGGCATTCTTATATTCTGTGATTCCCAAGATTAGACCTTGGTTTTGAATATTTTAATTTTTTTTCTTCTGGTATCTGCTGATGTCTGCCCCATGTTAGTATTATTCAAATCGATTTTTTTCCCCTACCCTCTCAAGATAACCTGTGGTTGTGCCTTGCTATTATTAAATGCTACGTTTCTGCCATCTGATGCCATTGCCTTAGCCCTTGAAGTCTCTACATGATTCTGTTTGTGTTGTGGATTGAATTAGTGGCTCATGTTTAATACATGTTGGGTGGAAACCCGGGTGCGAGTTTAATACTTGTGAAAATGAATCTGTGGTGTAGAGGCACGGCCGGACTTAAGTTGATAGGTGTGTAGAGGCGCAGTCCCTGCATCGATGTGGAACAAAGCTGATTCTGTATGCATATAACCACATTCCTTTGTGACCCAGTTTTTATGAATAGTTCACACCGGTTGGACCACATTGGTACCTGTGTTTTTTTACGTTTATAATCACTTTCTTTGAAAAAAGCTTAATGAGCAAGTTACATTATCACATCATTAGTGAGGAAATTTAAAAAAAAAGAAGGAAAAACCGGCTTATGTGGTGGCTACATTGTGCTTATCCTGCTTCCTCCTGTGACAAATTTCTTGCTGCTCCGGTCGCTGTTGTCATTGCAATCCGCCCGTGTCGACCGTTACAATCTCTGACCAGACATCAGTGCTGCTTCGACCTGATGAAAGGTGAGAACGTGCTTGCGCATTAGCTTTTGACTGGGAACGAATAGGAGGCGCTCAGCGCACACAACTAGAGATGCTATGGAAGAGAGAGGAATATTTGGAGAATCAAGAGATTTTGTGGGTCATGCACCTGCTGCTCTTGAACTCATCACAGTTTATAATTCTAGAGTTCGAGAATATAAGAAGAGTTTACTTTTGACATTGTCGTTTCTGACATTATGATCAGTCTTTTAACTCTCTAGCATCATTCAATTTGCAATTGTATTTTATCTACCGACAAAATCTAGTGGCCACCATTGTGGGGCACACTAAATCATTAATAATCGATAGTTTAATGTTAACATTCCCCCAAATCAACTGGTTTGACTATGTAAGCTTTTTTGGAGACATCCTACTTTTCAGACGAGCATATTTGATCTGTCACAGTTTGAGAATCAAGTATGTAGTATTGGCGTTTGGGCTCATAGAATGTCAAACTCAGCAGTGATTGGCATTCTTATATTCCGTGATTCACAATATTAGTCCTCGGTGTTAAAATATTTTTTTGCCTTTCTTGAGTTATTTTTATTTTGTACGCCACAATCTGCTGACGTCTGCACCATGTTAATGGATTCAAATCAATTTTTTCCCTGCCCTCTCAACGTTACCTCTGGTGTGCCTTGTTATTCTTAGCTGCTAAGTTCTACCATCTAATGCCATTGACTTAGCGTCGAAGCCTCTTCATGATCCTGTTATGTCGTGGATCGAATCAGCGACTCATGTTTAATTGGTGCCGGATACGGGTGCGACTTTAATCCTGGTGAAATGAATCTGTTGTGTAGAGGCACAGCTGCACTTAACCTGATAGGGGTGTGGAAGCGCATCCCCCCGCAACGATGTGGAACAAGGCTGATTCTGCATGCATATAATGTTTTTAATTGTTACTGTTTGAACCACATTCATAACAGAATTTCTTTTTAATTCCATCTTCACTTTCTCGCACTTAATGAACTAATTCATTCCAAAAGATAGTTATCTCGAGCTTGTTCTGTTATCTGGGGAAGGATTTCCTATTTGAGAGAGGAAGAGAAGAGAAGTAAGCGGTGACAGAGAAGCATGAACCATGTTCCAGCCTAAACTACTTAGTGGTCTCGTGCTTTGATTGGAGGAGGGAGAATGCAAGTTGCTAGAATATGGAAGTCAGCTCCCTGATTTTGGTTACTGAGAAGGCAAAATACTATGTACCAGATCAGATGTTTGCGGGCTAATTAATACTAGATTAACTGACATGACTCTCTTACTGCCCACAAAACACGAGTTATTTTATCAGTTCCACATTGCTTCTGCGGCAAGCATATGAATAATTTACTTGATTACTTCATCTTCATTTGATACCAGTAGCACTGGTCTATATATACGCATTAGCAGATAGCATTCCAGTTCTTCAGAGTGACATTTGCGCCTACACTCTCACGTATGGCTGAGCTAATTGGAACGGAATCAGATGGAATTGAGTCGATTAGGAATGAGTTATCAGAGCTAGGAAGGAGCCTCAGATCATCATTTCGGCTTCATGCTTCGAGTTTTCGAACCACTTCGGCTGTGAGTGCAACGAAGGATGATGTTAATGACGAATATGATCTCCAATGGGCTGCCATTGAGAGGTTACCAACTTTTGAGCGGTTGAGGTCGTCACTGTTTGATAGTAAGATCGATGGAAGGGTGGTTGATGACGAAGGAAAGAAGGTGGTTGACGTTACCAAGCTTGGTGCATTGGAATGCCATTTTTTCGTAGAGAAGCTCATCAGGCATATCGAGAATGACAACCTTAATTTGTTGCGCAAGATCAGAGATAGAACTGACAAGTGAGCTTATTCTTCTCCTCTTGATATATATATTCAGAATCAAACACTTCTCTTCATAAAATGAGTTACCAAATAGAGATGCTTGCATTTATGAGTAAGATAAAATTTCTTTTCATGAAGTAAGGAAAAAGTTGCTGTCGAACTCTTTTCCACAGGGTTGGTGTTGAATTGCCTACCATAGAAGTCAGATATCTGAATTTATGCATTGAAGCAGACTGTGAGATAGTTGAAGGAAAGCCCCTGCCCACTCTCTGGAATACTCTAAAAAGCATGCTTCCTGTAAGTACATTCATGTGGAGAAAATTGCAGGAATTCATGCTGAATCCATTTGATTCATTGTTTTTCTCCATTAAAAAACAAGCAGCTACATACCGTCAGCAAATATGTTTGCAAGTTCTTAACTCCTGTCATCTTGCATGTAGTTTTCCTTTGGGTTACGAATGCATGTACTTTCTTGTATGTTTTGAACGAATCAGGCTACAAAGGCGCTTGTCGTTCTTGAAGAGGTTACGTTAAGGAAGTGTTGTTGATCATTTCTCACACATTTGTTCAAAAATACTAGTGCCAATCACAGGCTATACGTAGGCAAGTGTGGCAAAACCATGTATATCTCTATATCCTCATTTGTCAACACTGTTTGTTTTGTTCCCACGGCTGTTCTTCCATTATTCCGCTGCTGTAACACTCATCATGTAATAGTTTAGTCTGTTATAAGACTGAACTACTCGTAACCATTCTGTGTCTTGCAGAAAAATTTCAACAGATATTTTCGGCATCACTTCAATTTACCTTAAATGATTGCTGCTTCCTAACAATTCACTAATTCAAATATATTGGAACTTTTTGTCCAGGCTATTCCTGCAATGCCAGGTTCAAAGCTACGTAAGGCGAAAATAAGTATCATTAAGGATGTCAGTGGAATTATAAAGCCTGGAAGGTTTGTTATCCCGTTTCAGCTCTTCCAATCCCTCTAAATCATCTCTGCAAAATCGCGCCATACACTGTATCTTTAGGCTGTCCAAGTGTCTTCAACTATTTCGTTCACTTCTAGCTGCAAATGTTTGCATCACCTACACTCAATTCAATATCCAGACTCGATGTAGTTTGCAAGAGGCTAAGTACTTAGCTTTTACAATGAACCTATCCAAACGTGAGCATAACCTCATGTCCCACTTCCTAGCAAGCGATGAATTTCGTTAGCATTGGCTGATTCTTTACATCTGAGAGCAGCATCAAATTTTGGCAATTCGCACCACACTTGCCCACAGTGAAAAGTTTAATGAAGTTTGAGAAGCTTGCTAGGAAACTGAAGTCTTTCTTATTCATCACTTAGTTTTTAATGAGATTGGTTATTGTCCATGTTTCCCACGAGGGTGAATTCAGCCCAAAGAAACTCATGTTTTATCTTGACATATTGCCAATCTCATCATCACACCTGTAATTCAAGAAAACTATTGTCCTGACAGTTCTATTGTAGAGAGAAGCACAATCTTGATGATCGGATAGTACATAACATTCATTGTGCCTTTTCTTGCCACAGAATGACTCTACTGCTTGGACCTCCTGGATGTGGGAAAACTTCCTTTCTAAAGGCTCTTTCAGGGATTCTAAGCAAATCGCTCGAGGTTTCATGCTTGCTCTAGGCTTAAGAACTTACGATTTCAAACTGCACTAGGCTTAACGGAAATACCAACAGACCACATGTATGCCTTACAATATCGTGTAAACCGAGACTGAATCACAGTCAAAAGAACACATGCTCATTGAAGTAATTATTTATAGAACAATCAACATCAGCACCATTGCAGACATGTACTCAGCGAGTTTTCATGAAGTCAACACTGAAGCACATTGTACTATTCCTTTTGATGAAAGTGGTTGAAGGGTGCTGAGAAGTGACACATAATATTGTGTGCAAAACTTTTCTTTGTCTCTTGTAGCTAATTGGAACAGAACTATTTTCTAGTCTAGTCTATGGTTAGCTAATGGCACAGTACTTGAAGTTCAAAGTAAGCTAATTAAGTCCAGTAAAAAAATCCGTGAGGTCTTGTTAATCTGTCTTCGAGTTTGATATTCTTTCCTGTTCCCTCTATTATCTGATAGGTCACTGGAGAAATATCATATAATGGCCACAAGCTTGACGAGTTCATCTCCCCGAAAACGTCTGCTTACATAAGCCAATATGATCTGCACATTCCAGAAATGACTGTGAGGGAAACACTGGACTTCTCTGCCTGTTGTCAAGGTGTTGGAAGCAGAAAAGGTGAATATCCTTCAAAGAGATTTTAGATCTGTGACTTGGAAACTGTGATAAATGATGGTTTCTTGGTTTTTCTGGTTGCAAAGATATCATGATGGAGATCAGCAGAAGTGAGAAGAAAGCAAGAATCGTTCCAGATCCTGATATAGATACATACATGAAGGTTAGTGGTAATCTCAAACTTTTTTCTCTCTACCCATTTCAGGGTACAATTTGAGTCTCCTGTTTTGTCACTGGAAAAAAGCCAATTTCAATCTCAGAATTGAATCATTCCTAGAAGCTGAGGAGTTGTAAATCATAGCTTGGTTGTTTTTCTTGAAGATAAGTTTGTGACTTTTTTGCCGTATCATATGAAATGGGATATAAACTGATTTTTCTGCACGGAAAGATATAACTTCAACTATTTAGTTGTGGATCACAGTGAGTTTCTGTGTTTTTCTTTTCTTTCTTTGTCAGGGAAACAATCTTTGATAACCGGGATGGCTGGGACGTAACATCACCATTAATTGTTTCTTAGCCTGGTTACTAGAAGTTCTACTTTGAAGGTGGTGCAACCAGGGTGGTTAATAGTTACAGATTCTATTGAAACGTGAATCGTTAAGACCATGGCATTGGTTTAAATAAAATAATGTGTGTGGTACAGGCCAAAAACACAGATTTGAGTCCCCACAAAACTAGTTCAATCGTTCTTAGGCTTGGGTCTCACATGATCCATTGGATGATCCACGGAACTGCATAATTTCTTTCAACTATTTGCAACTTCTAGAACTTTAAGTCGACAATAATCATGTCTTGTTTACCAGGCAATTGCTCTCAAAGGACTTAAAAGAACCCTTCAGACAGACTATATTTTAAAAGTAAGCTCTTTTGATTGAGTTGACGGTTTATTAGATTGCTGTGCATGAAATGTTTAAGCATTCTGTCTTTATTTCTTCAAATTCTTCACAGATCCTAGGGCTGGATATCTGTGCGGACACATTGGTTGGTGATCCCATGAGAAGAGGAATATCAGGCGGTCAAAAGAAGAGATTGACCACAGGTAATAGAAAGACAAAAGGCAGCAAATCTCTTTGAGAATAAAATTCTATATGATCAAAGTGAAACAAAGTTTCACTGTCATTTCAGAGCTTGGCAACTTGAAATCCAATTTCTAACAAGTCAACTTTCTGGTAAATATTGTACAGCGGAGATGATTGTTGGCCCAAATAAAGCCCTATTCATGGACGAAATAACAAATGGCTTGGACAGTTCGACGGCCTTTCAGATTGCTTCTTGCCTTCAGCAACTAGCGCATTTGACAGATGCCACTTTACTGGTTTCACTCCTTCAGCCTGCGCCAGAAACATTTGATCTTTTTGATGACCTTGTTCTGATGGCTGAAGGGAAAATTGTGTACCAAGGCCCCCGTGATCAAGCTCTGAAGTTTTTTGAGGATTGTGGATTCAGGTGTCCCGAAAGAAAAGGCGTTGCTGATTTTCTCCAAGAGGTTGTGAACAGTAAGCAGATTATGCCCTGCAAGTTCAACTTCCTCTATCGACCATTTATTACATTGCCAATTGACATGCAGGTTATATCTAGAAAAGACCAAGCACAATATTGGCAGCATCCTGAGCTACCATACAGTTATACATCAGTCGATATGTTCTGTAAAAAGTTCAAGGAATCTAAATGTGGAATGAAGCTTGATCAGGAGCTTTCAGACACATTTGATAGGTCCAAAAGCCACAAAAATGCTCTTTCTTTTAATATGTACTCTCTGTCCAGATGGGAACTTCTGAGAGCATGCATGGCGAGGGAACTTCTTCTCATGAGGAGAAATTCTTTTATCTATGTTTTCAAATCAGTACAGGTCAAACTAAGCGCTCATACATCTCTAGCAGCTTTTATTATGTATATCACTTTCAACATCTGTGCCTATTATAGTCTAATTTCTAATCTATCTCCCTTATTCCATATATATAAAGGAACTTTGGAAGTTGATTATTGCCCTTTCATCATACAGCTTATTTTCATTGCATTTATCACGATGACTGTTTTCTTGCGGACTCGGATGGGAATAGATGTTTTTCATGCCAACTACTATATGGGCTCTCTGTTTTACGCACTAGTCATACTCCTCGTTGACGGATTTCCGGAATTGGCTATGACCGTTTCGAGACTAGCAGCCTTCTATAAACAAAAGGAGTTATGCTTTTATCCTGCTTGGGCTTATGCAATTCCAGCATCCATACTGAAACTTCCAATTTCACTGCTGGAATCTGTGGTTTGGACATCTCTCACATATTATGTGATTGGATACAGTCCTGAGGCAGGCAGGTAAGTTTTAACACGACAGTTCTTCATTTTAGGACCTTTCATGACCTCGCCTCCATAAACTTCTTTTACATTTCGACATCCATCTTTACGTTTTACTACCACTTATAAGTCAGTACTTCTATTGTTTTCTGCTTCTTTATGCAGGTTCTTCCGCCAATTATTACTTCTTTTCTTTGTGCACTCGTCCTCAATTTCCTTGTTTCGTTTTCTGGCCTCGATTTTTCAAACTGTGGTTGCTTCCACCACCGCTGGTAGTGTTGCAATTCTGATTTTGATGCTATTTGGCGGTTTCATCATCCCAAAATGTAAGTATGTTAACATATCTATTTGGTTTGATCTTGGATGAATAAGCGTGGCTTAATATTTTGCTTTGTCGCTGCAGCCTCTATGCCTGCCTGGTTGAAGTGGGGTTTCTGGGTCTCTCCACTAACATATGGAGAAATTGGACTTGCTGTTAATGAATTTGATGCTCCGCGATGGCAAAAGGTGAGGGCCTTGTAGAAGTGAGAACAAGTATTTGGCTCTAAAACTACAAATACAAGAAGCCACTTTAGTTGCAGAATCACTTAACCAATTTTTCCTATAGAAGTACTTGGACATGCTAGTGCTCTTGGTTAGCTAATCCAGCTTGGCTACTAAATGTTCTTTTACTTGTGGTGCTCTGAGTATGAGGACAAGATACGAGCCCAGCTGTCTATAACTCTGAGGGCCTCGGTTAACAAATAGATGTTGACAATCTTTATTTCCTATGATCTCATTCTTGTAATTTCTCTTTACTAAATTCTTCCCTAATATCACAGTGCCTCATTGATGTTATCTCAGCCAGTTACTTGACTTTGATATAACACAATTACTGGACAATTGAGAATATGCACTCTATAAGTATTTAGGTACTCGTGTTCTTTCAGAAAACAAAAGTTCCTCAAAAGTGGGGTGCAATTTTGTAATCCATATGCAGAACTATCTTCCTCTGTGTTTCTCTATGCATTTCAACTTGCTTTTGCTTACATAACCCATTGATTTAACTAACTTCCTCTTAATCTTTTTATGCAATTGGACTTGTTCTTACTTTAGACGCATATTCACAGATATTGTCATCGGACACCACAGTAGGGAGTGCAACCCTCGAAAGCCGAGCACTAAACTTTGATGGGCATCTCTTTTGGATATCAATTGGTGCCCTATTGGGGTTTACCTTACTGTTCAACATCGGTTTCACTTTGGCCTTAAGTTTCTTGAAGCGTAAGTTTGTCATTTCCGCATCAGGTCTTCCCTTTTTGAGCATTAGTGCCAAGGATGTTCATGAATTACTTTAAAACTTACAGCTCCGGGATCGTCACGTGCTATCATTTCACGTGATAAGTACATGCATATGTGTGAAACTGAAGTTTCTCGTGACACCATAAAGCATGAAGAGCCAAAGAAAGTTTCTGCAGAACCTATGCGAACAAAAAATGGTCAAGTTCAAAATTCTTCCTTGCGCAGTTGTGGTCACACAATTAATACTTTTGATGTTCCTCTAAAATTATTAAACTGGCTTCTTTACTTCAAACAGGCAGGATGGTTTTACCTTTCACACCCTTGACGCTTGTGTTTACCAATGTGCAATACTCCATAGACACCCCTGTGGTAACCGTTGGAACTTCTCTTCTCTCCTGAAGTTGCAAGATTGAACCTTTCAGATCCAATAAATGATGTTGTCTCTTCTCACTACGTTCTTCCTTTTCGGGTTTCTCAGGAAATGAGAGAAAAAGGATTTGCACAGAAAAAACTGCAACTTCTCTCTGATGTCACAGGCGCATTCAGACCTGGTGTTCTTACTGCATTGATGGGCGTGAGCGGAGCTGGGAAAACTACTCTTATGGATGTCCTTTGTGGGAGAAAAACTACCGGCTATGTTGAAGGAGAAATAAAAGTTGGTGGTTATCCCAAGGTTCAAGAAACATTTGCAAGAATCTCTGGTTATTGTGAGCAAACGGACATACATACCCCACAAATCACTGTGGAAGAGTCTGTTATTTTTTCCGCTTGGCTTCGCTTAGATCCTCAGATTGACCCAAAACGTAAAACAGTAAGATTAGAGTCCTGGCTTCGGATAATTTTCTTTGTTCAGCTACTATCAGAACAATCATGGATTGCCTGTTGTAGGAATTTATCAATGAAGTCCTGGAGACGATCGAGCTCGATGGGATAAAAGATTCTTTAGTGGGCATACCTGGTGTTAGTGGTCTATCAACAGAGCAACGAAAACGACTCACAATCGCTGTAGAGCTTGTTGCAAATCCTTCCATAATCTTTATGGATGAGCCTACAACAGGACTTGATGCTAGAGCTGCGGCGATTGTCATGCGAGCAGTGAAGAATGTAGTTGATACAGGAAGAACAATAGTTTGCACCATCCACCAACCCAGCATTGACATATTTGAGGCTTTTGATGAGGTAAACTGCGTCCTTCTGCCAGCATGCTAAAACGGTTAGATGACTAGGTTACATATGGATCGCAAGTGAAGATAATGGTATTGAATCACTATGAGCAGAAGTATTTTAATTTCATTAAATAATGGTAGCTGTTTAATCACTATGAATAGAATGGTATTTTTATTTCATTTAGATTTAATAACATCTAAAGACAGGCCACATGTTGGCTGGTAATTTCTTGTGCAAACTATTCTAGTACTTCTGGTTAAACATTGGAAGGCCTAAATCTCTGTGTGTCTTTCTCTGAGCAGCTAATTTTATTAAAAACTGGTGGACGGCTGATTTACTCAGGACCCTTGGGACAGAACTCAAGCAAAATTATTGACTACTTTGAGGTCAGTTTGATACACGAACACAAGGACTGAAAATTGCTTCCATTTCTCGTATTTTTACTGCATAAGATCTAAAATAACTGCTAATAATCAATATCCTCAATAACCAACTTCTGTTGGACAGAGTATTCCGGGGTGCCAAAGATTAAGAGCAACTACAATCCTGCTACGTGGATGCTAGAGGTGACTTCTACCTCAGCTGAAGCTGAACTTGGCATTGATTTTGCTCTAATGTACAGAGAGTCGACAATAAATGAGTATGTTCATCCTCTGCTACTATTGAGTGCCCAATAACAGTGTGCATGCTTGATAATTGTCTGAGATGGTCCATAGATATCCTGCCATTATCTATCACAATCAAGATACAGCAATGGTTTCTTTATATAAACCCACAGCTTTAACTGCTGTATCTTGACCATACTTTCCAGCGATTCTAGTTGTCTTCAGAGTTAACTGGTGTTCCTGCTCTGATATCCTCAGTTAATAGATGAGCAGTTTGATCGATCCATTGGCAAAATCCATTTTGATCAGCCTTGTGTTCTTTCTTCTTCCAGGACCAACAGAGAGCTTGTAAAGCAATTGAGCACTCCAAGTCCCGGTTCTAGTGACTTGCACTTCTCCTCCCAATTCTCACAGAACAGGTGGGGACAATTCAAGTCTTGTCTCTGGAAACAGTACTTGTCATATTGGAGAAGTCCTCCTTACAACTTGATGCGTATCCTCCACACAATTGCCATGTCTTTTCTCTTTGGGGTAATGTTCTGGAATCAAGGGAAGAATCTGTGAGTAACTGTCCCTCTTGGTTAATTTGAGACTTAAGTCTGCTGGAGTTTTGGAGCATACGCTTATTGAGATGATCTATGGTCTCCATCTGGCAAACTGAACTAACGGTTCTCCGATCTTGTTAGTAGCTAATCTTGAACAAGGAAGAACTAAAATCCTAGTGCATACTTCTAGGGCATCAAATGATTGGCTGGGCTTTTCAATTCTTAAAATTTGCAATGGTTGGCACAATTAGCTAGCACATATTCAGTCTTATAAGATCGTATATCTTTTTATGATCTGTTATGATTAAGAGACTGGCAGATCTCCTGACTCCATACACTCTCATTGCTAGAAACAACCAGCAGAACTTATTCAACGTATTTGGTTCGATGTGTATAGCCGTGGTCTTCTTGGGCATAAACAACTGCTCATCAGTACTACAGTATGTTGCCATGGAACGGACTGTCATGTATCGTGAGAGACTTGCAGGGATGTACTCTTCATGGGCTTTTTCATTGGCACAGGTATAAAACTCTTGGAAGATGATTGAGTTCGTTACTGTAGTAGTTCGTTTGGATTCAACCTTCTTAATAGATGTACAAATACAGTTCGATTGAATATTCCAAGTTCTTGACATGTTTTAATACACACGAGAACAAGTAAAACAATTTAACCAGGTTGTAGTGCTATGCTGATTTCACAGGTTGTTGTCGAGATACCATATATACTAGCTCAAGCGATTTTGTTTGTGGTCATCACCTATCCGATGATTGGTTATTTTGGGTCGGCAGACAAGATTTTCTGGTACTTCTATGTCATGTTCTGCTCATTGCTGTCTTTCAATTACCTCGGAATGCTGCTCGTGTCCCTGACACCAAATTTCATGGTGGCTGCAATTCTACAATCTGCCTTCTACGCAAATTTTAATCTTTTTGCCGGGTTTTTTATCCCAAAACCGGTAAGCTGTCTGTGTCCTTTACCATAGTTCAATCTAATTTTTTTTTATGTTCTTAACTCTTTCCGTAAAAATTTTGTCCGTGTTCTTTTCTTTGTATATGCAGAGTACCAAATTATGAAGTTCATGAATCTTACGGGGTTTAGATATCTTATGCGTGTATCAGCTACTACTCATTGAAACTATTTCCGACATCTCCAAGCTTAGATCTTGGGGAATTAATAGGGATTCATTTTCACTGTTGCAGAAAATTCCAAAATGGTGGATCTGGTTGTACTATGCGTGTCCCACATCATGGGCAGTTAACGGTATGCTAACTTCGCAGTATGGAGATATCGATAAGGAAATAGAGGCGTTTGGAGAAACCAAAACCGTGGCGGCCTTCTTGAAGGATTATTTCGGATTTCAGCATGATCAATTGTCTGTTGTGGCCATCGTCCTCGCCGCCTTTCCTCTCGTTCTAGCTACTCTTTTCGCATGCTGTATAAAGCACTTGAACTTCCAGAGAAGGTGACTTCAAAATTCTCTGCTAGTATCACAGTGTTAAAATTTAGCTGTACAATCCTTAAAACTAGCCAAATAAAGTGAATAGGTCTTTCCTACCAAAAAAGAAAACAGTGGATAGGTTTTTGTGACAATGAAATGGCCGCGTTCATAGGTTTAGTTGTACACTCTGGATTTGGAAGTGTACTTGTTTCAGTATAGCCAATATCCAAGGGCTTAAGAGGAGGATTCACTGTTAGACAGTATGGAGGACAATCTCATTTGAAATTTCTCCAAGTTCCTGGACCTCTCTCTTCTCGCCAATCGATGACGACGAAGGAGAGAGGGAGTGCATCTCTCGGCTCCGGTCCATGTCGATCGCTAACTGTTCTATTGGTATCTAGCGGCGCTTTTCCGGTTCTCAAGCTCAGAGAAACAAAAAATGCAGCGTCAGCAATTCAGTGAATTACAAGACACTCTGATGATAAAAGTTAGAGCACAATCGTGTGCAGAAACCGGTTGTTTGAGATGCAATTAAGACGGACGTCCGAGTGGACACAGGCCGACAATGGGATGTGAAACAACATTCTCGGTACACCATTGCTGCACCACGTCCACAGACAAACGGCACACGAGTTACCAGGTTTCAAGCGGTAGGATCTGTTGGAAAGTAAACCGAATTCATAAATGTTGAGAGTATCGATAACTTCCGAGATGTCAATTTAATGGAGAAGGTGTCGATTCAATGAATGAAATGCCGATCGGTTGCTGATGCTTGTTGGACTCCTAAGATGAATGCACAAATCAAGACTTGCCTTTATGCGTCAGTTCATGTTCATGTTTATTTCACGAAAAATATTTTTAATTTTTTTTTTGGTGTTTGGAAAGAGAAAAATGAATAGCTAACGAAAAATATTTTTCGATCAACAGGTAAAAAAAAAAAAACCATCTAAACTTAGGAAAATGAAATGGAAATCATTTTCCCCATCTCTCGCGTGACTGCTTTCTCTCGGGTTGCTGCTTCTTCCCCTCTTCTCAAATTCATTTCCCGTTCTTTCTCTCTCCTCACTGCCTCTCTCCCCTCCATCACCGACAGTCTCTCTCTAGACAATCCCCTCCACTCCGGCCGATCCTTCCTCTCCCCTGCTCGGCGCCTCCCTCTCCGGCGCCGATTTTGTCCTCCAGCCCCCGATGCTTGCCCCCGATTTTTTCGCCCGTAGCAAGATCGTGGTTCAAGCCCTTTCGCTCAACCTCGCCTCGCCGACTTCGTCGGATCTGAAAACCCTAAGCACGATGAGCTTGATGGCCTCCTCCCCGTTCCCGCCTGACAAACGCCCTGCAACAGCCTGAAAATCGAGCCCAAACCTCCAAGAGCTCGCCAGACCTGGCCTCGGCCTCGCGAGACGGCCGCGGCCTGGGACGGCGGCGATGGGTACGATTTGAAGGAAGGCTCGAGGATCGAGGCGGCGAAGATGGAGGAGGGCGAGGACCACGATGGGGATGAGGTTAGGGCCTGGGTGAAAGCGCGCGCTTGGCGTTGGAGAAAAAAATGAAAAAGATGAAAAAGAAAAAGAAAACAGATAAAGATAAATAACTAAAAAATCGATTTTAAAAAAATAAAAATAATGAAAAATGGGATGTCAAACGACATTCTCGGGACTCTATTGCTACGCTACATCCACAGCCAGCGGCACACAAGTTACCAGGTTTGAACCTGTAGAATTTGCGCAGGAATGACAAAGAACATAGAAATAAAAATAGCGAAAGGGCGACTTGGAGTATTAATATTTGTGTCACAGTATTTCGTTTTGGTATTAATATTTTTTTTGAATCACTTCAATGCTAGATTTTTTTTGAAAAAAAGGTTATATTAGTGTCAAGTCTCGTGAGGCTCGTCGGAAATCAAACGTGACGATTGTTTATTATTTAAATAGTTCTATGTGGGTTGCCGGAGATCCACGTTGGCTTCCATAGGCAGAAACGACGTGGTTTACCCACTTGGCCCCAAATAAGAACCCTAAAAGACCTAAAATCGTTCAATTAGTAGCAAAAGCCCCAATTGGAAACCCACCCTACGGCGATTGTGTGACGGCCTAAATTTTCGTCAATTGGATTAACAAATAGATCAGTAAATTAAGAATTAACTTTAGAACGATGGATTGATAGACTTTAGCTTGTCAATGGGCGCGACGGAAATGCCAATCATGAACCACTATCTTACTATAGTTGTTCAAGACTTGGTCAAATGATTTGTACCGGTTTTGGATCTCGATTGAGCCGTGAAGTGCCCGAGACCACCCCAGCCTCTAAGCCACCGTCCTATGCCCCCCACCTCTGCTATTTAAGCCTCTCTTTGTCTATCTCCTCTTATCATTTCCCCCTTCCATTCGTGAAAGCCCTCCCTCATTATTTCCCCCTCCCTTTTTCCTCTCCCTTTCTTCGTGGACAACACCCTTTTCCCTCCCTTCCCTCTCTTGATCACTCTGCCGCTCTTCCTATCATGCTCAAGCGAGCACCGATGGCCGTCCAAGCTCGAAGAGGCGACGCCACGAGCTTCCCTTATCCTGTGCTCAACTCTACCATCAACCAGCGGCTGTCGCCGTCCCTCAATCCACGCAGCACCGAGGAGGAAAGAAGGTGACTCGAGCTGTGGCGTGGCGATTCGAGCTCTGTTTTCTTTGAGGATCAATCTCGAGCAAGTATTACCTCTATCCCAACTACTAGCCCGTCCGATAGTCGTCTGTCTTGGCGATTTGTAAAGTTTTCGAAAATGAATATGTTGTATGTGAGTTCGGTTTGCAAGGAAGGGAAAACACTTTATACGAACAATCCGTCACTTGATGTTACGCCCTTGGGTCGTGGTTAGTCGAGATATGGGAGTTGATCGTTTGGACTATTGTCGGCATGACGTGAATTGGACTTGGAACCCATAGGTGGGTACTTGGCCTTGAACTATAAAGGGGTTTTTGTGAAATTCTTGCCTTTGTTTGCGAGCTTAATGGCTGAATGGTGTACTATAGTTGTGGGTAATGTATATTCAAGGGCCGATCATTGCAATTGTCATTGGAATGAGATGAATTGGACGTGGCGGTGTTCATGGGGGCGGATGATCAAGGAGCCTTCTAAAGGAACTACACACTTTGGTACTAGTGGGATAAGTTTAAGGTCGCGACTTTAGTGTATTAGTTCTTAGTAAACGGACGTATTCTCTAGCGTGATTTTTGCCTGAATGAATGATGAATCGGTTAGTTTAGTTGTTAGGATAGATGTTTTACTTTTGAGCTTTTAGCTTACCCCCTGCTGTGGAACACCTTTTCGGACCCGTCGGTACGATGTTGGATCGAGTCCTAAAGACGGCGACGAAGATGTGTGAAGCATAAGGATGCTTATATAGGGAAAATTAGGTCAAGTTAGGGGCTCTAACTTATGGCTTTTTATGAAATAGACCCTGAATCGCAAGACCTTTTCAATTAAGCCCTAAAGGACTTAATGACTCTTATTTAAGTTCAAATCAGCCCATATTCCTTAAAAATTTCGGCAAAAGATTAATTCGGATAATTCAATTGAGTTCAAAACCTTGAATTAAGTCCATCCACCGCCGGTTCGATGAAAATGTGAATGCAATGTATGCTAAAATAAATATGAAAACTAAGTTAATTATTTTTTGTAGGAACTAAAATTTAATTCCTGATTTTTTATGCAAAATAAACAATTAAAATGTTGGTCAAAATTTAGGTGTCAACAATTGTCTCTTCAATGCCCCCTGATTTTCCTCCTTTACCTTCAAATGTGCTTTCACTCGAGTCTATTTCTTAGCTTAAACGTTCAATTTCTTCGTGCGGTTTTGTTATGCGGTGGTTCTCTCCTGTCGGCTCTAGTTTCACCCGAAAAGTAAAGGTGGTTTGATATCCTGTTAATAATTTTCCATAATTTCCTAAATTACCGAAAATGACTTGTTATATTTTGACTTTCAAATATAAGAAAAGGGCAATTTGGACCATGCACTTTTCTTTTAGGCTTTTTAGAGAGAGCAATAAAAAGGATATGTAGTTGTTGTTTTTTTCTTTTGCTTGGCTATTGTTTGGCCGATTATAGATAGCTTTTTCTTGGGCGCTTTCTGTTGTACCCTGGTCTGAATGTGTGGCTTTACTCCTTGTATTTTGCGAGGCCATTACACCTTCATACCCCATAGGACATGCATATGTGTCCCTTTGGGTTCGAGGTTTTTGTGTTTGGCTTCTTCCTTGTGTTTAGCGCGTTGAAAAGTTTATTATATACTTGCCTTACCAAAAAAAAAAAAAAGGATATGTTGCATATTATTACATTGTAATGCTTGCTTTTCGCTTTCGCCCGAAATTCTTTATTTTTCACTTCTTGTTAGATCTTTAAATCTTTGATTGTATGCTTGTACTCGTTATTGAAGATAGTGAAACCCCTCTCTCTCCCCGTGTTTCTTTCTATTTTGGGTTTTCCACATGTATCTTGTCTGGTGCATTTTTTATTTCACTTTCACCTTCTCTATTTCGTGCTTGAATTTGCGCATTTCTTGGCGTTTGCCGCAACATGATGTGAGCGTATGAAGTTCGGTCTTTTGCTCGATACTAGGAAGGAAGCGGAGACAAGCCCGAACCTAAAGCTGGTGTGTTATCCCCAATACCAGGCTCTCATGGCCAACATTCGGGGATTGCCTTTTTTAGCTTCCAGGCTCAATCTTGAAGTTTAACCCTCAAGGTGCCATAAATTTCTGATTCATTGGTTCCACCAAAGTGGCAAGTGAAGAGCATCTTGAACCACATCGTACTACCAAATTAACAAAGGATTCTAAAAGTGTAGGAACCATGCTTGGGTGATAACAAGAGAGGGGAATTAAAAACTCATAGTGTGAAAACCGCATACCGATATTTCAAAAAGGCTTCGTATGCCTGGTTACATGACTCGAGGGGCCTTATATAGGCGAAGAGGAACACAACTAGACAAAGATACAATTATTGGATACATAGATCCACCGACGCTCACCGGACATAGTACATAATAATGACTCGACAACTTTTAACCACCATGGGCCAATTATTATAGGTACACACATATACATATGTGGCCGACAAAGGTTGACAGGATAGAACCGAGCGGTTCTATTTCAACACTCTACCAAACCCTTCTTTAGTGTTGTTTTCTAAGCTATTTGAGCTGTATGAGCCATCCTTTTCTCTTTTATAAGCACGCAATGCAGACACTTTTGTTCGTACTTATCTATCTTATCTTATAGACCTGGATCTATTTGGATACCCTAAATGGAGCTAAATGGAATATCTCGAGAACTGGATGGAACATCCCGAGAACTATATGCATAAGGGTTTTGAGAAAGTGGTCCTCCCCAAGGGTCTTGAGAGGTGTCCATTGAAGATTAACTCAACCGATTTCGATGAAAGATCTCTAAGGCTTCTCGAGTTTTGTCATGCATATGAACCTAGTCCCATGAGGCATATGTGACATCGAATGACCATATCTCCCGGAGGGATAATGCGATTTTCTTAGCACAAGATTCTCTGAAGCTCCTTGTATTCACAAGGAATAAATGAGATAGACCTTGGCAAGGTCTTGTGAACGCGAGCAACTTGTTGATTGACTTGAGATTTGTATGTGGTCATTCCAAGCGGAGCCGCATCTCGATCTCACATCTCTAGTAGGACTAATGAAGTTCCATGGTCTGTGGAAAATCATGACTTTGTCCTTCTGGTTCAGGTCTTCCTACACACTTTTGCATTACGAACAAATCTTTCCATGCACTAAGTGGCTAAAACCATAGCAACATATCAATCATGTTTCTTTGATTGGAGTAATCACCGCAAATGCCCTAGATAAAGCTCTAACAATCTTGTCAATTGGGAACTCAATGGATACAAGTGTACAAGTTGAACTAGTACCAAAACATCCATTTCAATTCTTCAAGGAATTCAAGATTTGGAGACCAATGTAAAGGATGAATGAATGGGTATTGGAAATGAAGACCATTGGGTTTTAACATCGGACCACCATAATTGCTATGGTAGTGGTAATGCCAAAGATGAAATGCTAAGTTGGGAGTGAGTTGGTTGCCCCGAATCATGTCGGAACATCCGGAGGGTACTTATGACTATTCCATGAATTTCTCTCATATCAACGGTGCAGAATGTGCTACGCATTGGTTCTTTGCACACATACATGTTGATAGAGGAAACCGGCTGCTTAGGTCCGGAGAGGAAATGCGCAAGAATATTTTTACTTCCTAGAAGATGTTTAGTGTCAAAAGAGTATTTTGATAACCATTATGCCCACCTTAGTAATCGAAGATGAGAAATTTGTTTTCGTTGGAATTTCAACATCTTGGGAAAGGAGGATATGTCTATTTCTACCAAAAAATGAAGTCCAATGAGATGAAACTCAAACTTATTGATTCCATACTTGATCGCGATGATCTCCTTGAAAGTAGAATGGTAATGGATTTACGTAGGTATGAACCGTCCACTTTTGTAAGCACAAATGTGATGCATACCATTAATTTCTTCAAGGAGAATGGCTGCCCACTATTTGTCACTTGCATCTATCCGCAATATTCTTTTGCCTATGGATGGGATTTGCAACGGGGAAGGTGTTGCAACATCTCTTGCAAATCGATAACCTGTTTTGGTCTGTTTTGGTCCCCATGGAGGTGCATTCTTCTTTAACATCTGTTGAAGCGGATCAAGTACTTTGGAGATCTTTAGGACAAAGTCTCGGATATAATTGACTATCCCAAGAAAGGTTTGCACTTGATTGACGGTTTGGTCCTTTGAGGGAAACTTCGCAATTCTTATTTAATATGGGGGCCTGGACAATAGATTCATGCTTTCAAATGCATTTCAAGGAACTTTATTCCTTTTGGGCAATGCTCATCTTCTTCCTGGGAAAGCATAATGCCATGCTCTTGCACAATCTCGGCGACCGAGTGAGGAGTTTATAGTGAGATTCTTCATCAACAACGTAGAGAAGGATATCATCTATGTAAATCAAGGCGTTTGCCAAAATTGACTGAAAAATTCTACACATGGCTTTACGAAATAGAGATGGAGCAGTTTTGAGTCCAAAAGGGAAAAAGCTTGTCCATTGAAAGTGCTAGTTGGGGATACAAAATCTAGTTTTTGGACGATCTTCCTGGATGAATGCCTAATTACCAAAATCTCGCTTTAAGATCAAACTTGGAATATATCTTAGCCTAAGCAAGGCTGAGGAAAAGGGAATTTTTATGAGGTAATGGGAATTTATCATCTTGGAGAAACTGGTTCAAAGGCTGATAATTAATTTCCAACCAAAGCTTGCTACGATTTTATTTTCTCATTTATTAACATAAAAGGCTTCAAAAGCCCATTGAGAATCGAGGCTTCCAGTGAGACCCTAAGCAAGCAATCCAGCACATTCTTGTTGAGCAAGGGCAAGATGTTCTTGGTTCCTCCTCATTTTTCTTAAATGGAAGTCTCACAAAGAAATCTGAATTTTCAAGAGAGAATGAGGACCGATTTGAGAGAATTGTGATTGAGACTCAAAACAACGGGATAAGAGGCTTTGGTAATGGAATCAAGGATTTCCATTTGGATGATTAAAAGTCTCCGAATATCCACAAACACTCGGAATTGATTTTTAAATTGTAAGCCAAGAGGTACAATCGTGAGTTGGGGGAGTTAAGCCAAAATATCCCAACCAATGATAAGATCCTTGCCTGGGGAATTGCAGCCAAGGAATTTTGTAGTGATAGAACATTGAGGGAGGATCCGGAATGTAATTGACTTGCTGCGAAATTTGGTTGTGAAGGGATCACCGAAGCAAAATTGAAATACCTTGTATAAGGTGTCCAAATTTTTTTGGGAGTACTTTGACATCCATAAGGGAAGCCACCACTCCCAGTATCTTTGAGGGCTATCACTTGGATGGGCTTATCAAGTTCCGAGATGAATATTTGAACAGGAATATAGGGAGAGTGAAAAAACCGAGGGTTGAACATGGAAGGAATCAAAAAAGAGTTAGGAAAGAAGGTGAAAATGTCACCTGGAGACTAATCATCCGAATAAGAAGAATAGGCTTTAATGGCATAAAGGGTTCCCGACGATCGTTCATCATCAATGGAAAATATTGATTCAATATCATCATCATCAAGAGAAATCCCCGTACTTTGCGCTATCTTTCGGATCATGTAACTACCTTGACGCTTTGCTTGAGGGCAGACTTTAGCAAAATGTCCTTTCTTGTTCCGGATATAACATCTGTCAAATTGGCTTTCTTTTGGGAAGAATGGGAAGAATGCTTTCTCTTTCAAAGAAATTTCATTTGCTTCGCCACGTCGCTTCTTGCCAAAAGAGAATTTCTTAAAGTGCATTTTCTTCTTATGACCTAAACAGGAAGGGTCATTGCAATCCTTAGAACACTTGATCTTTAGATCGGGTCTAGCACAAACCCTATCAAGATCTCGGTTCTCTCGAAGGTAGCTTTTGAAGAGTTCTCATTTGAAGCACATTTCTTCAAGGGCAACATGAGCTGCTTGTTGAAGTTCTCCAATCATAGCATCTGCTAAAGGTCTGCGTCTTGATTGCAAAATCTTCTCAACCGCTTGGTGATCTCTTTTGGGATGGAAGACAGAAAGATGGATTTGAGATTTAGGTTTGCACCAAGTAGGTAAAACAACTTGATCATTTCCTTAAAATATCAATCAAGATCTTTTCTAGCCATGGAACAAGCATTTTCGTTCAAAGAACTCTTTACTTCGAGCTCTTTGATGTCATTAGGTTGGGCGACAAAGAACAGATGAATAAGTTGAATAGCTTCATCAAAGCTCATTGTAAGGAACATGATCCGGTCTTGTTCTGGTGCAGCTTTCCACCAATCTTTTAGAGTTTCGGTGAATCTACTAGCAAACTCAAGAAGGAATTCGTAAGTGCTTGCTCTATAAGGTGCCAAGTAATCAACTAGGCATGAGATTCTTGGAGTTGCTCGGGCCGTTTATGATATGGAAGATCATCAATAGTGAAGTATGCCTTTGATTGTGAAGAGGTGGATGACCCAGTTGAATGAGTGTTTGGCATGTGAAGTACTTCGATTACGAGGCCATTTCTTCCTCTTTAACAATGGGATTTGTCACCATTATTTCAGCAGTAGGGTGGGAAGAGTCCTTAGATGAGTCGATTCGGATGAATTAGAATCGAGCCTTCAATGAGACCCCGAGCGAGCAATCTAGCAAGTTCGAAGTAGTACCCTTCCATAGCTAAAACAATTTCGGACTATGGAGGATCAAGATGAAGGCTTTGTTGCATCGGGAAGGTTCGGTTAGAGCCTTGGATGGGATTTACCCCGATAACATGACTATGGCAGAGATCGAGGAGATGGAAGAGCGAGCGGATAGCACCATCCAATTATCATTGTCCGACAAGGTGCTTCGTGAGGTCGTCAATGAAGAAATAGCTTCAAGATTGTGGTAAAAGTTAGAGAGTCTTTACATGAAGAAATCTCTTACAGCGAGATTATTCTTAAAGCAGCGTCTTTACGTGATGGAAAAAGGCACTCACATCCAAGAACATCTAAATGAATTTAATAAAATTGTAATTGATATGAAAAATCTAGATTTGAAGTTAGATGATGAAGATAACGCTCTAATTGTGTTATGCTCGCTACCGAGCTCGTATAAGATTTTTATGAAGTCTATGTTATATAGAAAAGAATCCATAACTCTTGAGGATGTAAAGGCCTCACCGAATTCAATGAAGATGTGTACAAAGCTGAATGCGAGTAGTAGTGCGAGATAAAGCCGATGGCTTAGTTATTAGGGAAGGTCGAATCATTGGGATAGACGCAGAGAATAGTAAAGGGTGTTCGAAATCTAGGTCAAGCCGTAACAAGAGAAAAGTTGAGTGTTACTATTATCATAAGTTCGGACACTATAAAAATGAGTGCCCTTTACTCAAGACTAAAGGGAAAAAATTGGTGAAATTTGATTCGACTAGTCCGGTGAAGGATAATGAGTCCGGTAATGCGGACATTGTTCTTACTATTTTGTTTCCGGATTATCGAATAGACAATGAATGGATTTTGGATTTGGCATGTTTATTCCATATGTGCTCAAATAGAGGTTGGTTCCACATATATGAGAAAGTCGGTGGTGGTTCAATTTTGATGGGTAACAATGCAATTTGGGTTTGTGGGTATTAATGGATCAAATATCATGACAATATAGTAAGAACTTTAATAGATGATAGACACATCCTAGATTTGAAGAAGAACCTTATTTCTTTGAGTAATTAGGATTTCCCTAAAAAAAAATATTTTTTAGAGGTGGGTTTTGAAGAGCTCAAAGGGCTCCTTGATTGTGATGAGAGGTAACAAGAAGAATGGTCCTTACGTTCTCCTCCAGAAGTACCATTGTGGGTTCTTTAAATATTTATCCTTTTCGATTCGGATAAATCAAGGTTGGGCATATGTAGTTGGGCCACATGAGCGAAAACCAATGGCTATCTTGAGCAAGCGTAGTTTACTCTGTGGGAGCATACAATCCCACATGACTTTTACGAGCATTGTGTTTACGTAAAACAACGCGAGTTAGTTTTAATATTAGGTGCACTCAACGAAGGGCATGGCTGCATTCACTTTGATTTGTAAGGACTTACATAGGTTACATCTAAAGATGGCGCAATTTATCTTCGACATTTATTGATGACTTTTCTAGTAAAGTCGGCTTTATTTCTTGAAGCATAAAGTAACATTTTTATACATTCGAGTGGAAGATGTTGATTGAAAATCAAACGGCAAGAAGATAAAGCGTCTCGGAACGTATAATGGTCTCAACTTTTGCCGAGGTGATTTTCACAAATTCGTGAAGATTTAGGATTGTTCGACACCAATAGTCAAGTATACACCTCATCAAAATGGGGTGGCGGAGCGCATGAATCGAACATTTTTGAGAGAGCTAAATGTATGCTTTCTAATGCTGGTCTTGAAAAGATTTATGGGTAAGTCATGAACACAGAATTTATTTGATAAATCGTTCTCCTTTGACCGTAATTAAATGTAAGACTCTAAACGAGTTACGGTCTAGTAAACCTTCGATTATTTCATTTTGAAAGTATTTATTTTTATTATCTGTAAAAGATGGTAATAACCTAGAGCCAAGAGAGGTATTTTCGTTAGATATGCAAATGGAGTTAAGGGATATAAATTGTGGTGTTCGACCCTTAGTACCAAAGTTTATAATGTTGGAATTCTCGATGGCGCAATCCTTTCCGCACGATGTACAGCAATAAAAACGTAATAAACGCAATGGAAACTAAACACAAACTTTTATACCTATCTCCGGAGGCGTCGTTCGTGCGTTTCAATCGAAAATCAAACATTACAAAAAATGGATACCTCTTAGCGACTTGAAATGACTTGGTTCGGATGTTCTTCAAGTTCCACAAGTATCGGACCTCTAGTTCGACACACCACCAATCGCACAATGTACGGTAAGACGAAACTCGCAGACGATCATCACCTTCGATTGTACTAGCAATCTCGTGAATACGTCACTCCACACTCTTGATCTTTCGGTCATAAAAACGAGTATGAAGAAAATAATTTTCTATTCTCGGTTCTTGATAACACGCACAAAGGCACACCCTCCCTATCGATTTTCAAAAAAACCGATACTCAAGAAGAAAATTGTTCCAAAGAACAGTTCTCGAAAAACTGAATTTTCTCTCTTCTAAAAAACATATTTTTTTCTTAGCACCCCCTCTATTTATAAGCACTTGGGGGGGCGGGTCATCCGAGCCCACTTGGGGCAAACTTGCTGATCGTGGTCGGTCAATAAACTTGCACAATTCGGATGTATCGGGCACATCATTATGTGTCCTTTTCGGGCATATTTGTGTATTATATGCATGTACGTTCATGACCTAATATATGAATTAAATCAAATTTTATTTAATTTAACTTCATCCAACCAATTCGATAGTCATGGTTGCAAACACATTTAGAGTATCGTCTTTCACACTTAACATCGTCATGTATTGGTTATTGTGTGTGACATCCCTACGCCCATCACTAAGCTAATAGTAGGACATGCACTAACACATTAGTACTATCAAGATAACTGATTATCCCGATCAACCTCCAGGTCCTACAAGTCATAAGTGACATCTAGTAATATATTATGGCTACCTAGACAATGTGAATGTGATAAGAACATCCGAACATGTTAGCTTTGGTTACGAGTGTAATTCAATCCTTCTCGTGTTACCATGTCCCGTCGAGCAAAGGCCATGGAATATTTGTCAAGTCACCAATTCGATCATATGCACAAACCTAATTGATATGCATTTATAAGAGACATTCTTGTTTACAACCTCGATCGAGAATTTTCAATGCGGTGTCACAATTAGATTGCATAGGACATCAACCTTGCATTTAACAAGGAGATTGATCTCATCATTGCGCACATGTGTAACTTCGAATGTGAATGAGCTTTGACCATCAAGTACGAGAGATGGATCAACAAACCGCGACTATGCGCACTTGTGAATCATAGTTATCCAACACACAAGTCAACATTGTGCCTCGGGTCTAAGGATTATTTACACATGACCAAAACATGAAAGATTTAGACATTGTCCACGCTCGAAACTTCCATGTTGCTAATCCTTCAATGTGTGTCACGTTCAAGTGAACTTGTCTAGAACCAACACATCTGTTCTAGCTCGGATATCGAATACCCAATGACTTGTGACTCATCATTCCCTTAAGTATCCAATACTTAATGGTGAAGCTATGAACACACCGGTCTCAATAGGATATTGATATCCACTCAAATATCTATTGACCAGGAATAGTTTAAAGATCTAGTATAACTGTGAACCTGTCACACATATTTTTAATACCTCAAGAATAGGTTCGATCACAACCGATCTTATGAAATCATTCATCTAGTTAATTTGGATAGATGAATGAACAAGTCTTTGTCATTCATTTAATATGAAACTAAAAGGACAACTAAAATCTGTTTGAAGATTATAGAAAACTCATATCGTAACCGCATGACCTTTTTATCGTATATATATATACATTCATATATATATATATATATAAATGTATATATATTGATATTAGGTTGAGCAATGTTACATTTTGAGGCTGCATCCTTTGAGTGAAAGGATGGTCGTGTCATTGCCCTATTCTTGTATGAATTGGGGTGTGACATTTGTTCGTATCGAGCATAGGGTTTGATCTCTATGGGTATATATAAGATGTTGTGAGATAGTGTGATAAAGTTTAATTCATTAGGCTATGAGGTACTAAGATGTACTCTTGCTCTTGGTTAATTATGAGCTCGACTCGGATCCACCGCTTGTCTCTCGTAGAAATAGGGGCAAGAGAGCTATGGACTTTGATTCCAGAGACATACCTTGAGATTTTAGAGGCAAAAGATGATACAAGAGCTGAATTTTGGGAATCAAGAGAGGAGAGCCAATAGCAACAGGCCAAAGATAATGTAGCTGGAGCTAAGGAGCCTAAGGGTGATGGAGGCTACACTTTTGCCCGGTTTAGAAAGGCGAAACCACCCACTAATGATGGAAAAATTGATCCTCTTGCAGCGGAACGTTGGATTAGAAAGATAGAGGGAATCTTCAGAGTTGAAGAGGTCCCCGAGGAGAAAAAGGTCGACTTTGCTACACAATATTTAGAAGGTGAAGCCGAGTATTGGTGGAAGGGAATGAGGTCAGCCTTTGGAGATGAAAATATTACTATCCCTTGGAAGGACTTTAAAGAGACTTTTAACGCCCAATTATTCCCTCGGTTGTTCTAGGCTCATATGAAGAATGATTTTCTACATATATCATAAGGTGACTCTACTATTATGGAGTATGTAGGCCACGTCAATCAAATGAGTAGATTTGCGGGACGTCCGGTGGCCGATGAAGGGGAGAAGGCTGAACACTTTGTGAGAGGACTCCGGCCGAGATTCGTTTTACATTTGTGTCTCTTTCATTACCAACTTAAAAGGACGTGTTGGAACGAGCAATCAAGATTGAATGAGAGATTTCTATCGGCGGTACTCGGGGTGCACCTTTGTATAAGAAGCCGAAATTCGCACATTTTCGGGAAAGTCAAGTAAGTGGTGGCATCGGACAAAGAAGCATTCACAATCGTGGAAAGGGAAGAGTCAAGTTATTGATGCTATTATGGTGTATTCGAGAAGTTTGAAGGAACATGAACAATAGTCGAGGCTTGTTTTACAAACTTTGCGTGAGAAAACGTTATATGCCAAGTTTAGTAAGTGTGACTTTTAGCTTGATCATGTTGAGTTCTTGGGCCATGTCATCTCAAAGGATGGTATTTCTATTGACCCAAAGAAAGTTGAAGCAATTGTTCGGTGGAATCGTCCTACAAATGTTAGAAAAGTAAGAAGTTTTCTTGGGTTAGTAGGTTATTACGGGCGATTTATGGAGGGGTTCTCCAAAATTGCTAGTCCACTTACTCGCCTAAATCGAGAAGGGCATCAAGTTCGTGTGGTTAGATCGGTGTGAGCACGAGTTTTCAAGAATTGAAGAGGCGGTTGATGACGGCTCCAATATTAACCTTGCCTTCGGGAATTGGTGGTTTCACTATCTATTGTGACGCGTATAAGGAAGGTCTAGGTTGTGTTCTTATGCGGGATGGTAAAGTTGTGGCCTATGTCTCGAAGCAGTTGAAAGCACACGAGAAGAATTATCCTTGCTCATGGCTTGGAGTTAGTAGCATTTGTACGTGCTTTGAAAATATGGTGACATTACTTGTATCTTTGAGAAATGTGAAGTTTTCATTGAACACAAAAATTTGAAGTACATCTTTACTTAGAAAGAATTGAACATGAGGCAAAGAAGATGGCTAGAACTCTTCAAGGATTATGACTTATCTATCAACTATCATCTAGGAAAGACAAATGTAGTAGCATATGCCTTGAGTCATAAATCTTCGGGGAACGTGGCAAGTATTGCTCACTTCTCAATAGTCTATTCTCGAGGATATGAGGAAACTAGAATTGGAGGTATTGATGCATCGGCTTGGTGCTCGGTTAGCTAATCTTCAAGTGCAGCCAACGTTGATTGATAGGATCAAGGCTAAACAAAATGAGGATCCTCGGTTGGGGAAAATCGAGAAGGCATAGAAGGCTGGGGGGCAACTAGATTTCGGTATCCATGTGGATGGATCATTGAGGTTCCATGGTCGGCTATGTGTTTTCGATAATGCGGGATTGAAAAAGGAGATATTACGGGAGGCTCACACCACTAGATACTCTATTCATCCGGGAAGCACTAAGATGTACGGGGATTTGAGAAAAAATTTTTGGTGGATCAACATAAAGAAAGATATTGTCAAGTTTATTGAGCAATGCCTGGTTTGTCGGCAAATAAAGATTGAACATCGAAACTAGGTAGACACTACATCCACTCGAGGTACCTAAATGGAAATGGGAACATATGACCATGGACTTTATTGTCGGCTTCGAGGACGCCTAATGGTAAAAATGCTATATGGGTGATTGTCGATTGATTGACTAAGTTAGCACACTTCTTGTCATATCGATTTGGCCTTTCGGTGGAAGACATGGCAAAGCAAGTATGTGAATGAGATAGTCAAGCAAGTATGGGGTTCCGGTGAGCATTGTTTTTCATAGGGATCCCCGATTTGTGTCTTAACTTTTGGAAGAGTTTACAAGGGGCGTTGGGTACCTCAAGACAGCTTTTCATCCGCAAATAGATGGACAGTCGAGAGAGGACGATTCGACACTAGAGGATATGTTGAGATCATGCGTTATTGACTTTGGTGGTTCGTGGGATGAATATATACATCGGCGGAGTTTTCTTATAATAACGATTACCACTCTAGTATAAATATGGCTCCTTTTGAAGCCTTATATGGTCGAAAATGCGAAGTCCTATTTGTTGGGACGATGTTGGCAAGAAAAGACTAACCGACCACGAGTTCATACAACGATCGGAGGAGAAAATCGGAGCGATCCGAGAGCATTTGAAAGGCTGCTCAAAGCCGACGAAAAGTTATGAAGATATCAAAAGGCGCAGCATAAAGTTTAATGTGGGAAATCATGTATTCCTAAAAGTGTCACCTATGAAGGGTATTATGAGATTTAGCACTCGTGGAAAGTTGAGTCTAAGATATGTAGGACCGTTCTTGATATTAGAGAAAATTGGCGAAATGGCTTATAAACTTGCTTTGCCACCAGCATTATTTGGAGTGCATAATGTGTTCCATGTATCCTTATTGCGAAAATATGTGCCGAATTTCGAACATGTATTGGATTTCACTCTTTTGAGATTAAGGGAGAACTTGACATATTAAGAGCAGCCTATCTGGATCGTTGATAGGAAAGATCAAGTGTTATGACGGCGAACTATCTCTTATGTTAAGATTCAATGGCGGAACCATCCGAAAGAGTACCCACTTGGAAGCTTGAGGAGGAAACAAGACGCAAGTATCCTCACTTATTTTGAAGTTGAGGTAAGTTCGGTTATTCAAATTTCGAGGACGAAATTTTTTTTAAGGAGGGTAGAATATAATACTTGTATTTTTTTTACTACGTCAACAAGGTGGTGGGACCCACCTTTAAAATAAAATAATAAGAAAAGGGGCTTCTTGAGTCTTCCACTCCACGGCTCATGCATAGAAAGGAGGGGAAAAGAAGAAAAAGAAGAAGGAGTAGGAGGAGAAGAGAGGGAAAAGAAGAAAAGAGAGGGGGTTCTCATGTTGCCTTGCCAAGCTATCCCAAAGATCGATTAACGGCCTCCGGTAAGTGTTCGCGCCTCTTGTCCCACCTATCGAAGTGATTTTCGCGTTTGGGGTAAAAATTCAGATTTTGGTTGAATCGGAGTTCTTTGTGTCGGATTTTAAGGTCATTTGGCTTTGTTTTTGTATGGAAATGAAACTTTAGGATGAAAGCCGTAGGATTTGTGAGATCTTAATTTGATGCTATGGTTTGCCGGAACAAGTTTTTCAATTCTAGTGTGCTACTTGTACAAGTGCAAACGGTAGACTTTGAAGGCTGATTTCTTTAGTTTCGATCGTCGATTTGGCCATATTAAGGATATTGTAGTACATCGAATAAGCTTCGTGTAGACTATAAGATCACTTAAAACGGAGCTCGCTAGAGGAAGATATGGCCCGAGAGATTTCGACGCGCGCAATGAACAGTGCGTGACAGAACATGTTGCACCCATTCTTGCTAATTTTCGAATAGATTCTAGTCAAGCCGTGTTGGAGGTTTTTTAGTACATTAAAATATCTTTCTTTAGACTACAAGTTTGTTTAAATCGGAGCTCGGGTAAGAGAGTTACGGTGCGTTTAAGTTTGTCGCGCAAGGCTGCGTGAAGGGTACAACGTCCGCTATGGGCGATCGTTTTGTTAATGCGTGGGTGTCACCTCGGTGACAAATAGGCCTTTTTTCATTCGAGTCATGCTTTGGGGTAGCATATTTGTGACACCCACCACTCTCTCTCCTCCTTTCTTCCCCCCACGTGATTTACGCCACTCACACACACACACTCTCTCTCTCTTTTATTCCCTCCACTCCCCCACATGATTATCCCTTCCTTTCTTTATCTCCATTCACTCTCTCTCTTTCCCCCTTTTTTTCTTTTGTCTGCCGCTTGCTCCCCCCACTTGACTCCTCTTTCTTCTCTCCTTCTTCTTCTTCTTCTTCTTCTTATTCTTCTCTTCTACGATCGTTGTGACATCGCCCCGGCTCCGCGAAGTCCGAGCTTCCTCCGCTGTGAACCGCCGACCTCGTGCCGGTTGTCGCTGCGCCACCTCACTTTGGCCTCGCGTTGCCGCCACTTCAGCCCGAGACCACCCACGGCCCATCCACCCCGCGCGCCCAAGCTACCTCAAGCCCGAGACCTCGTCCCGTGAGCCACCGTCGCCGTCCCCTTAGCCTCAACCTCCAGCTCACCCGAGACCATCCCCGCGACGCGCGACCTCACCCCGAGCAGTGGTCTTCCCGAGCCCCTTAGCTAGACCTCTTACGTTCGTCGCCCGAGACCCACTAGATCCGGGTGTTCCGGCCGTTGGAATCGCAGCCCCGTCGTCGTCCCGCGAGCACACAATCGAAATTTCCGTTCGGTGAACGAGTACACGTGAACAGTACGGGAGTGAACAGTGTTCGGGTGAACAAGTGCCTCGCCGACCGTGAACAGTGTTTCCGGCCGTGAACAGTAACTCCGGCGGTGAACAGTATTTTTCGACACCGGTCTCAAAGTTCGTGCCGAAGAATTTTCAAGATTCTCCGATCGTCGTTGGGCCAGGCCGAGTTCGTATCGCCGTCGCTCGAGTTGAGACCGCCCGAGCTATTGAATTTGTGAGTTGACCCTAATCCTTGGTTAGGGCGCTAATTGCGCCTAGAATTAGTTAGCTAGTCGGTAGGGAATTTAGGTAGATTTGATTATGGTCGGATTAGTTAGAAACCCGGTTTAGGCTAAATGACCATAATCGATTAAGTTAGAATTGTTTGTGGCTAATTGTTGTTAAACAAATTTGATTGTATGTTGTGATTTGATCGCGAGCGAGCGATACGTTAAGAATGAGCGATCGATTGGCAATTTTAAATCAAATTGGCTAATTAATGAATTTGGCACGAAATTGAGCCTTATGGGGCGAATTGAAATGGCTTATTCGTGTGGAATTGATGATTGTGTTTTGGGGCGGTTCGCCTCGTTGAAATGCTCGTTGAGTGGATTGGTGTTGTTTGGGGATTAATTGTCCCGTGTGACCTTGCAATATCTATTTGGTAGTTTGCATTCATATGACCGTGTGCAGCATCAAAGATATAATTTGGCATTAAAATGGCCTTGGCCGAGTCGTTGAAGCACGTTGTGTGAGCATCCGGCCTAAATCAAAGAGAATAAATTGATTGATGTGTTGGGTGTCTTGCATGGTCATATGAAGGAACGATGATGGGTTTTTCCTGGCAAGTGCGTTTTGTACAAGGAGTACACATTGTACCATTTTTATATGGGACCACACGACTTGCCGAAGCACGATAATTCATGCCCCGTATGGTACGTACGGTTTTAAGGGATTATCGGATGCCGATCGCAGCTTGTGATGGACCGAAGCCCCGTATAGGGATGCCTACTTGCCGTGCCGTGCAGGTTGCACTGGATACACCGCTTGTAGTAGCCGTTGCCGAGAGGGAAAAGGAACATAGCCCTGTCTGCCGGAAGAATGCGGGATCGCATTAATTGTGAGAGTCGATCACGCCGGTAGCGTGGATCCTCGTCATTGTGGCGCCGAGAGCGCGATCATCGTTAATAAATGGACTTGTATGGTGTCCAAGTGCATGCTGGTGAGTGTGATGCGTGTTCGGTTGGTTGTCGATGTGGCTGTTGAGTGGAGTCAAGCATTGCATTATGTGTGGTGAAGGCCGGTAAGTATGCGTGTGGGTGATTATTTCCATGTGATATGATTGTTGGATATATGGTTATATCGTGATTTTTTTATAATGCTCGTGGTTAGGATGTTTTGGGCGAATCAGTATCCTAACCGAGCTTAGGCTTGATTCATCGAGATTTATATCTCACCCCGTTGTGGGAACCATTTTTCGGGCCCCAAGTGATGGAGCTTTATGGATACCAAGGCCAGGTTATGAGGGTAGTCTTTTGGAGTAGATGAGAAGTAAATCTTATCTCGAACTAGTAACCTTTTGAGGTCTTAGTGAGCTGCCCCGAAGTGTGGGGTTGTATGTATTTACGTAGCCCAAGAGGGTTAAGACTCATCTACTGTCCCGTAATCGTGGATGTTACTTTTGACTATTTTCCTTGGTATGTATTTCCTGCTATGCTATCCCTATTTGTTTATATGTTGTGCGGGAGTAAACCGTTTCCGCATGCGTATATAATCGAAAGGTCGATAGCGCGCACTGGGACGTTATCCTTCGTGACCTCGTGGCGATTTGGTAGGGATGTCGCGGGCTCGAGAGTCGGGCGTGACAATATTATTCGTTTTTGACACCGTTTTTCATATATTTGATAGGAATACGTGTGCGTCAATTTGAGTAACCACCGTAGAATGGTTTTCTACTTCTCCAGGTGAGTGATTCTATTTCTTCTTTGTATTTGTAAACTCATATTTCAAAAATGATAATACTAAGAATGTTATGATTTGAGAAAATAGCATTATTTGTTGCATAAAACATGATTAAACATTTCTTGTTGTTTGGTTCTATTTGATACGGTTTGCGAACGATTTGGGCTTCGATTTTGAGTTGATTCTGCTACATATTGGTTATGAGGAGGATTTTGTTGTTTGATTATGTGGTGCTCAAGATACCTATGAACCTAGTTGAAGGGTTTGTAGGTATGTGCATACTATTTAGAATATCCTTGTGGGCCGAGCCATCTCGCATTATAGGTGGAGACCTTGCCAAGAGAGGAATCTTGATCGTCTTTTGTCATAGGCGTTATACGTAACCATGGTTAGAATCTTGAACATGAGATTGGCCAATGAATAGACCATTGACATGTGATTTGATGAGATTAGTCAATAGATAGACCATTGATACGTGTTTTGATGAGATTGATCGAGTGGATTAGACCATTGATGTATGCTTTGATCATTATCATCCGACATGGATACTTTTGCTATGAATATATTATGTTAAGATAATGTATAACTTGTTTTCATTATAATGGTTTGATATGTTTAGAGCTTCATGTAAATATCTTACATTTTGAATATTAAATGTGCATAGTGATTGTTCGATCGGTTTAGAAGAAATGTATTACTCCTTTGGGCCATGTTAGCTCATTCCTTTCATCTTTTTTTGTCTTTCGGGTTCAGCGAGTTGCCGGTAGGACGTGAGAATAACGTTAGCTAAAGGATTTTTTTTTTTTTTGATAAGGGAATTTTTGCTACGGAGTGTCCGTAGGTGTGTTGAGCTTTGGAGATAACTCTTTTGATGAATGTATGTATAAATCTGTTTGAAGATTATAGAAAACTCACATTCAGAATCGCGTGACTTTTTTATTGTGTATATGTGAATGTATATATATATTGATATTAGGTTGAGCAATGTTACATTTTGAGACTGCATCCTTTGAGTGAAAGGATGGCCGTGTCATTGCCCTATTCTTGTAGGAATTGGGCTGTGACGATTCGAGTGAGTTGTCAATATCGGAATGCCGACTGTGATATATAGGATGGCTGATGATGACTTGGAGGACTTGATTGCATCTTCAACCAAAGAATTAGGACTCTATTGAATTAATTGAAAATGTTTAGGATGTAACTGAAATCTGTATATCAAGTTAGAAAACTCCATTAGCTCGAGCTCGAGAAACAGCACAACGAAGTTGAAGCCATCTCATACCTTCCAGGCTTTCGTGACATGTTGAACGTGTACTCCGTGGAATCCATAAATAAATATATTCTTCCCCATCATGATCAAAACCAAAGGTGGTATTCCTTGCAACCTTCGTGATGTAGATACAGACTCCTAGAGTTCTAATTATTCCGCTATCACCATTAGGGAGGCACCATTTCATCTGGTTCAGTGTAACTGTAGATGAATACTCCATTGTCGTCCCAGGCTCCATTCTTTACTAGGGGTGAGCAAAACGGACCAACCGAACTGTGTAAACTGGCCGGTTCAGACCGGTTTCCAGTTTCGGGGGAACCGGACTACCCGGACTGGATCGATTATTTTGATTATTTTTCTTAAATATAAACAAAATGTTAATTGATATAATAAAATTAAAATCCGTGTTGTTCACCCCTATTAATAATCCATCGGTGCCATTGGACCACCTTCCTAATTCTTGGGTGCGACCGAGAACTAATCACCTCTGCGCTTCCCACGAATGGTCTCATGGAGAGTGCATTGCTGGGGAAGCTTCTTGCAAGCCAATAACTATAAATCTGTCTTCTGACCTGCAAAGCAAGTTCCCAGTTCCAGCTTAAAAGATTGCATCTGCAGGAAGAAGGAAGCCCGCTCTTCTTAAAAATCTCATTTTTCAGATTCTCGGACCACTACATGATTCCGCGCCACGAAGACAGCAGATCCTCCAGCACCTCTCTCTTCCCCTCTTGAACAGCAGTGTCCTTCGCAATGACGTAAAGTTCATCAGATCCTCCATCAACATCAGAGCAAATAAGAGAGCGTCTTTGGACATCCGTTGAGGCTGGCAGATACAGTGCGTCGAATAGGAATAACCTGTGTGTCCCATTGACTTGAAAACTCGTAACAGCGCAAGAAACGTTATCTGGGGTACACTGAAAAATGATATCGATGCTCGCAGCAAAGGCAGGTCGCTCTCGCTCGACTCGAACACTGTTGTGCCACTGTCATGGCTAGCTGCCGAAAGGTTCATTTCGGGATGCGATGCAAGTATCCAGAAACGGTCATGCTCACGCCGGAAGTGTAAAGGAATTGATATTGCAGGTACAATTATAGGTCACAAGAAAGATGAATGGTATAGAGAATTTAAAGGTGCTGGAAAGGTAAATTTGCAAAAAAATTTGGATATATAACATTAAAATTGAAAGATCAGATGTTTTGTAATTGATTGGCGAAGCTTTGCAACGTTTTCGTGGTGCTCCTAATAACCAACCAATGGCAAGTGATTCTCCTTGTGTGAGATCCTATTTCATTGGGAGCTTGATGAGTCCATTCGTCTACGCATCTTGCTTTTACTGTTATATTGAAAGTTACTCTAGTATGGCTTGACGGGTTTATTTCTGTCTTTTTTCAATCTTTTTCATGGCTCGATAGATAATTTCAAAAACTAATAAAAAAAAATTTCCGTGTTTCAGAATACGGTTAACCAACATGTTAACTAATAGACTGCGATAAATTGAATCGGATTTTGTAGTTGGTATTTATATTCCGTGTTTCATAACTTCTGTATTATTTGCTCTCGATGACTTAACTGGCGATCTTTCTAGTTATCAAATGTTTTCTTCTTTCGACCAAACTTTGCTCTAACGAGGAGCTTACCACTTGCGGATAATAACTAGGATTTAGTAAGTTTTTTATCGTCAACAATCTGATTTAAAGTAAAAAAAATTTCGATCCGCATCTACTATTTGACCCTTGCCAGTCATTAATTATTCATTAACCTAGCTTGGCTATTAACGCTTATTCTACTTGTAGCTACTTCTACCTTTTTTTTAACCATTTATACAATGACGTCATGCATGAGGTCCATGGTGCTGACAAATGTCTGACCACTTCTCTCTTTCTCTTCTCTCTTGCTTATTCTTGGATTGGATGTAATTGGAATTTGCAATAATGCAGCTAATCTGTTCGATGCGTTGACTCTACGAGGGGAACGTGTGTTGGTTATGCTGCTATTATTATTGTTATCCGATGTTCCTTGGCATCAACTGGGTTGACTTTGAAGCTCCTTGGACAAACCCTGCTTCCATGACGAGCATATTTGATCTGTCACGATTCAAGAATGAAGTATATTCCACATGGGTTTGGGCTCATAGATTGTCAAAGTCATGACTGATTGGCATCCTGATATTCCCTGACTCGCTAGATAAGACCTCGATTATAAATATTATACCACTTTCTTTTGGTATTTTATTGGTGATGCCACATTCTGCTGATGTATGCACCATGTTATTGGAACAAATGAATATGTATATCTCCCAATTACCCTCTCAAGATAACCGGTGGTTGTGCCTTGCTGTTCTTAGATGCCGTGTTCTACCATCTAATGCCACTGCCTTAGCCTTGAAGTCTCTACATTTATTTTCTTTTATGTGTGGATTGAATTCGTGACTCGTTGTTTAATTGGTGTTCAGTGAAAATAGGTGTGCTAGTTAATACTTGTGCAATGAATCTGTGGCGCAGAGGCTTTGCCATGCTTAACTTCATAGCGGTGTACAGACTACAGGGGCAGCCCTCACATCCATGTGGAACCAAGCTGATCCTGTGTGCATATAAGGGTTATTAGTTTGTGATGCAGCTTTTATGAATAGTTCACCCCGATGGAACCACATTGATACTTGTGTTCTTGTTATTCCTATTTTCACTTTTTTTGCGAGAAGCTTAATGAACAAGTTAAAGTTACTAATTCATTCCAAAGGAGGAATTGCCCTAGTTATCTTGAGCTTGGTCTGTTATTTGGGGATGTATTGCCTATTTCACAAAGGGAAGAGGAGATGTAAGAGGCGACAGAGAAGCATGACACATATACCAGCCTGAACTACTTAGCGGTTTCATGCTTTGATTTGAAAGAGAGAATGCCAGCTGCTAGAATATGGAGGTCAACTCCCTAATTTTTATTACTTGAGAAGGCATAACACATGTACCTAAAATTAGATTTTGGAGACTAACTTAATCTTGATCACCTGACGCAACTCTCCACCGTCCCCTGCCATCTTGAAAACCAAGTTATTTTATCAGTTTCATGTTCCTTATGCTGCAAGCATATAAATGATGTATCTGATTACTTCATCTTCATTTGATAGCAGTACCTTTTGTCTATATATATCATAAGCATATACTATCCAGTTTTTCTGCAGAGTTGAATTTGTTCCCACACTCGCACTTATGGCCGAGCTAATTGGGACAGAATCCGATGGAATAGAGTCGATTAGGAAGGAGTTATCAGAGCTAGGAAGAAGCCTCAGATCATCGTTTCGACTTCAAGGTTCGAGTCATCAAAGCATTTCATCTGTGAGCACAACAAAAGATGATATTAACGATGAATATGATCTACAATGGGCTGTTATTGAGCGGTTGCCAACTTTTGAGCGCTTGAGGTCATCACTGTTTGATAAGGAGAATGATGGAAGGGCGGTTGATGATAAAGGAAAGAAAGTGGTTGACGTTACCAAGCTTGGTGCAATGGAACGTCATTTTTTGGTGGAGAAGCTCATCAGGCATATAGAGAATGACAACCTTAATTTGTTGCGCAAGATTAGAGACAGAACAGAAAAGTAAGCTTATTCTTCTCCTCTTAATAATGGGAGTTGCAAATATGTCCAGAAAATTTAATGGATACAGAGTTGCCTAGAAACATGACAAATCTGTGTGAGCCTAAAATATTTGTGCTGACCTAAACGGCATGAGAGGCTGAAAGTTCGTTAACAGATGACAAATACACTTCTGTTCATAGGTACATGCTTGAATTTGATCTAGGTAAGAGGGCACATTGTGCCTGTCCCATACTGGCCATCTTATTTGTATGAGGATTTGCTTTTGTATTGTTTTTATTTCTTCCTTTGTTCCTCAAAACTGATCCTACAGTTTTTATATCTCATGTTGTAAGGAAAAAATTGCTGTTGAACTGTTTTCCACAGGGTTGGTGTAAAATTGCCCGCCATAGAAGTTAGATATCTGAATTTATGTATTCAAGCAGACTGTGAGATAGTTCAAGGAAAGCCCCTGCCCACCCTCTGGAATTCTCTAAAAAGCATGCTTCCTGTGAGTACCTTTCATGTAGAGTAGATGTAGGAATTCTTGCTAAATCCTTTTGGCTTCTTTCTGATCTCCATTAATGAACAAGCAGCTGAATATGCAAGATTGAATCCAATAACATGTGAACTGCTTCCCAACTTGTATGTATATACCGTCACCAAATATATTTGCAAGTTCTTAACTCCCGTCATTTTGCATGTACTTACTTTATGCTTAAAAATCATCAAGCTAAGAAGTTACTTGTCCTTCTTGAAGAGGTTAAGGAAGTGTTGTTGATCATTTCTCACACTCCTTTCAACTAATATTACTGCTAATTACTGCTAATTAGAGGCTATACATAGGTAACTGCAGCAAAACAATGTATATCTTCATATTCTAATTTGCCAACACTTTTTTTTTCCTACATCCATTCTTTCATCCTTCCGCTGCCATAACACTCGTCATGTTATGCTTTACTTTGTAATAAGACTGAACTACACCTAACCATTCTGTGTGCTGCAGAAAAATCCGTTGAAAATTTCAACGGATTTTTCTGGCACTATGTCAATTGCCTTAAATGGTTGCGGCTTCCTACGACTCACTAATTCAAGTCCATTGGAACTGTTATACAGGGTATTCCTGCAATGCCAGGTTCAGAGTTGCGTAAGGCCAAAATAAGCATCATCAAAGATGTCAGTGGAATTATAAAGCCCGGAAGGTTTGTTATACTCTATCCGCTCTTCCAATCTCTCTGGATGATCTCTGGAAAATTGTGCCTCATCCTTCATCCTTTAAGCAGTCCTACTGTCTTCAACTGTTTTATTTGCATCTAGCTGTAATTGTTAGCATCGCCTACGCACAATTTAATTTCCAGGCTTGATGTTGGCTTTAAAAGGCTAAATACTTAGCTTTTACAACGAGCATATGAGTGTTGGCTGATTGTTTATATTTGAGAGCAGTGTCAACCATTAGGGATTCACAGCATACTTGCACACAGTGAAAAGTGTTATGAAGTTCGGAAAGCTTGCCAACATCACGCATTTATTTCAAGAAAGCCATGATCCCAACACTTCTATTATAGAGAGAAGCACAAGCTTGATGATATGAATGTTCATGATATTTGTTGTCCCTTTTCTTGCCTCAGAGTGACTCTACTGCTTGGACCTCCGGGATGTGGGAAAACTTCCTTTCTAAAGGCCCTTTCAGGGATTCTAAGCAAATCGCTTGAGGTTTCATGCTTGCTCTATGCTTAAGAACTTCTATGTCGAACTGCACTAGGCTTAACAGCAATACCAACACACTGCATGTATGGCTTACAAATGACATGCAAACTGAGACTGAATGCAGCTCAAGAGAACACATGCTCATACAAATTCCTCTTTATTTGAACAATTAAGAGTATCCTCGCAGATGTGGATTCAGTGAGTTTTCATTTAAGTCAACACTGAAGAACTTGGTGCTATTCTATTTCACGAAAGGGCTTGAAGGGTGCTGAGAAGTGAGATAGTATTATGTGTGTTGCTTCTTTGCATTTCATACCTAATTGGAACAGAACTATTTTGTAATTTATGGGTAGCTAAAGGCACAGAACTTGAAGTTTACAGTAAGCTAAATCAGGAACAGTCAAAACATCCAGAAGCTCTTATTTGTCTGTCTTTGAGTTTGATATTCTCACCTGTTCCCTCTATCATCTGATAGGTCACTGGAACAATTTCATATAATGGCCACAAGCTTGACGAGTTCATCCCCCAAAAAACATCTGCTTACATAAGTCAATATGATCTGCATATTCCAGAAATGACTGTGAGGGAAACAATGGACTTCTCAGCCCGTTGTCAAGGTGTTGGAAGCAGAGAAGGTATCTATATATCCTTCAAAGTGAGTGTAGATCTGTCACTAGGAAACTGTGTTAAACAACCATCTTTTTGTTTTTGTGTTTGCAAAGACATCATGATGGAGATCAGCAGAAGGGAGAAGGAGGCAGGAATCATTCCAGATCCTGATATAGATACTTACATGAAGGTGCGTTTAGTAGCATTCTCCAACTTTTTTCTCCCAAGCAACTTCAAGATGCCATTTGAGTCTCCTGTTTTGTAGCTGGAAAAAAGCCAAATTCAATCTCAGTATTGAATCGTTCCTAGAGGCTGAGGAGTTGCAACATCATAGTTTTGTTGTTTTGTTGGAAGACAAATTTGTGACTTCTGCACTGTATCGTATTAAAGGGGTGTAAGCTGAGTTTTAAGTATAATTTCAACTGTTGAGTGGTGGGTAACAGTGAGTTGCTGTGCACTTATTATTATTATTATTATTATTTTTTGGGGGGTGGGGTGGTGGAACAATATTTGATAACTGGGATGGCCGGGCTGTAACATCAGCATTAATTGGTTTGGTTCTTAGCCTAGTTAGTAGAAGTTCTACTTTGGGTGTAATGCAATCAGTGCAGTTAACAGTAACAGATTCTTGAAACATAATAAGTTAAAACCATGCCATTAGGTTATGGTTAAGGAATGGAATAGTGTGTGTGGCACAGGCAGAAAAAGAAAACGAGGATTTAAGTCCCCGTAACTAGCTCAAACGATCCCATGTTTGGTCCCCATCCTGTTTTAGGCTCACGTCTCACTGGATCCATTGGATTAATGAGGCATTTACTGTGCCCAGGTCTACCAATCCAATGTGAGCTTGTCATGAACAAAGGAAATATGCTTTTTCTATAGTCCATTTCTTTTATGACTTGTAAGTTGGACGTAAATTACATTCACTGAACTGCATAATCTCTTACAAAACTATTTGCCACTTCTAGAACTTCTGTCGACAGTAATCATGCCTTGTTTACCAGGCAATTGCGGTCAAAGGACTTAAAAGAACGCTTCAGACAGACTATATTTTAAGAGTAAGTTCTTTAACTGAGTTGACAGTCAAAGTTTTCTGTACCTCAAATGTTTAAGCAAAAACTTCTGTTTATGTCATCAACTTTTTCACAGATCCTTGGGCTGGATATCTGCACAGACACATTGGTTGGAGATCCCATGAGAAGAGGCATATCAGGTGGTCAAAAGAAGAGATTGACTACAGGTAGTAGAATGGAAAAATGCTGGCAGATACAGCAAATCTGACAAAGAATAAACTTCTAGATTATTGTAGTGAAACCATGTTTCAATGTCATTTCAGTTCTTCGCTACTTGAAATTCCAAAATCTTATCTGACAAGCCGACATTCTGGTAAATATTGTACAGCGGAGATGATTGTTGGCCCAAATAAAGCTCTATTCATGGATGAAATAACGAATGGATTGGACAGTTCGACGGCCTTTCAGATTGTTTCTTGTCTTCAGCAACTAGCACATTTAACTGATGCCACTATACTGGTTTCACTTCTTCAGCCCGCGCCAGAAACATTTGATCTTTTTGATGACCTTATTCTGATGGCTGAAGGGAAAATTGTGTACCAAGGCCCTCGTGATCAAGCTCTGAAGTTTTTTGAGGATTGTGGATTCAGGTGTCCCGAAAGAAAAGGGGTTGCCGATTTCCTCCAAGAGGTAGTAAACACCAAATAGATCGTGCAGTGCAAGTTAGCTTCCTTTATTGACAATTTATTATGTTGCCTATTCACATGCAGGTTATATCTAGAAAAGACCAAGCACAATATTGGCAGCATCCCGAGCTACCGTACAGTTATATATCAATCGATATGTTCTGTAGTAAGTTCAAGGAATCTAATAGTGGGATGAAGCTAGATCAGGAGCTTTCAGACACATTTGATAGGTCCAAAAGCCACAAAAATGCTCTTTCTTTGAATGTATACTCTCTGTCCCGATGGGAACTTCTTAGAGCATGCATGGCAAGGGAACTTCTTCTCATGAGGAGAAATTCGTTTCTCTATGTTTTCAAAACAGTACAGGTGAAAATAAGCTCTCATACATCTCGAGCAGCTTTTATTATGTGTGTCTCTTCCAATTTCCATGCCTATTGAAGTCCAATTTCTAATCAATCTCCATGATTTCATATATAAACGGAACTTTAGAAGTTGATTATTGACGTTTCTTCATGCAGCTTATTTTCATTGCATCTATCACGATGACTGTATTCTTGCGGACTCGGATGGGAATAGATGTTTTTCATGCCAACTACTATATGGGCTCTCTGTTTTACGCGCTAGTCATACTCCTCGTTGATGGATTACCAGAATCGACATTAACTGTTGCAAGGCTTGCAGTTTTCTATAAACAAAAGGAGCTGTACTTTTACCCTGCTTGGGCTTATGCAATTCCAGCATCTATACTGAAACTTCCTCTTTCACTCCTGGAATCTGTGGTTTGGACATCGCTTACATATTATGTGATCGGATATAGTCCTGAGGCAGGCAGGTGAGTTGTGACAAGAGTTCTTCCTTATACGACCTTCCATTACCTCCTCCTTAAACTTCTGCTACATTGTCAATATCCTCTATAAAATCTTATTAGCATTTTACTCATAAGTAGTGACTTCTGTTGTTTTATGCTTATTTATGCAGGTTCTTCCGCCAGCTAATACTTTTGTTCTCTGTGCACTTGTCCTCAATATCCATGTTCCGTTTTCTGGCCTCAATCTTTCAAACTGTGGTTGCTTCCACCACAGCTGGTAGTTTTGCAATTCTGATGGTGATGCTATTTGGCGGTTTCATCATCCCAAAATGTAAGGATGTTAGAATATCTATTCGGTTCGGTTTTGGATAAACAAGTGAGGCTTAATATTTCTCCTTCTCGCTGCAGCCTCTATGCCTGCTTGGTTGAAGTGGGGTTTCTGGGTCTCTCCAATATCATATGGAGAAATCGGACTTTCTGTTAATGAATTTGATGCTCCACGATGGAAAAAGGTGAGGGGCTTGTAAATTGAGAACAAGTATTGGGCTGCTGTAGCTCGAAATACAAGAAGACACTTAATTCTATCATATGGAGAAATCACTTAACCCATTTTATTCTAGAAAAGTATTTCAACATGTTAGTGCTGTTAATTAGCTAAACCAGCTTGGCTACTAAAATATTCTCTTCTTTGTGGTGTTCTTAGTGCGAGGACAAGAAATGAGTCGAGCTGTTTATAGATCTGAGGGCCTCAGTTAACAGATAGATGTTGATAATCTTTAGATTCTATGATTTTATTCTGGTAATTTATCTTTGCTAACTTCTTGCTTGAAATCAGAGTGTCTCATTAATGATCATCAACTCATCCAGTTAACTGACTTTAAGACAACACAATTTCTGGAGCAATGATCATATCCACTCTATAATATTTTGGTACTCTGTACTCTATTGGAAATGAAAAATCCTTTCGTTAAGAAGCCGTGGGTACAGTTTTGCAATCCACTGGCAGAACTAAGTTCCTCTGCATTTCTCAATGCATTTTTAACTTGTTTTTGCTTAAATGACCTGTAGATTCAACTAACTTTTTCATCTTTTAATGCAATCGGACTTGTTCTTGCTTTAAACGCATATTCACAGATATTGTCCAGAAACACTACAATTGGGCAAGCAACTCTTGAAAGCCGAGGACTAAACTTTGATGGGTATCTATTTTGGATATCAGTTGGTGCCTTATTGGGGTTTACCTTACTGTTCAACATAGGTTTCACTTTGGCCTTAACTTTCTTGAAGCGTAAGTTGGTCATTTGTGCATCTAGACTTCACTTTTTGGAGCATTAGTGCCAAGGATGCTCACGAAATCACTTTAAAACTTACAGCTCCGGGATCATCACGTGCTATTATTTCACGTGAGAAATACTTGCATATGCATAAAACTGAAGATTCTCATGACAGTATAAAGCATGAAGAGCCAAAGAAAGTTTCTGCTGGACCCGTGCAATCAAGAAATGGTCAAGTCCTTAATTCTCTTGTATGCAATTATATTCGCACACCAATTAGCTTTGATGTTCCTTCAACCATCATTAAAATTGGCTTTTTTACTGCACAAACAGGCAGGATGGTTTTACCTTTCACACCATTGACACTCGTGTTTAAAGATGTTCAATACTACATAGACACCCCTGTGGTAACCATTCGAACCTTTTTCTCATCCTGAAGTTGCTAGATTGAGCCTTCTGGATCCATTGAATGATGTTGTCTCTTTCTCACTACATTCTTCCTTTGCGGGTTCGTAGGAAATGAGAGAACGAGGGTTTGAACAGAAAAGACTGCAGCTTCTCTCTGATGTCACAGGCGCATTCAGACCTGGTGTTCTTACCGCATTGATGGGTGTGAGCGGAGCTGGGAAAACCACTCTTATGGATGTCCTTTCTGGGAGAAAAACTATCGGCTATATTGAAGGAGAAATAAAAGTTGGTGGTTATCCCAAAATTCAAGAAACATTTGCAAGAATCTCTGGTTACTGTGAGCAAACGGACATACATTCCCCACAAATCACCATGAAAGAGTCTCTCATATTTTCTGCTTGGCTTCGTTTAGATCCTCAGATTGACTCAAAACATAAAATAGTAAGATTACACTCCTGGCTCTGATAATTTGCTTTTCTTCAGCTAGTATCAGAACAATCATGAATTGCATGTGTAGGAATTTGTCAATGAAGTCCTGGAGACTATCGAGCTTGATGGAATAAAAGATTCTTTAGTGGGCATACCTGGTGTTAGTGGTCTCTCCACGGAGCAACGGAAAAGACTCACGATCGCTGTAGAACTTGTTGCAAATCCTTCCATAATCTTTATGGATGAGCCTACAACAGGTCTTGATGCTAGAGCTGCTGCGATTGTCATGCGAGCAGTGAAGAATATAGTTGATACAGGAAGAACAATAGTTTGCACCATCCACCAACCCAGCATTGACATATTTGAGGCTTTTGATGAGGTAAAGTTTGTTAATGCATATATATATACATAGTTGGCTTTCTCTCAGCATGCTAAAACGGTTAGCTGAATAGGCTACATATGGATCACAAGAGAAGATAATAGTGAGGATTGAATCACCATGAGCAGAATCTTAGATTTTTGAAGGCCTAATTCTCTCTTCTCTCTCTCTCTCTCTCTCTCTCTCTCTCTCTCTCTCTGAGCAGTTGGTTTTATTAAAAACTGGTGGACGGCTGATTTATTCAGGCCCCTTGGGACATAACTCGACCAAGATTATAGAATATTTTGAGGTCAGTTTGTTGCACAAAAAATGCAGATTCAAAATTTCTTCTTTTCCATGTTACTACATAATTCTTATTAATTTGAACTGCTGCTATTGGTATCTTCAGTAACCAACTTCTGTTGAACAGAGTATCCCCGGGGTGCCAAAGATTAAGAGCAATTACAATCCGGCTACATGGATGCTAGAGGTGACTTCTACCTCGGCTGAAGCTGAACTTGGCATTGATTTTGCTCTAATGTACAGGGACTCAGCAGTATATGAGTAAGTTCATCCTCTGCTACTCTTGGGTGCCCAATAAAAGTGTGTATGCTTGATAATTGTTTGAGATGGTCCATTATATTAGGATACTTTGAAGTTATCCTGCCATTTTCTATCATAATCAAGAAACAGCAAGGGTTTCTTTATTCTTGTCCATTAGACTGTACAATCTCCTGGAGTCTAAGATTTGAAATTGGGGGAGTTGATATGCCATCTAAATGATAAACCCACAGCCTTAACTGTTGTATCGTGGCCTTACTTTCCTCGGTTTCTGGATGTCTTCAGAGTTAACTGGTGTTCCTGCTCTGATCTCCTCTTAGTTAAAAGATGTGCAGCTTGATCAATCCGTTGACAAAATCCACTTTTGTACAACCTCGTGTTGTTTTTGCTTCCAGGACCAACAAAGAGCTTGTGAAGCAGTTGAGCACTCCGCCTATCGGTACTAGTGACTTGCACTTCTCCTCCCGATTCTCACAGAACTGGTGGGGACAATTCAAATCATGTCTCTGGAAGCAGTGCTTGTCCTATTGGAGAAGTCCTTCTTACAACTTGATGCGTACCCTCCACACATTTGCTGCGTCTTTTCTCTTCGGGGTACTGTTCTGGAACCAAGGGAAGAAACTGTGAGTAACCATCCCTCTCAGTTAATTTGAGCTTGAGTCTGGGCACAAGCTTATTGAGATGATTTAAGGTCTACATCTGGCTAACTGAGCGAACACTTCTCTGATCCTGTTAGTATCTAATCTTTAACAAGGAAGAAGAACTAAAAACATAGTACCTACCTTGTAGGTTGTCAAATGTTTGGCTGGGTTTTGCATTTTCGCAATGGTCAGCACAATTAGCTAGCAAATGTTCAGTCATATAAGGTCGTTCAACTTTTTATGACCTGTTACGTTTAAGAGACTGGCACGTCTCCTGACTCCATATATTCTCATTGCTAGAAACAACCAGCAGAACTTATTCAACGTACTTGGTGCGATGTATATAGCCGTGATCTTCTTGGGCATAAACAACTGCTCATCAGTACTCCAGTATGTTGCTATGGCACGGACCGTCATGTATCGTGAGAGATTCGCAGGGATGTACTCTGCATGGGCTTTTTCACTAGCACAGGTATAGATGTATTAGAAGCTGATGAAGTTGGTTACCACAGTAGCTAATTGATGTTCAATCCTATTAACAAATGCACAAATCATGTTCAAAGACACACAAGAATGACCAAAACAATTTAATCAGATTGTGGTGCTATGCTGATTTCGCAGGTTGTTGTTGAGATACCATATATACTGGTTCAAGTAATTTCATTTGTTATCATCACATATCCGATGATTGGTTATTTCGGGTCAGCATACAAGATTCTCTGGTACTCCTATGTCATGTTCTGCTCATTGCTGTCATTCAATTACCTGGGAATGCTGCTCGTGTCCCTAACACCAAATTTCATGGTTGCTGCAATACTACAATCTGCCTTCTACACAAGTTTTAATCTTTTTGCTGGGTTTTTGATCCCAAAACCGGTAAGCAATTCATGTCATTTACCGTAGTTTGATATAAATTTTTATTTTCTTAACTTCATTCACAAGCATTTTTTCCACGTTCTTTTCTTTGTATATGCAGAGTGCCTAATTGTGAAGTTCATGAATCTTGTGAGATTTAGATATCTTATGCATGTATCCGCAACTAGGACATTAACACTATTCCCTACATCTCAAAACTTAGTGCTCAGGAAATTAATCTTTATTATCATTGCTGCAGAAAATTCCAAAATGGTGGATCTGGTTGTATTATGCGTGTCCAACATCATGGGCCCTTAACGGTATGTTAACTTCGCAGTATGGAGATATTGATAAGGAAATAATGGTGTTTGGAGAAACCAAAACCGTGGCGGCCTTCTTGAACGATTATTTCGGATTTCACCACGATCAATTGTATGTTGTGGCCATCGTTCTCACCGCCTTTCCCTTTGTTCTAGCAACTCTTTTCGCGTACTGTATAGGGCACTTCAACTTCCAGAGAAGGTGACATCATAGGTCTCTGTTAGTATTACAGTGAAAAATCTAGTTGTACAATCGTCAAAACTAGCCAAATAAAGTGAATAGGTTCTTGTGACCATGGAATGGCCTCATCGAAACGTTTAGTATTCTGTATTTACAACTGTAGTTGTTTCAGTATGGCCAATTTGTAAAAGCTTAGAGGAGGATTCATCATTCGACAAGTATGGAGGACAATCTCAAGTGAAATTTGTCTGAGTTCCTGGAACTCTCTGTCCTCACCAATATGTGATGATGAAGGAGAATGGGAGTGCTTTCCTCGATTTCGGCCATTTTTTTACTCTAATCTCTATATTGGTTTCAACATTAGAGGCACTTTCCCAATTCTGAAGTTTTGAGAAAAAAAACAGTACAGCGCTTTCAAATATCATATTCATGCTGAACACCATACGCTTTTGTGATAGAAAAAAGTACGAATCCATCATAATGATGCACAGGCAAAATCAAAACTAACCAAAACAACTATTTGTCTGAGCAAGAAAAGAAAATCTCGAATAAAAGAAAAAACTACCTGAAGCATAATTACCTTTAGTGTTTGATTAACATTTGGTTGTGAACAACGGATGTTTAGAGTCCGAAACTTTAATTAGACACTCTGAGGATATAACTCAGAGTACAATCATGAGCAGAAAATGGTTGTTTTAAGACAGACATCCAAGTGGAACAGGCCAAAAATGAGATGTGAATCAACATATGGGGACTCTCTTGCAACACCCCATTGGCAGATAGCGGCACGCAAGTTACCCAGTATAGCAAAAAAAAAATAATAACAAAAGGTGATGTATGCTGTCATCTCCAGAAAACAAAAGACTGCTCACCATTAGATGTTCAATCAGATTAATCACTGCCTGTTAGTCAATTGTGCCAATCTCTCATTGATCTAATTCCACTGCTCTGTTTCTTTTAGTAACTGCTGCACTACACTTCAATCTAGAGGCACATGTTTTTTCCGCCTTTGCCTTCAAATCTGCTTTCATTCAGTCTACTTCTTCCCTTAAAGGTTTTATTTCTTCGGGTAGTTTTGTAAGAGGGGTCTTATCTAGTCAGCTACAATTTGACCTGAAAGGAAAAAGTGGCTAGATCTGGTCAATAATTTTCTGGATTTCTAATACGCAATGACTTTATAGATCGTTTCATGGGGGCTAAAGTACACTACAATTTCCAAAACTGGTGTACGGCACTCACTTTGATACCAACACTTTCAAAATGATCACTTAAATGTAAATTTTAAAAAAAAATGCTCAATTTAGTGCCAACTCTTATTTCAGGTGACGTGGCTCGTCGGAAATCTGACCTGGCCTATTTTTTATTAATATTTGAGCTAACGTGGCTCACGGACTTGACACTGAAGTGAGTGTTTTTCAAAAAAATTGACACTTAAATGATCGTTTTGAAAATTTTGGCACCGAATTGATCATTTTTCAAAAAATTTGACACTTAAGTGATTTTTTGAAAGTTTTGACACTAAAGTGAACGTCGTACACAAGTTTTGGCACTTGTAGTGTACTTAAGCCTTTCATGGGCATACATTTTCGAACTTTGTGTTGAAGATGACATCTATTATGTTTGCTCCATTGGTTATGATCTTTGGTGCGCTAAAAAGTTTCATTTATTGTAACTTGCATTACCCTTGAATCCGATTTTTTTGCTCATGTTGAAGAATCAGGAGAAAATCTTGAGATAAGATTATATTTTCTTCTGATTTATTTTATTTCCAAATCCTCTAAGTTAGGAAGTTGATCACTAGATTTAGTAAGTGGCAAATCTTTTCCTTTTTAGTTTTCATTTTCTTCCTATTGTATACCTGTTCCAAACTCTATCATTATGTTAAGTTCGATGTAAGAATATAAGCAATAAAAAATAGAAGAAACTACTTTTCTTCTTTGAAATCTGCATGGTATCAAAGCCGAGGTTTTGAATCCAGCTACTACTATGGTGAAAATGGCGATGACCGGGACACCGATTCGGGTGTCGTGCCGGGAGAAAAATTCAATTGATCTCCTTTGTACAATCAAGCAATAGTGGAGAGAAATTCTCTTAGAACTCCAACCTACTATTAACTTTTCACCGATTGAATGGCCAAAATTATTTCTAGTGGGCTCAATCGTTGAAACTAGCAATCGATGGCGAGAGGAAAGCTAGGCCACTTGACGGGCGAGGTGACGGAACTAGCAAAAAGCAATCCTTATAGGAAGACTTAGAGATCTAAGAACTCCTTTATGATTGCCTAGCTAATCAATTCCATGGAATCAAAAATTGGAAAACCACACCTATTCCTTTCGACGGCTAAAGATATGTGAGACGTTGCAAGAGAAACGTATTCTCCGGTTTGGAGAACTCTTCCCGGATCTTTGAACTAAGGACAAAGCTATGGCAATCAAGGCAAGAGGATCATGAGGTTATTGTTTACTACAATGAAATTGTGATCTTGTGGCAGGAATTAGATCAATGCTATGATGATTCATGGGAAAGTCCGGTTGATTGCAAGAGATAAATGAAGAGAGAAGAGAATGATAGAGTATACGAGGATTCTAGCAGGCCTCAATCGAAGCTTGGATGAGGTGAGAGGCAGAATCCTTGGTCAAACACCTGTGCCATCCATCCCCGAGGTTTTCTCTGTAGTTAGAAGGGAGGAATCTTGGAGGCGAATTATGCTGCATGATTCGAAACAAATGTGATCCATATCCGAAAATTCTGCACTTGCAGCTCGGGGGTTTGATTCGAAGATGATAGGAGGGAGAAACCATGGTGTAAGCATTGCAAAAAACCATGGCATACCAAAGAAACGTGTTGGAAAATTCATGGGAAACCGCAGAATTGGAAGAAAGAAGGTCGGAATAGAAGGAGCAATAGCGATGGCCATGCGTTCCAAGCAACAAATGAAGAGCGAATCGTCGATTCGGTTCCATTCACAAAGGAACAATTGCAGCACTTGTACAAAATCCTTCAACTTTCACAACCTTCTTTAAATCCATCTTATTTTTTAGTCCATAAAAGTAATCATTTTTCTATTGCTTTCCTTATAGAAAATCCACTCCAAAATACTCCATGGATTCTCTATTTAGGAGCCACTGATCATATGATAGGTTGTTCAAAACTCTTTTCTACCTACAATCCGTGTGCAGGAAATAAATAAAAAATCACAATTGCAGATGGTTCTCTTTTAGCTATAGATGGATTAGGATCCATCAAGCTCTCACCTACCCTCACACTTCATAATGTTCTTCATGTCCCAAAGCTATCTTGTAATTTGCTACCCATTAGTAAAATAACCTCCGATAAAAAATATCGAGCTAATTTTTTTCTCATCTCATTGTGAGTTTCGGGACTTGACCTTAGGAAGGACAATTGGCGAGTGCTAGAAAGAGTGGAGGACTCTATTTCTTTAAAGATGGAACTAGCTCAAGTAAACAAGTTTAGGATAGCTATTTTGAATTTGTTACTATTTGTAAGGATGATGATATTATGTTATGGCATTATAGGCAAGGCCATCCGAATTTTCAATATTTAAAGTTTCTGTTCACAAAGTTGTTTTTGAATAAAAATCCATCTTTATTTCGGTGCCAATTACGTGAATTAGCCAAACCTCACCAAACTGATTTTCCCTCACGGACCTATAAAACTGTCAAAAGTCCAACTTCATTTTCGTGTCAATTCTATGAATTAGCCAAACATCACCGAACCGATTTTCCCTCGCAAACCTATAAGGCTGTCAAAAGTCCATCTTCATTTCAGCGTCAATTCTAGTGATGTTTGGGGCCTATCTAGATTTCCTATGCCCTTAGAAAAGAAATGCGTTGTCATATTTGTTGATGATCATACGAGGGTGAGTTGGGTATACCTGTTAAAATAGAAATATGAGGTAGAGACTATTTTCAAAAAAAATTATATCATGATACAAGCACGGTTTGAAGTGCAACTCCGGACTTTCGGGAGTGACAGTGGGAAAGAATATTTTAATAATATTTTGGGGCAATTTTTCTTGGAAAAGGGAATTGTGCATCAAAGTTCTCTCCCGGACACCCCTCAACAAAATGCGGTGGCAGAGAGGAAGAATAAGTACCTTTTGAAAATAACTAGAGCTCTACTCTTCACGACTAAAGTTCCCACATATTTATGGGGTCAATCTCTTCTTACATCCACATATCTTATCAATAGGATGCCTTCTAGAGTGTTAAAGTTTCAAGCACCCCGAGAGAGTCCTCCGGAAGACCTATCCAACCTCTAGACTTACTTTAGCCTTACCCGTAAAACTATTTGGTTGTACCTCCTTTGTCCACATCTATGACATAAATTGGGGGAAAATTGATCCTTGGGCAAAAAGATGTGTGTTTGTTGGTTATACGCCTAACCAAAACGGCTATAAATGTTTTGACCCGATTGCCAAAAAAAAGGTTTGTCACCATGGATGTCACCTTCTTTGAATTAACGCCTATTTTTGGAGCTCATCTTCGGGGAGGGAAAGAAAGTGTAGATTCGCACAACACCATCATAGAGTCTTTTCGTCTTCTAGAACTTGAAAATCCTCTTCCTAAAAAGTCCTATTCACGCAACTCTTATACCTGATTTTGGGCCATGTTTCTTAAAGAATGAAATTTCGGATCCACCTATTTTGACATCTCATCCTACTTGTGAGCATAACATGTGCGAAAGTAGTACTCGGAATATTGAGCTCCCATCTTATTCTCAATTCTACACGAGAAGAAACAAAATTCAGAGTAATAAGTCTTCTTCTCCATTAAGGTGCCATGAGTCGAGCCAGGGCATGACCGAACTCCATAAAATCATCGGGTAATGTTCCAAATCAATCTGTCCAACCCGATCTTATTCAAGAAAATAAGTTTATTGATGAACTTGACATACCTATTGCTATTTGAAAAAGGGGTTACGTCTTGTACCAAACATCTTATGTCTCATTATGTGTCTTGCGAAAACTTCTCACCCAATTTTCGTGCCTCTACCTTGACCTTGTCATGTGTGGAGATTCCAAATATTGTGTAGGATGCTCTATAAGTTCTTGAGCGGAAGGAAGTAATTCTTGAGGAGATGAAAGCTCTAGAAAAAAAATGGAACGTAGGATGTGGTGGATCTACCCAAGGAAAGACCACAGTTGGATGCAAGTATCTATTCACGACCAAGCATAGATCTAATGGGTACCTTGAAAGGTATAAAGCTCGGATGATTGCCAAAGGATTCACCCATACCTTTGGCATTGATTACCTTGAGACCTTCGCTCCAATTGCAAACCGAACACTCGTTAAAGTATTCCTATTCTTTGTAGCCAACCTTGATTGGCTTCTACAACAACTAGATGTGAAGAGTGCATTTATGAATGGAGATTTGGTGGAAGAGGTATACATGGATTTTCCCGAGATTTGATAGAAAGTTTGGATCAAAGGTTTATAGATTGAAGAAGTCACTATATGGATTGAAACAATCACCAAGGGCCTAGTTTGAGAAGTTTGTGAAGAAACAAGGGTTTGTTCAAGGACAAGCTGATCATACCATGTTTGTAAAGCATTCTCGTGATAGGAAGGTTGCAATGTTGAGAGTGTATGTAGACGACATCACTCTCATCGGGAATGGTATTGCTAAGATGAATAGGTTGAAAGAATGTCTAGCTTCCGAATTTGAGATTAAGGATTTGGGAACTCTAAGGTATTTCCTTGGAATGGAAGTAGCTCGGTCAAAAAAGGGAATTGTAGTCTCACAAAGGAAATATGTCCTAGATCTTCTTAAGGAGACCGAAATGAGTGGTTATAGTGGCGAAACCCCGATAGATCCTAATCGAAACTTGGATATGACAAAGATGGGTTTCGTGTTGATACATTGAGATACCATAAGCTGGTATGGAAACCGATCTATTTATCGCATACTCGGCCAGATATTGCCTTTCTTTGTAAGTATGGTAAGCCAATTTATGCATTCTCCCTATGAAAAACATCTTGAGGTCTGTATATAGAATCCCGAGATACCTAAAGAGCACACCTAGAAAAGGTCCGCTATTCAAAAAGTCTCGCTCAACGGGAAATTGAAGCATACACGGATGCAAACTAGGCAATGTGAATTATTGACAAAAGGTCGACTTCGGGATATTGTACTCCTGTCTAGGGGAACTTGGTTACTTGGCAAAGTAAGAAGCAAAACGTCATGGCATGAAGTAGCTCAAAAGCGAATACCGAGCAACGATCCATGAAATTTGTGAGATGTTGTGGCTAAGATGAGTACTAGAAGAACTTCGGGTACGGGTTAAGTTGCCTATGAAGTTGTCTTGTGACAACAAGGCTACAATCAACATTGTACATAATTCGGTGCAACATGACAAAACTAAGTATGTTGAGATCATGAGACACTTTATCAAGGAGAAGATTGATGCAAGAACTATTTGTACACCATTTGTGCTAACAGCCCAACAAATAGCTAACATTCTTATGAAAGGACTATTCGGACCTAACCTTGAGTCTCTCATCGGCAAGTTGGACATGATAGATATTTACGCACCAACTTGAGGGGAGTGTTGAAGGATCTAGAGAAAATCTTAGGATATAATTATATATTGTTCCCATTTATTTTATTTCCTTTATTTTCGAATCCTCTAAGTTAGATAGTAGATCATTAGATTTAGGAAGTAGGAAATATTTTCCTTTTCTGTTTTCATTTTCTTTCTACTACATAGCTGTCCTACACTCTATTTATATATTATGTTCAATGTAAGAATATAAGCAATAAGAAATAGAAGGAATTACTTTTCTTCTTTGAAATCCGCAATTCATACGAAGAACCTCATATCTCTCTCTCTTTCTATATATATATATATGCTAAAGAACACTAAAAGTCCAAAACTTGTGTACGGCGCTCACTTTAGTACCAAAACTTTCAAAATGATCACTTCAATGGCAACTTTTTTAAAAAACGATCACTTAAGTGCCAACTTCTTTTAAAAATGATCACTTCAGTACCAACTCTAATTTGAGTTGACGTGGCTTGCCGGAAATTCGACACGTGTTATTTTTTATTAATATTGTGAGCTGACGTGGCTCGGTGGAGTTGACACTTTGAAATGATCATTTTTTAAAAAAAAAATAGCACTTAACTGATCATTTTTTTTAAAAAGTTGGCACTTAAGTTATCGTTTTGAAAGTTTTGGCACTGAAGTGATCGTTTTTCAAAAAAATTGACATTTAAGTGATCGTTTTGAAAGTTTTGACACTAAAGTGAACGCCGTACACAAGTTTTGGCACTTGTAGTCTTCGCAGTAGGATTTTGCTTTCAACTTGTCTCCTTATAGTTCGTTCGTCCAAATCTCATGTTTCAAGCTTAACCAACGTTGTTTTAGAAAGAAAGTAGCTATATGATGGGGGCTTACCGGACATGTAGCACATTTGATGTGACGGACTGGCATTCTCCCCAATGGTATAGAATTGCAAATGAAATTGATACTGCTATTTAATGGATAGTGGTCCCATATGTGAATTTCTCCCACCGAATTTTTCGCATACTTTGTTTACCGTATTCATTTTGATAATGTGAATTTCTAAGTAACTCAGGGCCCTTTCATCTCTGATCAGATGGACTTTACATAACAGTTAACAGAGCAACTATTTCAATGGTGACAACTTCAGATACGAGTCGACACGATATGCAAGTAGACATTGGCAAATCAGAAAATGAGACACATTGACAATTTAAGACATGTACGTTTCTGCTACCAAAATAAGAAGACATAAGTTTTTCAAAATACTTAGTACCGACATAATACTTTGCAATAGCACAACTTGACATTAATACATACTCCCGAATTTAACACGTGAATATGAAGTGCCGATCAATCTTTGGATACATGGGGGCGAACATGAGCATATAATCCGATCAAGTGCGGAACGGCAAATCCGGTTTGATTCGAGTCAAGATCAAGGGGGCTCCATATTGAGGCTTCAGAGTGATCAGAGGAGTTGGGGCATGTTTGTAAGATGGAGATAGCTCCATTGAGAAGTTTTGCAGAACCAAGGCCAGGACAGCTTTGGCTTGCACGAGTACATAGTTTCTCGCAATGCAAGTTCTAGGACCATAACCAAAAGGCATAAACGCCAACTCGTTCTTGGTCACCTTCAAGACTCCCTCAGAGAATCTATCGGGATTGAACTCATTGGCATCGTCGCCCCAAATGTCTTGATCACGGTGGATCAGAAGCAGCGGCAAGAAAAGCAGACTCCCGGCAGGTATTTGTATATCTCCCAACTTGGTTGTCTTGTGAACTGTTCTAAGGGTCACTGGTACAGGCGCATACAACCTGAGCACCTCGTTTAGTATCATGCTGACCTGCATATCATCAATCCAATAATGGTCAGCCTAACTTTTGTCCAAAAAAGCACCTTCATGAGGCCTACGTCGTAACTTCGAACGAACAATTATAGATTCATATCTCTCGTCACTTTTGCCATTAACAAACAGTACTTATATAAGCTAATTTGTCGAGGAAAACACTTGTACTGAAGTTTGTTCCAATGTGAATTTGTTTTGGTAAAAACAGCGAAAGTGACTTCATGTCTGACTAGTCACCACTTTCTTTCGCTTCTTGTTTTGCAGAACCACAACTTTCAGAAATTCAGGAATATGTCTTTCGAAATCGAGATAAACAGCATAATTCAATATGAAGACACTCCTTACCATTTTTAGCCGGCTCAACCCATCAAAGTCAGGTTTCTTGTCGCCAAAAACTTGCAAAACTTCCTCTCTTGCTCTGTCTTGCCATTTTCTATGCTTGCTCAACAAAATCAGAGTCCAAGTCAGGAAAAGAGTATTGGTATCCTGACCTGATAGGTAGAACACTTTGCACTCTTGAGCCACATCCTCCGCACTCATTCCCTTTTGATGCCCAGATTTTTCAATTTCCTTCTTATTTGATTTTAGTATAGAAGCCAAGAGATCCTCCTCCTCTGCTCCTCCTTCCTTGAGTGCCCTCTCTCTGGTGATCACCATGTCTTTCAAGAAACCTTTTAGTTTGCAATCAATTTCACTCATCCTCTTCCGCAGCGTAGTTGGCAGGAAGCTGCATTTGTTTTTGTGATGCAACTTACATTCAAGATGAAAACTTTGAACTTCAAAATTTGATATGCTTTCTGTAGATCATATGGGTGTTGCTACGTAATGACACTCAATCTTATGCATGTATTGTATTTAGAAGTTGAAAAGGACTAGAGACTCAATTCTACTTTGCAAACTTAAATTGGTTTCAAGAAGAAGCATTTGGAAGGAAGATTTTGAACTTCGAAAAAATAACCTTGTAATCTCTCCAAACTTGTGTGTGGGTCTCTCTTATTTCACTTGAATTTCGAATCATATATTCTCAATTGAAGCCTCTTGAGTCAAATTGTCAGAGATAGCTGGAAAGGAAGTGATGCTTTGAAGCTCTTTACCACCAAACAATTATTTGGCAAATCTTTGGAGAAAAATTCAATCACTTGTAACATGTTCTACAAGGAGCATGCTGAGAGCCTAACTCGGTTGACATGCTGATAAATCATACTAAATCCTTGTTTTGAGGCCTTCAATCAAATTTGGGACGGCTGAAAGCAAAAAATGAACAAAGTTCCTTCTCCTAATGAAGGTACAATGGTATTTCTACCATCTTCAGATTTTTGCAAGTTCCCTTCAGAGCAAGACTGTTAATGACATAGTCGACCTCAACATTTGAAGATCTCAGGATAACATGCCGCAAAATTCATCTCAACTTTACCTCGATCCGGGGATAAATGCGAACTGACTAGCCTTACTAGCTAGACGCATCAGTTCTTTCTGAAGGAGGAAAATGCGCTTGCCTTGCTCGTAGCTACTTCCAATAGCAGCTCTAGAGATCACATCGCTGCTCAAACGCTCCAGGTGAGGCCACACATCCACTTCGCCACCTACACTTTGCCCCTCCCATGTCCTCATCATCTCCTCACAACTCGAACATGTTGTTGTCACTACAAGCTGTGATTTCAACACCTCATAAGATAAATATGAACGGAATGATCTAAGTGTTCTGTTAAAGATCTTAGGTTTTCGTTACAATGAAATTATGACAAGGTTATTTCTAGTGTTCCCTCATCCGTTAGACTTTCCGATGGAGTCGGGAAACTTAGTGACGAGCAGATTCAGCACCAAATTATAAGTCAGGGAGATTTACCATTTCTTGGAAGTTTCTGTTGGGTAACTTCAAGATGATTTGGAGTATCAAATAAGGAGTTAGAAAAAATTTATCACAAACAATCAGGACTTGGCCAGAGTGAGAAACCATATTTACCTTGAGCTTTTCAAGATGATAAGCAGGATCCATGATCTTTCTATGCTTGGCCCATTTCTCACCCTCGATATTAAGTAGCCCATATAGAAAGACTTCTCCGAGGGCCTTGAGACGTGGCTTTTCAAACTCATTGATCCTTGAAAATATTTCATGGAGCATATTTGAGTCCATGATGTTCAACACAGGCCTTGGCCCTATCCATGTGAAGAAAAGCTTCCCTACAAACAATTTATTTTTGGTTCAATTGTGGCAATTTAAATTCATCAAGCCAATTTTATCCGAAAACTGCTTACACGAACCCTGGTCATTCTATGTGGCTCGGTAAATACTGACGCGAACAACTTTTTTTGTCCAAAATTTTCAATTGTTCTTTTCTTTTTTTTTTTTTTTCCACAATAGTGGACGAGGCCAACGTGGTCATGGGCAAGGGGCGAGGCATCCTTCTCCCGTGGCCTGCGAGGCCATGTCGAGGCTTAACGTCACCTAGATCAAGGCAAGGCATCCTTGCCTATGGCTAGCAATAGTAGGGGTGAGCGGTTTCGGGTCCCATGCACATGAACCTAATCAACGTTCCTCATTTTTGGACGAAACCCGTTATATCTTGAACCTGGAACCTCTCCAAGTTCCGGGGTTGGTTCGGATACTAGAACCTATCAATTTATTTTATTTTATTTTTTTTTCTTTTTAGTTAAGCAAAATAAGAGTGAACGCTACAACATCTAAGAGAAAGTAGAGGTGAGTGGTTTTAGGTTCTGATTATATTTAGAATTGAAACCAATCCATTGGAACACGTTTATCATTTTTTGGAACTTGAAACATAAAAATTTGTTTGGCTCAGATTATACCTCATCATGGATAGAACATTGTAGGATCGTGCAAAACATATACCAAGAAAAATATAAAAATTTATTTCGGGATCTAGGGTCTAGGATCCGGGTTCTAGGTAGTGGAACCTAAAACCTATCTTGGAATAGGTTCCTATTTTGAACCTAAACCCTCATACCTTGGAACTTGGAACCGGTCTGCATCCTCGGTTCCGATTCCGGTTCTACCCTAGAATGATGCTCACCACTAAGCAATAGCCTTGCCCATGGCCACAATGACCTCGCCTAGATTTGGCAAGGCCGAGCAAGAGCCACGACCCTCACTAGCGCTAGCAAGGGCTTTACGGCCCTTGCCTAGTGGTCGGCAGCTCTAGCGACCCTAGTCGGAGTTCACTAGCTACAATGAAAGGGGAAAAGAAAAGAAAAATAACAAACTCATAAGAACTTAAAAACATTGCCCATGCCAACCCCGCTCATGTCACGTAAGATGGCCGGCGTTCACGTCAGTGACTTTTGTGGCTAAAATTAGTTGGATGTACTACATTGGCAAATTGTAAAACGGTTTAGCGATAGCCGACCGAATTGAAAGTTTTGGGATTAAAGCGGCACAAAAACTAGGTTTAGGACTTTTCTTGGTAATTATCTCCATATCAAACTTACCGTAGTTTTCGATGTTTTGATGAACGAAGGGGAAAGCGAAGGGTGCAACGTCGTCGGAGAAAGGGGCGATGGGCTGAGCTTGTTTGGTCATCCTCGCGGTCTCCCTCAGGTCTCGAAACAGAAGACTGTAAGGAGTACCATCCAGACCTTGCTGTCTCAGAAATCTCTCGACCGCCCTTGGCTTCAGCCACAGAAACCATAGCATCCGCCATGCGCACGTGAACAAGGCGAGGACAACAATGGAGAGAGCAACGGGATAAGCCAACGGAGACATTTCTATACAATTGGCTGCACCTGCCATCTTGATGTGAGAGCATAAATAAGGTCACAGGAAGCGCAAAGATGGGACTCATTCGGCATGGCCTCTTTTGTCAGGTATCAACAACCTCTTCCGACATGGCAAGCAACGTCTAAGAACCACAACAATAGAGGGAAGAGGGGTATTTCAGCTTCTCGTGTCGTGATGCGAACGATGACGCAGACCGGAGGGAGAAAGCCAGGACGAAGGAAGACAAAAAGGGGTGGGTGAGAGAGAGAGAGAGAGAGAGAGAGAAAGAGACGGGCTTTGTTGACGGGACTGCCGACTCTGCTGTCTCATTTTTACACGCCACAGGCGGAGGACGACGGAGAAGAGACGCGCCACCTTCCGGTTGACCCAACGGGGCAGGCGCCGAGAGGGATCGTAACAATTTTTCCTTTTCTTTCTTTTCATTTTGTGAACATTTGGTGGGACTACTTTTTTATTATTATTGGGGTGTTGGTGGAGATCACAATTAGAGATGGTCATGCTGCATCATTGCTGATGCCCGAGCCATGGATAATCTCGATGACCTTTCTTTTCTCTCTTCTTCTTCTTTTTCTTTCTTTTACGGACGTGAATCAAGCACGTATCCTCAGATCTGCCATTTTTAATTTACAGGAGAGACGCCACCTTCAGAAGGTGCAAAAAAAAAAAAAAAAACACTCCATTTCGATGACCACGGCGGTCAGATTAGTCGAGAACATAAAAATACCCCCAAGAGGATTTGCCAATTTTTATGGGCTATTAATGAATATTTTTAAGACAAACGTGTCACGATGATACAAGCATGGGATAAATATATCACGTGAATACAAGTTTAGATTATATTTCTCTCTTCTAAGTCGCACTTGACAAACAAGAAAACTGTTGCGCATTAATGAGATAATATACGTTTGCATTATCTTATCATCATCATATCATACCTCTATTTTATATCTAGTTTGGTATGTTGAAAAATTTCGTCAAATAGGCAATTCATTTAAGTAAATCCAAACAAAATTAATGTGTGTGTATGTGTGTCTATACATACATACATACATATATATTTATGTATATATATTAATTCAAGTAGTTAAATTCAGTCTATCGAGAGATAAGTCACCCTCACTTAGCCATTAAAATGAAAAAAAAATGAACGTTACTGCACCATTTAGGTTAGCATATATTTTTTTGTTTCAAATGTTCAATTATGTCTTCTGTGGTGCCGCAAGTACACTTATTTTTAGGATAATAGTTTAAACGATTTACATTAGAATTTCAGTTAATTCAATTTGTTGTAGCAGTTAGGCCCAAATATAGCAACCAAGACGTGGGGGTGGGGAGTGTTGGGGGTTTTTGAACCCTTCAAATTCTCTCATTTCTTAATTTTAGTAGTTAAGGGGCTCATCGGCTCGTCGGAAATTTGGCGTGAAACAATCCGGGGTGGCTAATAATATCACTTAGATGGGGGTAAATAGGTAATTTTAAGAAACACGACTAACTTATGCGGAATTATAGAAGCCAAGTTGGACATAAGCGGAGTAACAGAAACTAGTTGATATATAAGGAGGAAATGGTGATAATATCACGCACAATGCGCTTCTATCTGACAAATATAGATATAAGCATAATGATAAAAAAAAAAAAAAAGAACGATGCACGCAAATCTTTATAGTAGTTCGGCATGGTGTAAGCCTATATTCCAACTCTCCTAGACGAACTACCTATAAGCTCGATTCCACTGGTAATTTCTTGAGTAGTTATGTAGTAGTAGGTGTTGCCTCCACCCAAAGCCAGTGCTGCTTATACGCAAAGCTGATAGATCACATTATCACACACCCAAGCGCTGTTATAGTAATGGTACACTCCGCACTCAGATTACATTCAGATGTAAAAGTCTGCGTCACTTTCAATGAGTTTAATTTCTTATGGCTAAGTTATAAAATGTAATTCGTGCAATTATTCAATCACTTAAATTTGCTGAAGGACGAAATATAATTCGTTAATTGGGGGCGAGATCTTGTCTAACCAAGTAGCGATCCTGATGCACCCACCCGTATCTTAGGCTCGCGCCATTAAGGGGGTAACTTTTATGGGCCCCGGATTACCTGTTTGAAGTAAGCTCGTCATGAAAAAATAAAACATATTTAATTTATGCTGAGACCTAAATTTTGATGTCCCATTTATTCAATATTTGCATAGAAAATTAGAGAATGATCTTGGTCCCTATCAAGAAAATAAATAAATTAAATTAGCATGCATATAATTTCGGGAACACTCATATAGTTTGCATCGTAGTTAGACCGGCTACGACGAATGGACATGGATCAATTTTCGCGGACTCAATTGGCATTGTGCAAAAATTCAATCAAGCTTCGAAGGGTGTGTGCTAGTCGAAAATGCTTAAGTAGGCCATAATTGACTCCTCGGAACATCCCGATCTTGACACCTCAATTCCCGATGACAACGATTGCAGAATCTTTTGTCATCATATCTTGATGACTCGTGAACATTAACCATGCTGATCATCTTCGGGAAAGAGTCCGTGTCTACTTCCATTGGAGCTTTGCCTTTGTCTTCACAAATTTAATCTTGCCCCGCCGAATTGTCTTTTGGATTGTCTTTTTAAAGACAATGCAATTCACAATATCATGGGTCATCGAATGATGCCACTTGCAGTATCTTTTGTCACCCAACTCCTCTTTAGATGGGATTACTTGACTTTCAGCCAATTTGATCAGGCCATCTTTCAAGCAATAAGTCAAATATCTTATCTAATTTAAAGATGTCAAAAGAGTAGTTATTTGTCTCCTTAGCTTTAAAATTTAAAACATCTCGACTATTGCTAGTTTAAGGGCTGGATAGACATAAGGCTTTTCCAAAATCATAGTTGCAACTGCTATCTCATTCTCTTCTTTAGCGTAATCATTGAACTCGATACTTTCCGCTAGAGCTACCGTCTGTCGATTGTCCTTCATCGGCTTCTTGTCTCTTTCTTTCAACAAATGCTAGTACTTGGAAACTCGGGCAGTTCATTGAAAAAGATTATCAAAGGCTTGTCCTTCAAACCTTTCCCTCAAATTAAACTTTAACCCATGGAAGGCTAAATCGGTGAATTCTCTCTCGGTAAGAGAAGTCAAACACATGTTCCTAGATTTCTTGAAACGAGCAATGAGCTGATCAGCTGTCTCGGTGTTGTATTGATACATCCTTGCCAAATCGGCTACTATCACCTCTAATACCGATCAGTAAAATTGAGGATGAAACTGTCTTTCCATCTTAGTCTATGTTTGAATAAAGTTTGAAGACAAATTGGTATACCAAGTGAATGCTGTTTTTGATAAGGACAATGAGAACATCCTCAACTTTAAATATTCATTAGTTTCAGCCTCCCCACATTGTGCTAGAAAACGCCATACATGTTTCACTATTGATTGATCTTCTTTTTCTCGTGAACACAAAGAAAGTCCGGTATCTTGAAACCTCTTGGGTATGGGATATTGTCAACCCAATTGGGATGTGGCTTCCTATACACATGCCTTGGAGTACCTCTTTCGCCCCCAATTGTTGCATCTCCAACTTGGCCACCCGGCCCGAATTCCGTGGCCTCAAGTTCTGTTGGGCCATCCAAGGATCCCGCCCTCTAGGGTCAACCGGTTGGAGTCTATCTATCCTTTGATGTTCCACATTGAAGTTAATTGGTAGCGCTAGCCTATACAGTGGATTCCCTATCATCGGTGGATATGATTGGGCTACAAGAGGTCTCATAGGCTCCACATTTGATACATTCAAGTACTAGCTGTGGATTTGGAGCAGTGGGGTTGACCACATGAACTTCAATGAGGCCAATTTGAGGGAAATTATAACCGCTCACTCCATTCACTAGGTTTGTTGGTGTTGGATTCTCTGGACTTGGTACGATTCTCTGGACTTGGTACAATTCTCACAGAGGGTTGTAAATTCTATCCCCCACTACCATTATATCCAACATTGGGAGGTCCCGATGTTGAAGGGAATGGCATAGTACCCAAAGAATTCACATAGAAAGGTGGAACTTGAGAAGATGAACTAGGACGCGATATTACCTCATTTATGGTGTTAACCACCATGGGCCTTATCACGTCGGTCACATGTCGCACCATGTGATTAGTGAGTTCGTTCGCTATTCCTCAAAAATCCTCTTCATCGTAGCTACTAATGTAGCATTGTGTGCTAAGATACGAGTCTATTCTTCAGTTAATCTGCCGTGGAATGTCGGCGTTGCGATTGGTCACCTCTTTAGCTCGATTAACCGTTGAGTGCTCCGAACATGCACCAACGTCCGAATTGTTGATATTGTTAACTTGTGCTCCTTCTAGTTGATTCCTAGTTCTCACCATTTCTCCAAATCTCTCCACGAGAATTCCACCAGGCGTGCCAAAAAGATGTTCGCTCGTTTTGCAACAAGGAAAATCTTTCCCCAAAATTCGTTCTTTGATTTTTCTTAAGAAGGTTCTATGGTTCAATTCTCGAGGAGGTATCGATGAAGAATAGATCACAAAGAGAAGGTGTGGAAATGGGTTTGGAATAGATAGATTAAAAGTGGACTTGAGATCAACAAAGGTCCGAGTTAAGTTACAATACTTCTAAGAAGGTAGTACATGACTAGGAATAAACTTGGCTACTTGGAATTAAAAGTACAAGAAACTTAAAATGGGTCAAAAGTTAAACTGTAGAGGAAATTGAGTGTTTTTGTATGTGTGTTAATCTATCTCTCCCTTCTTTCTTCTGGATATTTGTATCTCTTTTCGCCCCGTAATTGCTCAATCGGTTATCTTTGTGTTTTCTAATCTTTAATTTGGCGCCTTCAATAACTACCCCTTTCGCTCAAGTTCTTCATTGCTTTCATCCGTCAAAACTTGATCTTCAACTGCCACAATAACTTTGAATTTGGATCTTTTTGAATAACCTCTCCCGATTTGTTTGTGCCCATTACTTTCGTTTCCTCGCTTGTAACTTCCCTTTGATGTGGCTAATTTAGCTGTTCCATGACTCTCTTTATGCCTACGGTCCTCTCTCTTGGCTTTATGCAAGATTCGGTATGTTCCCGAATCTTGCCGAATTGTGAGGATTCATATCCTTATTCCCCCCCTCCAAAATATGGGGTTTAGCCTTGTTGCCATTTTCGGTATGTTGTAGTCAACTTACCAAACTTGGGGAAGTGGTTTCTTGCTCTCGATTTACTAGCTTCGGGACATGATGACACCGACGCCCCTTCGTACGTGTGCTTGTTTTTGTGTTGGTGTCAACAAGCACCGTGACGTGATGAGAACTTTTTGATAATAGGATCTATTAGTGGAACAAGTAAAGGTAAAATATTTATCATCGAGAACGCAACGATTATCTCGTTCCCAAAATTAGTTAAGCCTCCAAAAGTTAGGATATTACATCATAAATAAACATTCTATTGGTGGTAGCCAAAGTTATGATGAGGAGCAAGATTTCCTTTTAGCTTAAAGTAAACAAAAGTGATGTTTCACATTCTAATGAATACTTCAAGCTAAAGTACACTAGAAGTGCCAAAACTTGTGTACAGCGCTCACTCTAGTGTCAAAATTTTCAAAACGATCACTCAAGTGCCAACTCTTTCAAAAAACAATCACTTAAGTGTCAACTTCTTCTAAAAATGATCACTTCCGTGCCAACTCCAATTTGAGCTGATATCGCCCGTCGAAATCCGATACATGCTATTTTTTATTAATATTTGAGCTTACGTGTCTCGATAGAGTTAACACTGAAGTGATCATTTAAAAAAAACAAAAATTAACACTTAAATTATCGTTTTTTTTAAAAAAAATTAGCACTTAAATGGTCGTTTTGAAAGTTTTGGCACTAAAATTATCGTTTTTCAAAAATTTGGCACTTAAGTGATCGTTTTGAAAGTTTTGACACTAAAATGAGGGCCGTACACAAGTTTTGGCACTTGTAGTGTACTTAAGCCGAATACTTCAATAGGTGCATCATAATCTTTTTGAATTTCTACGGCTGAATCACTTTATTACTAAGTGGTTGCACATCGAATTGTTTCGTGTTACTTGTCTCTTTCCATGCGCACGGACATCTAAGTCGTTGCCTTTGAAGAGACGACAGACATTTCTTCATAAGGAGAAGCGAAATGGGTAGCTGAGAGAGAGAGAAAAAGAGAAGTAGAGAAGCTACTAGAAAGTCGGTACATAGATAAGCCACTTAGGTGATACGGTTCATCTTCAACTATTACTACAATCTTCCAATGAAGAACTTCGTTAGGAAGACATTGAGTTGTTCAATAATGAACAGCAATGAAAGTAATTTCGTAGACAAATTTCTCGAGTAATGACCAACGTATCATTTTTCATAATCTCATCTGTGCTATAAAAGAAAGGTTTGTATAAATCCACTCATCTAAAGGTCAAGTTCCGTGCAACTGCAAAAATATTCGATCCACTAATGTTGTCTTGCCATTTGCAATGAGAACACTGAATATACCGATTCTCTTGAACTCACTTTACTCTTGTTGAGGAAATTTACGGAGAAATTTATTTCGCCGTAAATGCTGAGGAAATATTACTTACGGCGCAAAACAAAGTATATAACTTTGGTTGAGTAATTTAATTTTTTCCACAAGGCCACAAGTTCAATTCACATCGTTAGCAAATTCCGAATGGCTCATCCTCATTCATTTGCTGCGGGCCATACGGCATATCTTATGTGGCGAGACTTCCTAGTTGCTAACATTTTGGTGGGGTTGTGGTGCCGAGCTTGTCAATCATGGACCTTCCGGTCTCGGGTGGTCCTTATGGCAACGTGCCCAGCCCAAAATCATCAACCACTATCCTTCCGATGGAACTTAGCCAAGCAAAGCATTAGTGGACTTAAGATTATCACATCTTATCAACACAACATGATCGGTGCTTCCTAATTAGTAAATACATGATTCTTTCTTTTTCTACAGGAAATTGATATTTTCGCGATGATGGGGAAAAGTATATCCTATCATTATGTCCCGAGCAACATTGCCATTTCTATTCAGAAAGAGAGCAAAAGCCTCTAGCCTAGTCAAGAAAGCAAACCGAACCCCGCATGCGAGAAAAAGAGTCCGAACCGAACTCAGACGATGTGGTCAATTGCCTTTCACCGTCCGGAGTTCCTACTCCGGGAAATATGTCGGTGAGCAAGAAAGGAACCAGATACAGGTGAATATTTCCCAGAATGAAACTCTTTCAGTATCGAACAAAGAAAAGTTTTGCTGTCACTAGGATTTCCCATTCTCCATTGGAAACAAACAGTCATATGACATGCGAACCAAGGGAAAACTACAGTTGAGGACCACAAAGAAACAAATATTCCAAAAGACAAGCCAATCATACAAATTCCGAAGGAGTCCTGCGACATCGGAACCAAGAGAAATCCACAGCTGATGATTATAACAGCCAACACAAACATTCCACAAGATCAGGGAATCATACAAATTCCAAAGGAGTCTTTTTTTCCTATCTATGATTCCAGATGGACCTCCTCGTCCACACCTTCTGTTCCATTTGCTCATGATTGTTGTGTTCCAGGAACTCCTCAAAATGAAAAACGATCTTACAAACACGCCTCACATCCCATTCATATTCCAAGTCCATCGATAGTCGCACAATCAGCCGCTTCACGCCCCAGACTGCTGTAAAACAGAATAAACTATGCTCACTTCTGTTGTGTATAGCAAGTATCCTATCCTAAACAGATGTTTTGTTTTCTAGAGAATGATAATAAATCAATGACCGACAACCAAACACACAAAGGGAGGGAGAGAGAGATCTGCTTGATCAAAAAGAAACTTGCATGCAAAGAGCGATAACATCTCGAATTGTAATGGCATATAAATGAAGCAAGCAATGAGTAATGAACCCGCCCTTCCTACATTTATTCCTCGCGTCGATGTCAGTTTTCTCTATCGAAGTCATTATTTTGATGCAACCTAAGCTCTCTCTATTAATGACTTGACAGCAAAGGCATAGATGTGCGTTCGAACTACTGTTGATCAAAGGAATCATAATCCACACCTTAGTTTTGAGACTGTCAATGATTTCAATCAGCAGCCCATCTCCTGTTATTTGCCTGTATTTCGGTATCAGCTCGTGCCTTGGAATCTTCTTCGCCTGCAAAATTATGATAATGTGTTAAGGTAATTCGAATATTACAGGTAAGTAGAAGATAAAGCTTAAAAGCCAAGAACTGATGTTGATGTGGCACTCGCTTTGTGGTCCTTATGATACTTGGAGCTACTGTTTATCAAAAGAATCATAGTCCACACCTTAGATGTCATATCTTTAATGAATCGAGTGAGCAACTTATCCCCTGCTGTTCGCCTTATTTTCTGTACAAGCTCAAGCCTTGTAATCTTCCCCTCCTGGAAAATGATGACAATGTGTTAAGATAATTTCAAAGTCACAGATAAGCGGAAGATAGAGCTTAAATGCCAGGAACAAAGTGATGACAGTGTTGATGTGGCACTTGCTTTGTGGTCCTTATGATACTTGGAGATCAAACTGACATGAGATGGAGGTAAGATCTTCGAGAGTTCCCAAAAGAAAATCGGAAATGGTGTCCAAGGGGTGGTCAAATTCTCCAGCTTCTCCGGAGTTTTCAAGAACCCTATTTCATATTCATCTTAGAAATCATCAGACATGGTTGATGGAATAGACAAAGTGAAACACACAACCATGATCAATGCAAAAAAAAGGATTGAGAAAGAAAATTTTATTACCTCTCGAGCTACAAGAGACTCTAAAGCTGACAATGTACGCCGGCAAAACACGAGTGTTCAAGTGAGCGCTCCGAATCATATATCTCCTCGGAAATGACAAGTCATCGATGCCCGAGTCATACTCTTCCGAACTGAGATGAGTCTGTCCCGAGCCAAGGCTGACAATTTCCGATTTCCCCAATATGACCCGGCAAAGCAACAGATGCCTTAGGCCATCTTCATCAAAAGGAGCAGATATTGCACTGCCCAAGCATTATAGAGAAACTATCTAAGGCCAGTATTATCACATGCACAACTTACTAACTTGAGTCACAAAACAACATGCCCGCGAAACAAACTCGTTCTATCAATTTAACCGACCGTAACGTAGAAGAGAAACATACTAACTCATTAAATAAACATATCTTCGTGATCGAACGACTTTCCAAATAGTATGTCTCCCGCTTATTTATGCAATTGATAGGGGCGGATTTAATTGCCAAGGCATTACAGAGAAAATAAGGCCTATGTCATCACTTGCACGCCGTACTAACATGAGTCAAGAAGCCATATGCTCTCGAAATATACTCGTTGTATTAGATTTAAGTAGTCATAACTTGAAATGGAAATATACTAACACGCTAAATTAACATATCTTCGTGATCATACCATTTTCCAAACAATATTCATCAGTTGTTAAGGCAATACAAGGGAAAAGAAAGGATACCTTTCAAGAGGATGATCAAAAGGAGAAAAATAAACTCCAACACCATACGAGCCATTGTTCCCAGGCTTCCCACTGTAGCCAAAGCCACAGGACAAGATCCTCAATACCTCTGGCTTCGACGCCGCGTACCATGCCAACTTTACGACGTTGACAGTGTTGTCGCCGACTTTCTTCTGTGCTGCCTCTGAGTGAACTTGAAATGCTTTGGCCCGTTCTTTTGCCGAGAAATCAGAATAGCAAATCCTGAGGATTGCGACCAAGGCAACTCTCGCCCCAAGCATGGCTAGCCTCGAGACCAAGTGCTCCTCCATAAGGTGGTGGATATTGTCTTCCTCGCTGAGCTCCATCAACTCGCCGCCGATGAACAGCGACGGAGGACTGCCATATTGATCAGCAGAGACAGCACTATTGCGATCGGAGACAGACATATTTGGATCCTGATCGTCCATCAGATCATCCGGAGGTGGACGGTTGAGATCAATCGCCGGACAGTTGAATTCACGCGTCACTGCATCAGGAGTGGCGGTGTGCATAGCGGATGTACGACATTGATGGGTATGGTGCGCCATTCTTGACCGAAGAGGGAACGTCCCGAAACACTGCGTTGCAGAAAGATAACCAAAGCGATTTACAAAAATTTTACTACTTCTAAAACTAAAAACTACCGCAAAGATGTTACGGATCGAAGAAATAAAAATCAAAACACAGAATGATGAAGATCCAAAGCTTTTAGTCCATGGCGTGATAGCAGTTGCAAAACAAAGCCTCGCGAATTGCCAACCAAAAAGATTAAACGTAGATTCTCGAGGTCTGGTGATTGAATGTAGCGAAGAAGATGGAAAACGACTGGGAGGACATGAGAAAGTTCCAAAATCTAATTCTCAGCAACACGTTTACGCATCTCCGGAAGCTCATAGAGGCTTTCAGGAGATGGAATTCCGTGGGCTTCAAGAAGGGTTCCGGCCAAAGCAAGATGAAGAAGGAGGACTCGTACCCGGTTCCTGGAACGAGAGAAACGGAGGTTGGTGGGCGTACGTGCGTAAGGTCGGCGATGGAGTGAAGTGTGTGAATGGCAAAATGGAATGAGGATAGGGTTTAAGGTTTTATTTGCTTGAATAATAAGAGGAAGAGGCGAGTTTGAATTTATAAGAGGAGGAATTTGAAGAGGAAAACCCAATGGAACAGCCTTCTCTCTGGACAGCTTATTGAATATTTGGCTCTTTTTGTTTCGTAAAAAACGATTGATTTGAAAAATATTTTTCTAAAAACGATTACATAGATCGCTTACAAAATGAATGAATAAAAAATATTTTCACAGTCCACGAAAATATTTATGCCTACGTTGCTGTCGATAATGCAAACATTTCTAATTTACTAATTATTTTCAGCCATAAAATGGATCGTTTCTAGGGAAATATTTTTCAAATCATTTATTTTCCGCGAAATAAATGGGAACTTTATCTTCTTCTTATTTTTTGTTTTAAAAGAAAATCTAAATACACTTGTTGAATATATAAACAAAGAAGATTTGTCATTTTAAAACATCGGTCTTATGGCCGCCAAGTCGAAATTGAAAACCTTTCTTTGCCGGCTCTCTCCGTGGATGTAGGTATCGATGTTCGGACCATGGGGCTCGGGCACCGGGTCCCATGCCATACTCCTCCACTCATCTCATTCGTGGTAACCTTTTGTGTAGCCATCTTATTCCATCTTGGTGTTGATCTAGTCGAGGTAGGGAAAACGACCCTCCTTTTCGCCGATTCAAAACTGGTTGTGTTTGAGGCCGGCCAATTCCCCACCCTGGAACCGAGTTCCCCGTTGGTGAAACCGAGAATCAGCCCACCTAGTCCTAGACCCACTCAGGAATTCGATTGCTTGGTCCGATCCGATTCCCAAGTGGGTACAGGAACCGGCTGTATCTCTTCTTTATTTCTAGTCCCTACAAGACAACAAGTGTTGTTGCATAGTCTCACTTACTACACGAGTGATGTTAATAGAACAAACCAGCGATAAACTAAACATGATGATCATCTCCACGAACAAAACTATACTGATAATCAAGAACCAAGTTTGTGAGTTTGCACACAGTATGCCAAGCATAACAATCATTACAAGAGTTTGCCATAAAGTTTGCAAGCTTCACTTCAAATACATCCACAGTTTACGTTACATATCAAACATGAATTTACGGAATTAGGGTTTTGGAAATTTAAAATAATAAGATTAAAAAAATCGATCTTGTCCAAATGGTCTAAGTGGGTGGGTCCACACTTGGAATCGGGGAAACGGAACCATATTCACCGATTCCAAATTTTAGGAGCCGACAACTAGTTCAATCCGGTTCTTTTGCTCATCCCTGATTAATACTCACTACTCTCCATGTTTCTAGATATCATGAGGGATCTTCAATGTGTATGAAACTGACCTAACTAATCCCTCTTTATCTTTCCAACCAAAAAAAAAAATCCCTCTTTATTTCTCCTAATCCCTTCAGATCCTTTGTCCTTTGTATTTTTGTCCCCATTTAATTTATGGGGAAAATTACCAAAAAAAAAAAAATTCTAAATCTTACAACCATGCCAATTCAATCTTAAATTTTATTTTTGCCAATTGAGTGTTAAATTTTTTCTTTTATGCGAATTCATTCAAATTTGGTCGGAAAACACCTACATAGACACCGGCCATCCTACGTGGTGCAGCCAATGCCGATGTGAATAATTATTGATAAAATTTTAATGTTTTTTTCAAATTTTTTAGTTTTAAATTTTTCCTTTTTTTTTTTCTTTCTTTTCTTTCTTTCCCTTCCTTCTTCCCCAGTGTGTCACCAAATAAAAAATAGAAAAATATATTATTTTTTTAATGAAAGACCTACATTTAAGTGTAACTTTCTGGAAGAAAAGCAAGAGACTAAGATATATCATTATGATTTTGAACACTACTTTTTTTTGGTCAACTGAACACTATTTTGAGAGGTAATAATATTATCATTTCCCCATAAATTCGGATTCAAGTACATAGTCAAACATTCATGAGAGTAAATTTCCAATTCCGAGCATGATTTTTTATGTCTTCGAATTTCAAAAGACCTTAAATACGAAATCCAGAGATAAACGAAGAAAAAAGTTGGGGCAGAAATTTAAATTAATGTCCTAATATTGTCAAAGACCAGTATTATTTCCCTTTAATTTGATTATCAGAGATATGTTGTTTTTTCATAGGTGTCATATGTATTTTAAATAATTCCTTATGTCAAGAGAAGTGAGAAATTTTTTTGATATCTTCATGCATTTTTAAGTTGTGGTTTAACTGTAGAGAAGCTCAATTGTTCTTTTAGTTTGAAACAACAATGTCGTTATTTCCATTCAGACATCATCTTATATTAGGTTTTTATCTCTTTGATAACCAACAAATATTGCCGAGAATACAACTTGTTCAATAAACTTTTGAATCAATTTATTATGTACTTTTAATGATCGATAATAAACACAATAAGTAGGCCTCAACTAATAATCATAGAACTATAATACGTCAAAAGTAACAAAAAAAAATCTCATAAATTAGCTTCGATCCATCATCTAAATATAGAAGCCTCTCGCTTGCCAGTTCCCTGAGCTGGAAATGCATCGTTAGTAGACCACAGCTCAAAATTCCCTCTCCTCTTGTCGACTTCCGGCTTTTAACTGCTCGATCACGACTACTCTCCTGCTCGAACGCACTCCCTTATGAATGTAGCCGAAATCACCCCTACCAAGCGAGTCGAGATCGAAGAAACCATCTCTTGCTATCTTAAGCTCTTTGCACGCCAACGTGCCCTGCGAAGGGCTACAATGATTTTCGATCACCCTTGGACCTACACAGACATTTACCAGGACCATGACTAATGTCGGCGCAGACCATTCGCCTCGTGTTGTCACGGTTGCTCCCCCGCGAGGCGTCTATGCCAGCATGAAGCCTGTCAAACTCAAATTCTACAGGTCGCATCAGAAAGCATTCGAAATCCATCCGTAAATGACACAACTTAGGCGGAAAAGAAACTAAGAACTATGCCAAGCTCACCAGCAATGTCAACAACCTGTCCTCAAACTGAACTTCCTCCTTGAAAACATCAGCTCCGATCGCTGTCTTATACTGATTGTAAACTTGCCATTCGAATTAGGTCTTTCCCACAGTAATTTCGCGTACGAAATGCTAAAAATAGCAAGGGATGGTTTTTCCAATCTCAATTTACTTGGCCAGGGTGATTTTGGCTACTCGTTCACAGGGGAGTGCTTTCGAGCGGGAAACTAGTCGCAATCAAGCAACTGAAAGTCGGAAGTCAACAAGGGGAGAGGGAATTTCAACCACGGTCGACTAACAATGTGAAGTTTCTCTAGACTGAAACCCGACATATCCTCCCCCGAACTCCACAGGCGCCTTTTCAAGAAAAGCACAGTGTGTTCAAGAGAGAGAAAGAGTTATGTGAAGAAGCCGACGGAGCCTGACATAGAGCAGAAGCCGCAGCCGCAGCCACAGCCGAAGCCATAGCTGGGGTGGTGCGCGGAAGGTTTAGCTGAACGGCACGGATGGCTGATCTCGCCTCCCTTCCTCTGGTCCGCCAATCGCCAAAACTGGACGGCAGACGATGGAGGCGATCGGAGGAGGAGCTGGTTCGGCGAAGTCAGGGCACTTGACGCGGGAGGCTTTTGTAGTTGAACTGTGGGAGCGGGATGAGCGAGCGAGACGAACGGGCTGTTGTGTTAGAAAGTCCAACCCAAAAGCTTAAGCTATTAGGCGGAGGGAGACTACATGAATATAAAGAGCATATAAGACCCGTTCTTAAGCGATGTGGGACAACAACTTCAACACCCCTCTCACGTGCAAGCCGAAAAGAGCGCACGTGGAATTTAGGCTAAAATAGGGGATGGACACACGCACATTCGCGAAAGGGATAAACCTGGCTTTGATACCATGATAAGAAAGAAAGATTAAAAGAGAATGGTATTTGTTCTCTAATAATGGTGTGTGGAACATTGTACATGAGAAGCCTTTATATGGTTAGAGGGAGAAAAGGGAGATTCTTCCTATTGGGACTAAAGAGAAAGAAGAGAGGTAAGGGAAAACCTACAAAACTATACAACATGTTCTAACACCCTCAAACTCAAGGTGGGTCAAATAACGAGAGTTTGGAAAGAAGAAATTTAAATCGTTGTGATGTAAGAGCCTTCGTAAAACAATCGGCAAGTTGATTCTCGGCCCAACAAAAGGAAGTGAAATAGTGCGAGCTTGGAGATGATGACTAGTCGGATGACAATCGATCTCAATATGTTTGGTACGCTCATGAAACACCTGGATTTGCACCGATATGAATGGCACTCTTGTTGTCACAATGCAGGAGTAGGATCCAAATGAAACACCCATATCGTAAGCGGCGAAGCCAAACAATCAAAAGGTCGGACATAGCACGATACTCGGACTCGTAGAGGAGCGTGAGACAATATGTTGTTTCTTGGATCGCCAAGAAATAAGTGAATCGCCAAGAAAAATGCAATAACCAGTGATAGATTTGCGATCGGTGACATTGGAAGCCCAATCGGATCGGAATAGGCACGCAACTTGAGAGTAGAAGAAGATGGTAGAAATAAGGAACGCGATAAAGTGCCTCGAAGATAGCGGAATTCTTAAGAACCCGCATAATGAGTTGTTCGAGGAAAAAAGTAATTGCCGACAACATGAACAAGATAGGCGATGTCGGGTCGGGAGATAGTAAGATAAATAAGATCGCCAACCAAGGTCCGATAGCGGGTGACATCGAAAGAGGTTCTCCATCGTCGGGCAAAACTTCGATTTAGCTCAATAGGAGTGGTAATAATTAATCGACTAGAAGAATATCCGGTATATTTTCGAGAAATGAGAATATGTGAATCGCGAGCAATTTCAAGCCAAGAAAATAGTTGGTCCTAGATCCTTCATGGCAAAATGTTGCTGAAGGTGCCGCTTGGTATGCTCAATATGGTCACGATCATCTCCGGTGATGACCATATCATCAACATAAAGAAGAAGAATAGTGCAGCTGAAGAAGAGGTATGAACAAACATAGCATGATCATCACTTTGAGTGAAACCAGCGAGATGAATAGCATCACGAACTTCTCAAACCAAGCACGAGGAGCCTGTTTGAGACCATAAAAGAGCCCGTCGCAAGCGGCAAACCTTTCCGAGGTATGAGCAAGACCAGGCGGAGGTTGCATAAAGATATCTTCCCTGAAGATCACCGTGAAGAAAAGCATTCTTCACATCAAGTCGAAAGAGAGGCCAACTGCGAATTGAAGCAACGGCTAATAAAGCACGGACAGATGTCATCTTTGCTACGGGAGCAAAGGTCTCCTCGTAGTCGATACCATACTCTTGCAGAAACCTCGAGCAACCGACGAGCTTTGTAACGCTCAATACGCCATCGAACGAGTCTTAATCTTATATATCCATCGGCAAGATACGAGGGAGCGACCCGGAGGAAGAGGCCAAGCTCCCAAGATTTCCAAAGTCGAGAGTTCTGACATATGGCGCCATTCTACATGTGATCTCGCGATAACTATTAGGTTCTTGTACAGCATGAACAAAGCTAAAAAGGAACCAAACTCGGTAGAATAAGAAGTAGCAAGAACATATCGGGCAGGTGGACGCCGATCTCGAGGAGGATTACGGCGTGGCTCTAGTTGTGCGTAATCGTCGAGGCGAATACAGGAGGTGCAGACAAGGGATAGGTGAAGATGGAGAAGGTGGCAATATATCTAGATCCGATGTAGAGGAGGGACTAGAAGGGTCGGTAGAGGATCAACGGGAAAATCCATAAATGGAACAGAGACGAAACATGAGGTGTAGTATTTGTCGGAAAGAAAGGGATGTGTTCATGAAACGTAACATCACGAGAAATACGTACACGTCGCGCATTTGGGTCATAACAACGATAACCTTTGTGCTCGTGCTATAACCCAAGAATGCACATGGGATAGATGGTAAGCTTTGTACGTTCAGTGAGTGGAAGAATGACAAAACAAGTACATCCAAAAACTCGAAGATGATTATAGCTAGGAGGTCAGAGTAGAGACGTGAAACGGGGTGTCTTGATGGAGAATAATGAGGGTAGGCGATTAATTAGATGAATAGCGAGAAGGCCTCCCAACTCGTGGGAACGGATGTGCCAAGTAAGAGAGCTCGAGTGGTCTCTAGAATATTACTGCTTTTCAGAACTCCATTTTGAGTGGAACCCCGGGACAAGATAACCGAGGAAGTGTACCATCACTAGCTAAGAGGGAACGAAAGACACGAGAGATATTCTCCCCCGAATCGAACGGAAAATTTTGATTTTTGTATTAAATTGTGTGGAAACCATGGAAGTAAAGATGATAGATGGAAAAGAAATCACTACGTTGACGCATAAGATAGACCCATGTATAACGAGAATAATCATCAATAAAAGATACATAATATTTGAAACCACTCTTGAAGAGAGCGGGCGGACCCAACTGAATGAACAAGATCGAAAATCGCACTAGTTCTAGAGTTACTAACGGGAAAAGGCTTAAATTGCTTGGCCAAAGGGCGATAGAACATGGAGGAAGACTACTAGAAGAAATAGGACCCAAAGCACCTTGTTGGTGAAGGACGGTGAGACGAGAAGACGGAATATGTCCAAGACGCGATGCCACCGAGCAAGATCGAGGGTAGCCAACACGGGATGAGGAAGAGAGGAAGTTGGAAGATGGAGATGTTGCATAATATAAAGTCCATCCCGTCTCCCCTCGCTAATCATCTTGCCACTCAAACGATCCCGCACAAAGCAAGAGCTATTTGTAAAGCTTACACATCCAGATCGGTGAGTTGTCCAATGATAATAAATTGAGAGCCAAAGAGGGAACATGTAACACATCGTGAACATTGAAATCTTCGAGATGGTAAGAGTACTGTCGGTAGCTAGTAGAGGAGAACCATTAGCGGAAAGAAATGTTTTGTGCTTGAGCTCGAGAGCTTAGTGAGAAAACAGCGGAAGTAGACATATGTCTAGCGCCTCCGAGTCAGTACCCAAGTAGTAGAAATATCACCGAAGGTGGAGATAGTGCTTCCAGATGAGAGAGTTGTAGAAGTACGAATTGGAAAAGACCAGGCGAGAGGACTCAATCGGGCAAGTTGGGCCTCAAGAGAATACGGTCATCAGGGAGAAACAGTAATAGGTGGAGATTTGAGATGCGGTAGTGACTCGTGGTCAGCGTGAAGCATTCCTCTTCTTCCAACAATGTGACTGTCTGACCAAGACGATGACAATACGTACATGAAGGCGGCGGGACCACGAATAGGCGAAGGCGTGGTGGAGCGATAATTGAATCGATCGAAGACGAGTTTCCTCGTGCAATTCTTTGGGTCAGGAGGGATGGTCTTGGAGAGCGGTGAAGAAGTTGGTCGAACACCTTCATAGGGAGGCCAAGCTTCATAAGAAAATGACGGTGCCTATCTTGAGTCGGCAGTAGATGGACACGTGCATGATGGGCAGAATAGGAGCAAGAATATCCGTTGACCCAAAGTGAGTGCATGTAATTGTAAAAATCTCGAATAGAGCAGACTCTTGCGTAGCATTGTAAACTTTTGCTCCAACGATAAACTCGAATGTCCCCTTGGTGAACATCTCGGCCGATCCCATAAACTTTTTGCCTCAACAATATTAGAAAATTGTGGGCGAAGAGCGATCAATGGAACCAAAAATGATAGCCCATGCCTTCCGATCGCAACTTTCCATGCTCGACTTTCAGAGACGTTTCGCACTTCATCGGATGAGTCACTTTGAAGAGCACGGACAAGGATAAAGTCCCTCAACATGCTCAAACAAGGTTGCGATAAACAAGTGCCATTGCGATGGTTTCCAAAGAGAATAGTTTGAACCATCGAGTTTGACGTCAATACGATCACTAGAATCACCCATGACAAGAAAAGAAATCACTAGCAAAGCTAGAAATATGGATTGAGGTGGAAAAATTGATCGAAAGGATCGAAAGAAGAAGCGCGATTAGAACGAGCAAGAATGATGGCCCAAACTCATTATCTTAATTTCATGCGGAAGATCCAATTTATGGCAACCGCAGAGCATACTTTAAAAATAATGAGCTCATTGTCTTATTTTCGATGCAAGATCCAATTGATGGCAACGGAGCATACTCTTCAAGACAATGAACTTGGCTCCGATACCATGTTAGAAAGTAAGCTTAAGCTATTAGGTGGAGGGAGCTACATGAATATAAAGAAGATATAAGCCGTTCTTACGATGCGACAACAACTTCAACATGTTGAACAAGTCAAAGGCGTCCATATCAGCTTCCAGCCCAGATCAAGTTGCCACGTGGAACAATCAGTTTACGTCTTCCTATTCTCCTGCACAAGACTCGTTCAGCGAGAAACTTTCGGCTCCTCTCCACGTCTATAACCCATTCAGATTCATTCAAGCTCAAACTGAATTCTGATGTACAGATTCTTTGCGAGTGCATATAAACGCATCATCGCATCATCTCTTTGTAAATCACTAAGGGGAGAAATCAATAAAACAACATTATTTTATTAAAAGGGAAAAGTAGTGTAATCACCAACATTAAGCCATCCTATGATTAATACGAGGAAGGGTAAATGATACTGCACAATGCTGGACTTGTTGGATCTGATCGACGGGAGAATGCGTGTGTCGCGCTCTCGAGTTTGAAGGGGAAGGAGTGTAATCACCAAGATTAAGCCTAGCAATATCATGCTCCGTACGAAGCGGAGGAGTGCTAGGATCTTTGTTTTATGAACTCTAAGATGAATTCGGGGTACTTTGTCATAGTGTTTGTCAAGCTCTGTAAGAATTCGAGGAGTTCTAGGTTCTTCTTTCTATGAACGCGAAGATGAATTTCGGGTACTTTGTCTTAGTGCTTCTAAAGCTTTCCGTATGTGTGATTTTGGTTCGAAGTTTCTGAGCTCGCCATTGTCTTAGTGCTTCTCAAGCTCAGACTTGTTGGTAAGTCGGCTTTGATACCAATGTTGTGTTGTATTGAGCCTCTCTCGTTCAAAAACTAGCTCAAAGGATGAAGTTTTTTCTTGCACTTATAAATCAACAACCTAGATCATTTCCACAATCGATAAGCGAACTAACAGACATGACCCGAATGAGAGTTTCTCTCTGCTGCTTGCCACGACACTCATTGTAGTCAGAAAATGATATCCAGATGTAGCAACTCGTGTTAGCTCTAAAGCTGTGAAGGACGTGGCTTGCTCATTCAGTTGGACGGAGAAGAAGAAGAAGAAGAAGAAAGGCCTAAAGCTGAACCCAAGGATGATGGTGTAAAGTCATTCGTGTCCAAGATGACACACGGATCGGACAACAGGGAAATCTCTAAGGAGGATCGACAAGGCTGGATCAAGCAGAATTGGCCTGGCGAAAGAATGAGAATACCAAGATAGAAGCATCACCGGCACTTGGACAAGTCTCATGGCATATAACGGTGTGAAAAATCCAGAAATGTGAGAATTCCTAGAGACTATAATGGATTTCAACGCAAAGCAGATCCATGGTAGTACAGCCAAAAGAATACTTCTTCATGCGAAGTCAATGAAAGATCTGCCAGGGAGGCTGTAGGAGCAGATGTTTGTGATACATGTGAACCCGAAGAGAAGTTTTTACTGATGTCCACTCTTTCCTGAGGCCGGTGGTGTACAGGTCCCGGTTTTCGGGTATGTAGCAAGAGAGGCTCCAGAAGGTAAACTTTCGGAGACCTGGGGAAGAAGCTAATGGCTGCTGGTTTTCAAGCTTAATGATGTCGGGCAAGGGACTGTCTGACTTGTTTGCCGTCAAAGACGAAACTTAGCTCCTGAATGTGAGCAAAGAGCTGCGCATTCGACGGTGCTTAAGAATTGTGGCTTCAAAACTTGAGAATGTCGTTGATGAGGAGAAGCAAGTGGCTCATTCATCGTTGACTGATGGAACTCGGGGAGCCACATTGGAACCTTTCTAGAGCTAAGGTGAAGCTGAAGGCAGAAAACATCGATTTGCTGCTATTCTCCAGTTTTCCAGAGTAGAAGAGAGTTTGACCCCAGGCCTCACAGCCAGGTATGGTGAATCCCGGTATTGTAAATTCTGAAAGCGCGATTAAATGCGCAGTTGGATCTCTTTACAATGGTTGTAGCTCCAATGTTGCAAGGACATTCTTGATTGGGGCCAATGCCATGAAGTTCTTCTTAAGGCACATGAAGCAGCAATTACCATGTCAGCCGGGAAGTTGCTGAGTTTCATATTCGATGGACGGAATTATCTTTAAGGCGGTGGTTGCACGCCCCAGACAATTGTTCTTATTTTTTTCGTCTTTTTCAATATATTTCCTACGATTGTTATTTTTGTATGTTATCTAACATTTTTCCAACACTATCATGGCAACGCTGAGCAAGATTGAGATTGCAAACTCAAAAAGAATTGATCATGCACGGGAAAGCTTTAACACGGCTATTGCGTTCAAGGATTTCAAGCGAGACGTGCTTAGAATAGAACAAGGAGTGGCTGGACAAGACTGACATTAATATTTAGAAGAACATTTTTAAGTAGTTGATTTTTTTACGAAATAAACGTATCTAGTATGCTTTCATAACTATTTGTAGAATCTTAGTAAGTTGATGGCTTACTGGTCAAGTAGATGATTAAATCTTAAAATTTGGAAAATTTTATGGTATCTTCAAAGCAACATCGGTGAATATGGTCGGGGTGTGGTTCATATTCACGTGCGACAAAAAACACGTGGGTCTCTCTCTCCACGCTAAGTGGGCAAGGGTCTAGGGGAGCTGCCCCGGCGGGGTGTCTCAACGGGGCGGTGCCCTTTGGACACAAGAGGGTTTTTACAATTTAAGCCCGTAATTTTTTCATTAGTAGTTTGCGTTTGAGCTCGTGAACAGCTATTGTTATATATGCTCTTTTTTCACTTGTAATTGAATGACGTAACGAGAGGTGCTAATTATAGTAGAATCCCCTGTTGAACATAGCCATAATTTAATGGTGAATCGGGATAAAATCTCATATCTCAATTTTCTTTTTCTCGCTCATTTTACTTCGTTGTAATTGTGTGCCGATCCTAACAAATATATAGCCACCGACATGTGACCAATTAAGCAGTTCTTTAATGACACCTTCCAATGCTGATAAGTTCCGTTACACATTGGTGGTTCTTTTTTATAAAGGCATAAATTAGTAATTAAGTTGGAAATTCTTTTTTTTTTCTTTTGGTCGGTGAAAATTCCTTGCCTTTCATCAAGGATTAATAGGGGAGTACAGTAATTGTGTGGAAGGGCTTGGTCCGTTTGTTCAAGAACCTAATATGTCCCACCAACATGTGACCGATTAATCGAATGGTTAAGTAGTTTCTCAATTTCCTAAAGATTCACTAAGTTTGACAGCTCGGCCCATTTGTTTGAAAGAAAACTGTCGCTGAGAAATCATTTTCTGACTTTCTAGTGTTTAGACATGAAACAGTAATTGACCTAAGGAAAACTTTGTTTCGATGGACGGGAAAATAACGAGCTTAGATGGAAGGGAAAATGACTTCCTCTTCTAGCCGGAAGGATATTACTTTTTCTAAACCACCAAATAAATGAAAATTAACCATTTCCCTTGAAATCGATTTCCATAAAATGCTTTCCTTTGTCATGAAGTTTTCAGTAAAACGAATGTACCCTTACTATGATCGGTCTTGCTAACTTAGGGACATGGTCTATGATGACTTTGACATAAAAGACCAATTCAAACAAAGAAATATATAGTTTAGAGATGCTCAATTTCACTAGAAGAAAAAATAAAGGACCCAAAATTGGATAATTTGCTATTGTCCGGAAACCACTCAACCAAGCATTCCAAACTATTATCTCGCCTTTATTACGCTTATTGCCGGATTATAAATGACTAGGAAAATTAGCAAGTCATACTGATGAGCCGCATAAGTTACACGCATTCGACTCCTCTGTTATCGAATTTAGGCTTAATCTTTCTCTTGGTATGTGCGAAGATCGAATAGCTCGACCAATTTAATCGAGTTGAGCACGAACTTGAAAATATCAAATCCGTGTATAATTGACATATACCAATGGACCGATAATTAATCCCCGAAAGATATATATTTCAACCAATTTTGGCCTAATTTTGCTAGATCAACTCCTTAACAAAAAAATCTTATTCATTGTCGAGCAAGCCCAACAAGCTTCTTCGAAAAGTCTGAAAACAAATGATAAGGACGCCCCTTGAGCCCGTTCGGTGATCACTCTGACCAAATCTCTCAAATTTTGGAAAATTAATGTACTTGACGACATTATTCGCTAATAAACATGTGCCACGCGACCAAAAAAAATGTGCCACACGATTATAAAGCCACCCATTTAAATGACTTCAACGGAGCTTCTATCATTACAATTACAGCTTATCAGATTGTCCAGCAAGATCAATCCCCAGTGCAACGCATTTTATAAATTTCAGCACTAATCACTCGATACTAAAAGTTCGAAACTAAATTGAACAATATGTAAATTTTAGGGATCATATTGAATGCGTTAAAAGTTCAAATATGAGATTATAAGGGTGAGAATGGTTTCAAGGTAGATTCGAGAACCGGATAACCGAACAGTGGGAAGCGATCGATTTCAAGCTCCACGATAGAATAGGTTCTGGGTTCTAAAAATTGGGGGAAGTTGGTTGGGATAAAATTAAGGTGGAACTTGGATTTGTTTGTGTTTTTTTGTTCACGTCTCGACAATCCTTAATATTCGCTCAATAAAAAATTATGGTTTTTTTGCACATCGGCTTTCTTTGTTAATGTTTTTTTTTTGCTAAATATGATTTGTGATTAGTGAATTGTAATAAGAAATGGTCATTAGAAGTGCTAATTGTTGCAATTGTTCAATAAAGAATGTTTAACTGGATTGATTTTGGAACATGTGACATAATAGGTTTCAACTTTCGTGTATGTACGATATATTTTAAGTTTCAAAATGAATTGGTTTTGATGGGCACTCGAAAGGAATCTAAAACCACTCACCCTCATGGCACATCGCACATTAATATAAAATTTAAAAATTATATTGAACAAATTAAAAGTTTGAGAATTGAATTACACATTGGACAAAAGTTCAAGGACTATTTATATAATTATCCCACAAATTTTCTCTATTATATCATTGTAAGGATCCTCTAATCTAATATAGAAGCAAGAACCCCCCCTCTCAAATTTTTTTTTTTATCAAAAAATCCCATTAATTAAAAAGGGCAAAATGATATCAAAAGTGGCAAAATTTTTTGTCACCTTACTTAACTATCAAATTAGAGAAATTTTTGCTTAATTGATTATGTGGTGTTTTTAATTAAATATTTAATTTGACCCAGCAAATGTTTTAAAAATTTTAGTGGACTAATAAACTTAAAAATAAGCTCAAATTTTTTTAAAAAATAAACTTAAAAATAAGTTAAAAATTAAAAAAATCAATTTAAAATTAAGCTAAAAAATTAAGAAAATCAAATTTAAAAATAAGCTAAAAATAAGAAAAAAATTAAATTACATATAAAATAAGCTGAAAATTTTAAAAAAAATTAAAAGATGCATTGCAGGCCCCTAGCGACCCTCGCCCAATTTGGGGAGGGCCTATAGGCCCTCAATAGGGGTCGTCGACCCCCGAATGGGGCTCCATGACCCCCACAGGCTATCCTCCACCCTCTCCACCTACAATGCATCTTTTTCTATTATTATTTTTATTTTATTTTAATCTAATTAAGTTGTGTATTTTTTATTTTCTAATACTTTTTTGAACTTTTAGCTTTTTTTATTGGTAAATGGATCTTCTACGAGTTACGTTGGCTTTAGATATTGATTAAAAAAAATGTCATGTCGAGAGCTAAGCAGATTAGAGTTGGCATTTAAGTAATCGCTTTTCACAAAAGTTTGCACTTAAAGGACATGAATTATAACCATTTGATTTTTGGCAACCATTTCTAGAGAGAAATAGAATGTTTTATCCCTAAGCAAAGAAAGATGTTTGACAACGACACAAAATTTATGTTCTCAAAATATAAATTTATTTGGTAAAACCATCAAATTTCTATAGTTCCGAGCCATTGGGCCTCGAGACGGCGACGATGGGTGGATGGCGTATGGAGATCGGCGAAAGGTGGACGACGATCGGCGAGAGGGACGTAAGCGAGGAAGTGAGCGATAAGAATTTTTATTATTTATATTTCTCTATAAATAGAGAATTTCTGTTTCAAATTTATTTTTGGACTAAAAATTTATTTTAAAAATAAAAAATAAAATTAAGTTATCAAAAGAATTTCTATTCTAAATGAAAAATAAAGTTTAAAAGAAAAATAGAGATGGTTATGCGCGCGCCTTAAGTTATCCAGAAAAAAAAAACAGTGGACAAATTTTGACGTGATGTGTCCTTTTGCCCTTAAAAACGCCAAAACATCTCCGTTAAAAACCTCGAAGCCGCCGAATCGCCCTTTTAACCGCCTCAGCTCTCGGTTCTTCGCGACTGAGAAACCCCCCCTCTCCTCTCTCTCTCTCTCTCTCTCTCTCTCTCCCCTCTTCCTTCATCGTCTTCATCCTGCTCGTGCCTCGCGAGCAGCTCGAATCGTTCGCGCGGCTCGCCGCAAATTTGATCTCCGGATCGAAACTGCGTTCCACCCCCCCCGAAAAAAAAAAGATGGTGGAACTCCAAGAGCAGCCCGCGTCCGTCCAAGACGCGGTCTACAAGCTGCAGCACTTCCTCCTCGAGGGCATCGACAGCGAGGCCCAGCTCCTCGCGGCCGGTTCGATCGTCTCGCGCCGCGACTACGAGGACGTGGTCGTCGAGAGGTCGATCGCCAACCGCTGCGGCTACCCCCTTTGCGCGAACCCCTTGCCCTCGGACCGCCCGCGGAAGGGGCGGTACAGGATTTCGCTGAAGGAGCACAAGGTGTATGATTTGCACGAGACTTACATGTATTGCTCGTCGGGCTGCGTCGTCAATAGCCGGGCTTTCGTGGGGAGCTTGCAACCGGAGAGGTGCGCGGTTTTGGACATGCTGAAGATGGAGGAGGTTTTGAGGGTATTTGGGGATAAGGGTCTGGCATCCGAGGAGGAGGAGAGTGTGGATAAAGTCGGGGAATTGGGGATGTCTGGGTTGAAGATAAAAGAGAATGAAGAGATTAAGGCAGGGGAAGTAAACTTGGAAGAGTGGATTGGTCCTTCGGATGCGATCGAAGGTTATGTTCCTCGGAGAAGAGATGATAAGGCCGCCGCAGCGGCTTCGCGTGCAAAGAAGGAAAGTAGACAAGGTAACCTGTTTGGTGATTCCTTGGCTTGTCGGTGATTGACTGGATATGGCATATTGTAGCACTGTTAATTGTCGAGTGTTGATGAGAGGTCTCAATTTTGTGTGTTTGCTAGATGAAATGGCAAGAGAGAAGGGTTGAGGTTTTTGAGTCCGTCCAGTTCTGCATCATTGGAGCACTAGTAGTTTGGCTTCTCTAGAGCAGTTAATTATAGTGGCTGTGGCAAGCGGACTTCGTAGAGTCTTGGTCGGACCCTCTTCATGCTTTAAAAGTGTCCTTTAATTGCTTGTGCAGGGTCCAAATCCAGAAACTCTAAGCCAAGTAAAAAAGGGCTAATAATTAATGACATGGACTTCACAAGTACTATAATCACTCAAGATGAATATAGCATTTCAAAGTTGCCTGTGAATTCAGTGGAGGAAGTTTCTTCCACAACAATGAAAGAATCGAATGGGGAAAAAGTACATGGCAATTGTACACAGAGTCATCGTACTGTAATTGAGACTTCATCTGCAAAGCCGAGAACTTCCAAGATAAACCAAAGTGAATTGAAAGGGAAGAGCTACGACATCACAGAAGATGAATACAGTTCTCAAAAAGTTCCTTCCCCTTCAGAAGTCTGTCAAAGTGGATCCCTAAGTCGTGTTACAGGAGCAGAAGGAGCAGTTAATGATGGTATATCAGATGGAAGATCAACTGAAACCAAGCTGAAGCCCTCGCTTAAGTCTACAGGGGCAAAGAAAGTTATTCGTTCCGTTACATGGGCTGATGAGAAAGTTAGTGCAACCAATGGGGGAAATCTTTGCGAGATTAGAGAAATGGTGGACAAAAAGGAACCTCTTCCAACATCTGGCATTGAAAATGTACAAGATGATGAAAATCTGCTGCGCTTTTCATCAGCTGAAGCCTGTGCATTGGCCTTGAGTCGGGCTGCGGAGGCTGCTGCATCTGGAGAATCAGATGTCTTTGATTCTGGTTGGTATCTTCTCTTCTGTATGGAAGATCCATTTTAATATTATTTGGCATGATCATACTGCAAACATTGGTATAACTAAAAATGGAAGATGTTTGACTGCTCATGTTTTATGCAAAAATAAATCTGAATCAAGGTAGCGTCTATCTTTGGTTGTTCGTTCTCAATAAATCTATGGACTATACTGCTTTTATTAAGCACTGATTGAAGACCTGTGGCTAGTTGGGATCAGGAATTAAATTGGGCATTGTATCACTTGACGGAAAAGTCCTTTGCTGTGAATTTATTAAAATTTGCTGGAATGTAGCCATATGTTGGGGGAGTTCTTCATCATGGTTTGTTTGCTGTAAGGGTTAAGATATCTGCATTGTTGGAAGAAAGGAAGTTTATCCTGCTGGGAGAGGGCATGCAACTCAACCACAACTTGGGAATTAAACCATTTGTACCTCCTAAGTAGTATGATGTTGCGGAGTTATGTTAATATTGAGAAGTTGCTGGCTGTAGTTTCCTGCTCTAGAATTCGTAAGAAATGAATGATTTGTTGCTGGTTCTGAAGATCTGTTTTCTGGTTAGGTATAAGCAAAATATGGCTCCATGTTGTCTTGGGCGTTGATTGCTTGTTGAGTTGCTTGGTGTAATAAGGGACATTGGGCTTATGTTCTTTGGTTTGGGAGTTTGAGATTGCAGGGATTAGTCCTATTAGGTTTCGGTTAAGCCTGCTCGCTCTTAGGGTTTTGTGTGACTGAGATTGTTCTGGTATGTTTTCTTTTTCCTGATGACCCATTCTCCATTTGGTGTTTGAAGCTGGATTGATTTTATTGCCACATCCACATGATGTGGATGGAAAAGAACCTGTCGAGGACACTGATCCACTGGAAGTAGACCCAGTCCCCGTAAAGTGGCCAAAGAAACCTGGGATTCCGACTGCTGATTTATTTGATGCTGATGACTCATATTATGATGCCCCGCCAGATGGATTTGGTTTGACTGTAAGTGTTTTAAATTTGACTTGTCTACAATTTCAAGTCCTTGTTAGCGTTGTCACTCACTTTAAAATGTTTTTGAAATGTTTCAGTTGTCTCCTTTTGCAACCATGTGGGGTGCCCTTTTTGCATGGATAACATCATCTACTTTGGCTTATATATATGGCAAAGATGAAAGCTTTCATGAAGAATATATGTCAGTTAATGGCAGAGAGTACCCACTAAAAATTGTACTGCCCGATGGCCGCTCTACTGAAATTAAGCAAACTCTTGCTGGTTGCCTTTCTCGAGCTTTACCTGGAGTGGTTTCTGATCTCAGGTTGCCAACGCCAGTATCCACCCTCGAGCAAGGATTGGTATAATATATGAATCTATCTTCACCTCTCTCTTTTTCTGAGTCGTCGTGTTTCTTATGGTGACTGTTGATGCAAAAAAATTGATTAATCACTTGGAAATATGAATAGATCGTGGCATTTGCGGACCCCTTGTGCTCTCTCTGTGTTTCTCATTGTTTATGTGTCATTTTCAGTATCATCAATTCTGTTGTGTCATGCCCCAAAAAAAAAAAAAAATCTGCTGTCTGATTAGGCATAAAGTTATCTTTTTACTGCCTTGTAGTTTGATCAAATCTTCTCAATAAGGCCTGCTCTGATAGAGCTGAAAATTTTGAACTGAGAACTTTAGAGCTAGAAATTGAGTGCTAGATGCCCCAGTGTTGAAAATGCAAACAGAAATTTGCTGTTTGATAACATCTTTAGTCTAGATAGCACTAGTTAAGATGTTTGATTGGCAGTTCTTATTTGTGAAAATTATCCAAATGTTGCATTGACTATTCATGAGCGCATATATTTGAATCTTCTGTCCATAACACAAGATGATAGTTACCTAAAAGTAAAAAGCGATTCAAATCTTCAGATAGGTATTTCCAGTTACCAAATTCTTTGCAACAAGTCCCTGTAGTTGTGCAGTATTTTTCATCAGGTTTTACGCACGACAAATTATTATCAGGAAAAGTCCTCATGAGAGATAAAAATGCTGGCGAAGATCAATTTGACAAGTGACGACAGCGAAAATGGTCACATCTTTCCAACTCTCCAGCCTGTTTGAAGAATGAAGACTTTATATTTGACCTTTGTTATATTTTTATCTATCTAGAGAACAAAATTGGTTTAGAAATGAGAGAAATTGTGGGTTGCTAATCTTTGTCAGAAAGCCCGGGGAATTTCTTTTTGAATTTTGTTGTTTAGCTATCTAAGTTTTAAATCTGCTTTCTCAGCAATCTAAGAAACCCATTTTATTTGGGTGCTGATCATGTAGATCTTTTTTTCATGAAGAGTTGATTTTGGTTGATCAAACAGGGTCGTTTGTTGGATACAATGTCATTTATGGATTCTATTCCTGCATTGCGTACAAAGCAGTGGCAAGTGATTGTTCTTCTCTTTATTGATGCTCTCTCCGTTTGTCGAGTTCCTGTGCTGACTGCACACATGACCAATAGACATCCCTCGCTGCAGAAGGTGAGTTAGACATCATGGTTCCATCTAGTGATTTTGTTTACGGGAGTATCATGTAATCCTGGTGAAATCTTCCTTATATATAGCCACGTATATAGAGTTATTCCTGTTATGGCTGTTCTAAGGGGCGACTACGATGCATGTGTTCTCTGCACTGTATTTCTCTAGTCCCTTGCAACTGTATTTCTCTAGTCCTTACTAACCAGATTTAGCCTCCTTTGTCATATTACTTAAATACACTGGAGAAGTAAGGTAAGGCAACTTCTTGGGTGGGATGGGGAAAAGACACTGATAGGTTCCTGAATGTTGCCATTTTCATACTGCCGTTTGGATTTTGAACTAGGGATTGTCCGTAAAACATGAATGGTTTAACCTTGTATCTTGCGAAACAGGTGCTGCAGGGCGCCCGAATGAGCATGGAAGAGTACGAGATCATGAAGGATCTTTTAATACCGCTGGGCAGAGCACCTCAGTTCTCGGCACAGTGTGGAGCTTAGTGGTGGTGCAGAACTGGTCAACTGCAATTTTGATGTGCAACCTTATTTTGTCTTGTGGAACGAGATCATACTTATGCTGAAAGCAGTTAGCTCGGGTGCGGAAGCATGAAAACCGAAGACTCGAGTAACTTTTGTGGGAACTTAGAATGTACTTGTGGATATTGGACTTGGGAGTGGCTAAATTGCATTCTTTGAACCTGTACATGCTTTTGACCTTCTACTGATTCTGCAATCAACTGGATTAGTTTCTTCTAAACCATTTTTGCTGCGCTTTGTCATCGGATCATATGGGTGGGATTGCAGGCTTCAATGGCGACCCTCTCTTCCCCTCCTCCGCATGTGTCGAGCCTCCACAGTCCCCACCCTTTTTCATTATTCTGATTTGCTTTATTCCGTCAACTGTCGAGATCCTTCGAGATCACAGCTAATATACGAATTCAATGACTGCTCCAAAGAAACGGGTGGGATTTGATGTCTGTCGTTCTTTTTCCTGGTTGTGGTCATATGATCTTACAACCAAATGCAGGTTGAACAGCTTTGAGTAACTCTTCAAAGCAGTGTAATTTGGAACTTGGGGGTCCTGGTGTTCTGACGCATTTCCAGGAACTAACGTCCAAAAACCTTCTGTCGTCCCTATTTTCAAGATTCAAACAGAACAACGCTCATGTGAACATTTGACAGGGGTCCCTTAAGGTCTCCATCTGGATGTTTGCATCTGGCAATCATCTCTTCTGTCCTAACAGTTTCCAGCGTTCGATGGGTTTGTGGACAAATGGGAACCCTCGTCTGACCGGGCAACAGGGCAAGCTCTTCTTCTTTCTATGCTGCAATTATTTCCTGGTCCTCTTGCGGCTATGAAAGGCATCACGAGATATTCCCATGTGGTCAGCAATTATTTTAGTCCACCGCAAGATCTGTTTGCCTTTCTTTTGTTTTCTATTCTTGGCGGGTGAAGACACCCAATAGATGCTCCAACTTTCACATCAATTAGTGTGAAACCGCTTTGCACTTACAATCTCATCTAGACTAGGGTCTACATAATTTGGATCGACGCCGCGAGTTTTACGTATCCCCCAGGTCACACAAAATGCAACGTTTGTGATTACACTTGGTCCATGAACCCGAGTCTATATAAGAATTTGCTCCGTGTTCAGGCCGCTCGGCCAAATTTTGTCTTGCGTTTTATCTGACTCGTGATGTCGATTGGATATTCTTATCATGAACTTAGTGAGGAAATAATGCTTGTATTTTATCCATGAAATTGGAGAAAGGAGAAAAAGAAAACGTCGCATGTGAAGGAGGGGTACCAAATTAGGTGGTCCATAAGCTGTGCGCTTGTGATGGCATAGAGCTTTGGTTAGGTAGTGGTTAGAAGCAGTTGCGATTTTAATGATAGCTAGGCAGCGTAGCCGAAAAAGAATTCGTGTCCTAACTCCCATAATAGAAATGTATTTTTGACTAGTAAGACATGAGATGTGCTTGCGTATCCGACCCCTCGTGGCCCGCCCCATCGCAACGTTGTGATTAGGTCCATTTTTCATTGCAACGCTTGTTCAACGCACCGTACTGTAAGTTTTACATTTTAAGTAAAAATTACATATAATCAAAGTTGAGACGAATCATTCATGCGAAAACTTGATTATTCAGTCTATGTAAGCCTTAGAATTGCGTGTTGACTATTTTTTTTTTTTTTTTGGGTTGAATGTGTTGGCTATTTCTTGATAAGCATTTTGTCAACTTTAAAAAAACTACTTTTTATTTGGTCGGGATTTAAAAAAAAAACTACTTAGCTTTAAACAAAATTACAGATTTATTGTTTTTTTTTCCTAACCTACGTTTTCGATTTATTGTCTTAACTCATTTTCAAGATTTCATGATACATTAGAACAATCATTTAGAGCATGCATAGCGATTAACACGTAAGGATGTTATTTGCCTATTCTCCTCAAATTTTTCCCGCATAAAATTTACTTATTTTTGTGAGATTAGCGGGCGTCATGTGGACGGACCATCCATTTTTTTTCCGTTCATGTCGGTGTTTTCTAAATTGTACAGCTTGTTACATGATTAATTAGGATAATCACATTAGATACTTTTGATTGGCAAAAACCAAAAGCCAAATTTACCAACTTACAAAAAAATTTGTATGAAAAATACACGTGTTTATTCCCATTTTGGCAAAGATCGACGTTGAGGATGCAATAAGAGTTTGAAGTCCGCTTTTTTGTTTAAAAGAACGGCGTGATCAAGGGCTTTTTCGTTATTTCATTTATTAATATTTTTTCTTTTTTTTCTTTTCATTTTTTCCATTTCTTTTTCTTTCCCTTTATTTTGGACCACAAGGGTCGCCACCGCTGGCGACCCTCACCTAGATCTAGCGAGAGCCGGCCTCGCCTGAGCAAATGAAAAAAAATGAGAAAGGTTTAATAACAAAACATCCAAAATCAGGATTTACCAACGGTAACTCGCCCAGTTGAATTTCAGTAGAAGATAATTGACAATTTGGACTTTTGGATGAATAAGCCATTTTGCTCATAATTCAAAGAGATAAGCATCTGCCGACGAGGACTTTAAAAAGTAAAACCTTAAAAAAAACCAAAAGCCAATAATTAATTATCTCCACTCTTTTCATTCCACGTGCCGCTCCCTCATTGGATCCTGCTCCACTATTTTCTTGAACTAAAAAGAAACAAATAAAGTAAGTTTGAACGGTCAAAAGAGGAAAGCCAAAGGAACTCTTACCAGAAATATTTTCCTTTTCCCATTTCTTTTAAAAGCCCCATGCCAAATTTTTTTTTTACTAAAGTTGTTCCCAAAAAAAAAAAATAATAATTATAATAACTAAAGTTTAAAATACATGTGTGGTAAACGCCGGGTTAATACAGTAAAAAATAAAATAAAACTATATCCACTGTGACGTCGAGACAAAGGGTACTTTCGTCATATCGGTACAAGTCTGGAGATTTTAATAATAATCTTGTATCATAATGGGTCATTGTATAAAAATTTTCTATGGTATTTTCCTTATTTTTTTTGTAACCGAAATTATCAAGGTAAGTTCATTCGTTCCAAATCAATCCTTACATTCGAGGCGTCATTATCACATAAGATACGAGCAAATTCGCCACATCTTGTAACCATGAGCATATAAGGATGGAAAGAATTATCACCCACATGATTAATAAAAAAAAAAAAAAGGCCTCCTAGCCGATCAATGTAAAAAATTTTCATCTAGATCGGTGGAAACTCGTTAATTGATCGGGATGAATAAAGATATCATGCGTGGAAGTATGGTCTCGATTTTTCGTCGATTCTCGATCACGAGCGTGGACATTCGATTACGAACGCGGCTATCGATATGGACATTTGATAATAAAAAAGTAAAAAAAAAAGAAAACTAACCGAGTCTCAATTATGCATGTCCATACTATATTCATACTCATATAATATAATTACGATTATTAGCCTCTTTTTTTAATGAAAATTACAATTATTATTTAATGATTGATTTTGGGAGCGGGGCTTCTTCCTCTATCTTTTCTTTGACTGTCACCAGCGCATCATAGCACGCCACACACCCCCAAAAAAATATCTATTTTATAATAAAAAAGGAGCAGAAAAATAAAAAAAATGAAAAATGAAAAAAAGACCAATAAACCAAACCTGATGGAGACAACGAGCGCCTAAAAAGAAAGCCACTGTCATCACCACCAACCGTTCCCCTCTCTCTCTCTCTCTCTCTCTTTCTCTCTCTAAGCATCGCGCGACCTCCGGCTGCTCCGTCGACGCGCCGTCGAGCGATCGATTTGTCGCCGGAACGGGATTCCTCGTACGATCGGTGGGTTTTCTCGGTCCAGATTCGCCGGATGGTGTCGGTTTTTTGTTGTCAGTCGTTTTGCGGTGATCTTTTGGCTCCGTTCATTCCCGTGGTTTTCACAGGGGTTGGATTCGTAGATGGTAGGGTTTTTTTCCTCGATGGATCCGTCGGCGGCGGCCGTTTTAGGAGATCTACGTGGCTGCTCTGGTCATTTCTGGCGATTTGATCTACGTCGGCGGCGGCCGTTTTTTTTTTTTTTTGTCAATTGGTTTTTCTGTTATTTTGTGTCCCCAGATGATTTTCTGTTTATGCGTTTTTTTGCGTCAAATGCGAATTTTTTTTATGCTTAGATTTACTGATTCCTCGATCTCGCTTTTTGCAGTGTCTGATTGTTTTTTTTTTTTTGGAAATAGGGTTTTGATCGGTATTTTTTTGCTGCATGAATTTTTTGCTCGATTTTCTCCATGGGTTCACCGCTGTTTTCTAGAACTCGATTGTTGAGGAATGTTCTTTTCCTGCCTAATTGTGCAAAAAAAAAAAAAAAAACTCTTTAGATTCACATATGCCTCGACTTTCCCGTTTATATCTTTCTATTGCATTTTGTTGTGGATATTTAGAGGCATAAATGGCTTTAGAAGATCTATTTCTCCTGCTCTCACAGAGAAAATGAAGGGGAGGTCCCTGGATGTGGGGTTGCTTGTTGTGCTGTTGTCCCTGAGAATGATGAGTATCTTTTTGTTGTTTACTTGAATTGTGTTTTTGTAGCAGGCAGTAGAGTGGGTTCTGCCTTTTCAATGACGGGATGTATTTAGCTTAGCTCTGCTGACCTTTCGAGTCACGTGTGTTTTGCCTGAAAGATGCTTAGCATTAAGATTAGAGCTGTTGTCAGCTGTTTGTGGAGGTGCGATGTACTTTCTCCACCTGTACTTACTGGGTGTGGACGAAGATGTTTGTCGAGATTAGTAGGAGATGGGAGACTGAAACATTTGTCTTGTGGGCCTTCTGAATCTCGTGCTGTAATCGGCTGTTGATGAGGATTCTGTTTATGTATTCTGTTCGTGTATATCAAGTACTGCCTTTGAGTGTGATTTGATTTTGCAGGTAAATGATTGACCCTGTCAACTTGGAGAAGCTGTGAGCTTAGGTGTTGATGCCTGTGCATCTGATGGCTTCAGTGGGCATTGCACCTAATAGTATCAGGGAACCTAGTGGTCACAGTGTCGGTGTTGATAGGTTGCCTGAAGAGATGAATGAAATGAAACTTAGGGATGACAAGGTAAGTAATGGAACTATTCAAGACTCTTCTCCGTTTTCTCAGCTTGTTGTTTCATGCTTATTCTGGGAACTAGAGCATTAATTCTTTTCCTTTTTGTACATCTGTGAGTATGAACATTCAAATATTCAGCAGCTCATCCTTACTTTTAATCAGGAAATGGAAACCACGGTAGTTGATGGTAATGGCACAGAGGCAGGTCACATCATTGTGACAACTATTGGTGGCAGAAATGGTCAGCCAAAGCAGGTGAGTATTTGGAATTTTCCAATATTTCATAATATCTTCGCCCTCCTCCTCCACTCACCTCTATCTTCTTCCTTCTCTTTTTGCGTGCTTGGTGTTTGTCAGTTGGAATGGTTGATGAATTGCCAATAGAACATAGAAACTAATTTCCATACTCTTTATCATCAAACACTCAAAATTTTGTCATTGTCGCACTTTCTGTGATCAGTGTCCCTTCTAGTCTTTTTGCAAAAACTCGCAGACCAATTGTTAGAGGGGGGCAGGTCTCAAATTCTAAAGAATGGCCATAAAACCTACTGTTTTTCTATTGTTCCTGTAAATACCATGCTAAATGTGATGTCTAACAGATTCTAAATGTGCATTTTGTCATATCCGCATCTGTCACGGACTTGTTTTAAATCATCATTTATGAGGAAGCATGTGGTTGAGTTGCTGTACAAGACTGTTCTTTAATATTGTAATATCACTTTAGTTCTTACTTATGCTAACTGGTTTCTCTCTGAACTCAGACGATAAGTTACATGGCTGAGCGTGTAGTTGGACAAGGGTCATTCGGGGTTGTTTTTCAGGTTTGTCTTCTTCTTTGACAGTGTCGTGAAATACATGTATCGGTTTGTAGCAGTTCTGATTGCCTCTTTTTCCAATTTTATCCAGGCGAAGTGCTTGGAGACTGGTGAAACTGTGGCTATAAAGAAGGTCCTTCAAGACAAGAGGTACAAGAATAGGGAGTTGCAAACGATGCGCCTTCTTGACCACCCGAATGTTGTCTCATTGAAGCATTGCTTTTTCTCGGAGACTGAAAAGGATGAACTGTATCTTAATTTGGTACTTGAGTATGTGCCAGAGACCGTTCATCGTGTCATTAAGCACTATAACAAGTTAAACCAAAGGATGCCCATAATATATGTGAAACTTTACACATATCAGGTATTAAACCTAATTTCTTATCTTAGTTCTTTTGTTTTTATAGATTCCTAGGGGTCTGTTTCTTCCCTTTGCAAGTCTCTGAATTGCAATGAGGTTCCCCCTTTCTTCTGCTATTGCTACATTCCTTCCATTTTATAATTTCACTCCTGCATGTCCTGTATTAAAGTGTTGTGTACTGGGGTTATATTATTCTTTTCTGATTGTGCAATTCCTAAATTAACATCGCTTGAAATTTCTGCTTCAGATATTCAGAGCCTTGTCTTACATTCATCGATGTATAGGAGTTTGCCACCGCGACATTAAACCTCAAAATCTCTTGGTAAGCTCATAGCTGTCAAGAGAAGCTATTTGCATTGTGCACTTTGATTTTCTTCTCTTTGAATACTTGTACTCCTCTGAGGGATATAGTTCGAAGAAAATTTGCTGGCGTAGAGAGAGTGCAGTTGAAATTTGTCAATTTAGGCAATGTAAGTGGATTTCTAACTAGTTTGGGTTAAAGGGGATGTTGATGTTGAAGTGGATTTCTAAGTGTTCATTCATATATGTTTATAGGAATAGGTTTATGAACAGGTTTTGAGCACAAAAGCCATGCGAAATTGCATTTGGCTGGTGTGTTCTTAGATAGAATACTGTTTTGTCTCGCCATGTCCTTGTTTTCTTTCGGAAAATACTTGTATATAGTGCATATGAATGAAAACCAAAAAATATTGCAAGATGGACTATTCTAGTTTTTTCCTAAAATAATGGACCTAAAAATTGCATACGAAATCCATTTTTCTTGCTTTTTTGTTTCAGGTACTCCCCAAATATCTCTATTGTATTGTTTCCTTGCTGAAATGTTTCAATGATGACATTTTCTTTTGATGCAATGAAGAATTGCTTGTATTTCTATTCCCCTTAAGATTCCTATAATATAATTTTCCAACGGTGGACCTTGTTTTGCATTACTCTGTCACAGCCCGTTAGGTTAAAAGATAGAAAATTCCTGTTAGTTTAAAAGATAGAAGATTGTTCTCTTGGAGTATACTTATGCTTCACTAAGGATATAATGTTCGTTGTAAAAGATAACTAATCTTTCTACTTGTTGTGCAGGTAAATCCTCATACGCACCAAGTCAAATTATGTGATTTTGGAAGTGCAAAAGTGTTGGTAGGTCAATGTACTCACTAAGTTTGTTTAATGATGTCTTTGGCTTGGAGTCTTAAATTTATTGGGGTGACTGACAGGTAAAAGGGGAGCCAAATATATCCTACATCTGCTCAAGATATTACAGGGCACCTGAACTGATATTTGGTGCAACTGAATACACTACAGCTATTGACATCTGGTCTGCTGGCTGTGTGCTGGCAGAGCTGCTGCTTGGACAGGTATGCTACTTAACTTTTTGACTTGGGATTCTTGCTTTTATGGCAACTAGCATGGACCCTCTCAATGTCGCTGGAAAAATTATTTTTTTGTAGTTTTTGACATATTTAAAAATCATAACAGTTCAGTTTTTAGTATGGTTTGATAATTGAGTTTGTTATCAATAAGAACCCAGTAAAATCTATTCCCTACTTTAATATTTGTGATTGAGGGAATGCATGAAATACTGGTCTATTATATAGTGACTTTCTAAAGAGAGAGCATGAATATCATCATTTAGCTATTTCATTAATTATGTAATTACTTATGTCTATGAAAATAAAGTAAAGATTCAGTTTTCATGATCATTCTTTTTTTCTTTTTAAGAGTATTTAAACGAGTTTTAAATTTCAATATGAACAAATACGTTATAACATTGTGATTCCTTTTTAATATTGGTAAATGTCCAATCATCAAATGCATAATACTTAAATTTAACATTTGAAGAAAACATTACTATGCATAAATTAAACGAATGATAAATATAATCCAAGTGCAAACATTCAGTTATATTCGTATTTTCCATAAACTTTGCAAATTAATCAACAAAATGAATAAAAGGTACACTTCCTATTATATCAAATATATTAAACGGTACACAAGCTATGTTGCAAAAAGGGGAACAGACCCACCGTATTTAAGAGGGGAATTGCCGACCTAAGAGAACTTTTATGTAAGTAAAGGTAGTTGTTAAGGCCCAATGAACTACAATCGCATGGCATGCACCAGATAAGCCTCAGCATGGTACATATTTTTGAGTGTATAGCAATCTGAACTACATAATCTTTTATTTCAGCCTCTCTTTCCTGGTGAGAGTGGAGTTGACCAGCTGGTGGAGATTATCAAAGTAAGTGTTGTATTTAGTTAGTTGTAGTCAGTCTAGGGATTTAGGTTCTGTTAGTTCATTTCATGGTAGAAAATTCTCGTGTTAAACACATCGTCCATTTATTTTTGCCGCCTTGTATGCACTTCCGATTAACTGGTTTGTTTTGCAGATTTTGGGCACTCCAACCAGGGAGGAAATTAAATGCATGAACCCCAATTACACAGAGTTTAAATTCCCTCAGATAAAAGCACACCCGTGGCACAAGGTACTTGGATAGAATAGACGGGTTGTATGCTCTTTGTGCATGCATAGGTGTTGGGTGTCATGAGTAGCAGCTAGTTCCCTCTCATCACTTATTTTCCTTTCCTTTTCCTGTCAGATATTCCACAAGCGAATGCCCCCTGAAGCTGTTGATTTAGTTTCAAGATTGCTGCAATATTCTCCCAATCTGCGATGCACAGCTGTGAGTGTTTCTATTTGGTTACTGATGAATCTGCTCTTTAATTTAGTGCATTGCTATATGTTGTTCTGTGCCTTCTACTTTTGCATTCAAATGATTACCTCATTTCATATATGATTTACCACCTTCCCCTTGAGTAACATTGTATAAGAAGTGGGATTTTGTGTTCCTGGATTCATTTTCTTCTTCTGTTTGTGTGACACAAATGTCGGGGACAATAAACATGAATTAACAGAAGCTCAACTGGGAGCTGCAATGATAGCTCCAAGTCATGTCCTAAACTCGACTGAGAGTTTGATGACTTATATTCTGCATCTCATGTAGTTTTCCATCCCTCAAGCTAGTTCAAGAGTTTCCCAATGTTCTTGTGTGTTAATGTTACTACTAATCGTGTCATTTATCAAAGTATGATCCAATGATGGCCTATTCCATCGAAACTATCCATCAGCAGGGTTGTTGTTAAGGCATTGCTCTCTTATTTTTTTTTTTTTAATTCTTGGGCAATTCCTTAAAATAACCTGTATCTGCAGCTGTTTCTGTATGTTTCCCACTGTCAATTTTTGTCTGGAATTACTGGGAGATACGTGGCCTTTGGTAGCTACAATCGTAATGCAATATATGTCTTCTATTTTGCTTCATGGTTTCTTTTGGCCATATTGTTCATTCTTTGAGAGAGATCAACATTCAAGAGATAGCGAATTATCTTATTGATAAACGCACAAACAACTCCCTTGGAATTTTAGTTGGGGTAACATTTTGTTGGTTTTTGATAGCTTTGGATTTAGTTCTTCCTCTCCTGTTAAGTTCACTTGGGCTATATCTTGCCACTTGTGGCTATATAACTGCATTAACAGCCTTTTTAGTATTCATCATTTGCTTGACGAGTGAGTAAAAAGTAGTGGCTAGGAGAGACTGGACTGGGGTTAATAGTTTTCTGGGTGTGGTTGTGACTTTGCACATAGAAACTCTGGACTAGATTCGAACCAATGGTTGCCTACATCCATTTTGCAGCTTGATGCTTTGACGCATCCCTTCTTCAACGAGCTACGCGATCCTAACACTCGGCTGCCAAACGGACGGTTCCTGCCACCACTTTTCAATTTTAAGGCTCACGGTACCAACTCAATCTGCATTCACTTTACCGTATTTTTATACAAGTATTCGGACAGTTCACCGATCTTGTCCCTGCTGTCTCTTCTCTATAATCAGAATTGAAAGGTGTCCCGGTGGAGGTCCTGTTGAAATTGGTCCCGGAACACGCGAGGAAGCAGTGTCCTTTTCTCGGGTTGTAATGCTCGATGGTGTTAAGAATGTAACAAAAACCAGCTAGTGTTGTTTCTATAAATATCAGTCACGATGGTTCCCTCGTTGCCACTATGATTTATTGTCTTGATGTATCTGTTCTGTGCATCACCTCCTGTGTCTATTTAACTTCCAGCTACGAGTCCATGACCTATGTGGCTATTTGTAATCTTGAATGACAGTGAGTGCGTGAGATTTACCTGTTGTGCTGCTACTGATATTTTACATTTTACACTTGCCTTTTTAACAAGAGTCCATTTATTTAACAAAAAACGAATAATTTGAAAAAAAAAAAACTAAAAATATTGGTATCGGTAAATATTTTCATTATTAGTAATAATTTATATTTAAATATTTTCATGGACAATAAAATTATATGTTGTTCACTAATTTTGGAGCAGTAATCAATTGTAATAAGATATTATTTGAGATTGTTTATTTTTTTGCGAAATAAGCAAGTTATAAATTTGGTTTGGTCTTTATTTGGATTGGATTAAATATCGAAGCAGCAGACTTGACTGGCTCTAATAATCTCCACAAAATAGAAGGATAATGTATCTTTTGTTCCTTTGTTTCATGCAAAACGAGCAATCGGATCTTTGAACTCTTAATTTGTGCAATTAACTATCAAATCCCTTCCATCACTGGCGCACTTGATTAAGCTAATATGACCACTGATCTGGAAATTTTCAACGTCGTAAAAGAACATAATAAGAAAATAAGTAGTCCTACAATTCAGATTTCCGTTGTCTAACCTGAAATTCAACTGTAATAAAACAAAAAAAAAAAATTTCAAACGGCAAAGAGAGCAAGATGGCAGGAGAGAGGGAACTGTCGAGAAAAAGAGAGCTAACGACCCCGCCACACGGCCGCAGCGCCAACTCCCGCACCAGGAGCACCGCCATCATAGCCACCGCAGCGCGAGCGCATACCCAACAGCCACGGTCACAACAGCAACATCGTGAGCCATTTGCACAGGCAGCACAATGCGACTGAGTGATCCCAAGCTTTTTGTCAACGGGTTTACTGTAACGGGTTTAGACCGTCCCATTTGTTTGTTCTACCACATTAAGGTAGATTTGAACTTTTCAAAGGGCGGCATTGTACTATTCGAACACCAGTAATTCTATACTCATTAGAAATCTTATAACTTACCATGAAAGGATAATTGAGTTCTAAAATTTACAAAAAGTGCAAATCGAGTATTAAAACTTCTCATATTAGTACTTGTCAAGTCTTTTCGCCATTCTGTTGTTAATTCCGTCTAATTTGGCTAACGAAAAATGTTGATGTGGCTTTTCTTAATATTTTCTCTCTTTTTAGTGGAGATGATGTGGCTAAAACGACGTCGTTTTGGACAAAATCTGATTTTTAATAATAGATCCCCTTGCCCTTGGTTCTGCTTCTGCTTCTTTTTTTTTTTTTTATAGCTTTTTCTTTTAAGTTAATTTAAATAAAAATTAGATTAAGTCTAATTTCTTTTTATCTCCCTCCAAGCTCAAGTCAGGAAAATCATAGATGACAGGATCCGTAGAAAAGCTAAGTAAGATAATTCTCTAACAATAATAGTAAGAAAACAAACAGGGAGGGAGAGAGAGAGAGATGCCGTTGGGGAAGTATTACTGCGACTACTGCGACAAGCAATTCCAAGACACCCCCTCCGCTCGCAAACGCCATCTTCAGGGCCTCTCTCACCTCCGCGCCAAGGCTCTCTGGTTCGATTCCCTCCACGGTGACTCCTCCCTCCTCCCTCCTCATCCTCCTCTCTCAATCCGTGCTTTTGTGCGCGTGTGTGTGTGTTTGCCGGAGCTGCAAGCCGATGATCGTTGACCCATTTCGCTACTGATTGCAGAACCGAACCGGGCAGTCGCCGAGGGCTACGTCAGAGGAGTCTGCAATCGTTTCGTCAATACGGTAGCCCTTTTTTTTTTCTGGGTCAATTCGTCTTGACGCGTCGGTTAATTGTGCTCGCCTGATTGTCTCGTGACTCTGAATATCGGTGTTGTCCACGATGTGTTTGATGAATGAACATGTATGTATTCGTGGTCGCTGCTTATTTAAGTCTCGGTTTCGCCAGGGCTTTTGTCAGTACGGGGATTCGTGTAAATACTTTCACCCCAAGAGCATTCCAACTCTACCTCCGCGAACCGCAAGTGGTGGGTTCTGATTTTTTTTTTAATTTGTGTCCTGCTTCTTTTATGCTTTTGAAGGATTTTTTTTTTTTTTTCCTGTTTCACCTCATTAAACGTCCGTGTTGTGTTCTTTGCTTACTTGATGGTTTGTAATTTGTTCGGGTTGACGTTGCAGATAATGCTCAGTCAACGGTGATCCCGAGCAGTCATCTAGTCGGGGGCATCTCTTCACAAGGTAGTATCGATGAGAATTTATTGTTCAGGCTTGCCTGTTTTGGATTGCTATATTGTTCATTGCCAGTGAGAGAAAAAGAACGAATCTGAGTTGCGTGTGATTTGATTTCGAATTTAAGTGTAGATACATTGGGTTCAAAGCATTGCTTGTAGAAATTGTTTGCATTGTAGATGGAGCGGTAAACGGAAGTCCAATCGGCCTGTGGCTCAGAAATAATTTGCTAAGAAATTGTAGACAGAAGTGATAAAGTCTATGCTTTTCAAAGCTTTCTACTGATGAATTCTTCGCTTTACTGGGGAAGAGAGCATCTGTAATTAGCTAGAATTGTTCCAAACGTGCATCTATTAGTATTATGCACGAATCTGGTTATCACCATTAGCTACAATTGAAATATTTCTCTCTGTTTCGAAACCGTGATATTTCAGTGCGCTCTTCATTTGTGGTCTTTCAGTGCTTATTTCTATGAATTTCTCCATTGCCAGGTAATGTGGTGGTGGCAGATGGTACGGGCATGGCCACGGCCTGGGGAAATCTCCCTCCATCCCTAAAGCCTCCACCCGAGGGTGGATATCTGCCTTTGCCTTTTCTTGACTGGGGATAAGCATGTTGTTTCATCTGAAGCGTCGGGGATAGATGTAGCAAGAAATCAGAGTGTCATCTTTAATGTGCGTGATGTGTTTAGTCATTCTTGTTCAGCCATGAGCTGAAAAGACTGTATGTAGGATGTAGCAACACTTGGTCTTCTACTGTTCCTGGTGCATGTAGCGGATTGTTACTTTTTGGTGCAGTGGGTTGGTGAGTTCCTTATGTTTACTTTTCTGCATGTGGTTTGCTTACTGGTCAATGAACCATCTAAACCTCTGTTTAAAAACCTGAGAACCATAATGAATAACCCCTTGGAAGTAAAAGATGGTAAACTAAGCATATGAACTTCTGCAAGTAGGAAAACCAAGATATATATGTCGAGCCAATTGCAGCTTGTGTATGCATCAGTCTTCAAAATAAGGAAGTATCATCGTATGCTTTTCTCCTGTTGAATCTGGATAGTGAAAAATAGCTTTATCAGCTTGATCCCTGTTGCGGATCTTTGGCACCTCTATTCACTACAAATGTAAGTGAGAAGTCTCGTTAGGCATTGAATGTTTATAAAACTTGAGTTGCATGAGCTTGGGTCTCTTGTGCTTGATGTGAAGCTTACGGCATAATGCAGGATTCCTTAGTGTTGATGCGAATGTTTGGAGACATCCTCCATTTATGCAGCTCTAGTTACTGGTCTTATCTCTCATTAAATTGACATGACGGCTATTTAATAAGTAGAGCTGGATGTGGACTGCAATTACCGGTGTCAACCATTAAAGGAGGTTAAGTAGTCGTTTTCAAACAAGATCATTTTACTAACAAGTTAGCTCATAACAAGCTTGGCTTGAATTTTGAGATCCAGGATCTCATTCCAAGTCCGAACTTGCCATTGTCAGGTAAATTGTTGTCGGCGCTTTCTCTTATTGAACACATTGCCTGGATCTGATGTATCTTGTGGTCTATATTCCTTAATTCTGATGGGCGGGCTAGACAAGCATAAGATTTTATATGAGTTTTCGTCGACATATATAATTATGACATATTGTTTCAAATAAGCATTACTCTGAATGACGTTAAATTGCTGAACTTGACTCATGTGAGCCATAAGAAATCATGCAAGATTATGGTTTGCTGGGAAAATTGAGGATTCCACTTTGTCTGATTTAAGAATAGCAAGTACTTTTTTCTCCTGTATTTAGACCTTTGCAATGAAAGCACTAAGGGTTGCCTTCTGACTCAGGTAAGTAAACATTTTGTTGGTGTTTCAGTGGTACATGCTCTATGTTTCTCTTACAAGTACAATCAGTTAGTGAAGTAGCCGGGTTGCATCTGAATGGAAGGTTGCATGTGAATTTCATGTACACCATATGGTTGAGGTGCGGTCGTGGATGGCGGTTTATAGGCAGTGTCACTATTCTTCTTAGTAGTAAATTCTACGCCACACGATGACCTCGACATTGTTCATGGAGGTCCTCAATGATGGCGATAACAACGTGACGACAACAATTCCGAGCCTTTTTCCTACTAAGCGGAAAGCGGGGCTGGTTGTCCGAATCTTTTCATGCCTTTGCGGTCGATCATTCTATATCGGCTTGTGGGCACCACTCTTCTTGGTATTAAATGCTAATGCATATACCGATTGATTCTTACATTTCCTAAGTGAGGTGATCAACCAACACCACCACCACAACCATGAGAAAAAAAACACAAGTCCAAGCCTTCTCCGACTAAGTGGGGATCTGTTGTATTGTATATGTCCTTGCACGCCATCGTGCTCGAGTCTTCTGTGAGCTCTAGGTGCTTTTGTATGTTTCTCCGACTAAGGATGTTCAGGGGGTGATGCTTAAAACCATCTGTTTCCATTCTGCACTTGACACCTTTGTGAGTAAGCATCAGTGACTGTCAACGATCAGTTTTGGAGAGAAACTTCAAACCTTATCAAAGCCGAGGGTCCGGTTTTTTGAAGGAAAATTGATTTCGAGAAATTATTTCTTGACTTTTCGATGTTTGGATGATGTGAAACTAATCAATTTTAAAAAAAATTCCATGAATTGAAAACAACAAGCTTAGATTGGGAGAAAAACGACTTCATCTTCTCGATAAGAAGGATATCACTTTCTCTAAGCTACTTAACAAATGGAAACTTCATATATATATATATATATATATATATATATATATATCATGAAAATCATATTCAAGGAGAATAGTTATTTTTCATTTGTTTGGTGGTTTAGGAAAAGCGATCTTGTTGTTTTCAATCCATCAAAAACGTTTTCGTAGATCGATTGGCCTTCCGTCATCCAGACACCGAAAGTCTCTAGAAATAATTTCCCGAAAACAGTTTTTCTCCAGACAAACGTAACCTAAGATTATCAATGTTTTCTCAAACCAAATCTAAACCAATCCAAAAGGGGTGGACTTGAAAGTGGACCTCCTGCTCCGGTATGATTTGGTTTTTGCTTTGCAACTACTCTTGATTGAGGTGGTGCCGGTTGGGCATGTTTTGCAGCATGCAGTGACTAGTGAGGTGGCATCTGTATCTGCTTCTCGATTGTGGTCGATTTCTTTGTAAATCTTTCCGGTTGCATTTCAATTTTCTAATGATTTTAGAGATCTCTAGGAGATATATTGTGTAGTTAAATAACCCTGTGACGGGGCCCTAATGACCCACGTGAGTTTGAGTTTGTTTCATTGTCTTCTTTGTTTGGCTGTCCAGCACGTTCTCCTTTCCAGTTCATTTCCAAGAGAATTCGAGGTCGTGCTTTAATAATTCTCCGTGATGGTGTCGAAAGTAAAGCTGAATCGAAACGACGGTGGGCTTCCTACGGGTCAATCGAGCCGAGCCGAACCGAATCGAGTCGAAAAAGTTAATGTCGAGCTCGAGTTCAGCTTGACTCGCATGCTCCGTGGTCAAAACTCGGTCGGGTTACGACAGAGGATGCTTGAGCCGGACCCGAATAGGAAATTGAGACACTCTGAAATCGGGTTGACTCCGCTTGTTGATAATTAGGTTGCCATCGAGCTCCATCACAAGTTTTACCTTCATAAAGCTCAAATGCCTTTCCTTAGATGTAACTTGATTTTTATGTTTGACTCCATCAAGTACTAAATACTTTTATGAAATAGATAGGTGGATGATTAAACCGGCACGCCTATCGAGTCGAGCATTGACGAGTTCAAGCGCTAGCTCGACTCGACAAGATATTTGAACAAATCAAGAGCTCAAAGCTCGAGCTATATTGATTAGTTGTGCTCGAGTCTTAATCAAGGAGCTAAGCTTGAGTCACTTGCTTATGTCGTCGAAATCGCTTGCTGCCGCGCAACCTTTTGGTGCGTTAGTTTTCACGATACAAAATCGAAAAGCAAGATCGCCTAATCAAAATCAAACTCTAAACGCTACTTGGCCCCGTGTCGAAACCAAAATCGTTTCCACCTTGTCATCTTATATATTTAAATAACTATAAAGTCCTTATCATTACCATATGCAGTAGACTTTAGTAACCAAATAATCAGCAAATTCATGATGAGGCTATGACACGAAATTGTTGTTTAGGTTGACCCGTAAGGTGAGGTCTAGTACAAAATCAACATCATCGGTCGGGACAAACAACTTGATGATGATCTTTCTTTTGGAAAAGAGAGAGAGAGCCAATCCTAAAATTATTTATTTATTATCACCTGCGATCTCATAATTTATCTTTGAAGTAGTTGTCTAGCAATCAAGGGTCCCAATGAACAAAACGCCAGCCATAAAGAGGAAAAATTCCAATTGTCGGGCATCTCTTCCACTCTTTCTCTTTAACTTTAGTACAACAGAAAAAGGTCTCATTGCCTTAAAGTAAGAATCAACCGTAGGTCGGGATTCAAATTTGGCGCAAACTTTGTCGTCTAAAGGGGAAAAAAAAAAAGAAATTTTAGGTCGGATCACAATTCCGACCCGAACTTCGTTTTGTCTCATAAAAAACTTTCGAATTTCAATTGATACTCATTTTTTTGCCCCCGATTAAGTTTTCGTCCAATGACGCCGTTAGAGATTCGATGTATCATTCCACGCGTACTACTCCCTCTCCCCTCGAGGTGTCGTTCCACTAGGACGATGGCCGGATTTGGGCACCGGCTGAAAGACGGTGCCCTTTTATGAGACCCGAAAAGATAAAAGAAAAATTGGGCCATAATCGAGACCCGACCTAAAATTGATTTTTCCTTTTTTCACGGGATAGGAAAAGTTCGGACCAGAATTGGAACTCGCCCTAAAGTTAGAGCTTTCTCGGAAAACGGGCCCAACCAAAAAAGGAGCAAATAATTTCATAAAAATTGCTGAGAAATAGATTAAAAAAAAAAACTTATGCGGCCAAATTAGGTATCAAAATACAATTTCTACGGTCTAGAAAGGGGCTAAAAAAGGCATTCTGAGTCTCATGTCATACTGCAGTCGTCATATTAAATAGGGGAATGCGAGCGTCATGGGCAGTGACGAGACGACGCCATTATTATTCCTCCCAACCACCACTGCCATCGACATGAAGCCAAAGACTTTACCAAAAGAGGAGCATAGAAAACGACTTGCCCATGTGTACGGTCAAAATCTTTCCATATTATATCTACAAGTGGAGATGTTCTTCTTAAATAAGATACCCAAAAAGTTTCTAAGTTAGTAAAATGAACAAATTGTCGTGTGAGGACTTGATCCAATTTAACAAAATGAACTTGATTTTTGTATAATCGGAGAGACCATAGATGACTGGAGTATTCGATTGTTATCTTGGTTTTTAAAATATTTCTTGGGATTTTTTTCTTTACACTTTATCTTGATTCTTGCAAATCGCGATTTCGTTCATCTTTAACAATATGTGGTCAAAGTTAACTTTCGAATGCATAGAGGGGTTTTTTTTGGGTTTTTTTGTAAAAAAAAAAAAAAAAAAAATTTATTTTTTTTTTTTTTTAAAATTGTAATTATGATTCAACTTGTAAAAGTACACCCTTTCGAGAAAGTAATACCCTTGAGAAATAATCAAAGATGTCGCTCGAGGAAAAAATGTCGGTAAATTATGCAAATGATAGTACAACTTTTATTGTTCGTTATCTTAAATAAACCATTGTTCTTGCGCCATAAATGGAAGGTCACATTAAGAAAGTTACAGATGAAATATAATGGATGTCTCCATAATAACTTATTTGCTAATAGCCTTCATTGGACCTCGAAATGTTTGAAAATTTTTTGAGAAGGAAAACTAAGAAAAACAAGAGAGAAAAATAGCAACCATATGATTTTTTTTTAGCGTATTAAAAGGCTAAATCAAACTAAGAAGTGAAAAACTATGGAAATTTTATGTAAGTACTTTAATGTAGGACATATGCTTCAAGCATAATAAGATGTTATTCTAGGGATAACATGTTGATCTTCCCCGAGAGTTCAAATCGATGGGAAGGTTTGGCACCTATTACATACAATTTATATGCTATACAAAAGTCCAACGTGACACTCTAACTAAATTTCTTCTATTCGTTCTCAAATGATTGAAGGATGGTAGATGGATTTCCTATGTATACTTATAAATTTGGAAAATAAAACACATGGGATATATCATAAAGGGCATGAAATTTTTTGAGGCCAATGAACTTCTAATTGGCAATTTAAATTATGGATTAAATAGGAGGAAAAAAAAAACCAAAATCGTATTCAACTCATCAACTGAGGAAATTACTAATTTTTGCTGAGGCGGCATCTAGTGGCTTTTTTTTTTTTTATAGAGAAAGCATCAATAAAACCTTTTCTTGCAACGAAGAGTTATGTAGCACCGACACAAAGACGCACGTGACACGTAGCGCACGCATGACACGTAATTCCTAAAAAAATAGAGAATTCCGACACGTTAGAACACATTGTATATTAAAAGAGCTATGTCGGAATGCTAGACTCGCGTGTCACTAGCATGTCTAAAATACCGACCATGTGTCCATCGCATATCGAAGAGTGTTGGTTCTACGTAACCGAAGAGAGGGCCATTTTAGCAATAGACAATCCTAGGTGGCACACCAAAGGCTACACATAAGTTATAACAACGTAGTTACATAAATACGATTGTGAAGACAAAGTTCTCAAAAATCATGCTTCCTTGTACATGCATGGTGAGTAACTATTGTTCAGCCAGCAAAATTAAATTTTTTTTTTTTTGTCAAGTGTATTATTATTTAATATACCACTTATGGAAAATATATATTATTTTAAATCGTCAGCCATTATTACGTATAAATATGGATTCTGATGGTAATAAGTTACTTGATCAATTTCGATTTGTGCATATTTAAGTAAAGTGATAAATCAAGTTTTGTATATTTTATATGAAAAGCTTATCGTGGCTCTTTAATTTAAATAATAAAATATTAGAAGCATGCTAATTCAATTTGGATACAAATTTATATGGGAAAAGAGGCGGCAGTAAATCTCCTCACCCACTATATTATCCACTCTTCTCCCCATCTCATCCCTCTCTCGCTCAAAATCTCTCTCTCTCTCTCCCAAAAGCCATCACCAGTCATCACCAATCTTTGAAGCTCTCTCTCTCCCCCTTTAGCGCGAGCTAGAAAGGAGAATGGACGGAGACAGAAAGAAGCGGAAGATCGATACAGAACCGGTAGCAGAAGAAGCAGAAGAAGAGAGCCAAGAAGAGAAGATGGAGAAGTTCTTCGCTCTCATCCAAAGCACAAGGGAAGCGCGCGACCATCTCCGAGGCAGCGGCGTGTCATCCTCGGAAGGATCCGAGAAATCGCGGGAGGACCGAAGGAAAGCCGAGGAAGATCAACCCAGACCGAAAGAATCCGCATGGACCCCCGCGTTTCGACCCGAGGACTTCAGCCAAGATCCCTTTCTGTACAAATCTTCGACTACTCCTAGTACTCCCGATGTCCCGAGCTCGAGCGGCCGCGAAGCTCAAGCCGGTCCTCCGCAAAGTAAACCAGACGACGAAGGAAAAGACGACGCTGATGATAAGAACAAAAGAGAAAAAGACGGCGACGATGACAAGGGTGACGACAGTTTAAATCTCAAGCTTTCTTTGTAATGTGCGGCCACGATGCATGTAGACAGGAGAACAATTTGTTTGTAGTTTCGTGAACTTGCAGGGTTTGGATTTCCGGCTAGGGTTTGACGGGGGTTTCAAAGGGCTGACAACTGCACGGTAAACAAAAACAAAAGAGTTCGGATGACGTAACTGCTGACGTCAAATGGTTCTGGGGCTATTTTTTTTTCCTTTGTCTGCTGGTTGGACCATATTGATTCTGTAATATATTGGTCTGAACCCTACTAACAAAAATTATTAAAGGGTAGGAAGAAAGGGGGAAAAAAAGGACACCATTGAAGCATGTGATTCCGAGTTTTACGTGCGCGGGAGGGATAATTTCCAAAAAAGCACCAACTTTAAGTTTAATAACTCTTATGGCCCGAAATTTTTTTATCTCGTAAAAAAATATCAACCTTAGGTCTAATGACGATCTTTGGCCCGAATTTTTTTTTTTTGTCTTATAAAAAAGCTCATCTTTAACTCAAGTCCCAAAACCGGCTCCATTAATTTGGAACCATTAGTTATCTAATATTGCAATTTTACATCATCAATAGATAGATTTAATGCACTATTCATCGTCTTCTTAGCACGGAATTTAAAGTTGTTCATCCGCTTCCCACCTCTTGAATCATCATCTTCTCCACTTTACCCGCAAGCATAAGATGTTTAATTGAAATCGAATGTGTATTATCACCCATAGAGAGACGCCATGGTCGAGATCCGCCAAGCTCACGACTAGAGCCTTCTTTTTTTTAACAAGCCCAACCCTACCCCTTCCTCAGGCGAATAAATAACTTTGGATTCCGTGCCAAGAAGAAGATGAGTAGTGATAAATAGTGTATTAAATCCACGTCAACAAGTCACGTGGATTTATTGACACGTGGAATTGCTATGTTAGACAACTAATGATTCCAAATTAAGGGAGGTCGGATTTGAGACTCGAGTTAAAGTTTGTGCTTTTTCATGGGACAAAAAAAAAGTTCGGGCCCGAATCGTCATTAGACCTAAAATTGGTGCTATTTTACTAGATAAAAAAAGTTTGGGCCGGAATCGTCATTAGATCTAAAGTTTGGGCTCTTTTGGAGAATTAGCCTGCATAGGTATTCTGCAATTATTTCAAAATTTCATTTTCATTTATATTTGGCAAGGTAATATTATACGTTAATATATAAATTAAAATGTGTTTATATATATATGGCTGGAGAAATTATGTAGAAGATAGAGCATATCTTCAGCGGTTAGCACCATGTTATCGAAAGTTGGTTGCATATGTTGGGATTACGTAATGAATGAAGCCCTGCTTTTTGGGCTTTTTTTTTTTTTTTTTCATTTACGTAATAAATTCCTGCCTATTTTCCTAAATGTTCATATGCACATTTAGGAAAATAGGCAGGAATTTTATGTAGTTATTGCACTTTTTGGGAATCTTTATGTAATCACTCTAGAAGGGTTGGGGAAATTATTTATACCTACCAAATAGTGTGTGATCAATAATGTACACAGTCAAACGAATGGAGGAAATGATGAATTTTTCAACAAGATTCTCGAATATTTTAGATGTCTACTTTAATGTAGGATTGGAAAGAATAATGTTTAGAAAAACTAAGAGTTGAATGAAACTGAACCACCAGGTGATGTAGGTCTTGAGTTCGAAGAACGGATATGAACCCTCTTGATATCAAGGGGAGGTAAAGGGAAATGATTATGTGATTGTCTGTAAACTATTATGAAATTAATTGTTTGCTCTGGGCCATAAAAAAATAAATGACAAAAAATTAGAAACTGTTGTGAGGTCCGCTCATTCAAAAATTTGTGCCTCGCAATATGTTGTTACTCTCATAATCACCTAGATACCGTCATTCTAGCGGATATGAAGATAAATTAGCTCTATTGACGGGAGATGCATCAATCGTTATTAAAAGATGAAAGGATGGAGATGACATGGATTGGATCTTATTACCAAAAAAGGGAAAGGTGGATTGCATCAAATTGGAGAAAATTGTCCAAAAAGTCTTGAATTTATTGCACTTTTTCCAATTCTATCCTAAATTAATTAATTTTGCCAATTGAGTTGTAAATCTTTTTACTCTTTGCCGATTAAATCCATTCAGCGAATTTTTGCTGGAAATCGCCTACGTTGACAATTTTTAATTGCCCGGATAAACTCAATTGACAAAATGAAAATAGGTTTAGGATTTTTGGGACAGTTTTCCCGATCAAACCGATATCGTGTTGCGTGATGTGTAATTCAAGTCGGTTAGATAACTCGATCGTGAATTCAATGTGATGCACGTATATCTAATGCAAATTAGGAAATACATAACCTTTTGATTCCTCGCAAATGGAAAGGATTTATATTTGGGCCGTTTACTGTGATTTTTTTTTAACTCGCGTCGAATATATTTCAATTGTGTCATCGGGCCCAAGTTTTACTACAATTGTTTGGCTTTTGTTGCTGCTGTCAGGTGATGTAGCAGATACCTAAATGGCGACTTTTAGATGGATTTGACCCATCTTGGATTCTCTTAATTATGAAGTCCCTTTTGAAAGTGATCCTGGGGCACCTGATAACCATGCTGCATAAGGAAAATTTCAAATTACATACTTCATAAGAACAATAGTCATCGTTCCTTAAGGGAAACGCCCGTATGATCTTGTCATTTGATGGGAAAGCGGTGCGATCAAACCTCAACCACAAATTGCAAAGATGAAAAAACAAAAGATAAAAGTCAAAGTGGGGCTCTCCTCTGATTTTGTGGCTGGAATTTCATCGTTATGCTGTCATCTTTCATCCACTGTCATGTTAGTTACTCATTTTCCCCTTTAGCTAATGCTTTTATAAACGCCCTTGTACGACTATCCTCCTCTTCTTTTTTGAGTTATGACATCACATGTACGTTTATCATCCGTATTGGCATCCGATGTGGCCTCTTAAAAGACGTCATGTCAACATAGAGATATAGATGGCCAAAATTGTCCAAATCAACACTCTCTCTCTCTCTCTTAAAAGACGTCATGTCAACATAGAGATATAGGTGGCAAAATTGTCCAAATCGCACTCTCTCTCTCTCTCTCGTTATCACGCAACACTTTAATGAAAATAAAATAATTTATGCTTAGTAAGTGATCCACGTAAACAAAAACAATTAGCCTTAAAATTTTCCACGTCAGCTAAATCACATAGCATGGCCAAAGTTTGAAGTATTTTGCTTTGTCATCATCTTCTCTTTTTGCGTAAGCAAGCAGTGTTTCACGAAGATCCATCAACCAGAAGCAGGAGGTTGAGTCTACTAGAAACCCCAAGTAGTTACCAACAGACATTGATTCACATTTACGTCTGCATATAACCTCAACGTTGTCGAATCGAAAAAGTCAATCGGAAGCCATGGATGATTTTGTCCCCAGCACTCCAGAAAGTGATGGACAGCAGCACAGCCTCTTCATTTTTCTGCATTATCATCTCTACTGATCTCCCCCTTTAAAGTTCTGCACAACCCATTCAGCCAAGAGAGCATCCCAACCTCCAATCTGGAAAGTGATGCCAATCACTTTAGCTGGTGATTAGTGAATGTTCTAAGTACCAGCACAGAATTGCCAAATGGAAAAGTTTGCTTTGATCTTAAGAATTACCTTCCCACCTAATTGTTCCAATCATGATTGGTAGATTGCCTAACAAACCAACTAAACTAAACAGGTCCTTCCGATGCATGAAGCCTCATTTAGTAGACGGCGAGCGAGCAGTAAGCACCTTCTTTCTCGGGTAGCTTTCCAATGATTAGGAGAACTCGATCCTAAAGTTAGTAACATGATAGAATTGGGTCATGTTAGGTTTAGAGAAATAGATAATGGAATGGATACATTTCTCATTAAGCACAATGTCAATATAAATATACATACAAAGAATGGTATAAGCTTAAATACATAGTATAGAGGGAAAAAAATCCTAACCCTAATATATACGATATATCTAATAGCTCCCTCAAAGTGGGTTGGCCAACAAGAGTTTAGAAAGAGGAGCAGCAAATCGTTGTGGTGTGAGAGATTTGGTGAAGAAGTAGGCAAGCTAGGCTACATAAGCCACCAAAGGAAGAGAAATGATGAGTGCCTAGAGTCGATAAAGCGTAATGTAATAATCGTTGTCGATGTGCTTGGTATGCTCATAAAAGACCAGATTAGTAGTAATATGAATAACACTTTTGTTGTCGCAACAAAGAGGAATGAGAGTCGAGGAGGCAACACCCAAATCGGCAAGGAGATGACGAAGCCAAATAATCTCACCCGTAGAATCGGCCATAGCATAATATTCGGACTCGGTAGAGGAGTGAGACACGACAGCTGCTTCTTGGCTCATTAAGAAACCAGAGCATCACCCAAAAAGACATGAAATCTTGTGATGGACTTATGGTCAATAATATCACAAGCATCAAAGTAAGCACAAAGAGCAAGTGATGAAGTCGATGGGATAAAAACGCAACGTATCGAGTCCCACGAAGATGTCGCAGAATTCGGAGTACAACAGCATAATTCGTACCACTAAGATTACCTTATTTACTCTCACCTTTTTTCTTTGTCATAATATATTGAACACCAAAGATAAATAAGATTCCCAAAAAAAAAAAATATTACAAATAATATACACGGGCCGAAATTGTGGGCCGATATTGAAACAGGTTCCAGCGGCCCATGTTCGCTATTACTCCTCAGCCCAACGTCTAAAAAAACGCTCCGCTGGCTACACCTTTCCACACCGGATACTTTCCCAAAAACCCTAACGAGTAACGATGCAGGGCATTGCCAATTCTCAAGCTAGCCGCCAGATCCTCTGTTCTTTTCACCAGAGAAGTTCGCTATAAATGACAAGGAGAAGACCCCTCACTCCATATGAGGGGATGTTGAAAACCCTAATTCTGCCGCTCACGCTTCGTAAATGAGAGTTCTTTGTACGTCAATCAGTGTGCTTTTACATGATTTGAGATTCTTTACCAAGTGTCACTGATTGTTGTGCCTGATGCAGTGGAAACAGAAGGTGGGTTGTCCTCTTTGGTGGGAATTCTGTCTGTCTGTCCTCGATTCTGCAAGCATAGAAGCTCAACAATGGCGGGATTGTGATTTAACACACAAACGGATTGGTATGTATTTCCCCCAGAATTAGTACTTCAAAGTCAGGCCAGTTATGCAGAATTTTTTCTGCGAGTTCGTTGGCAGAAGTCCATGATGTACCTTCTGGTATCAATAAGAAAAACTCGTGCATTTCTTTCTGTGTAGGTTCTGGTGTGGAGATATGGAAGACAAAGACATCAGCTTTAGCAGTTAGGACGTCTGATGCCAGGACTCAGGATCAAGTGGAGTTTTGGCTTCAGAATCCCACATCTTGATTGATATGGTGGGATGAACTTGATATGCTTCCTATCTATAGGAGTCTGCTTCTGTGAAAAATTTACCATTTTTCAGCCTCCTGTATCCATGTAGTGCTTATGGACGGTCTTGTGTTAATTGGGTATTGCTGCATTAGCACACAACATAAGCATAAGCTAGAGCGACCAGAGCCACCTTGTCTTTCAGCTTTCACCTCGTCTGAATGGGGGAAGGCTATCCACGCTGTGGCAGACAGCATCTGCATCATTGTCTTCATCAACTTTAGTAGGAACTTTGAAGTGCTTATGGACGGTCATGTGCTGATTATTGCTCCATCAGTACATAACATAAAACCTAAGCTACAATTACATGCCACACTTTCTCCGCTAGCTTTCTCTTCTTGCTATTCTAGGGAAAGCTAACCACAATGTGGCAGATATTCATGTACATTGGGTAAAAATGATTTTTTTTAATCCTTTCGGTCCATTAGTCCATTTCTTTCTATCCTTCTTATCCACTTTTGCTCACAAACTAGAGAATGCACATTAACGCATATGTTTGACAAGCATTCTAGGTGAATTATTGATAGCTAAAGTGCTGAAAATGAGTGCCATTGGAATGTTTCATCATCAATGTTTACTAATTTTATGTCTATTCGAGTTCCTCGTATGACATGTTTGATTAAGTAGGGATTAACTGATGTCCTTTTGTGTTTGCCAATTAGCAAGACCTTTTGGAAGCGGTGAATGCTGCTGGAATCGCTGATAAGTTAGGTAATCACTCTTTGTAGAAGCAACCAAATGCCCAATGGCCCAGCAATGAATCTCCATCTCTTAAACACCATTGTGTGTACCTTTGTTTTAGGGTTTCTGAGGGTATATTTAGTTCAAATGTGGCGGGCTCTAGCGTGGAGTGAACTGGCTTACTATTGTCCCAGTCTGATTTCTCCCATGACTATGTATACTAAAAAGTGGACCTTTGTGTTATTGGGGTGAAGTGTGAGCTATGCAGAAGGTTGATACAATTAATTTGTTGTAGTGGCAGCATCAGGTGTTTGTACTAGCAATCTTGGGATGGGATGACTATCAGTTTAAGGGATCTCTGGAGGTGGGGTTAACCCCTCATGTACAAATGGTCGGGAGTTGATGCGCTTTCCTAATGAGGCCATGGCAAGCGAAAATCAGTTGTTGTGTTGGAATGACCTGTATATCGCACTCGAGGGACTAAGATGCCTGAGTTAAATTGGATGTGGTACAATCGATTATGAGGATGCGATTCGTGATATCGTTCTTGGGAACGATCTATAGAGAAGGTTGACCTAGTGTCTCGGGTCACTAGGCACCACAAGGGCTCATCCTCGGCCAGGAAACTTTTGGCCCGCCACAAATGATATCGAGCAAGTTTTGCAAGCTATATATGCGGATGCTAAGTAGAGATTTGTTGCCACGTTTTCAACAAGAAGAGGAACCTGTTGGTTTGCTGAGTTCAAGAGTTGCTGAGATCAAGAGAAGCCTAGTACGCCAAAGAAGGTGGTGCGAGGGGAGTGCAGTTGGCTCGAGATGCCACACTTGTCAGGGATAGCACAAGGGACTACAGATTCGTGAACAACTATGATCGGGGGAAACAACTAATTGAGTGGAGTGGCCTGTTCTGTTAGGCAAGCATTTGCCATTCATGTAAGTCCCATGGGAGTGGCGGTGATGGTTGAAGAATGCAAGGAAGCGACAAAACAAGTGAGTGCTTAGTAGGCGAAAGAAAGTGCTGCCAAAGGAGCGTGGTTGTCTCGGAATGCCACACTTGTCAGGGAGAGCACAAGCGAATGGAGATTCGCAAATCCCTTTGTTCAGGGGAGCAACCAATGGAGTGAAAGGTGGTTTGTTATATTGGGCGAGCATTTACCATTCATATAAGTCCCTTGAGAGTGGCGGCAATGGTTGAAGAACACAAGGAAGCGACAGAATAGCTCACAACAAGGGTGCTGCTGAAATTTGATGAGGGAGAACCTCCAAGTTCTGATTTCTCTCATACTTACGTGGGTTGAAAAGTGTGGGCTTTGGGGCATCGAAGTGAAGTGCGAGAGATGCAGAAGGGTTGATACAACTGTTTTATGGGAGTGGCATCAAAGTGTTTGTGCTAGGAATCCAAAATGTGGATATTATCATTTTAGAGGATTTCTAAAGGTGGGGTAAGCATTCCGTGCATAAACTGGTCGAGAGCTAATGCCGCTCTCTTGATGATGGCTACGGCAAGCCGAAACCAGCGATTGTGCTAACGTGATTTGTATATTTCCCTACTCTATTGTTGAGAATGATCTAAGTGAGAGAAGGCTGGCCCGATGTTCCCACTTTTGGACTGTGACACTAGCCTCGTCGCCAGCCTGGTATGGACCTTTGCTGTAGAAGAATAAAGTATGACTGTTTTGTCCAGTATCTGTCTGCATATGCTTGGCTCACGTTTCCGAACATGGTGATTTTTGCAGGCTCGGAAAGTTTACAGATTTTACAGATGTTAGAGCGGGTTCCCCTTGTGCAGGCAGTACCACTTCTTTTCAGTGGGAATTCTTCTATGACTAGGCTCTTCGAAGAAGATGGAGGAGATTCCATCTGGCCATAGCCCCATTCAACTCAAGCTACAAAATTCCTTTCTCTACATGATTTGTGCAGCAGTTGTGTGTACACCTTTCTCCTTGGGGCCACAAATGAGTCTGTATGTCCCCTGTGAATTGTCTAATGAAGGTGATGAATTTTCTTCTCCTATCATCATACTGCAATTCGACCGGCGTCTACAGAAGACCGCAGACGCTGTACAATTTCGGCAAAATCGAGTGGCCGTACTTGGTAGGAAACGGCACTCGTGTAGATATGTGTTTCAAGTTGGTATTTACTTTTAATTTGTGATATGGAGAGGTTTTACGCGGCTATAGATGTCAAGATATGGAGTTATGGAAGCCGAAAAAGCTTCACAGAATAGGGGATAAATCGTACCATTCTAATTGGGGAATATGCAATAATAGTACACGCTTTTTTGATAAATTCTCGGAAGTTTAGGGGCTGTGTAAAGGGAAAGGACAAAAAGATAAACAGAAAAAAGTAGGAATTGGCCCATGCAGGTCTCGAACCTGCGACCTTCGCGTTATTAGCACGACGCTCTAACCAACTGGGCTAATGGGCCATTTGTTAGTTAAATATAAATATAACAACTAATCTCTCCACTATCAGAGCACCAGCACTTCGTTTTCCGCTTCCTTCTTTCCAATTTTTCCCCTTGGGATGTAGTATTAGTCTATCGTTGATACTAGTTGCTCACTACTCAAAAGCTTAGCATCCAATTAATGGCGGTTTTGTCGATCAAAAACGCGTAAAACTCAGCAGAAACCGTGGGGCGATCGATCGAACTTCCGCTATGCTCAATACAAGATTACTTCTTCCGGGCATTTAGTACTCGTGAGGAAGATCAGACGGTACATGGCACAAGTGAAGTTAATCAAGTCCAGCTTCTCGTATCTCCCCCTTTCCTGCATTTTTCTTGTTTCCAAGTGTAGCTTCCATGGCTGCGATGTCGCGACTCGTGAGATCGGCAGAGGACAGCTTCCAATCGATGGAACTCGATTTTTCTTCGGAGGACGCCACAAACATGGCTTATGCCTGTCCAAGGCCGTCGTAATTTGGAAGCTTTGGTTTGCCGGTGCTTCTCAAGACACCAGTTCGAGAAGTCCATAAAAATAGAGAAAGAAGCTAGCACCGGTTTAAGGGCATTGAGGAAGAATTATCTGGTGTCGAAAACTTGTTTGTGTCTTCTGCAATTTGTTACGGAATAATTAGAGAGGAATTCTAACAGTCAGTTATGAATCAGCTCCATTGTTAACGACCTCTCGGATCCCGACTCAGGCGGCGATTTGCTATAGCCCAGTCATTCGATCGTGCAGGCAATGATGCAAGAGGCATGAACGATAAAGGTTAAGACAGAAAGGAGATACGAGCATAACATAATCTACTCCATGTTATGTGTAGCAAAAGGAAATCGTGTGCAATCTTACAACTGAAGACATCAATTTTAGTCTACCAAAGTAAGCAAAAAGAAGAAAAAGTAGAGAAATTCACTTCAGACCCTCTTAGAAATCAAGGAAATGAAAGGCAGATAAAAACAAGCCTTTCATCTTTAAGAAAGAAAAAATGCCAAGTCCAAACTGAACATGATACACTGAAATCCCTCTACAAACTTGTTTTACATCCCCAGAACTCTTTAATGGCTACGCGGCGGACGGGGCAATTATGTAAGGCACAACTCCGGCCTCGGATAGCGCCGCAACGAACCTCTTCAAGTTCGCTCGCTTTGCAGCTTCGTCTCTAGCGACAATGTTCTTATAGTCCAAGGACCCGTCGTCGTAAATGTCCCACCACTTCTTCACCAGCATCTTGATATCTTCCCTATCCATGTTCTCTTCGTTGCCCGTGTACCGCCACGGCTTGGACCCCGCAGCGCAATAATGAACAACCTTGACCTTGTCGAGCTGGACGTTCTCGGGATGACGCCACAACATCGCGAGCACAAGGTTGTACGCATTGGGAATTGGTTTGTACATGTCCTTGAAGTACATGTTCAGGAAGTCTTGCTCAGCAAATGGAGTTGGAGGTGTGATCTTGAGCGTCTCGAGCAAGTCGCGGTACGTCTTGCGGTTCGGCTCATACACGAACATGCCGGCATTGAAGTAAAGCGACGGCTTCGGGCCGACGTGGTCGGGCCACTGGACCTTGTCGGGGCACTGTTGGCAATACCCGATTTGGTGCTGCGGGGTATGACTCCATGTCTTTTCGCAGAAGCAGTCCATGACGGCGTAGAAGAAGCCGTTCGGGAGGTCAAAGAGGTGGTCGATGTTGTCGAAGACTTGGATGTCGCCGTCCAAATAGATCATCTTGCTGTACTCAAAGAACTGCAATAGAAGAAACCATATGAGCACAGTTGCTGAATTGATGGAAAGTACGGAGGCATACGTGCATCGAACCATATCCATCAAAATAAATAAACTGAGCATACCTCCCAAATCCTGAGCTTGGAGTAGTTGATCACATAGTAGGCCATGGCAAACTCAGTCTGGTTCTCAGGCGGATACACCGGCTCGATCTCCCTCACGATACAGCCCTGATCCACCAGTATCTTCCGGTGCTCCTCCGGCACGTCCGGCAAAGCCGCCACCACGAGCGGGTACTTGCTGTTCGCCTTCCTCAGCCCCTTGGCCAGCCCAACCACGCCCTTCACGTAATCACCGGCCCCGGCCAAGAACGTGACGTAGGCCCGGCTGAACCGGTTCTCCGGTTTCACCAGCTTGGCAGCAGCGACATTAAGAGCCATCTCTTCAATCGGGTTCTTAAACTAGGAAAGAAACTGAAGAGGTTTTGAGTAAGAGTGAGTGAACGATTGCTTGAGTTTGGTCTTGAGCTTGATGGATTTGGCATGGAGGTGTTGCAGGGTTTATATAGAGTTTAGGAAATAATTATTAACTAGAGAAAATATTTACAAACCTATTCAAAATTAAAATTATGGATTTTGATTGTGACAACTAACATGGGATGGAGCCTGCATGTGTCTTGGGGACGTTCGTGCCGACATTGAGGTGTCTGTCCAATGGGGGGCCAACGTGTTCCGGCCTTTTGAGAGAGAGGAATAACTTTTGCATGAGACGACGTCGTTTTTCTCGACGTGTTTGGTTAGACCGTCAACGGTTGGGAAGAAAATTGTGGGACTTGGACGGTGCACGAAACTTCGTTGTCATTGCACGTCTTTGTTTATTATATTGGAATTTGGCCAACGAAGGAAAAATTTGATGTACTGGAAGATTAAATTATTTAATAATTACATGAACATGGGCTTAGGTTTAATTAATCATTGGAATATATTTTCCCGAGCACATACACAGAACAGATCGTGAAACTATCCGGAAGGGTTTATGTGGGTCCTCAAAAATGTATTTTTACGGCATATAACTCAAAAATCACATGAAAACACGTGTCATAATTCTCGCAGGTACCCGAATTATTGATAAAAAATTCTCAATCTCAAAATCTATTTTTATTGAATCATCTCTTTTTTTTTTTTTAATGCCTCGTTGTCGGCCGAACTTATTCCTTGAAATATTTAGTGGATCTCAAAGTCTCTACAATTCAACTAATTTATATTTTCCGACAAAAAAAATGGACAGATTTATGAAAAAAGGTAAAATTTGCAGTCGGCAGGGCGAAATTATCAACTTAACTGCACCCCTGTAGATGGGATGTGGTCCCTCGGATCTCGCGTAGCCACGTGGGTCCCGCACAATCGAGCGATTGACATGCAATGAGATGACTGCACCTCATGCGCCAATAAGCTCTTCGCAGGTGAGGCGCCATCGGGTCCCACGTGTGTCTATTGTGCGTCTTTTTTGGTGGGCCCCCATCGGCGGTCCACGTGTCAGATCATGGTTTAAAGGGCGGTGCAAGGACACTTGGCCGGAAAGCGGCGCGGTCTCCTTTTTTCCGGTTTTCCAGTTATGTTAGTTGATCCGAGGGAGGTTCCATCGATAATGCACTAATTTCAGCTTTAATCCTATTAGCGCTTGTCCCTTCGAGAACTTGTTGACTTCGGAGACGAAATTGAAGCATCTTTCAAGGATAATAGCCAAGCCATTAAAGTATTTCCTGAGCAAAAACTATGAGGCCGATTTAGTGCGCAGGAAGCGAATGATAACTTATATTATTCTCGAACTTCGATATAAAAAAAAGATTCAAAGTATCGAATTAAAGATTCTAATTTTCAATCAAACGGAATGACAGTAAGAAATTTCATAAAAAAATCACCTACATAGGCATACAGCTTGCTCATATATTTGAGAGTAATGTTGGACTTATGGAAGGTTTACCAACTCTATAGCAAAGACATGGCTATCAATGAAATTTTAAGTCGATAAAATAATAACAAAAAAAAATTGACATAAATATATTCTCGGATGTGAGTAAGTCCCAAAATCACGCCTTCATTGGCATGTTCACCGATCGCACTTTCATTGCTCGCCACCAAACTCATCGGGTCTTTAGCCGACCGCACGCCACCTCCGTCCGCGACCTCATAGTCGACTACCTCCAACCATATGGTGTCTAGGTTGAGCTTGGATCCTTAACATCCTTGCGGACTGGCCGAAGCCTCAGCCCAACAACGGCAACAGTCGCTAAATATCAACCATTTTCAATTGACTTGATAATAGTCACGTAACTCATCTGTATCGCTTTAGGTGAAATGCATTAGGAATTTGCTAGATCGGGATAAGGGATGGAGATGAATTTTGCTGGATTTTTTTTTTTTTTGGGTCTAAGGATTTTGCTGGAATTAGATAACAATACGACCTAGTAATTTGTATTTCATTTAGTGCATACACATATCACAAAAATATATATATATATATATAATATTTATCTTCATCCTATAAAATAAGGAAATTAAAAATCTCCCCTTACAACTATGCTTAAGTGCTTAATTTTTTTCCGACAAAAAAAAAAGGTTCTTAATTGTTACTGATAATCTTATACAAACATTTAAACATCGCCTTAACTCTCTACATCTATGCCGCCGGTGGGCCGGTTATGTAGCGCACTCCGGCCTTTGATAGCGCGGCGAGGAATCGCTCCAATTTCTCTTGCTTCACCGCTTCCTCCGCCGCGACTACGTTTTTGTAGTCCAAGGACTCGTCGTCGTATATATCCCACCACCTCTTCACCAACATCTTGATGTCGCCCCTATCCATGTTCTCTTCCTCGCCCGTGTACCGCCACGGCTTCGACCCGGCAGCGCAATAATGGACGACCTTGACCGAATCGAGCTGGACGTTTTCGGGATGACGCCACAGCATTGCCAGCACGAGGTTGTACGCGTTGGGGATCGGTTTGTAGACGTCCTTGAAGTACATGTTCAAGAAGTCCTGCTCAGCAAATGGAGTCGGAGGTGTGATCTCGAGGGTTCCGAGCAAATCACGGTAGGTATCGAGGTTCGGCTCGTACACAAACATGCCGGCGTTGAAGTAGAGAGGCGGCTTCGGGCCGGCGTTGTCGGGCCATTGGACCTTGTCGGGGCACTGTTGGCAGTACCCGATCTTGTACTGAGGGGTGTGGCTCCATGTCTTCTCGCAGAAGCAGTCCATGACGGCGTAGAAGCCGCCGTTCGGGAGGTCGAAGAGGTGGTCGATGTTGTCGAAGACTTGGATGTCGCCGTCCAAGTAGATCATCTTGCTGTACTCTACAAACTGCGGCATTCAAAATTCGAAAACCCGATCAACGATGCGATACACGTTAATCTTAAGCAAGTGAAATGACAAACTTAAGATGAAATTAGAAGCCATGCGCATACCTCCCAAATTCGGAGCTTGGAGTAGTTGATGACATAATAGGCCATGGCGAACTGAGTCTGGTTCTCCGGCGGATAAACCGGCACGATCTCCCTCACAAGACAGCCCTGATCCACCAGGATCTTCCGGTGATCCTCCGGCACGTCCGGCAAGATCGCCACCACGAGTGGGTACTTGCTCTTCGCCTTCCTCAGCCCCTTGGCCAGCCCAACCACGCCTTTCACGTAATCACCGGTCCCGGCCAAGAACGTGACGTAGGCACGGCTAGGCTGGTCCTCAGGCTTCGGCTTCACGGTGTCGGCAGCGACAATAGCAGCCATCTTGTTTGCTAGGAAAGTGTTTTCTTGTTGTGTGTGTTCTTGCTTTGCACTTGCTAGGTTTGGATGTAGTTGATGGAGTTTGCATGAGGAGACGCAAGGTTTATATACAGTCGTTAAATCAATTTTTTTTTAAATAAGGTGATCAAACTGTTAGAGATAATGCGGCGACTAATTTCGTAATTTCAATGATCGTGACACACCGACAAGTTATGAAACAGCTGCTTGAATCTGGGAGCTCCCACTTCATACCGACAGACCACAAGATTGGGTCCGACCAATCCAGATGAAGGCTGTCGTGCTACGAAACGAGGTCGTTTTTTGAGCTGCCCGGATAGATCGGAGCCCACGTGCATGCCCCCAGTCAATCGGACGGTCGCGTAGGAAGATCCTGATCCGGCCCGGAGTTTGGGAGTCAACAACTCTTCTTTATTGCTCTCCTGAGAATCTGCTATTGCTCATCCACCGACGAAATAGTATAAGGATAATGTATTAACTAGAAAACCACCGACCATAACTATAATAATAATAATAATAATACAAAAATAAATAAAAATCTCTTGAGCTTTTTCACCGGAGGAGTTTCACTCGCCATGGACTTACTAGTGATCTCGGGATAACAATACAATAAATCCTTACACTGTTTTAATAACAAATTCCAAACAGGAGCAACTTTTTTTTTTTTTTTTATATAGTAAATGAAGTTGCGATTTGAGTTGGTGCCGTGTGCCACGAGACACCGATTAAACATGTCGTACAAATAAAGCTTCCACTTTTGTTGTACTAGTCGCAAACTTCATTATAACAATCGGTGCATCGAGACGATGATCCTTCCTTAATCGGTCATTTGATAACAAGATATTATTAAAGTGAACATTTGAGGATAATTTCGGTAGATTTTTCTTAGACGCCGTGACAAGATTCGCCGCACTATGTAAGCCTTGCAAGAGGCCCGCGACACCAATTCTTGAGATTCCACCAAAATCTTCCGCACCGCCGCGGGAAGTCCTTTACCTAATACGCGCGTCCCATGACATGTTCATGCAATGTGTCCTTTACCTAATGGACGCATCGTTGATGTGATATCGGCCTTGAAATTTAATGATTTTATGTATGACTATGAAAGAGGCACCTAAGCAGCTTCTTGTTCTTTTTTTTTTTTTTTTTGTCATGAGTCACCTTAGCTTTGACCCAACAAAACAGAGAGAGACAACCTTTTTAATTTTTTTTTTTTGTCGGGCATAAAGAGGCACCTAAGTAGGTCGGTGCATGAGAATTTTCTCCAACGGTCAGGGCCCCACCAACAGTATCTGTTTGCGTGTCTTTTGCGCGGCTCATAGCACAGGTCCAAGTGTCAACACCTGATTAAAAGGGAGGTGCAGAGGACACGTGGCACACGTGGCACAATGGTTTCGCGTCCACTTTTCTTTTTTTTTCTACGTTTTTTCCGGTTATGTTAGTTGGTCCGAGGGAGGGGCCCATCTTTTACTTGTCCAAAGAAATTTTACACGCTAATGGCAGCTAAAACCAGTTAATTAGTGACGACTCATTGCCTTCTCCAGGAAGCTTGCTCACCCGACAAAGTGATCGTTGTGAAATTTTTCAAAGATGGCGGCCTTTGGATATCATGAAAGAAAATAACATATGTATCGCTTTCAACCAAATCCAAAATCAAATTTAATTTCGTATGACATAAATACTGATATGTTGTCGTAAAGAGCCTGTGATAAATAAATAATTTTATTTTACTCTTTTAAGGAAGGATATCCTCTTCTGTTAAGATCTAGTTATCCTAGATATAAAAATTTGATTATGAAATTTGATTTCGAAATAAGGGACAGATCCAATACTTAAAACGAATGGATCACATATGGGAATATGAATTAAAGACTACATGTTATTTTACAAATCAGTCTTTGAGTTTCTAGCTAACGATATTTTAAGTATTTATAGTAATTTTCGCATTTTGATATCTCCAAGTAACATGAAAGAAAGGGAGGATTGAACATCTCATGGGAAAGCGGATTATACTTCTAGTTAAATATAAGTTTGTCATTTTGGAGGTGGACTATTGTCACATTCAAGTAGAAGAAAGGGAACACGCAACAAGTCTCTTATAATTTTGATCGTAGCCTAAAATTTGTTGATCCATTTTGAATTTTTCAAGCACGCTTCGTGGGTCTGTTAGAACAGATTCGCTAAGCCAATCATCGCGTAAATACGATGGCATGCTATGGCCTAACATGGATTGATACTCAACGAAACGATAGTGCGGCGTCAATCGATATTCAATGTTATTTCTTGATCGAGCGACTAAAGCCGAAAAGTAGCCCATAATCCTTAAACCCCCAAATCAATCCCTCCCATTCGAGCCCTATTTCCCCTCGAGAAACCTCGGATCCAGGTCTTGGCAGCAAATTTTGGAGCCAAGATGATGATGTACTCGAGATTGTGTTAGCCTAAACGGAAAAGAGTAGTTGTGTTAGGTTTACAAAGAACCGGTCAAAGGTATTAACTGTGATTGTGGTCTCCACAAGAATGTGTTATCTTTCTATAATGTCTTTGTATTGTTTGTGTTGAGTTTCTTCGCATGTAACGTGCCGGTGGTGTCTCAATGAACCGTGGAATTTCGTCCGTCGCTCAATTCTTGATGTGATATCCCATGACATATAAAGAGGCAATTGATCAGATTGGCGCGGGATACTACATGGGGCATGAGATTTGTTATATTAGAATTTTATCCAACGGTCGGGTCGGGGCCCCACCACCAGTACCCATTTCCGCGCCTTTCGCTTTGGGCCATAACACCTGTCCAAACGAAGTGTCAACTCCTGATTGAAAGGGCGGTGCAGAGGACACGTGGCGAAAAGGGGCGCGTCCTTGGAGTCACTTTTCCCTACTTCTTTCCAGTTATGTTAGTTGGATCCGAGGGAGGGCCCCACGTTTTACTTATCCAAAGAAATAAATCACTAATGGCGAGCTAAAACCAATCTTTGTTTACCCACTAAACTAGACTTTTGAAGTTTTCAAAGATGTTGATCTTTGAATATTACAAAAAGAAGATTAAAAATTTATAACTTTTGACCAAAACTCAAGAATTGATTTTTACTGCTTTTATAAATTTGACTATCGAGCAATCGTTCTAAAGAGCCTATGACAAATAAATAGCTCAACTTTTTGTTGTATAAAAATTGTAATTGATCGTAGCCAAGATGTTAAGTTCAGGCCAATACCGAATTATTTTCTTCCATCGTTCCTCAACTCCTATATAAGGTTTGGGGCCAATCTCGTGGACTTGATCCGAATTTTTTTACAGGTTTGGATAACCCTTCATTCCTTAACCTTAAGGTGGGGCTTTATCTATCTCATTAAATACAATCTATTATTGATTTAATTATTCTTATAAAAGTTGATTTCGAATTAACAGGACATGCCGTCAAACGATATTTAACAAACGAGACCGAGCATTTTTTTTCAAAAAATTATTTACATTTTTTGACATCTACATATTACATGGAAATATCGGAACGGTTGAACAACAACTCAGTGGTACAACGAATTGTACTTCTTGTCAAAAAAAGGTTTAATTACAACTTTTGATATACAACAAATAAACATATATAACATTGAAATTTCGTTTTAACATACTTCGGTACACATCGCTCATCAAAAGAGAGCCAAAAGAAAAAAATTAAGGGAAATGTTTATCTTCAACCCGTAATCAAGGAAATGAAAGGGAAAATAAAACCCTTCCCTTTCATGGAAAAAAAAAGGAGCCACCAATTCCAACTGTAGCTCTTTGTAATTGCTCTACACGCTCAAAAACAAGAGCCCTAATTACACACAAACTAGGCTGCGGTCGGGGCGGTTATGAAGCGGAAAGCTCCGGCGTCCGCCAACGCCGCAAGGAAGCGATCCCATTTCGTTTGCTTCGCCGCTTCATCTCTAGCGACGATATTCTTGTAGTCCAAGGACTCATCATCGTAGATGTCCCACCATTTCTTCACCAGCATCTTGATGTCGTCCCGGTCCAAGTTCTCTTCCTTGCCCGTGTAACGCCACGGCTTAGACCCTGCGGCACAATAATGAACGACCTTCACCTTCTCCAGCTCGACGTTCTCGGGGTGACGCCACAACATCGCGAGCACGAGGTTGTACACATTAGGAATGGGTTTGTAGATGTCCTTGAAGTACATGTTCAAGAAGTCTTGTTCCGCAAATGGGGTCGGAGGTGTGATCTTGACGGTTTCCAGCAAATCGTGGTAAGTGTGGAGGTTCGGCTCGTACACGAACATCCCGGCGTTGAAGTAGAGAGGCGGCTTCGGGCCGGCATGGTCGGGCCATTGGACCTTGTCAGGGCACTGTTGGCAGTAGCCGACTTCGTACTGAGGGGTGTGACTCCATGTCTTCTCGCAGAAGCAGTCCATGACCGCGTAGAAGAAGCTGTTCGGGAGGTCGAAGAGGTGGTCGATGTTGTCGAAGACTTCAATGTCTCCATCCAAATAGATCATCTTGCTGTACTCCACAAACTGCAATTCAAGAAGCCAGATTAATATCACCAGGCTAATAGTACTTCTCAATCCTAGTTTTGGAAGAAGCTGATAAAAATCTAAGGTACAGAGAAATATTTGATAACCAAGCATACCTCCCAAATTCGGAGCTTGGAGTAGTTGATAACATAATAGGCCATGGCGAACTGAGTCTGGTTCTCCGGCGGATACACGGGCTCGATCTCCCTCACGATACAGCCCTGATCCACCAGGATTTTCCGGTGATCCGCCGGCACGTCCGGCAAGGCCGCCACCACGAGCGGGTACTTGCTCTTCACCTTCCTGAGCCCCTTGGCCAGCCCAACCACACCCTTCACGTAGTCACCGTTTCCGGCCAAAAACGTAACGTAGGCACAGCTAGGCCGATTCTCGGGCTTCAGTTTCACGACGCCATTAGTTGCGGCAGCATCGGCGGCCATGACAGGAGCCATTTCTTTGGTAAGGAAAAGGTTTTCTGTCAGTGGAATGGAGAGCTTCGTCTAAGAGATTATTTCGCAATTGCTTGACTTGGTTTTGAGCTGGTGGACTTAGCAGGAGGAGGTGCACGGTTTATATAGAGTTTGAGAATTCATTTTTAATTGAAGGTGACTAGATCTTGGAGATAATGTGGTGATTACTTTCCTAATTCCTATGCTCGGGAGATGGGATGGAAGCCGTTGCTTGAATGCAGGAGTTTCAGTTTCCTACCGACAAACCAAAAAGATTTTGTCTGTCCAATGGGGTTGAAGCTAGGCTGTGGCTCCTTAAACGAAGTCGTTTTTTTGGAGCCCCACCGATGGATCGAACTCCACGTGGGTCAGTGCGAGTCGATCGGACGGTCGGTAAGCGAAGATCTGGGTACGGTGGACGGTGCCAGAAAATCCGAGAAAATAGTTAATGTTTTTCAGATACCCCGAAAAGTCAAGCTTCTCGTAGAGTTACTACTATAACCCTAGCAACCGAGTTTTGTAATTACGAGACAGCACAAAGGGTATTATTGTAATTTGGCGGGATGTTGCGGCGCGGGCGGTTTCTGAGGATAATGTTACAGTTACGCGCTTTGCCCAAATATTGGGAGCCAACAAGTCTGTCGTCGCTCTCATCAGAAATTGCTAGAGCTCTCTTTTGACTAGCCCAGATTTAAAAGAAAGGATAAGCATAAGAAGCTCAGACAAAATCCCGAAAAGAAAAAAAAAAAAAAAGGTTGATAAAATATATAGTCAAAAAAACAAAGCCCCGCGCCAACTCGTGAATTGTAATTGAGTTTTGGCGTCGATCATGATTCTCTTGACTAACAGATAATATTACTCAATAGAATAAAAACAAGAGTTCGCAAGTCATTTTTGCATAATCGGAGGAACGGGGGCAGAGAAGTGATTACTTAGGGCCTACACGACAACTACTCGATTTTCCGATTATGTTCTCCAAAATAAAAAAAATGAAAATTTTGTTTGGTAATGTAAATGATTCGATTCGATTCGATTATGTTCCTAACTTTAGTTTTAGATAATCAAAATCAATTTTAGAGCAAAAGTTAGTTTTGAAAAAAAAAATCACTTTGAGATTCACAACACTTAATGAAATTACTTTTCCTCAATTTAAAATGAACAAAGTAAGTTTTATTTTCAAAAAAAAATTAAGAAAATAAAAATAAAAAATCTTTAAAAACTTGGAAAATTTCTAAAAAATCACAAAAAATTTAGAAAATCCTTTAAAATAGAATAAGCTTAGATTAGGACAGTTTGACCTCATTTTCACAAATTTGGGAATAAATTTCCTATATTTCATATATTTTATTTTTTTTAGAAAAATCATAAGCATCTTTGAAATTAAACCCGAGATATATTTTCTAAGCCCTTAGGGCTTCATTAGAGTTTTATGATGCGATTCATCAATATCACGATTCCTTGATTGTGCACTTGATTTTATTGATTGTAATTTGCGTAGATTTATGTACTTTAGACTTAGTTTAGTTTTAAAAAATTCTCGAAAAAGACATAAATAAGCAATTTATACTAAACATATTTCTCGTTCTTAAGTTTTGGATGAATTAAAACTAAAATTTGATTTCTTTGAACAAAAAACGCGTACCAATACGGATAGTGTAGTGCATTTTTTGAAGCAGACGAGGAAAATTCATTTTGAATTATCCGCAATCAAAATAATTGGTTGAAACCTCACGATAAATGCCTCTACAATACTTGATATTTATTTTTACATTTCAATATGTAATATATTATAAAATAAAATCGATATGAATTAATTTTCAATTAATTCGAAATGTAGGATGAAATTTCACAAAGTAACTACGTAATTATTTGACTTAAATGAAAAAAATTGGGAAGAACAATTGTTCATGAAAATAGAAATTACGTGCATTTACCAAACATATTGGCCTTTCTAGGAACAAAAATTTTATCGCTCTTGTTTTACGTTGATTGAATGATAAAATAATAAGACAAGATGAGCATCGAAAAGTGCGATTTTAACGGTCAGGTAAATCACGATACGTAACTCAAGGATTGCTTTAAATATTTGATCCCATGGAACAATCTAAAATCATCTTTGAGTGGTAAGTCTAAACCTTAATTTTGCATCTCCTCACATTCTCAAAACAAACTTCGAATACGTGACATTTGGAGCCCGAGGTGAAAATGCCATAGACCATTTTAAAATTGGCCTTTCATCGAAAATTTTCCTAAAGCTCTTGTTTTACGTTGATTGAATGATAACATAATAAGACAAGATGAGTATCGAATTGCGATTTAACGGTGAGGTAAATCTCCTATACGTAACTTAGGATTGCTTTAAATACTTGATACTTGTTAAGTTAAATCATCTTTTGTGGTAAGTCAAATTAATTGATCTTCACTTCTCAAAACAAAATTAATAAGTTTGTACAGCCTACTCTGTAATGAATACTAAAGTTATCCAATGTTGCTCGATAGTGAAAGCCACTGGATCTTGTTCTTGGGCCCTGGGCTGGAGAAGCTTCCTCTCAATTTCGTACAAGTTTTGGTAAAAAAAGAGGAAATTATATTCTTATTTTTTATGCCCCTTTACCTGCCATGCATCAATCAAGGACCACAGGTTTGACAAAAAAAAACGGTACCATAGGTTTCGACAAAAAAAAAATAAAAAAAGGTACCAGAGGTAACCAACCTGTCGGAAGCTGCACGGGGCAACGTTGTAACGATGGACACGTGGCACTCACTTACACGACCGTCAGACTTAAGAATTGTTTATGGGCCCCTCTTCCCTCATAAGATCCAGAAATCTATTGAGGAAGTATTGCTTAACTTTTTGGGAAAATTCTAAAAGGAACCCTTGCCCTTCCTTTCATAAACAAAGGCTCAAAATAAATATTATTTTAAATAAAAATCTGAAATGTTCTTATTATGTCAAAAAAGAACCCAAAATACATATTAATTCAAATAAAAGCTTAAAGTAATTATATTAGTCTAAAAAAATTGCATGAATCACTTTAATTTGGGACATTTTAGTCATTTACTATTTTAACTTATTTTTTATATTTTTTTAGATTTAAAAAAAAAAAAAAAAAAAACAAAGAAACACATAGCCGGGAGGATCGACCTCTCGTCTCCATTGCCGCCGCCCCACCACCGGTGGGCGGCGACTATGGCTGTCGAGGTCACCTGCGCCTCGCCTCGGCCCTTCGCCGAACTTGGGAGAGGGTCGTAGCCCTCGCCCGGCCGCGGCCCCGATGGCCATAGTTGCCGCCCCATTAGCGGGACTTGTGTTTTTTCATTTTTTTTTTTAACTTTTTATTTTTGTTTCTTATTTTAATTTAATTTAACAAAAAATTAGATTCAATTTGTACTTTTACAAAAATGCTCTTGATCATAGCCACTTCAAGTCCTTCTTTAAGATAATGATGGTATTTTAAGCTCTCATTTGAGAAGATGGCACTTGAGGCTCTTTTTTGAAATTTTCCCTATCTTTTATTAAATAAGCAATACATAAGGCTTCGCCTTGAAAATCTTATATGGAGTGTTTGAGATATTGAGATATCTTTTATATAGATTTAGGATATTTTTACAATTTTTTATATCTATTATGATTATACATATTTAATTTAATTTTTTTGGTAATCCTCTCATAAAGCTTATAAATATACATTTCATGGTACTTTTTTTATTAATCAAAATGTGCAAAAAAAATTCCAATTCACTTTTTCGTGCGATTGTTATCAAAAAAATATATATATGTGTGTGTGTAATTTTTTCCACCACTTTATAGTTGGGCACCTCGCTAAGGGTACGCATGACAACGCTCCGCTTCAAAAATTAACTTTTGATGAGAAGTTGATTTTTCTACTTCTACTTCGGAAATTAATTTTTGATGAGAAAAAGGCGTTTGATAATAGGACAAAATATTGACTTCCGGAAAAGAAATTCGTTTGATAACAAGTTGAAAATTTCTACTTCTAGAACATTATTAACACAAAATATTCTACAAAAAATTATTGATCATAACTTAAAATACCGTCATTCAAGAAAAGTTAAATGCAAATACCGACACATTTATGTATAATTTGTCATTTTATTATTTATGTAAAGGCGGACCAAATTATGGAAAAATTGTATCAATGAATACGATGACCGAGCGACTGATAGCTTTTCAACTACTAATTGCGATAGATAGCTTGAGAACTATTGAGCCGTTAGTTAAATCAAGTAGCCGACTGGGTCCTCGAGGCCCATAGGCAAAATACTTTATCAAGTAATTGGGTTGCCGACCTGCCAAAAATTTGATAGGGCCTTCCTTGTTTAGTCTTTTCTTTGCTTGTTCCCCCAAAAGGATGTCAAGGTAATCTGCATATAACTATGAAGCTCAAAGTAAGAGAACAACTGCATAATGCTGGTGCTTGAATAACATTTTCTTCCTGATAGTTCATGCAATAAAATATTGGACAGATAGAGAGCTAGAGGTGCATCTAGAGGTGCTTGCAAACCATACTGAGGGGGTTCAATCAATTCATTAACATTAAGGAACAGAATATCAAGACAGGGAAAGTTTAAGTATTAGGAAAGGCCAAGCCACACCAAAAAACCTCTTCCGTTTTATCTATGAGTGAATCAAGTTTTACTGAGTAAGATTCCTACTTGGTGACTATTTTTCATTTCTTTGGAGAAGAAGTAAGCTTTACTCATCGCGAGTAGAGGACAACCAAAAAAATGATATAAGAGAAATCTTTATTTTCAACCCATAAATCAAGGAATTGAAAGGGAAAATAAAACCATTCCCTTTCAAGGAAAAATAAAAAAAGAGCAACCAATTCCAATTGTAGCTGACTCTGTAATTGCTCTATACACTTAAACAACAACCCCAATCACACACAGCTATGCCGCCGACGGGGCCGTTATGAGGCGGAAAGCTCCGGCGTCCGCCAACGCCGCAAGGAATCGATCCCACTTTGTTTGCTTCGCAGCTTCATCTCTAGCAACGATACTCTTGTAGTCCAAGGTCTCGTCATCGTAGATATCCCACCACTTCTTCACCAGCATCTTGATGTCTTCCCGGTCCATGTTCTCTTCCTTGCCCGTGTACCGCCACGGCTTAGACCCCGCGGCACAATAATGAACGACCTTCACCTTCTCCAGCTCGACGTTCTCGGGTGACGCCACAACATCGCGAGCACGAGGTTGTACACATTAGGAATGGGTTTGTAGATGTCCTTGAAGTACATGTTCAAGAAGTCTTGTTCAGCAAATGGGGTCGGAGGTGTGATCTTGAGGGTTTCCAGCAAATCGTGGTAAGTGTCGAGGTTCGGCTCGTACACGAACATCCCGGCGTTGAAGTAGAGCGGCGGCTTCGGGCCGGCATGGTCGGGCCATTGGACCTTGTCGGGGCACTGTTGGCAGTAGCCGATTTCGTACTGAGGGGTGTGACTCCATGTCTTCTCGCAGAAGCAGTCCATGACCGCGTAGAAGAAGCTGTTCGGGAGGTCGAAGAGGTGGTCGATGTTGTCGAAGACTTGAATGTCTCCATCCAAATAGATCATCTTGCTGTACTCCACAAACTGCAATTCAAGAAGTCAGATTAATATCCCCAGGCTAATAGTACTTCTCAATCCTAGTTCTGGAAGAAGCTGACAAAAATCTAAGATACAGGGAAATATTTGCTAACCAAGCATACCTCCCAAATTCGGAGCTTGGAGTAGTTGATGACATAATAGGCCATGGCGAACTGAGTCTGGTTCTCCGGCGGATAGACGGGCTCGATCTCCCTCACGATACAGCCCTGATCCACCAGGATTTTCCGGTGATCCGCCGGCACGTCCGGCAAGATCGCCACCACGAGCGGGTACTTGCTCTTCACCTTCCTGAGCCCCTTGGCCAGCCCAACCACACCCTTCACGTAGTCGCCGTTTCCGGCCAAAAATGTAACGTAGGCACAGCTAGGCCGGTTCTCGTCGGGCTTCAGTTTCACGACGCCATTGGCGGCAGCATCGGCGGCGATGACAGGAGCCATTTCTTTAGTAAAGTTTTCTGTGAGTGGAATGAAGAGCTTGAGAAAGTATCACAATTGCAATGCTTGGCTTGGTTTGAGTTGATGGAAGGAGCAGGAGGAGGTGCGCGGTTTATATAGAGTTGGAGAATCAATATTTAATTATGGTGAGTAAATCTTGGAGATAATGCAGTGATTACTTTCCCAATTCCCGTGATCGCGACGTGCGAAGGAAGCCGCTTGAATGTAGGCGTTTCACACCGACAAACCAAAAGATTTTCTCCTTAAACGAAGTCGTTTTGGAGCCCCACCGATGGATCGAAGTCCACGTGGGTCAGTGCGAGTCGATCGGACGGTCCGTAAGCGAAGATCTGGTACGGTGGACGGTGCCAGAAAATCCGAGAAAATAGTTAATGTTGTTAATCTTTTGGGAGACCCGAAGAGTCAAGCTTTTCGTAGAGTTACTACTATAACCCTAGCGACCGACTGAGTAATTGCGAGACAGCACTAGGGTATTACTGTAATTTGAGGAATGTTGGGGGTAGGGGCGGTTTCTGAGGATAACACGTTATGAGCTTTGCCCAGAATTGGGAGTCAACAAGTCTGGTGTCGACCTCGTGAGAAACTACCGCAACACTTTTGACCAACCGAGAATTAAAACGAGGGTAGGCTTAGCTAGAATGCGAAAAAGTTGTAGAAGGAAATAATAGTAAAATTTAACAAGCGAAAAACGATTATATTGTTCAAATAAACATGTGCTTATATTGTGTCAGCTCATGAATCTTACTTGAGTTTGGGTGTTGAACATAGTTCTCTTGACTACGAAGTTAAGGATGCGCACGATAACATTTCGAATGTGGATTTCTACTCCACGATCACCGCCAACCACCGTCCATCGCCTGTCCCTCCCCACCGTAGACCTTCGCCGGCCGCCACCTCGATAGCTAACCACCTTTGACCTCTATTGGCGGCTTCCCATCGCCGCCCGCGATCGCCAACCACCGCCGCCGCTAACCGTTGACCATCGCCCATTGCCAACTTTCGCCGATAGAAATCACCACTAACCACCGATCTTTGCCTACGGTCGTGATAGCCACCAACCATCGACCACCGTGCCGTGCGAGTCGTTGGAATAAAAAATAAATAATAAATTTTATAAAAATTATTTTTAAAGAAATTTAAAAAGTTTAAAAATGAAGTACAAATTTTTTTAGTCGGCTATAATAATTTTTCATAGAATATTTTGTGTTAATAATGTTTTAGAAGTAGAAATTTTCAATCATTACCGAACCAATTTTTCCGATCGTAAATAAATTTTGTAGTAGAAATAGAAAAATCAATTTCGCATCTCGAGGAGAAGTAGAAAAATCAATTTTTGACTAGAAGTTGATTTCTGAAATAGAAGTGTTACCATGCGCGCCCTAAGCTATCAAATGGATGGGTAGGGTCCGGTCGAAAACAACCCAACCCATATTAACCCATTTTCACCCATTTTCACGCTATACAAATATAGTGACCCATATTCGACTCGGTCCATATTATAAAAATACTTTAATATTAAAATTCAATTTAGAGAAAATTATTTTTTCTATGTTTTTAAAGATATATATTGCTAAAATAAATTTTTATATATTTTTTTTAATTTCGACTCACTTAAGATAGTTATCTTAGCTAACCCATTTATGACTTATTTAAAATCCATTTAGGACCCATTAAATTTTTAAATAACCCATTTATGATTCAATTAGCTTGTTTTAACAACCCATTTATAACCCACCACTATTAAGATACTAAACCCATTTTTTCACCTCTAACTACATGATATATTACTCGATAGAATAAAATAAGAGTTTGCAAATCATTTTGTATAACCAAAGGAATGGCGGCATATACCCGGCTACTTGGAAGTCAATTCAACAAATTACTAACCCAACGATGAACTACTTAAGTCCGGATCTTAAGCTTTTGCTGGCTATCCTAACCAAAACAGTTTGTACACAACTGGTGGACTTCGAAGAAGTGACATCCAGTACCCGAGGTGAAAACACCGTTACCGCCGATCAATTGCGCCGCCGTTGAACGATTACAAACCATTTTAATATTGGCCTTTCACCGTCAAATTTCACAAAAGCTCTAAGATGAGATGATGATCAATTTGTGATTTAACGGCGAGCTAAATATCTGAAACATAACTCAGGGTGCTTTAAATACTTCGATATTTGTTTAATTAAATTATCTCTCGTGGTAGCTTAATTAAATAAAATGATATTCGCTTCGCTTAACAAACTTAATATGTTTGTACAGTATACTCAATAATGAATACTAGAGTTATCCAGTATCGCTCGATGGTGAATGCCACTGGATCTTGTTCTTGTACACTGGAGAAGCTTCCTCTCAATTTCGGACAAGTTTTGGTAAAAAGGAGGCGGAATTGATTTACCTTGCATGCATGAATCAAGAATCATATAAGCAACCTGTCGGAAGCTGCGCGGGCCAATGTTGTAAGGCTCTGACACGTGGCAATCCCTTACACGTCCGTCAGACTTAAGAATTGTTTGTGGGCCCCTCTTCTCCCATAAGATCCAGAAATCGACTGAGGAAGTATTGCGTAGTCTTTTTCGACCAAAAAAAAAAAATGGGTATTGCTTTACTTATACTGAATAAGCAACACATGATGCTTGACCTAGAAAATCTTATACAGACTGATAGAGATTTTTAGATTCTTTTTAGAGATATTTTAGATATCTTATTTAAAGATATTTCGGATATTTTCTCTGATTTTCTATATTTATTTTAATTATGCATATCTAATTTGATTTATTTTTATTTTTTTTTAAATATCCTCTAAGATCCTCCAATTCACTTTTCCGCATGTATGATTGTTAACTTAGACAAAGTCGATATAAGATTTTCTCGAATTGGAACTATATTTTAATTTCACGTTGTATTAGTTATTTCGATTATTCCAGGTATAATGCTAGGAATAATACAAGGTTGTGGCCATTATTTTGCACTGATTCATGGTGTTATTAATGATAGAGTGGGCGAGGTGATCAGCGTGATAATAATTTTCGAGCTTTACCGTAGAAGGTTCCATTTCACGGAATAACTAGTTGGTACATGATATCATTCCTACTTGTAACGAAGGTTCCGTATATTTAACGAAAAATGAATAATTTAATTTTTTTAAAATGATTGCTTGAAATAATTAGCTATTAAGAAATATTTTCATTATCAATAATAATTTATATCCAAATATTTTTGTTAATTAATTTTTTCACTTAATATAAGCAATCAATTTTACAAAAATATTTTTTGAATTATTATTTATTTTTTACGAAATAAACAAAACATATTTGTAGCTGATATTGAAATTGGAATTGAACGAGGGTCCCACATGCATCTACTGAAGTTTCCTCCAGCATTGATGATATTGCTCTGAGCGTTCCACGTGTCGGCTCCATGTTCAAAAGACGGTGCAAGGAAACTTGGCGGAAAAGGGCGCCTTCCTTCGGAGCCCTCTTTTCACACCTTTTCCAGTTATGTTAGTTTGGACCAAGGGGTGGTGGGTCCACCGAATCCGTTTAATTTAATGAGGCGAATTAATCAAAGGGAAACTAAAATCTTCTCTCAATCAAGAATATTTTAAGCCCACAGAAGGGTCACAACCGTTACTGATTTATGAGGGGGATAAAGTTGACTAACCAAGATGAGAATCTCATTGGAATATTCTTTGATTCTTTGGATATTCAATCCATTACTCTTCGACCGGAGTCGGCTCCATTAAGACCACGTCTAATCGTCCGGCTACAACTCAGGATAAGAGATGTTTTCTTTATCTTGTGCTTAGCAATTGTCCAAATCAAGATAAAGTAGATAGTAGGGATATAGCTAGGATAAAATCTAAAGGGTAGGATAGAGTTGTATGAGATTTCTCTTATCTATGACACCACAAATTGCACCCTCAACTTCGCCACGCCCCATCCACTTCTCCGCCACCCCCAGCCGCCTGTCCGATGCGGGCCGACTCTTCGGTTGCGGTCGGTCACCTCTCTAGCAATGGCAAGCGTTCTCCAACGAAGGCGAGGCTACCGATGGTGATCTCGAACTAGTTCGTCTTCCCTTTCTTTAGCCTCATCAACTTCACCGTTGAATCCCTCTCTTTGTTGGCTTCACATTATGTATTTTGTTTAAATGTGGAGAACTATCTTAATTGGTTCTTGCATGTCTTAGAATCTCAAACTGAATCGAGATCACTAGACTTCCTCGATTGTGCATGTAAAGGATCCTAGATACCACCACTCAAAAAGTAAGCAAAAATGGAGTAATTCACATATTTATTGCACTCCAAAATGTCTCTTTTCTCTTTTCTTTCTTTTCATTTTTCAAGAAATTTAGAACCACAAATTCACAACCCTCACTTGGTTATGTAACTTATGTTGGATATTTCAATAGTTTTGAAATATTCTTTTACAATAATTTTGATAGAATTTTGATCGCAATGCTTAGCCATCGTTATTTTCAACGAGACAATTTTTGAATGACTTGCTCAAATATTGGGGAGCCCAAAGGTTGGCGAGCTCGAGGTTGGCGAGCTCGGGGCGACGAGCTCGGACTCCGAGAAAAGTCTCGAAGCAACGTTCTTTGCTATCATTTAATTTATAATGGTTCTACCAACAAGTTCGACGTCTACGAAACATTTTGACCACTCAAACTCGATTGGTTAGGGTCAACTTAGAGCCTCCCTATTTCATTTTTTTTTCATCTTTTGGGCTTCTCTTTTCATTACCACGTCTCCATAAACATGTCAGATCACTTCCATGGAAAATTTTCAATATGTCAGCTCTAGCCTAGCAATTCAAGTACATGACGTTCCTTAGCGACGGGTCGGCATGCCGCCGCCTCTCGTCCCCGTTGCAACAACTCCCCGGCAGTCGTCCCCTCGAGCTTCGACCCGACGACCCCGGCAAGTGGCCGAAGATCGCCGCGACGGCTCTAGAGAAGAGCCTCCGGATGGTACAAGTCAAGAATCGTTATATTAATATCAAGTTTCTACTAAACGATGAATATAATAGAATATAAAGATATCTAACTTTAAATCAGTAGTTCACCAAGCGGCATGTAGGATATGATTAAATTTCTAGATTTCTTATCATATCTTATCAAATCCCCATTCTAACTAGAAATCCGGACAATCAAACACAGTCTAAGATAATATTAGAAAAGATGCGACAACATGAACTTACGATAAAAGTTAAAATGATCTTCTCACAATTTAGATAGAAGTTGCAGATCACTTAAACGTATAGTAATTTATTCCATTAAGTTGATTACACTTTTAACAATTGGCTCACATTGAAGAAATGGACGTCACGCTCTTTGGCTCAACAAAATGGTTTTTGATTCTATTCGTTTGGTTTGTGACAAGGAATATCTTTCACCAAAGTTCGTTTTTCGATTTTTATTAAGAAGGATCATATGGCTCAAGTGTCAAGGAGAATTCGGGCAAAAAGTGAATGGATGGGCGTGTGTGTCAATGGATTGAATATAGATAGATCGAACACGGATTGTGGATTGATGGATAAAGTATCGAGTTTCTACAACTTACAATACTCCTAAGGAAAGAAGTAGATTGCAAGAAAGTAAAATTGGTTACTTGGGAATGTAAAGGTACAAGGAAATGTAAAGTGCGAGGAAAGCTAAACCGCAATGAAGGTAAGTATTCTTTTTTGGTCGATCAATCGGACTTTCTCCTTTATCCTCATTGCATATTTGTAACCCTATGCGCTTTGTAACCGTTCATTCAGTCACTTCAATGTTTTTAAATCTTGAATTTTGGCCATTTTAGTAACTCCCCTCCCACTCACAATTTTCATAACTTGTCCGCCATAATTCAAATGACTTCTTTTTTATTTGTAACTTCCACCATCAGTTCAAATTCTTAATAACCTCCCATGATCCGCTCGTGCCCATTATTTTTGTTCTTGACTCGTAACTCCTTTGCCGACATGGCAAATCTTAGAGTTTAGTAGCCATGCCCTCAACTTATCGAAACTCGGGATCTAGTAGCTCTGCAATTCTTTCGGTATATTGCTCTCAACTTGCCGAACTTCTTAACAAAATGGCCATGTAATCCGTTCGGTATATTATCTTTAACTTACCAAACTTCGGAACGCAACATCCTTGCCTCCTACTTGGTATTTTTCTGTCCCTTTTACTGAACTTCGGCACACAAGTGATTCTATGGTCTATTTGCTATTTGTACTAATTACTTTTTGACATCAACAGATTCATCCTTCAAGATCTCTGTTGTGTATATAACTAATGTGGATCAACACTGCTCTCCGTGCAAGCAAAGAGCTTAAACTACCTTCTTTTATCTGATGTTTCATTATTTCTTCGGCCCTTCATTCCATTCATAGATTATATAACCACAATCATGCCTTTTATTTCTTTTTCTGTTTTTTTTCTATTTATCGAATTTACAAGTGTTATTATTTAATGATGCCTCTATTACTTGTGCTATGGTGAAAGACGGATTTTTCGCTAAGGTAACAAGAACATGTGTAGGAGGAGTGCATAGCGCTTTCCCTACACTCTATCAAAAACCAGATTAGAGAAAAAATTCGATGCTATTGTTTCTATAGTTCTTCGTTTTCTTCATAAGACCGCGAAAAGGTGTTCATCGAAAAATCGAAAAATTCCAAGACTATAGATGTACGACAAAAGAGGCATTTATTAATTCGTAATTTCGCTTAAAATGTATGTGTACACATCACTCAACAAAAGGAAAAAAATATGATCAATGAGAAATCTTTATCTTCAACACCTAAATCGAAATGAAGGGAAAATAAAACCCTTCCCTTTCAAGGGGAAAAAAAAAAGAGCAGCCAATTCCAATTGTATCGCTCTATAATTGCTCTACCAAAGAAAGAAAAAATAATTCTCCAACCTCTTCTTTTAACGTCTATGAAAAGGTATCCATCAAGACTTCATTGTGCTTGAACAAAAATTTCACGACTATAGATGTAGAACAAAAATATCACATGCTAATTCGAAATTTCGCTTAAAATATATATGTACAAAACAATAGAAAACCCAAAAAAGAAGAAGGAGAAGAAATCTTTATCTTCAACCCGTAAATCATTAATATGAAAGGGAAACAAAAAGACTTTCCTTTCGAAGAAAAACAAAGTGCTACCAATTGCAATTGTAGTTAAGACCCTGTAATTGCTCGACACTAAACAAGAAGGACCATAATTACACACAAACTAGGCTGCGGATGGGGCGGTTATGAAGCGGAAAGCTCCGGCGTCCGCCAACGCCGTGAGGAATCGATCCCATTTTGTTTGCTTCGCGGCTTCATCTCTAGCAATGATGTTTTTATAGTCCAAGGCCTCGTCATCGTAGATGTCCCACCACTTCTTCACCAGCATCTTGATGTCGTCCCGGTCCATGTTCTCTTCCTTGCCCGTGTACCGCCACGGCTTCGACCCGGCAGCACAATAGTGGACGACCTTCACCTTGTCCAGCTCGACGTTCTCGGGGTGACGCCACAACATCGCGAGCACGAGGTTGTACACGTTAGGAATCGGTTTGTAGATGTCCTTGAAGTACATGTTCAAGAAGTCTTGTTCAGCAAATGGAGTCGGAGGTGTGATCTCGAGGGTTTGGAGCAAATCGTGGTACGTGTCCAGGTTTGGCTCGTACAGGAACATCCCAGCGTTGAAGTAGAGAGAAGGCTTCGGACCAGTGTGATCGGGCCATTGGACCTTGTCGGGGCACTGTTGGCAGTACCCGATCTTGAACTGAGGGGTGTGACTCCACGTCTTCTCGCAGAAGCAGTCCATGACCGCGTAGAAGAAGCCGTTCGGCAGGTCGAAGAGGTGGTCGATGTTGTCGAAGACTTGGATGTCTCCATCCAGATAGATCATCTTACTGTACTCCACAAACTGCAATTCAAGAAGCTAGATCAATAACTGACAGTACTTTTCAATCCTAACTTTCCAAGAAGCTGACAAAAAATTGAAGATACAGAGAACTATTTAATAACCAAGCATACCTCCCAAATTCTGAGCTTGGAGTAATTGATGACATAATAGGCCATGGCGAACTGAGTCTGGTTCTCGGGCGGATAGACGGGCTCGATCTCCCTCACGATGCAGCCCTGATCCACCAGGATTTTCCGGTGATCCGCCCGGCACGTCCGGCAAGATCGCCACCACGAGTGGGTACTTGCTCTTCACCTTCCTCAGCCCCTTGGCCAGCCCAACCACACCCTTCACGTAGTCGCCGTTTCCGGCCAAAAACGTGACGTAGGCACAGCTAGGCTGGCTCTTGGTCTTCGGTTTCACGACGCCATTGGCGGCAGCATCGGCGGCAACGATAGGAGCCATTTCTACGGTAGGAAAAAAGGTTATGTGTGTGAAGAAAGTTTGTGAGAGGCTTGGAGAAAATGTGTCTGAGAAGGATTCGCAATTGCTTGGCTTGGTTTGAGCTGATGGACTTTGCAGGAGGAGATGCACGATTTATATAGAGTTGGATAATTAATATTTAATTTAAGGTGAGTAAATCTTGGAGATAATGTGGTGATTACTTTCCTAATTCCTATGATCCAGACATGGGATGGAAGGTGCTTGAATGTAGAAGTTTCATTCCGACAAACCAAAAGGTTTTCTCCTTAATCGAAGTCGTTTTGGAGCTCCATCGGTAGATCAAAGTCCACGTGGCTACGTGGCCCAGTGTGAGTCGATCGGACGGATGATAAGCAAGATCTGGGTTTAGTGGACGCTGCTAGAATACGCGATTGGCAGTTAATGCCGTTGAATCTTTTCGAAGACCATAAAAGTCAATTTTTGAGGTTTTACTAATATAGCCCTAGCAACCGACGGCATAATGGCGGGACAGCACTGGGGTGTTCGTGTAATTTAAGACTATTGCAAGGGTGATTATGTATCAGAAACACACATTTAAGTTTATAGAATGACGTGGTGGGGTCGGTTTTTTAAGGATAAACATTCCGCGCTTTGCCCGAAAGTGGGGAGTCAACAAGTTTATTGTCGCTCTCATGAGAAACTTCTACAGCTCTTTTGACTAACCATGAAGTCGTAGAAGGATAAGCTTAGCCAAAAACCAAACGGGTAAGAAAAGATTGTGAAGTAGAATTTATAGTAGGAAACCAAACCCTCCTCCAAAAAATGAAAAAAGAGGCAAAAAAATGGGATATATTGATCAAATAAACATATGAGTCTAAGGATAAATATTGCGCGCTTTACCCGAAAGTGGGGAGTCAACAAGTCTGTTGTTGCTCTCATAAGAAACTTCTACAGCTCTTTTGACTAACCATGAAGTCGTAAAAGGATAAGCTTAGCCAAAAACCAAATGGGTAAGAAAAGATTGTGAAGTAGAATTTATAGTAGGAAACCAAACCCTCCTCCACAAAACGAAAAAAGAGGCAAAAAATGGGATATATTGATCAAATAAACATATGAGTTTAAGGATAAATATTGCGCGCTTTGCCCGAAAGTGGGGAGTCAACAAGTCTGTTGTCGCTCTCATGAGAAACTTCTACAGCTCTTTTGACTAATCATGATGTAGTAGAAGGATAAACTTAGCCAAAAACCAAACGGATTAGAAAAGATTGTAAAGTATAATTTATAGTAAGAAACCAAACCTCCTCCACAAAACCAAAAGAAAGAGGCAAAAAATGGGATATATTGATCAAATAAATATTTGGGTTTATATCGTGCCAGGTCGTAAATTAAAATTGCGTTTTGAAATTCATCATGGCTATCTTGATTATAAGATGTAATTCTCAATTTAAATGAAACAAACTATATAGAATTATTCTTTTTATAGTTTAAGGGCACGGACACGAAACCCCTGCAAATGCCCTAAAGATTGGATGAACTAATTAAGTTCAAACCACCGACATGTGCATGTGATTCTAACACTTAAAGCGGTTTGCAAACCTGTTGGTGTGATTCGAACTAATGACATTCGGTTTCCGAGGTTGAAATGCCGCAACTTGGTTAGAAGATCATTTTAACATTGGCCTTGCATCATTAAATTTCACGAAAGCGCTTGTTTTACATTTAATGAATAACAATATAAAGATAAGAAATGATGGTCAAATTGTGATTCAAAAGTGAACTAAACCCCTTATACATAAGATCGTGATTCTTTAAATATCTGATGTTTTGTAATTTAACTAATCCTTTTAGGTAAGTTAATTAAATCATTTGCATTTTACAATTAAAATCGGGTATGTTTTCGTGAGCAGATCGAATCTTCCTAAAACATGTTTATTTTTTCACCCGGGAGTGCATCGTGATTTTATTCTTGGCATCAAAGAGAGGAAATCAACGGGTCAGATGCCGCGACCCCACGTGGCGAGCTACAACCGAGCAGCACTGGATCTTGCGCGCTGGAGAAGCTTCCTCTCAATTTACGTGCAACGAATCGTTAAGAAAAGAGGGAACTTATAATGTTTTTTTAATTCACTAGTAAAGCCCGCTGGTTAACCACCGCCGCACCGTCCAGCGCCGCGAATATTCCACGATTTATTTATTTATTTATTTCCCCTTCGCTTCTGTGCATGCTGATGCTGTGTACGGTACGAAACCCGTTGGAAGCTTCCGGAGGCCACGTGGCGGACACGCGGCAAGCCCGGAGACGTGTCAGACTTTGAATTTGATTGTGGGTCCATCTCTCGTAATAGCAAGAAGGGTTTAGTATAACGAAAAATCACAAATTAATATATTTGTGATAAATTTATCTTAAAATTATTTTTTTTCACAAAAAAATCTTAAATTGATTCACTTTTAACAAATTTATCTCAAATTATTTTTTTACCACATAAAACTTTCAAACGAATACATTTGTAACAAATTTAGTCAAACTTTTTTTTACCAAAAAAATTCAAATTTCCAAACTACACTTGAGACAAATTTACTCTCACTTGTTAAATTAAGTTAATACCTCAAAAATCCATAAACCGATACACCCGTGACAAACAAAGGTTAAAACCCCAAATGGATACACCCATCAATTGCTATGTAAAATTTCATGAAAACTAAAAAGAATGTAAATTTGTCAAATTTATCTTCAGGTAAATTTGTCATGAGACCTACTAATTTGGGGTAAATTTATCCGATATACTATTTAGAGTTTTTTTAAAAAATTTTGGAGAAAAATTTATCACGGATATACTAGTTTAGAATTTTTTATGGTCAAAAAAATATTTTGGGATAAATTTATCACAAATATATTAATTTGAGATTTTTTTGTTGTAAAAAAAATAGTTTGGCATGAATTTGTTATAAGTGCATCAATTTGAGATTTTTCTTAATATTAATCCTATTAAGAAATCGACTAAACAAGTTTTGCTGCGTAGGGAACCAACTTTACTAGAAGAGAAATTTTTGAGAGGTCATTTGGTTTGGTTTTGAGATCGCTTGCAAGTTGTGAGGTTTTATAAGTATGATTATTATGATTTAACTAATGTATTTGTCACGAGTTGAATGGAAACGATATTATAAAGATCTGGATATGATTATTTTCACAAAGAGAACGATCGATTCAAAATTAGCATGGTGACAATGATCAGGATTACTTTTAATCAAAACTTATTATTGTATCGAATAGCCGTTATGACCACATTTCATTTTCTTCTGTTGTTGTGTTTGACCAACCCTCTTCGGAAGTACGAGTATAGTAGCAGGCCACTTTGAACACAATATATCTCATACATTTTCTATGCAGCTAGAACCTAGAAAAAATATGTCCTATTTTAATGTACATGATATCAACCCTATTAGGTATTATATGACACGTCATCAGTTAACGTTATCTATGTCGTTACTAAATAGCTACTATTCATTTTTGTATCTAATCATCTGCCTCTTCATATCAATCCAACATGCCAGGGAGTCTCTTGCGCTTTCTTTTGTTCTATTTCTTCCATGATTTCGAACTTTGATTGCAAGTGATTAGCTAGTAAATTTTAGTAGGGATCGAACGTGCAGCACACGTTCAGTTCATCGCATCATTTAGTCTCAACAATGTTTCTTTTTTAAATGTGAGATTAGTTACATAGAGATAAGAGATTTACATATTTAGGGCGGGTTTTCTTTTGTCTTTGACCTAGCGAATAATCAATCGAATTCTGCTACATAGGCTTTTTCAAACACCAAGTGACATAAACTTAGTTGAAGGATCGGACTTTGTATACATGCATGCTTAATTCGTAAATTATTTACAAGAATTGGGGATAAGCTTGACTATCTAGTGCATTTTGAGGAAAAGTGTTAAAAAAGTCTTAAAAATATTGTATTTGTGCTAATTCGGTTGTCATAAACATTTCCTATCGATGTCGATGTGGATATTTTTAATATTATTTAATAATATGAATAATATTTTAATATTTTTTTATATTTTATCCTTTTTCTTTTCTCCTAATCATTTTATTAAAAAAAATCCGACGTCAATGCTAGCGGTTGTCCCGTGCGTGAGCAAGGCAACCGACGTCAATTTTTTAATATTATTTTAATAATATAATTGATCGGATTGACTCAATTTGTACAAGTGCAAAATATTTATGATTGAATTGACATTAATACAAAAGATTTAGGAGTGAATTAGTATAAATATCAATAAATTTATGATTTTTTTTAACACTTTTTCCGGCATTTTCAATGATGCTTGTGGCGTGCTGCTCCAGTCGTGGAATCCCACCGGGATTACTTTTTCTTTTTTTGGTCGGAAACCGAGATTAATTGGGGTGTCCTCGTATTGCTGCTCAAGAACTTTCCACGTGTCGGCTCAATGTTCAAAGTACGGTGCAAGGACACGTGGCGCAAAAGGGCACCTTCTTGGGATGCCTCCTTTTCTAGTCATGTTAGTTGAACCAGAATTCGTGAGGATCCGCCGAATCCGTTAACTTAATAAGGTGGTTAATCAAAATGGAAGCTAAAATATTCTAATTGGACCGACGCATCACCGTGCATGAAGTGGCTTTGACTCTACCAATCTAAGAATCTCATGGGGAATATTCTTGATTCTTTGGATGTTCAATTCGTTATCCTTCCAGAGGAGTGTGTCTCCAGCTCTGCTAACGTGCAAGAGAATAAAATTTCATGAAATTGCGATTAGAATGATCTTATGGCGTTTTACACAAACATTACGAGTCATTAACGCGTCATTAATTAGTTAAAATTAATTATTTGTACCTTATAAATGTCCTTCCAAGTGAAACTTTGAATTGTCATGCTTAATCAAATTTTGATTCGTGCTGCATTTGCAGCAATTAAAAGGTTACGTGTTCTCTGCTTTGTTGGCCACGTAGAAAGGCCGACTTTCCACATCGGCGATTTTCGATAAAAATTATTCGGATGGACTCAATTGACATAATATGAAAGGATTAAATTGGGTTAGCAATTAAAAGGTTTATGACTGAATTGGTAAAAGTGGAATATGTTCAAGACAGAGTGCGTGTTCCTTTCTTGAAAAATAAGTGATTTAAAAAATATTTTTAAAAAACAATCGCTTATTTCGTTTACAAAAATAAGTAAATGGGAAATTTTTTCTATCGTCTACGAAAATAGTTAGGTATAGATTGTCATCGATGATGAAAATATTTTTCGTTGACTATTTTTTTCTAAACGATATAATAAATCATTTTTTAAAAAATATCTTTCAAATTTTCGCTTATTTTTCGCCAAACGAATGCATCCGAATTGGATAAATTTTCCCAATTTTGTCCATGGCCATGCCCACGACCTTAAAATAAAGGAAAAGATGAGGGGGAAGGAAATGCTCAAATGGGCCCCGTAGCTCAATCCTTATGCACCCCTTCTTTTGCTTTCATAGATTCAGCTAGAAAAATAGAGGAAATTACCATGTCGGCACGTCTAACTTATCATAAATAGTAATTTTAGTCAAAAGTTGAATTTCTCGAGGTTTCCTAATGAACCCAATGCTCCAATGACATTTTTCTCCTCTATGATTTCAGCCACCTCCTATACTAGTCTTATGTATTGTCTTCTTCTTCTTCTTCTTCTTTTCTTGTCTAAGGATTGCGATGCATGTCTATCCAAAGACAATCCTCCTCACTTCTCTGTAGGATCGTGATGCATGTCTAATCTAAGTCGGAAGAATTATTTATGTAAAAACAAATTTTTTTTTTAAACCTATTACAATTATACCAATTCTATCATAAATATTTTCTTTTAGTGCTAATTTAGTCCTAAACCATTTACGTTCATGTCAATTCAGTCATTCTAGCCAACTTTGATCGAAATCGCTAACGAGGATACCAACGTGATCAATCATTATTGATATTTTCATTTTTTTCGATTGTTAATCAATCCTTTTTTCTATCGTTAATGTGGAAAACTGAACCAAGAATTCTCTTTCTTTATCGTCAATCGAATCACTATTTGCGACCCAAGATCGTTATATTTTTTCTTCCTTTGTTTGATTCCTTTTCATTCTTTTTCCTCCAGTGATCGCTAGATCTCGGTGGTCGGCCGAGGGGAGGGCCGGCGCGGCTTGCCCAACCATCTATTAGCAAAGGCGAGCCTTGCTATTGCCGGGTGAGGCGTGGCCGACCTCACCTAGATCCGGAGAGTTTGGGCCTCGCCCAATGACGGCGAGGTCGAGCCTCGCCAAGGGCAAGCCAAATCCGCCTTGCCATTGCCTTTTTTTTCCCCTCGGAAAGCACATGTTTGAAGCGTAGCCGGAATTCCTTGCAAGAACATCGAGCATATGTTTGAAGTGTAGCCGAAATTCCGCACAAGGGCATCAAGTACATCCCCTTGGCGTCGTTGCTCTGGCAAGTATATGGAATTGCAGATCCGCGAAAGAAGAAGAATGTAATGGCTACAACGCTATCGAGGAAGGCAAATCGAGAGAGAGAAAAATAGCGAGGCTCGCCCTCTCTAGTGGCCGGCGAGGCTAACTAGAAAACTACAACGCTATTGACGAAGAAGATCAAGAGCAAAAAACAGCGAGTCTCCTCTTTGCGAGGTTGAGCCTCGTCGTCGGCCCTTCCCTTCCCTATGGCCATTTCATCGAGGTTCAACGACCGGCTAGAGGAAGAGGATGGGAAGGGGAAAAAAGAGAAAGAGAAAGAAAAAAATAAATGAAAATTGTGAAAAAAATATTATTGAAAATGGTTACATTACCGCGCAACGCGTCCTCATCAACAATTTTAGGCCAAAGTTGGTAAGAATGATTGAATAGGAACAAATGCAAAAATTTTAGAATTGAATTGGCATAATTACTATAGATCTAGGATTCTTTTTAGGGTAATTTTTCCAATCTAAGTCAATACTAAATTCACACCCAAGATCTCTCTCTTTCTAACTTCAATCCTCACCGGATATTCGGGATCGGAAATGAGGCTGACCACCTCAGTCGATCGCAATCTACGGCGGAGGACCTGCCGGCTAAAAGGGGGAAATTTTTTGGCTTCGTGTCTTCGGACACTTAACATGCATGGCATATATATGCCAATTCGACGAGTTTGCCCAGAAAACAGGTAAGTATGCGGTCACGGGGCCTTGAGAGTTGAAAAATGGAGAGAGGCATTTTATTCATTCGTTTATACATATTTTGGGTTTGAAAAATAAACAATTTAGAATTTAAAAAAGACGTTATAAAATGGGTACATCTTCTCTTGGTAATAGTGACAATCACATTACCTGAGTGATATGCATTTTTAATTTTGGATCTGAATTTTGAAAGCTTGCTTTGTCTGGGCTGGTATCTTCGCGGGTCGTTGTCAAATAGTGATCACCAGACAAAATATTCCACGAGAAACGAGAGAGGAGAAAAGGTTAAGATTTGAGGGTTCTCTTCAAATATGAGCGAGCACAGATCAAAGTGGTAACAAAATATTATAGTGATATATGTTGATGCAAGATCCACTAGAGATCCATTAAGGGGTAACTTGTTACTTCAAATCAATTGAGCAACCTTATCATGCTACAAACCTAACTCAGTGCGCAAAGCTCGAACGTGCGGGTGATACACTAACTAAACACGTGATTGTTCTGTTGACATGGGCCTAAACGAGCCAACAAAATCAAACGAACGGAGAAAGTTTGATCTCGCCCGATGACAAGCCTTATCAACGGCACGATAGGATATGACATTCTTAATCGATGTATCAACGAAAATTAACACTCTAGTCATAATTCGATTACTTAGCTTATGAATTCGAAATTATAATGTTTTATTGTTACTGTAAGAGCGCATGCGAATGACAAGACACGATTATTACATGGTAACAAGAATTGCCACTGCCACGGTCTTTCTTATGGACTCTACCATCAAGAAATGGAAAGCTACAGCAATTTGAGGTCGGTCGACTAACCCTCAGCCAGTTGTCACCACTTTTTGCTTGTGGATGTACTGGAGATCACTGACAGAGACTGCAGGAGATTCTTCATATATCTCAGGATTGTGTATTATGAATGTGCATACCCTTAATTAATCCTGATCGTCTGTAACTATAACTGATATTGTATTTAACCTTTTACTTGAGATTGTTATTTTATAAAGTCTATGAATAAGCTCTTGTACAGTTATACTGTTAATTTGAAATGTTCAGAATATTATTCCTCTCCCTTTTGTCACAAATCTTCACTTGATGGATGGTTGGACAATTGCTTTAAGGTTCCGCTCGTTTTGCGAGAAAAGGAAAAACTTTTAGCCAAATTCTTTTTCGAATTTTTTGGCGTTCCGTTCACGAAAAATAAACGAGTTGAAGCATAAATTTAAAAGTTGGGATAATGTTTTCCTCAATACATTCGAAAGTAGGGATAATATTTTCCTCTAAGAGAAAAACAATTTTCCTCGTCTTTCTTCTCTCCACTACTTCACATTATTGTTCTTTTTAATTGTTTTTTAATTGTAATATTTTTTTACAATTTTTTTTATTTTTTTCTTCCATAGTTGGCCATGGCGATATTCTATGGCCTGTCCTGGGCCGAAGAAGTAGGGGAAACACTAAAAAAAAATTAAAAATTTTGATTTTTAAAAAATTTAAAATAATAATTTGAAATTATTAAAAGGAGTGCACAAAGAAAATTGACTTTCCTTACCGAACGATGAAAAATATTTTGCAATTCATTTTCATGTTTCTGTCTAATACCGTAAAATATCATCATTTGCCTAAAAAATCACTATTTAGAAAACATTTTCCGAAAACACTTTTCGCTTGTGCGGCCTCGGTGATGGTCGGCGAGATCGAGGCTCTCCAAATCTCGGTGAGCTCGAGGGTGAGCCTCGGCCTCGAGCTCGCCCGTGGGCTGCGGTAGTTTCGTCGCGGTAGGGGACGTCGTGATTGAGGAAGAAGGAAGAAAGAAAAAAAAATAAAACAATAAAAGAAAGAAGAATAAAAGAGTTAAATATAAAATATAAAATATAATTTAAAAATTCGATTACTTTTTCGGCCTAAGGTAAAGTCATGATATTGAAATCATTTTTCAAATGAGAACCAAGCACCGGAAAATATTTTCGATCATATATCACCAAACAAAAGAAAACATATTGTTTCCTGGAAAATAATTTCCCGAAAAAAATTTTCCTTTTTCATGGAGTTTTTCACCAACCAAACGTTTATTGAGAAGAAAAGTCGCCCAATGTATGGTCCTAATTTCAACAAGCCACCTCCCTCAGCCTCCTTACTCTCTGCCTAGAATTTTCGGACCTCTTTCAACAATAGTGGTCAAGTTACACAACAGAAGGTGTTGCAGGATAAGGAGAATAAAAACTCCATGAAAAAATAAAGTGATTTTTTCAGAAATTATTTTCCAAGAAAATGGTTAGTTTTCATATGTTTGTTGATATGTGACAAAAAATATTTTCTGGTGTTTATACCTCATTTGGAAAATGATTTCAATCTCGTGCTAAAAAAAGTTAAAATTTAAATTTTTTATATATTTTTTTACTTTTTTTTTCTTTCTCCTCTACCGCAACTAGCCGACAGTGGCCGGCAACCGGTGGAGGAAGAAAAAAAAGAAAAAGATAAGATAAAAAACTAAAATTTAAAATGTAAAATATAAAATATAAAGAATAATAATCTTTTCATACCTATTTGGTTTTTGGCCAAGCTTATCCTTCTACTACATCATGGCTCTGGTTAGTCAAAAGAGTTGTAAAAGTCTATCATGAGAGCGACAATAGAATAGACTTGTCGACTCCCACTTTCCGGGAAGCACGTAATGTTATCCTTAAAAACTGGCCCCCACCACAACATTCTATAAACTTGAAAATGTGTATTTCATATACATAATCACCCTTCCAATATTCCTTAAATTACACGAATACCCTGATGCCGACTTGTAATTACAGAGTCGGTCGCCAGGGCTATATTCGTAAAACCGCAAAAATTGGACTTCTTTGGTCTTCCAAAAGATTCAACAACATTAACTCCTAGCACCATCCACCAAACCCAGATCTTCCTTACCGACCGTCCGATCGACTCACACTGACCACGTGGACTTCGATCTATAGGTGGAGCTCCAAAACGACTTCGTCTAAGGAGAAAAATCTTTTGGTTTGTCGGTATGAAACTCAGATTCAAGTAGCTTCCTTCCTAGGTCCCGATCATAGGGATTAGGGAATTAATCACCTCATTATCTCCAAAATTTCACCTTAATTAAATATTAATTCTCTAACTCTATATAAACCGGGCACCTCCTCCTGCTAAGTCCATCAACTCAGCCAGCCAAGCCAGCCAAGCCAAGCAATTTGAAACCTTCTCAAATACAAATTCTTCATTCCACTCCGAAAACCACAAACCTCTCCTACCAAAGAAATGGCTCCTATCATCGCTGCCAATGCTGCTGCCAATAGTATTGTGAAACCGAAGACTGAGAACCAGCCTAGCTGTGCGTGCGTTTTCAACAATATCTGGTCAAATGATTTGTTAACTTTTTTCTTTTTTTTTTGTATATAGGGTTTGTGAATATCATCATGCATAACATTGCAAATATCATCTAAACCATCTCAAATCGGGCATGCGCATAAAACATGCATTGCACATGCACGAAAGACTGTTACCTAGGTTTATTTAACTATTACAATTGCCTATATGCCGTGTTAAGAAGCTAGTGAAAAATGCATGTGAAGTAAGTTTATAGGGTCTACATTCTAATTTGAGCACCTGTAGATTTTGATAGTCCATATGGGCAAGATCGAGGTATGTTCATAGCGATCTTTCTAATAAATAGATAATTAGGTACTTTCCACATATAAAATACACAAACTTGTAGATTTTTATACACATCACTGTCTGACAGGTAGGGAGAACTTATCAAATCAATTGTTGGGGGGGTCCTACGAAATTGACGGGGGAAGAAAAAGCCTATTCCCGACCATCTAGTTGAAATGGAGATATAGCATGTATAGAGGAATTCTTGGATATTAACTTTGATGACCATGTATGTTTCATTATAATCCATGGGACCGGCGTTATTGGTAAATCAACTCTTGCTAGTATTATCTTCAACCGATTTCGGTCTAAATTCAATTACAATAGTTTGCTTGAAGACATCCGATGTCGTGTTCTTCTAGACATGCAAAAGAAATTGCTATATGAAAGATTGGGCTAGACCTTTGCTCAAGAAATCTATGACACCAATGAAGGCATCAACTTGGCAAAAAGAAAGTTCTGATTGTTCTAGATAATGTAGACAAGAAGAAGCAACTTAAGAAACTCGCAGTGAGATGTGATTGTTTCGGTTCTAGTAATAGGATCATTATCACCGTCAAGGGCATGAGGACAATAATAGATGAAGACAACGAAACATGAGGTAGCAATTACTTGGCCTACCTAGTATTGCATATGCCTTCCGATCGAGTGATTGAACTTTTTAGTACTAACTTTTTAACATGTGCAATATCCGTGCTAAGAGCGGCTCGGTAACTAATAGGCTTTAACATGGTACTAGTTCCTTTGTTCGCGTGTGCTATGCATGTTTTATGCATATGCAAGATATGTGGTATCTCAAGCTAGATGGCTGAAAACGGTGAACGGTTTGAATGAATTGAATTCTTTGAAGAACGTGGAGATCAAACAATGCACGTCGCTGAAAAATTTACTCAGTGGACGCATTTACCAAGATGGAGATAATTGGGCGAGGATGTTGCAGAAAATCATTTAGCGAGAAATGTTAACTTTAAATATTGTTATTTGTAATTATTTTGATTATAGTCATACTTTAGAGATGAATTGAGCATAATACCTTCATTCATCACAAGAATTCCTTTTCTCAGCTAAATGGTGTGTCGTGCAACTTCCGACAAGATGTGCTCGTGAAAGATTGATGATATTAACCATTGAATTAGATGATTTCAGAAAACAAGCAAACCTGAGGAGTTATATTCGCATGCCTGTTGGACCTCAGTTTTTTTTTTTTTTGTGTCACAGACCCCAGTTGAAGGGGTGAATTTTTTGGAACCAATGTTCGGGCATCAGAGTTGCTTCTATTTGCTTATAATGTCAAACTGAATTTGATTTATAAAGATCAAATTCGAGATTGCAATAAAAGATACTTGCTCCTATTTGCCCCGGTCATTTATAGCCCCACCTAACAATTTAGGTGAATAACAGACTAAAGTTAGGCTCTGTATCTGTGAGCCTGCCTCATCATCCATTCTCTTCCGGGTCCTGATCGGACAACAGTATCTGGTGAAGGTAATGGCTTCGATTTGGACAACATCGACCACGTCTTCGACCTCCCGAACGGCTTCTTCTATGCTGTCATGGACTGCTTCTGCGAGGAGACATGGAGCCACACCCCTCAGTGCGAAATCGGGTATTGCCAACAGTGCCCCGGCAAGGTGTAATGGACCGACCACGTCGGTCCGAAGCCATCTCTCTACTTCAACGCCGGCATGGTTGTGTACCGGCGGAACCTCGACACTTACCACGATTTGCTGGGAACCCTCAAGATCACACCCTCCGACTCCATTTGCAGAACAAGGCTTCTTGAACACGTACTTCAAGGACATCTACAAACCGATTCCTAATGTGTAGAACCTCGTGCTCGCGATGCTGTGGCGTCACCCCGAGAACGTCGAGCTGGACAAGGTGAAGGTCGTTCACTATTGTGCCGCGGGGTCGAAGCCGTGGAGGTACACGGGCAAGGGAGAGAACATGGACCGGGACGACATCAAGATGCTGGTGAAGAAGTGGTGGGATATCTACAATGACCAGTCTTTGGACTATAAGAATGTCGTGGCCAGAGATGAAGTGGCGAAGCAAACGAAATGGGATCGGTTCCTTGCGGCATTGGCGGAGGCCGGAGATTTCCGCTTCATAACCGCCCTGTCCACAGCCTAGCTGTTTGGAATTAGGGTTGTGGTTTTAAGTGTGTAGAGCAATTATAGAGACAGACACGATTGGAATTTATTGCTCTTTTCGTTAAGTTAAACGGAATTTCAAATTAACATGTATATTATACTTGTATTGTATCTGTGGTAGTGGAATTTCTCTTTAAATAAAGTAAATTATCGATAGGGACCGTTATATTAAAATAATGGAGACCTACGTCTATAGATCTTTTACCCTCTGTTTTTTTATGTAATTTGGAAATACTCGAAATTTTGACGACTCTTTGTAAATTATGTTTATGAAGTAACACGTATTATTTGTTCACGTTCCGCATATATGATTCACGCATTCATATCATTTTATGGGTTGTCACATCATCTCGAAATTGGTTTCTAAAATGAAATCGAAAATAGAATTGTCTAGATGATAGTCCGACGTTCACGGAAAAATTATCAAAACAATCACATATCTATTGAATTGGCACATCTTAAATAACCGGCACAAAGGCCCAAAGAAGCCGAGTTGCGTACCGGCGTTGACAACAATCGGGCCTTGGCTTCCAGAAACTGGCACAAAGGTTGGGCCATTTTCATATTATTTGGGCCTTGATCAAGAACGGGCTCGACTGCCAAAGTTTGGGCCCATTCTCATAAGTTTCGGGCCTAGGGTTTTGTCCTGTTCTGTGAGTTCGGAGATGGGAATAATTGCAAAAGACTAAAATAGCATTTTTGCCCCCGAAAAGTATACCGTTGTTCTACATTGCTACCGGAAATTCATTGGGTCTTACTTTTACGTCCTCCACAGCCACATTCGCAACATAATACATCGGTTTTGCCCCCGGGTTCCCGCCACGGTGAATTTTCTTCGCAATAAACTCCATACCTCAAATCAAATGCACTTTTAGTCCAAAGATATTAATTTGTGCTAATCTTTAATCATCGAGAGCATCATCACGCCCTTGATCCTATATAATTGTGAAATAGCGATAACTCTCGATCGTCAACCACGAATTCACTAGATATCTATCTACCCATTTATTCGATATTATGCGATATGTTTTTGGGTAGATTAGTTCTTATCTCAACAATGAGGAAGATTCCCTTTTACACCAAAAGAGCTAATTGGTTCATCGGCCAAAAAAATAATAATCATCAAAAGTAGCGTAATTATACTAATGATAATACCACCTTTTTTTTTTTGGTCAAAATAAAGAAAGATTCACGCACTCAATCATTATCTTATGTTAATTTCTTTTTCACTCACAAAAGTGAAAATCAAGGCATGTAAAAGTTCAAGCATGGACTTGGTTGACATTTTCACCATTTGAGTTACTTAGGCGGAGTTGGTGACGTTTCATACCTTATTTCCTACACCGAGTAAGCTCACGTAGGCTTAGGGGTGTCAATTCCGCTGTTTGGCGGGTGGCCTTGAGTAGTCACTCTTGGTGGCAAAGGTGACAAGTTTTGTGGTTGTTTGGCATAATGCTCTTCTGGACATTTGAAGTCAATGTAGAGAGTTTTGTTGAGTTTTGAGTTTTGAATTGGGAGAAGGGTATTTGTGCTTTGTGTATAATTATGTATCATGAGTTTTGGATTTTACTTTCATCCTTTGCTATTTGTGCTTCGATTATGTATCTTTCGGTGTTGTTCTGCAATAGGCCTGCCAATGCCCACGATATAAATCCATATGTTTTTTTTTTTTCAATATATCCTTTTTTTTTTTGCCTTTTTTCCGTTTTGTGGAGGTGGGTTTGGTTTCCCACTATAAATCATATTTCACAATCTTTTCTGATCAACTCAAACCAAGCCAAGCAATTGTGAAACTTTCTCAAACGCAAATTTTTTGCTCAATTTCATAATGTTCCTCACCAATGGTTCGAGATTTCAGCATAGTTGACGTTGAATCTAAAGCATCTACTGCTGGATAGATATCTTTAGCAGCTAAATCCTTTTCATTTTTTTCAGTTTCGAATTTCCACGTGCATTGGGGAGTATGCTTTATTTTTTTTGGTAACGTGTGTGTTTTGTTTCTTGGTAAGAGAAAATAATTAAACCAGCGTTCGTTGGTTAATTAACCATAGTTTGTCAATTAACCATAGTTGGTACTCCACCCGTGTATTTATACAAATTGCAACCATTTCATTATGTCTCAAGCTTCATTTCAATTTTAATTTAGGGGATTTTTGACCGGGGACAGAATTTGAGTGCCATGGATTCCATTTCGTTCATGCCCAAGTAAATATAGATCTGCCCTTTGTTCCGGAAAAAGTAAAACCTGAATTTTCTGGCATCTCGATTCGATGGCAGAGAGAAGGCAGGAACTCCGGTGATACTTCCAAACTATTTCTGCACCTAGTCTTAATCAGGGCACGGCCATCGTAGTGAAAGCTAAGTGCCCATGTCAAAGTTAGAAATGGTAAATTCACCTATGGCTTAACTCACCATAAACCAACCCATCTTTTCAGTTTTTCAGTGCAGTGAACTTATGTTGCCTTTGCGCAAAACATGTCGGAACAATTTCACCTCGGGGATAAACAGAGTCTATGAGAGAGCTCGGAGTTTGTCGTGAATTCAGAATAGGAAACCACAGTAGACGACCAAGGTTTGATCCCGCTCTCAGAACAATCCCCAGTGAAAACCAATTTGAGGACTCAACTGTAGGACACAATGCTTTGAGAGAGTGTGCGCATAAAGGAGAAATGTATAAAAGAGAGAGAGAGAGAGAGAGAGAGAGAGAGAGAGAGAGAGAGAGAGATTTGCGATGGAGATTGAACTCTGGGCCGGAGGGCGCTTCAGGATGGCTTTGAGAGAGTGGTGCATAAAGGAGAAATGTATAAGAGAGAGAGAGAGAGAGAAAGAGAGATTTGCGATGGCGCATAAAGGAGAAATGTATAAGAGCGAGAGAGAGAGAGAGATTTGCGATGGAGATTGCCGGAGGAGGGTATTTATACGAATGAACGCGCGGATTCGGATCACCCGTCATAGCAGGTTAATAGGGGTGACATAGAAGTAGATCTAGCCGTTCGTTTAAATCCGAAGGCCAAGATTTAGCCACTTCATCTTAAGAAGGGGGAGGCGGAGGACAGAGGAGACTCGCCTCGAAAGAACTAAGAAGTTGAAGCCAAAACATTTCATCAATAGAATATCCCATTATTTCCTTATAAAAGGGCAGCACACAAACTCAGTCCTCACGCACTCTAGCTCTCTCATTTCTCGTTCATGGCGCCTCTGGTGATAACCATTATGTCGGTCTCCGACCTCGTGGCCCACGATGTCCGCCTCGTCGTCTCTCTCTCCACCGACGACGGCGACAACAAGCAGCGCACCCCCGTCCACAAGAAAGGCAGCACCACCAACCTCTGGTTGGGTCACACCTTCGAATTCACCGTGGAAGAGGCCGCGCGTCGCCACACGCGCCTCGAGTTCAACATCGAGAAGATGGAGCCCTTCTTGAACACCTTCTTCTGCTTGAAGAAGGGGTCCTTCTTTGGCCGCAAGACTACTTACGTGGTCGGCAAGGTGGATGTGCCCGTCAAGGATCTGCTTCTGGATGGCTGCGCCGGCGACATGAATACCAAGGTGCTGAGCTGCGTGTGGTCCTGGTCCCCGAAGAAGACCAAGGGGAAGACCATGGCCGGTCTCAAATTTTCCTACAAGTTCGGCGAGCCGTTCCCGGAGCTGGAGGAGAAGGCAGTCACGGCTACTGATCAAGCTGCAGCGACGCCGCCTGAACCAGACGCGCCACCCATGCGCCGCCTTCTGGCGCCGATCCCGTACCCACCATCCATACCCGCACCGCACCATCAGACGGCATATGTGCCGAACGTCACTCCCACCTATTTTCCTGTGCTCCCGGAAGGAAACACGCCCGCAGCCCCCCTGCCGCCGCAGCGGCACCCCGGCTGGAACTTGCTGGAGAGGGTGGGGATCGCGGCCGCCGTGAACGCGATAACTAGTGCGTTCAAGAACCTCGTACTCGATGGTGGGGATTTCACCGATGCCTCGTTTTGATGTGTGAACGAGTGTTCTTGTCCACTCAGAAATGAGCTCATTTGCATACGTATTTGTTTTGTCTTAAGGTATGTTAAGTTGGTTTGAGTTCCGTGTCGATTTGTTAGATTTGGGTTGTTTGAAGAGATTTTGTCAAATCTCTTATCGTGCTTAAATTGTGATGAGTTTGACGCTGTCTTTGCTACTTCTCGATTCACAAAGTTGTCTGAAACTTGGATTTTCCAATGTTGGTTTTCACTTGGGATTGTTCTGAGAGCGGGATCAAACCTTGGTCGTCTACTGTGGTTTCCTATTCTGAATTCACGACAAACTCCGAGCTCTCTCGTAGACTCTATTTATCCCCGAGGTGAAATTGTTCCGACATGTTTTGCGCAAAGGCAACATCAGTTCACTGCACTGAAAAGCTGAAAAGATGGGTCGGTTTATGGTGAGCTAAGCCATAGATGAATTTACCATTTCTAACTTTGACGTGGGCACTTAGCTTTCACTACGATGGCCGTACCCTGATTAAGACTAGGTGCAGAAACAGTTTGGTAGTCTCACTAGAGTTCCTGTCTTCTGTCTGCCAACGAATCGAGATGCCAGAAATTCAGGTTTTACTTTTTCCGGAACAAAGGGCAGATCTATATTTACTTGGGCATGAACGAAATGGAATCCTCGGTACTCATGCTGATATGGGTTTAACCACTCAAATTCTGTCCCCGGTCAAAAATCCCCTAAATTCAAATTGAAATGAAGCTTCAGACATAATGAAATGGTTGCAATTTGTATAAATACACGGGTGGAGTACCAACTATGGTTAATTAACCAACGAACGCTGGTTTAATTATTTTCTCTTACCAAGAAACATAACACACACGTTACCAAAAAAATAAAGCATACTCCCAATGCACGTGGAAATTCGGAAACTGAAAAAAAAAAATGAAAAGGATTTAGCTGCTAAATATATCTATCCAGCAGTAGATGCTTTAGATTCAACGTCAACTATGCTGAAATCTCGAACCATTGGTGAGGAACATTATGAAATTGAGTCAAAAAATTTGCGTTTGAGAAAGTTTCACAATTGCTTGGCTTGGTTTGAGTTGATCAGAAAAGATTGTGAAGTATGATTTATAGTGGGAAACCAAACCCACCTCCACAAAACGGAAAAAAGGCACAAAAAAAAAAGGGATATATTTATAAAAAAATACATATGGATTTATATCGTACCAGCCTATAAATTAAAATAGCGTTTTGGGGTTCATCGTGGCTGCCTTAATTATAGGATATATTTTCTCAATATAATGAAACAAACTATATAGAATTGTTCTTTTTATAGTTTAGAGGCACGGACACGAAGCCCCGACAAATGCCCTAAAGACTGGACGAACTGATTAAGTTCAAATCATTCGGCATGTGCTGGTGATTCTAACACCCAAAGAAGTTTGCAAGCTGTTGGCGGGATTCGAACTAATAATATAGTCTGGTTTGACGACCCAGAAAAGGAGACGTGTATCTGGTACTCGATAAATTGCCTTTGCTGGCCAAGGAATCCGAACCTTTCCTAACATTCATAAATGCGAAAGGGTTCGGGTGAAGTTGAAATGGAACATTCATAACAAGTCTAAAATCTTGTCCAGTGTTAGGTCTCTTATAACGTTTATTTCAGATGCATGCAGATGCAAAATCCTGTTACATGCCGAAGTGTTTCAAACGTGCATCCTTTAAGAACAACAAGAGATCTGACAAAATCTTTTGCAAACAAACCAGATTTACCAAGTCCACACAGTAATCAAAACCAACTTAACATACCTTAAGACGAAACAAGCACGTACGCAAATGAACAAGAATACTCTGTTCACATATCAAAATCAGGCATCGGTAAAATCGCCGCCATCAAATCCGAGGTTATTGAACGTACTTGTTATGGCGTTCACGGCGACTGCGATCCCCACCCTCCCCAGGAAGTTCCAGCCGGGGCAGCGCAGCGGCGGTGGGGCTGCGGGCCCGTATCCTGCCGGGGGCCCAAAAAAATAGGCGGGAGTGGCGTTCCTGGTCTGATGGTGCGCTGCAGCTTGACTAGCCGTGACTGTCTCCTCCTCCAGCTCCGGGAACGGCTCGCCGAACTTGTAGGAAAATTCGAGAACGGCCACGGTCTTCCCCTTGGTCTTCGGGGAGGAGGACCTCACTTCGCGGCACAGCAACTTGGGCTTCATGCCGCCAGCGCAGCCATTCTCAAGCAGATCCTTGACGGGCACATCCACCTTGCCGACCACGTCCGTCTTGCAGGCTAAGAAGGAACCCTTCTTGAAGCGGAAGAAGGCGTTCTTCTCGATCTTGAACTCGAGGCGGGTGTTGAGAAGCGCGGCCTCTTCCACGGTGAATTCGAAGGTGTGGCCCAACCAGGGGTTAGTGGTGCTACCTTTCTTGTGGACGGGGGTGCGCTGCTTGTTGTCTCTTTTGTCGTCGGAGAGGGAGGCGGCGAGGCGGACATTGCGGTCCTTGAGGTCCTTGGCCGAGATCAGGGTCATCGACAGAGGGTCCTCTGCGCTTGAGGATGGTTTTTGGGAATGTGAAGGAGTTTGGAGAGAGAAAGTGTTTGTGTAAAGGCAGAGAACGAGAAATGAGAAAGCTGGAGTGCGTGAGGACTGAGTTTGTGTGCTGCCCTTTTGTAAGGAAAGGTTCGTCGACGAAAGAACAGAACCAGAAATGATTCCTTGTTGCAATGAACGAAGCTCATGACCGTGCGACTTCAAGGCATCTTTTCAAATATTCGTAAGTTCTACTTGAAAAGATGCCCTGAAATCGTGCGATTTCAGGCAAAGTTCTGAAGATACCAAATGGGAGAGGTACTCCGCTTCGCGTTCCCCGTCGTCCTCGCCATGAATAATCTCTCTCTTCTTCCCCGGAATCGCTCCGCCGCTCTCTCTCTCTCTCTCTCTCGTTCGAAGAGTACCTCTCCCATTTGGTATCTTCAGTTCCTGATTGGCGAATCGATCCTCTTGTTTAGGAAGAAAAAGTGATGTGACAATGGTGATGTGGAAATCCCCAAAGCAATACCCAAAAAGATGAGAGGTTATCCTCTTGTTTAGGGAGAAAAAGAACAGAGTAGAAAGTGTCGCTTCTCTTGAAGAGGTTTTCCTCCAAGAGCATATCTGCAGAACAATTCAAACGCAAGTCCATTATTCTCTTCTCGGGTTCGAACTCGCACGTGTGATGATGGGTCCGTACCACAAGCTCAGCTTTACCTTTTGTTGGGATTCATGGGGTTTACGGTGGTCCGCTTAGGTGGGCAACCACACCCCTGTCAAATTTTTATCTATCGACATTTGTGAAACGACGTGATATTCGTGTTTTTATCTATCGTTCCTCCCCTGTCAAGTTCTTTTTAACAGAACGAAAGAACAGAGAATAGAGATAACAACAACGATGATTCTTGTGACGTCTTGAAATTTTGGATGTATGTAAGAAAAATTTTAAATTCCAAAGCATGAAAAGTGGAACTTGATCTTGAGGATTTAGTAGTGATGATTGGCTATCCTGATGCGTTTTTCAAAAAAAGTCAAATTTAAATTGTCAAACCTTAACTCGTTTTACCGAGAATCGTCGCTCGCAAATTTAGCTTCGATCGAATTCTAAATGCAAAAATATCATTTTTATCTTAGTCGATTGAGCCAAATGACCACGGGTACTCATTTTGTCAATTTACGAAAATGTCCTTAGTTTATTTGCATAAAACAAAATGATTAATTAGTTTTAATTCTTTTGTTGGCCCCACTCTTTTTATTTATTTATTTAAACCGAAAACCACCGCCGCCTCTTCTCCCCCCCTCCCCCGGCTCCAATTTCTCGTCCGCCCACGTGAACTCCCTCCCACGCTGACATCACTTGTTCACTTCCCCAAGTTTTTTTTTTTTTTTTACTTTTCCTCCCCCTCTTGTTGCCCAAGTTTTTTTTTTACTTTTTTACTTTTCCTCGCCCCTCTTGTTGCCCAAGTTTCCCTCACCTTCCTTTTTCTCTCTCCCTCTCTCTTTGTCAGAAACCACCACCACCCAAACACCCACCGCCCCCCCCCACAAAAACGACGCGACCCCACATGTCCTCCCTCTCTTTTCTTCATCTTCTTCTTGCTTAAGTCTTCTTCTTCGCCAGGCATCGAGGATAAACTTTTGACCATCTTCAAGCTTGCAGTTGCTTGTGGGTCTACTAATCCCCAGCTCAAGCCGTAAAAGAAAATGATTCCTCAAGCGCTATCATCTCGTTCAACCATTGTCCATGGTGTTCAAAATTCACAGACAACCACTGATCCTAGAAGAGATGCAGCAGCTTCAAGCCGGTTACTGGAGTAATTTGTAGAGGATGTTGTCTGATAAAAGCTGTTGCTCTGTCAACCACATGCAATGTCTTTAACGAGAATTACAGTCATTGCAACTATTGTTTCATTATGTCTCAAGCTTTTTTTTCAATCTGAATTTAGGGTATTTTTGCCCAGCAAAAGAATTTGAGTGCTTAAACCCATATGAGAATGAGTACGAGGATTTCATTTCGTTGATGCCCAAGCAAATATAGATCCACCTTTTGTTTCAAAAAAAGTAAAACCTGAACTTTCTGGCATCTCGATTCGTTTGTAAAGAGAAGACAACTGAACTCGAGTGATACTTCTAAATTGTTTCTGCACCTAATCTTAATCAGGGTACGGTCATCGTAATGAAAGCTAAGTGTCCATGTCAAGTTAGAATTGGAAACTATTACTTTCATATCGATGCAGAGTTGGTGTATGTGGGGTATATCATCTTAAATGCGAAAGGGTTCGGCAGACCATATCCTGCCCTCCGAAATCTTGAGGCATTCAAAGCACGATGGTTTGTTTCCGCTCGGTCAAGCTCCGTTGTCAAATACAAGCAAAATTCATCCGTGGCTTAGCTCACCATAAACCAAACCGCCTTTTCAATTTGTTCAGTGTAGTGAACTTATGTTGCCTCATGCGCAATACATGTCAGAACAATTTCACCTCGAGTAATAAACAGAGTCAATGAGAGCGCTCGGAGTTTTTCGTGAATTCGGAATAGCAAACCAGAGTAGACCAAAGATGTAGCCAAAGTGTAGTATAGCCGCAGACAGACAGAGAAGGCAAATTAAACCACAGTACGTTATGCTTATACAGATTTTGCTTATGCTTTGACCGTAGGTGACGAGGTGGAGACAAATGAGCCTTCGTCTTACTCGAGGCGATGGCTAGTTCTCGAGTCGTCACGGTGGCTAGGGGCTATGAGTGAAGAGATGGAATCACTCCATCGAAATCGAGACATGGGAGCTAGTTAAAGTACCCAAGAGCCGAAGATTGTCGGAAGTAAATGGGTCTACAAACGGAAAGAAGGCATTCCCGGAGTCGAGGCGCGAGGTATAAGGCGAGGCTTGTTGCGAAGGGGTATACACAATGGGAAGGCATTGACTACAATGAGGTGTTTTCTCCCTGTGGTAAGACATACTTCTATTCGTGTTTTACTTGCTTTAGTTGCCGCACGAGGATCTTGAGTTAGAGCAACTTGATGTAAAAACGGCATTTCTTCACGGTGAGTTGGAGGAGCAGATTTACATGAGGCGACAGAGGGATTTGCTATTCCGGGTAAGGAAGATCATGTTTGCTTATTAAAGAAATCTTTATATGAATAAACAGTCTCCTAGACAAGTGGTATAAACGTTTTGATGCTTTCATGGCTAGTCAAGACTATTCGAAAAGTCGGATGGATAGTTGTGTTTACTTTAGGAGACTAGATGATGGGTCTTTGATATATTTGTTGTTATACGTTGATGATATGTTGATAGCAAATGGAAAATATGTCCGATATTGATGTCTTGAAAAGGCAATTAAGTGCTGAATTTGAGATGAAAGATTTAGGTCTTTGCAAAGAAAATTTTGGGTATGGAGATTTTGCGTGATGACTCTACAGGATTATTACGTCTATCTCAAAAGAAATATATTGAGAAGATTGTTACACGTTTTAATATGCAATCACGAAATCTGTGAGTACTCCATTAGCGAAGCACTTTAAACTTTCGGTTAAGTTATCACCGCAGACCGAGGAGGAGGAGGAGCATATGTCCCGTGTTCCTTATTCTAGTGCAGTGAGTAGTATTATGTATGCTATGGTATGCACTAGGCCCGATATTTCACAAGTCCGTCGTGTTGTTAGTCGTTATATGAAGCATCCTGGTAAAACTCATTGGGAAGCTGTGAAATGGATACTCGGATATTTGAAGGGGACAGCAGACGTTGGTATAGTATACCGGAGGGACAATAATGGTAGTGAGACCACGAGGTTATGTGGATTCGATCATGCAGGTGACTTGGATGAATGCGGGTCTTTAGCGGGGTACGTATTTACGTTGGCAGGTGGTGCGCTTAGTTGGAAAGCGTCCTCACGAGACCACGTGGCCTTGTCGTCCACCGAGGCGGAGTACATGGCACTAACCTTTGTAGCGAAAGAGGCGATATGGTTACAAGGTTTGCTCTTGGACTTTGGGTTAAAACGAGAAAAGTGTTGATATATACTTGTGACAACCAAGGTGCGATTTATCCGGCATATAATCCAGTTTATTATGAGCGGACGAAACATATCAATATCGGATATCACTTCATCCGAGATATCTTAGCGAAGGGTAAAGTTGTTGTGAAAAAAGATTGCGGCAATGACAGAGAAACCCAATGGACATGATGACTAAGTCTGTTCCTTTGGCGAAGCTCAAGCTTTGCTTGAGCACTATTAGCGTCTGAGAGAGTGATCGCCCATAGGGGCGATGGGAGAAAAAGCATGGTTAATGAAAGACTATGAGTTGACTTCAAACATCGAGCCAAGGTGGAGAATTGTTAATTATGTCTCGAGTTTTTTCAGTAATTTGGATAAATATCCACGATTGGTTGCATCTCAAGTTCTTGTATTTTCTGTTGAATGGGCTTATCTATATTGGTGTTTATCAAGAAGATTTGACCAGGTTAAATGGTCTTGGATATCTTTGACTAGCATAAAGAAAGATACTTCACTTTCTTTCTTTATGCGTACAAAAAGGAAAGTTTGTGGGCCCAGCGTTGGTGGATGAAAGGAAATAAAAAAAAGGACTAGTTTTTTCTTTCTTCATCCCTGCAGAAGACGTACGTGAGGAAGCACAAGGAGCCGCACAAAAGAAAAAGCCGAAGAGCAGCCGTACGAAGAAGACAAACAGGGAGCCATCGTAGAGGAGTACTCATTCATCGTACGCAGAGTTCTTTTTCGCTGGAGACTCTACTCATCGGCAATTTGTGCGTGAGTTTATTATATCCACTTGTGAGTTGTTTTATTTGTAGACAAGTAGGGTTTGGGTATAATCTAGGTACGGATTTTAAACACGAGGCGTATTGAGTGATCAGAATCGCGATTCTCCGATTATAGTGGATTATTCTCACTGCTTCCCAAAGTGGATATAAGATCAGACATTCGGACCAAACCACGTAATCTTTGGTGCCCTTTATTGTTCCTCGTTATTTTTCTATCTTTGCATTGATTTATTTGCAAGATCCCGGTTAGTTTTCGCGCGTTAATATTACAACACCACCTAACAATTTAGGTGAATAACAGACTAAAGTTAGGCTCTGTATCTGTGAGCCTGCCTCATCATCCATTCTCTTCCGGGTCCTGGACAACAATATCTGGTGAAGGTAATGGCTTCGATTTGGACAACATCGACCACGTCTTCGACCTCCCGAACGGCTTCTTCTATGCCGTCATGGACTGCTTCTGCGAGGAGACATGGAGCCACACCCCTCAGTACGAAATCGGGTATTGCCAACAGTGCCCCGGCAAGGTCTAATGGACCGACCACGTCAGTCCGAAGCCATCTCTCTACTTCAACGCCGGCATGTTTGTGTTCCGGCCGAACCTCGACACTTACCACGATTTGCTGGGAACCCTCAAGATCACACCCTCCGACTCCATTTGCAGAACAAGACTTCTTGAACATGTACTTCAAGGACATCTACAAACCGATTCCTAATGTGTAGAACCACGTGCTCGCGATGCTGTGACATCACCCTGAGAACGTCGAGCTGGACAAGGTGAAGGTCGTTCACTATTGTGCCGCAGGGTCGAAGCCATGGAGGTACACGGGCAAGGGAGAGAACAAGGACCGGGACGACATCAAGATGCTGGTGAAGAAGTGGTGGGACATCTATGATGACGAGTCTTTGGACCATAAGAATATCGTGGCCAGAGATGAAGCGGAGAAGCAAACGAAATGGGATCGGTTCCTTGCGGCGTTGGCGGAGGCCGGAGCTTACCGCTTCATAACCGCCCTGTCCGCAGCCTAGCTCTTTCGAACTAGGGTTGTGGTTTTAAGTGTGTAGAGCAATTATAGAGACGGACACGATTGGAATTGGTTGCTCTTTTTGTTAAGTCAAACGGAATTTCAAACTAACATGTATGTTATACTTGTGTTGTATCTGTGGTAGTGGAATTTCTCTTAGGTAAAGTAAATTATCGATAGGGACCATTATATTAAAATAATGGAGACCTACGTCTATAGATTTTTTACCCTCTGTTTTCTTATGTAATTTGGAAATACTCGAAATTTTGACGACTCTTTGTAAATTATGTTTATGAAGTAACACGTATTATTTATTCAAGTTCCGCATATATGATTCACGCATTCATATTATTTTATGGGTTGTCACATCATCTCGAAATTGGTTTCTAAAATGAAATCGAAAATAGAATTGTCTAGATGATAGTCCGACGTTCACGGGAAAATTATCAAAACAATCACATATCTATTGAATTGGGCCAATTGGCACATCTTAAATAACCGGCACAAAGGCCCAAAGAAGCCGAGTTGCGTACCGGCGTTGACAACAATCGGGCCTTGGCTTCCAGAAACTGGCACAAAGGTTGGGCCATGTTTAGATTCTTTGGGCCTTGATCAAGAACGGGCTCCACTGCAAAAGTTTGGGCCCATTCTCATAAGTTTCGGGCCTAGGCTTTACTCCCTGTTCTGGAAGTTCGGAGATGGGAATAATTGCAAAAGACTGAAATAGCACTTTTGCCCCCCAAAAGTACACCTTTGTTCTACATTGCTCCCGGAAATTCACTGGGTCTTACTTTTACGTCCTCCACAGCCACATTCACGACATAATACATCGGTTTTACCCCCGGGTTCCTGCCACGGTGAATATTCTTCGCAATAAACTCCATACCTCAAATCAAATGCACTTTTAGTCCAAAGATATTAATTTGTGCTAATCTTTAATCATCGAGAGCATCATCACGCCCTTGATCCTATATAATTGTGAAACAATGATAACTCTCGATCGTCAACCACGAATTCATTAGATATCTATCTACCCATTTATTCAGGATATTATGCGGATATGTTTTTTGGGTAGACTAGTTCTTATCTCAACAATGAGGAAGATTTCCTTTTACACCTAAAGAGCTCATTGGTTCGTCGGCCAAAAAAAAAAGTAATAATAATCAAAAGTACCGTAATTATGGGCCCAAAAGTATACCTTTGTTCTACATTGCTCCCGGAAATTCATTGGGTCTTATAGTCCATGGACTAAGTTGCAATGACTCTAATTCTCATTAAAGATATTGCATGTGGTTGACTGAGAGAGCTACATCTTTTATCAGACAACATCCCCTACAAATTAATCCAGTGAACGGCTTAAAGCTGCTGCATCTCTTCTAAGATCAGTGGCTGACTGTGAATTTCGAACACCATGGAAAATGGTTGAACGAGCTGATAGCGCCTGAGAAATCATGCCCTTTTACGGCCTGAGTAGACACACAAGCAACTGCAGTCTTGAAGATGGTTAGAAGTTTATCCTCGATGCCTGGCGTGTGCGTGGGCATTGGTAGGCGTGAATCTGTTGCGGAACAACATCGAAAGATACACAATCGAAGCACAAATAGCAAAGGATGAAAGTAAAATCCAAAAACTCGTGAGATATAATGCATACAATCGACGCACAGCTACCCTTGTCCCAATTTGAAAGTCAAAACTCAACAAATCTCGGCATTGACTTCAAATGTCCAAAAGATTTTAGGGTTCGCGATAGTGACCGAATCCAAATCGGAGCTGAAGGGGAGAATGACAACATTTTCTATTGGAGTTTTTTTTTTCTAAAATGTTTTTTTGGTAATGAGCTATTTTGAAGCTTTTTAATGGAGAGAGTGATATCATGGAGATGGATTTGGAGGACGTTTCGAGGATTCAAATAGAAGGTTTGTGCGTAGAATTAGGCGCAGTTAAGGAGGCTTAAAGAAGACGTAGAGGCGCCTTGGGACCGATGGTGTCCCTATTGAGTGTGGAGATGCTTAGGAGTTGTGGCATACGTTGGTTGACTAACCTTTTAACAAGATTCTATACTAATAAGATCTATGGATGGAGGAAAGTATACTTATGCCTATCTATAAGAATAAGGGAGATATCGATTGTTCCACTATGAGGCATTAAGCATGAGCCATACTATGAAGTTGTGGGAGAGAGTTTGAGCATCGTTTGAGACTAGAGACTAAGATATCTCGAATCAATTTGGATTTATGCGGAAGGTCTAGGCTATTTTTTGTTGCTATGGAGAGGTATCGAGAAAAGAAAGATCTACATATGGTGTTTATTGATCTTGAGAGGCGTATGATAGGGTTCAGAGGCTTATGGTGGGTGCTTGGAAGAAAAAAGCAAAGTATGTAGAGGCAATCAAGGATATGTATGATGGAGTTACTACATGTGTGAATGCTTGTAATGGAACATCAGCTATTTCAATCACAATGGGCTTACACTAAGGCTCGGCTTTGAGTCCTTATCTTTTTGCCATGGTTATGGGTAACAAGAGATATCAGATGAGGTGCCGTGGTGTATGCTTTGATGATATTGTCTCATCGATGAGACAAGGGCGGGGGTTAACGCTAAATTAGAATTATGGAGAAGTACGTTGGAGTCCAAGGGTTTACGTTAAGTCGAAATAATACCGAATACATGAAGTGTGAGTTCGACAAGGCAAGAGGGGGATGAACCCTTTTGACGGAGGTACCCAAGAAAGATACTTTTTTTAGGATCAATATTGCAAAAGGGGGGATTGATGAGGATGTAAGCCATGAATCGGAGCAGTATGCATCGGATTTTTTGTGTGATCGCAAAATCCCTCTTAGGCTAAAAGGAAAATTTATAGAATGTAATGATGATCTATGAGTGTTGGCAGCGGAGGCAATATGAGCATAAGATGGAAGTAGCGAAATGAGAATGCTAAGGTGGATGTGTGGCCATACAAGAATGGATAAAATAAGAAATGAGGATATTGATGAAAGTTGGAGTAGTATCGGTGGCGAAAGATGGAGAACATCGTTTGAGATAGTTTGGACATATTCTTGAAGCCCCTAAATGCTTCAAGTGTGTTATAGGGGCTGGCTGGGAAGGGGGTCGGCGAAACTTACTTGGGGAAAGTAGTAAGACAGATTTGTTGGGTGGGACATGATTGGCGTTATTTGTCTTGGGCAGTAGGGAAGCATTAACATTGTGGAGGGGCAAATTCTTGTTCGCTTTAGTCCACTTTGTTTTCTTTTATTCTTAGCTATGTTATTGTATTTTGTTTTTTTATGTCTTTCGGTCTTGCTTTTGGTTATCCCCCACTAGTTTGGTTAAATGTTTTTGTTTGTTGTGTTTTTTTTGGTAATGAACGACACTATTTTTAACATTTTCTCAACAACCACGTTAGCTCCGATCAATGGTGGTTATAGCCCGACTAGATATCTCATGTTAGACTTTTCCAATCAATAGGATTAAATTGGATAACATGTAAAAGGTTTATGATGGAATTATCACAATTAAAATATTTAAGATGGGCTAATTCAATAGATATGCGATTATTTTGATAATTTTCCGTGAACGTTGAACTATCATCTAAATAACTCTATTTTCGATTTGATTTTTAAAAACCGATTTCGAGATGATGGGACAGCCCATAAAATGATATGAATGCGTGAATCATATATGCGGAACGTAAGTAAATAATACGTTTTCCTTCATAAACATAATTTACGAAATAGTCGTCAAGATTTTCGAGTATTTCCAAATTACATAAGAAAATAGAGGGTAAAAGATCTATAAACAGAGGTGATCCCATTTCGGTTTCACGAAGCCATTGGTGGCAGCATGAGGCGATGATCGGAGCTATTTCTATGGAAGAAAGATTTGTGATTTTTCTGTGAGTGGAATGGAGAGTTTGCGTTGGAGAAAGTTTCACAATTGCTTGGCTTGGTTTGAGTTTATCCGAAAAGATTGTGTAAGTATAATTTATAGTGGGAAACCAAACCCACCTCCACAAAACGAAAAAAAGGCAAAAAAAATGGGATATATTTATAAAAAAAAACATATGGATTTATATCGTACCAGCCCTTCCACAAGGACAAGTTCGTCTACGGAAGCGATGGGGTTAAGAGTTCTTAACGCCCCATCGAAAGCGATAGCTAGTGATGAGATGTGAAGAACGTCCCATCGCTAGCTATCGCTTTCGATGGGTTAAGTATGAAAGTTCGTCGACCAAAGCGATGGCTGATGAGTTCAGCATAAAAGGGCAGGGCAAAAGCTCAGTCCTCACGCACCTTAGCTCTCTCATTTCTCGTTCTCTGCCTTTACACAAACACTCTCTCTCTCAAAACTCCTTCACATTCCCAAGCACCATCCTCAAGCGCAGAGGCGATGGCATCCTGGCCTCTGTCGATAACCCTGATCTCGGCCGAGGACCTCAAGGCCCGCAATGTCCGCCTCACCGCCTCCCTCTCCGGCGGCAAAAGCGACAACAGGCAGCGCACTCCCGTCCACAAGAAAGGCAGCACCACTAACCCCTGGTTGGGCCACACCTTCGAATTCACCGTGGAAGAGGCCGCGCGTCTCGGCACCCGCCTCGAGTTCAAGATCGAGAAGAACGCCTTCTTAGCCTGCAAGACGGACGTGGTCGGCCAGGTGGATGTGCCCGTCAAGGATCTGCTTGAGAATGGCTGCGCCGGCGACATGATGCCCAAGTTGCTGAGCCGTGAAGTGAGGTCCTCCTCCCCGAAGACCAAGGGGGAGACCGTGGCCGTTCTCAAATTTTCCTACAAGTTCGGCGAGCCGTCTCCCGTCGAGCCGCCCCTGGCCCGCTGCGCCGCCCTGGCTGGAACTTACTGGGGAGGTTCGGGATCGCGGTCATCGTGAACGCGATAACGAGTGCGTTCAATAACCTCGTATTCGATGGCGGGGATTTTACCGATGCCTGATTTTGATATGTGAACCGAGTATTCTTGTTCATTTGCGTACGTGCTTGTTTCGTCTTAAGGTATGTTAAAGTTGGTTTTGATTACTGTGTGGACTTGGTAAATCTGGTTTGTATGCAAAAGATTTTGTCAGATCTCTTATTGTTCTTAAGGGATGCACGTTTGAAACACTTCGGCATGTAACAGGATTTTGCATCTGCATAAAATCTGAAATAAACGTGGACAAGATTTTAGACTTGTTATGAATGTTCCGTTTCAACTTCACTCGAACCCTTTCCCATTTAAGAACGAATCGAGATGCCAGTTGCCAGATAGATCAAGTTTTGTTTTTTCCGAAACGAAAGGTGGATCTATATTTACTTGAGCATCAATGAAATATCACACTCGTGTCACAAAAATCTTAATATTAGGCAATTCAAATCTCGGATAGAGTACCAATTGTGGTTAATTAACAAACTATGGTTAATCAACCATCGAAGGCTGGTTTAATTATTTTCTCTTAGCAGAAAACAAAACATCCTCGTTACCAAAAAAACAAAGCACACTCCCAGTGCACGTGGAACTTCGGAAACTGAAAAAAAAATGAAAAATAATGCACATGGAAGAAATTCTTTTGACGGGTAGATAGACACCAACGGGCCTAAACAATCCGACAGGATTGGAATATGGTGATGACCCAAGACGGTGCGCTTGACTGGTACATCGACACGAATCGGCAGTAGGAGGATTTAGCTATTAAAGGTACCTGTCCAGTAGTAGATCTTTTAGATTCAATGTCAACTATGCTTCAATCTCGAATCTTTGATGGAGGAACATCATGCAACTATGCAAAGAGTTAATTAAACTTTATAGAGTCGCAACAAACTTCAGGTTTATAACTATCCATGAGTTGGACGAATCGAAAAAGATCGCTTAACCATAATAAGAGCACGAAAAATTAAAGCGTTTCTTATCCTTGAAGTGCCAGCTCTAACACCAATGTCCAGAATAGAAAGTTGAATTTGACATGGGTCAACTTAGGATGCATATGGTAACACTTTTAGAAGTGGATATTTGCTTTGAAAGTGCTTCTAGAACGTAAATCCATTTGATAAAAAAAATTACTTCTAAAGGAAATTTCTACTTCGAAGTTATTTTTCACACAATTTGAAAAGTTAAAAAAAATTTGCTTCTCAACTCAAAAAGTATTTCTTGTCTCGTTATCTTTTCATTACGCCCTCATCTTCTTTTCGATCACTCTCGTTTTTCGCCGCCGTCAACGTTTGTCACCGCCCACCGCCGAACACCCACCGCTAGCCATCGCCTCCCGCCGCCAACTACCTACCCCTGTCACCGCCGGCCAATGCCCATCGCCGACCTCCGCCTACCGCCGCTTATCGCCACCCACGACCGCCACCAACCGCCCGCCGCCGGTGCCGAGTCATTATCTCCAGCCGCCGAAGTAAAAGATAAATAACTATCGGGCCTCGGCCACCAGAAACTGGCACAAAGGTTGGGCCATTTTCACTTTTTGGGCCTTGATCAATAACGGGCTCGGTGCAATCTGAGTAAAAGGATTGGGCCACCCTCATGAGTTCTGGGCCCATGCTTTAGTCCTGTTTTGTGAGTTCGGAGATGGGAATAATTGCAAAATGACTAAAATTGCATTTTTGCCCCCAAAGCAGACCTTTAATCTACTTCAATCTCGGAAATTCATCGGGTCTTACTTTTACGTCCCCCACAACCCCATTCACTACATGTATCATGTATAATTTATTTCTTATATCAACACTTAGGAAGATTCCTTTACACCAGCTCCTTGGTTCGTGGACAAATAAATCGAAAGTAGCATAACGATAATTAATGATAATACCACCCTATTTAAGACAACCTTTAATTTGCCTTAAAAAAAGGGTTCACACTCAATCATTTTTTTATGAAAAAAAAAATCATACTTTTTTGGTAATTTCTTTTCACCCACAAAGGTGGAAGTCAAGAAAGGTAAAAGTAAGATGATTAATCTTTTAAAGAAAAGGCATGAAAATCAAAATATTCGTTACCGGTACTACAGAAAGAAATAACGTGACAAAGGGAGGGTGAGGTAAAATAATCTTTGAGGTGTAAAACGATACAAAGATAAACTTCCCGATGATATATGTAACGTCCTTGTGATAAACATATGGGTAATGATACAAACGATTCCATGAACATTAGCTTCATGTGTAATGCAATCCATGCTTTTAACTTTTTTGAATGCTATCCTTAAACTTTAGGGCAATAAGTAATGCAATCCATCAACTTTTAATGTTTAGTATTCCTTAATTTTTTTGTTAATGTTCAATGTAATCCCTAAATTATATAAAAATATTTAATGATGTCCTCCTATTAATTCGAGATTAGGGATAACTTTAAATATTTTTATATAGTTCAAGGACCAAATTAAAGATATACCAAAAGCCCTTGAATCACATTGAACAAATAAAAAATTCGAGGACGATATTAGACATGAATACAAAATTAATGAACCACATTGAACAATTTAAAAGTTTAAGGATTACATTATATGTTAGGTAAAAGTTTAGAGATTATTTGTGTCATTTTTCTCTGATAAATATGAGGGGATAGAAAAGAGGAAAAAAATGGAGAGAATGAATTTGGGACCTGAACGGAATTTGACAGAAGATTAGGGTGCAATCGCGAAAGAGAAGAATTACTGTTTATGAGATTTAACCATAGATCCACGAGTATGAGCTAAGATGCGAACAACAGAAACACCTCGTGAAAACCTCTGTAACATTTCACCCTCAAAATCAATTCTCTCTCTCCTTCAAGAGCGTCAGATTTGTTCATGAAGATTGCCATTTGACCGGAGAAATCAGCCGCTGATCCTTCTCTTTCACCCTCTCATCGTTCGCCATGGATCCCAGCCAGGTGAGTCGAGTCGTCCCTTGTTCTGGTTCCTCGCTGAGTCGATTTCTGTCGACATCTCCGGGGTCGATTTGGTCGATTTCTGTGTTTTTGCCCAAGTTCGGTTCTAGGTTGTCGTTCGTGCTTTGGATGTTATCGGTTGGCTCGGTTTTGCACGACAGCGAGATCTACCTGCGTCTCGGCGTCTCGGAGTTAGAGCCAGGTCGTTGAGTTGCTCATTCAATTGAGTTCGATTTGAGTTGGGTTACATCGTTCGGATGTAGGCACGGGTACATTCATTGGATCTGGAATTAAGAGTAAGAAGGAGAGAAGAAAATGGAGAAGATTTCACCTGAATATTCTAATCTTTCAGAGTAGAAGTTAATTGCATGGGTAATCGTGGCGTTTTGGAGTGGAACTTACGGATTCTAATTGGTTCTGCTCGTAAATAGGTTCTAATTGCTACCTCTTCCTCTATATGGAGGAAGCTCCTTAAGCTGAGAACTGAATTTAAGCCCTTGATTAAGTATGGTGTCGTTGGTGGTAACACAATTGCTTATGGCTGGATCCTTGGCTTTCCTATGGAGGCTTTTCTGGGATGTGTTTCCTCCAAGGGTAGTCTATGATGCTGGATTAGCTCTTAGTGTGAAGGTATCCGATGTGATTGTGAATGGGGCATGGCACTGGCCTCTTGCTAGGTCTGAGGACCTAGTTCTTATTGAATCTGTGTCGTGAAATTCAGCCACATGTTAAGCAATTCGACTGAATCGTCTGGGTGTCTTTTTCTGCTGGAAGATTTCCTAGTAATAGTTCTTGGAGTAAAATTCAATCTTCAGCTAGTAAAGTGCCCTGGCATAAGCTAGTTTGGTTTGCTTTAAACATACCAAACAACTGTATTAGCTGGCTTGCTATTTTGAAAAGCTGCCCACTAGAGATAGATCAAAGAAAAATCCTTCGTTAATGATGTTTGCCTTCTCTGTCGATCATTCCCTGAATCTTAGGGTTCATTAATTTGCTCAATGTACTATGTCTTGTAAATTCTCGAGCTTAGTTTATAGTTGCTGTGGTATTCGAAGAGTTTGGAGTTGGAGTGATGAGATGCAGTGGGCTTGTGCCTAGTAGGAAGGGGAAAGCTATAGCAGACGTTGCTTGCAAGATTGCATGGTGTGATGATAATTTTCTTGTTTTAAGTAGTGGTATTATGCCAAGAGTAATATGTGATGTTTTCTACTGGCTTGGCAACATGCAAACATGTAATTTATTGGTAAAATCTCAGAGAAGGAAAATCTGCAGTAAGAGACATATGACTTGAGTTGCTGTATATCTTGAGTCTCGGTTGTTATCCTTTTTGTCATTTGTAGCAGGATAATCCTGCTTTGTTTGTTTGAATAGAACTCGTTTGCTTACCTAGCAATAGTTTGCGGTATAGGAGAATTGTATTGCTTAGAAAATTAGTGATCTTTCCATATTTAAATTTTGTAGGAGGTCAGGACGTATTGAACTTTTTATCTTTTCGTCAACCACAGGTTTAGCAGTTGACAGGGGATCCCTGAAGGAGTAATAAAGGCTAGATATACTCAGGAATAGTGAAGCTTTACCCCTTCTTTCTGGCCTTGAGCTATAGAGCATTGCGAATGATGGTAAAAATAAGGACTATCATGCTCTAGATGTTTGATGGAACTTGTGCTGCTTTCACTTATCCATAGTCTGACAGTGGAGTGGACAATTTGATTCTTTTGAAAAATTCATCTCATCTGTCTTTCTTTGCTATAGTCACCTATGTCATGGCATAATCTTTTGCTCCTTCCTGCAGCCTGTAGTAGAGAACTACGCCAACCCAAAGACATGTTTCTTTCACGTTATTTTCAAGGTAAAGATAGAAGAGTATCTGTAGGAAGTTTTGATCATTTCTAAACCAAGACTTTGGAGTTCTAATGTTCAATATTTCTTTGTCTTGCAGGCTGCTGCTTTGGCATTTTACATATTATCTGCTCTCTTCTTCGATAATTTTGTCATCATTTTTGTGGTGACGGTCTTCCTTGTTGCTCTTGACTTTTGGGTTGTGAAAAATGTGAGTGGGCGTATCTTAGTGGGTTTGAGGTGGTGGAATGAGATAGATGATAATGGTGAGAGTGTTTGGAGATTTGAATGCCTTGACCAGGAGGTGAGCTAAGTAATGTTGATATTCTTGTTTACTTGCATTGTTTTTGCTCAAAGAATTATCTTTCGGAAGATCTGATTTGTGTCCTTATAAATCTGTTTCCTTATTTTGGTGCTAGTCATTGGCGCGGATGAATAAGAAAGATTCGTGGTTGTTCTGGTGGACTCTTTACCTTACGGTAAGCTCACATGTCATGACTCGTGCTCATTGATCTTCCCTCAGAAATGAAAAACAAACAGCAAAAACGAAACCAAACTCATTTTCTTGCTAGGAGACACAAAGGTAGCACATAGAAAGGTCTTGCATACAATCACACGCACTCTGAAACTTCAACTTTTTGAAACAAGGACATACCAAGGAGTGCTTTGGTATGTTTGTAAATGAACTGCAAATCATACTGGTATTAGGAAGTTATATATCTTTTAAACCCACTGATGCTAGACTTTGTATTGGGGTCATTGTGTGGCCGTATTGCGGGTGCTTGGAGTCTGTCTTTCAGCTTCAATTATTTTCATTATCTACATCCAAGATTTTTTTTTTTATGTCTGCAGGCAGTTGCATGGACTATCCTTGGTATATTCTCACTCATAAGGTTCCAGGCTGACTATCTCCTTGTTGTTGGAGTTTGTTTGACTCTCAGCATTGCAAATATTGTGGGCTTCACCAAGTGCCGCAAAGGTGGGCAGCAACTCTCCTCCTAAGTTTTGTTAATGAGATATCTTCGATGCATAGTGATTTATCTGTCTGCAGATGTCCCCACCTTGTGCTTAGTTCTTTGAAGAGACAATTTGTCATGTTAAGGCCGTTCGAGATAGGAGATCTTTAGGTGAAGTTCTCGTCTAGTAATTACTAGCTTAAGGTATACAAGCTTAGATGGACTCTGCAACCATCTAAATCAAGCAGATATGATTTAGCTTGCATTTCGGGGCTGCTCATTCGGCAATCTCTGGTCTTGCAACCTTTTAGTTGACTCTCTTGATTTTAAAATGAGCTATCTCAGTCTCTGAAGTTTTCCTGCTTGCTGAAGAGATTTTTGGTTGTATTTCCCAGATGCCAAGAAGCAGATCCAGGCATTTGCTACCCAGACGATTGCCTCTCGGTTTTCTTCTACGATACAATCAGCATTTAGCGTTGTTTGAACCGCATATACCACAAAATAACCTCAAGGGAAGAATTCACGTGAAGGTGAGATGTGAAATGTGGTAGCAAAACTTGTGTAAAGATGATACCGATGATTGTACTGGACAGTTTTGGATACGATTCTTTCTAATGGGAAAAGGGATGTCTTGGGTCGAATATTCGTAGGATACATAGATTTTGGACTGTGCTTATTGTGTTTCTCCCTCTCATAGTACCGTGGACTTTGTAATGAGCTCTTTAAGCTGAATGATGAGTGTTCTCTGTTTTTTTGTGTTTCGCGTCATCTCTCCTAACACCTGTTCTGCTGTGGTAGGAAAATGAGTATCATATCTAAGTATGCTTCATTTTTCTGGTGATACATATGTACTATGGTCACATGCTAGCCGCGTTTACCGGGACAAAGACAGAGATGGGAGTCCCAGCTGCTTAGAACCAGAAATTGCAGGTCACGCGTTTGGCTCTCACTTTCAGTATAATTAGGGAAAACCATGCGATCGTTGTCCTTTGAGGATGTATGTGTCTGTGTCAGGAACTGGTGAAATTCTGCTTTCCGTTCATGATTTTCAATAGGGAAAATTTCTTCGAATAAAAAAAAAGTTTCAAATAAAAACTCCAAATGTCTTTTGTTTCAAAAAAGAGCAGGAAGTGGGCTTGAAACGGTCATTTTTTTTAGTAAGAGCTTGATTTCGTTGGTCGATTAATGATATTTTCATTAAAATATAATTTCAATATGTTTTTGGTTAAATTAAATTTAAAAAAAAATTTAAAAAAAAAAAGAAATACAGGCAGAAGAAAAAAGAAACATATTGGAAGGGCTGCTCTCCTGCCAATGGCCGTCGCCACACCGCCGATGTAGGCCCTTGCCTCTAATCGGCGGGGACGTTGGCAACACAACCTCGACGACCATCGTCGCTGCCCCACTCCATTGGCGGGAGGCAACCCCATCGCCTATGTTTCTTTTCTTTTAACTTTTTTCTTTTATTTTTAGATAATAGAAAAAGGAAAAAACAAAGAAAAAATGAATGATGAAAATGCCTAACCAACTGGTGAGTCAAGCCTCTTTTTGTGATCTTTCTTGAGATTGATACGATCACTTCAAACCCTTATTTGAAATAATGTTCATTTCACGCCTTTATTTGAAAAAATGATAAGACTTCATATCAGTATTTGAAATAAAGCCAAATATGGAATAATTGGCTTTGCCAACATTTAGTTCACAAAGTTTATGTACAAATGAAGGTGATTGGCGGACACTCTCTCCATTCATTGAGAAAGGGTTTACGGGCCAACATTGGCATCAATACTTGGGTTTTTGACCAAGCTCAAATGTTTTTCCACGAAGGAATTTCCTTTCTTTAGGAGACTTCCAAGGTGTCTTACCTTCTAGGCGAGACAAGCTACCTTTAGCTAGGAGCCTCTTTTCCTTCCTCGCCCAGCTCCCCGAAAATAACTTTCGACTTGTCATTTCACGTCATTATTTGAAAAAATGAAGATATTTCGTGAATATGATTCTCGTGAATTTGCATATTGTGTAGACGAAGATGATAATATCAACGTTATTCCTAACGTCGAAGCACGTCTTAATGCAAGAAAATGTTCATCCTCCTACCGGTATCGAAGAAACGTCGACAACACGGGAGCCGGAACGGGAGGATATATCCAATATATGGAAATACTTCACGAAGGAACATTTAGGCGAAAATAAGTATCGGGTAAAATGTAAATATTGTGGGATAACATACGGTTTGTGGATGGAGGCGGCTATGGAACATTTAAACGGCATATGAGGTTAAAATATGCAACTCAAGCGGGGATCGAGACCACCAACAACAAATTTTCGGGTACGCCAATCCTAACACTCCTCTTTTATTTCGTTACAATGAAAAAAGTTTATAAAGAAGCATTGGTTTAATGTGCTTGCCATTGATCATTTCTTGCTTAATGTTGGATAAATTTTGGTTTTAATTTTTTTTATAAACATTGCATGTACTTTTCAAGCAAAACCTTTCCGAGAAATACTCTTAAATGAGAAATTTTTTGGCTTTATAAAAAGGAAAAAAATATTTGAAAAACCTTTTTACGAATTTCAATGGATGTGTGCATATAGGTAGCAACATTTGGAGTGATCCTTGGCAAACTCATTCTTATATGAGCATCACATGTCATTGGATATGCGACGATTGGAATATTCGGAAAAAAGTTATTGCATTTTGAGTTTTTGATAATAGGCATATGACCAATAATATTTATAGAGTAGTAAAGAAAATTTTAGAAGAATATAATTTGATTAATAAAATTTTTTCAGTTGGTTTGATAACGCCACGACAAATACAACTTCCACTCTTGATTTAGAAAAGATTTGTAAACCCGCTTTTGGTGGATAATATTTTCACATTAGATGTGCTTGCTATGTTTTAAATTTATGTGTACAAGATGGTTTATGAATTCTTGATACTTTTCTTAACTCAATAAAGAAAGCAATTCAATTTTTATAGAAACATCCCCAAATTATGAAAGAATGAGGTAGATTTTGTAAAACACATAGAAGAATACCAAAAAAAAATTTCAAAAGATATTTCGACTCGTTGGAATTTTACCTATGAGTTGCTTAACCAATCTTTTGCTTATAAAGATTTATTATATGCATTTATTTCGAATAATGTTTCCGAAATTAATTTATTCCCACAAGAGTGAGATATTTGCAAAATTTTTTAGATTTTTTAAAAGTTTTTAACGATGCAACTTATAGTTTATCTTGTGTTTATTATCTTACTACGCATTTATTTTTAATAGAGTGTGTTAATATTCTTTGGTGTTTTTGAAGAATATGAAAAAGATGATCACTTAGCTCCGACTATTATAATAATGAGAGCAAAATGACTATTTATTATACCGAAATTCCTCTTATTTATTTGTTTGCTTTTGTTTTCAATCCATGTATGAAATTAGATGGTTTAGGTGATTATCCTGAATAGCTATTATAGATGTTTATATTTGAATGAAACGGTAAATGTTCGAACTATACAAGCAACGGTTAAAGATGTAATAGTATAATTATATAGTGAATTTTATAGGAGATATGGTTTATGTGATAGTGCATCTTCCCAACCTAATGACATACAAAGCAATGAGAGTAGTAGAATTAGTATAGGGTACAAAATGCTATTAAGTAGGAAAAAAAAGGAGTAACATATAATATTTTTGAAATAGAGACCTATTTAACCATTTCTTTTGAGTTTAGTGAATGCGAAGGCACAGATTTTTCAATTTTAGAGTGGTGGAAGAGGCATTCAACCTAATTCCCAACCCTCGCTCTAATCGCAAGATAGATTTTAGCAACCCTTGTTCAACAATTGCTTTGTTGAACAAGCATTTAGCGTTGAGGAATTAATTTTACACGACCGATGTTCAAGTTTACATCCGGATTCGGTGGAGGCTCAAGCTTGTCTCGATGATTGGACAAAGGCTCAATTTCGACAACAAGAGATGGATTGCAACGTAGAAGCCGAAATTTTTGATGATGATGATGGAAATACTATCGCCACGACTACCGAAAATGGTAGCAACTATTGACGATGAGGTAAATTGCGGCTATCAAAAATAAAAGAACTATATAGACTTTGATTTTTCTATCCCAAAGAAAATATATAGGCACTTAATGATAATTCATTAACTTGAAACCCCTTTCCCCCCTCCCCCCTCGAATTTGATTATAATGCACAATTTGATTATAATTTATATTTGATAATTTATTATTATTTTTATTTCATAATAAAAAATAAATATAAAAATTGGAATCGGAACCGGCCCTTGAATTGACCCAAAACCACCGGTTCCGCATAGGAACCGGGACCTCCCCTTAAGGGGTCGATTTTTGGTTTAGGGGTGGCCACAAACCTGGAACCGCCCATTCATGAACCGAACCGGCCGATTCCAAACCGTGGCCACCTCTAGCGAATAGTGTCTTAATCGAGTTAGACCAAATGAGGTCAGTTGGATTATGTGTTAGAATATGTCAAACATTTAACCCTGATTACCTGTTAATATGTGGCTTTGGGAAACATGAATCGGCAAAACACTCGCGTTTTATGATTTACCAAACCATCCATTCTCGCGAGGTAAAGAAGGTTTACATCTTTCCTAACAAAATGCATTTAACCATTATTTTTCTTAATAAGATGTTGGCTGATATCAATCCTTGAAATCGATACTAAATTAGTATTTAGTTCACTTCCTCGAAAAGGAATTTTACAAGAACAAAGATATGATCCGTTCAATTTCTGCTCTTAAGCCATTTGGTTAATTCAAGTTCCATGCTGATTCCCTTGCATACGTAAAAAAAAAAAAAAAAAAATAATACTATTAACTTAATGGTAAAATGGCATCCTCAAAATTGCTTCATTATATTTAGACTCCATTTATTGCCAGAAAATAAATAATTTTAAAAATATATATTTTTTAAAAGTGATCGCTTGCAACACTTGAAATAATTAATCATTGCAAAATATTATGATTAGTGACAAAATTTTAAGTCTTAGTATTTTTGTGGACAATAAAAATATTTTTGGTTGATTCATTTTTATAAATAATACAAACTTTCATTATTATGGAAATATTGTTTGAAATTATTTATTTTTCGTAAAATAAAAGGAGCTGGGGATCGCTTGGAGCTATTTAAATTAAATGCTAAATTAGTATTCTAATTTATACTTTAATAAAATGGATAAATATGCTGAGGCGCTTTCAATCTTGTGAACTTCTGCTCTTCCTGCGCACTTCCCTCCATAAAATTTCATTCTCCATTTTTTCTGACCCCGGAGCCCCGAAACAACGACGACAATGTCTCCCCGACGACGACGACGACGACGACGGCGACCGCCAGGAGAAGAAGATGAAGAAGCACAACAACATCAACAACAACCACCACCCAATTTCGAAGTGGGTACGCTTGTCGAGATCGCCTCCACCGACGACGGGTTCCACGGCTCCTGGTACGCCGCCACGGTCATCCGCGGCCCTTCGCCGCGGTCCTCCTCCGCCACCTACGTGGTGGAATTCCAGGAAATCTACGAGGACGAGGACGGTACGCGCCGGGTCACCGAGGAGGTGGAGGAGTCCCAGATCAGACCAATACCTCCGAACGAGCCGAACGTGAAAAGGGACTTCGAGGTGGGTGACGAGGTTGAGGCTCGTCAAAACGACGGGTGGTGGGAAGGCGTGGTGGTGGAGAGACTGAGGGGCGGGAGGTTCGGGGTCTTGTTCGGGGAGTGGAGAGAGAGGGTGGTGTGCAAGGTCGAGGACTTGAGGGTGAATCGCAAGTGGGTTCATGGGTCTTGGTTTCCTCCTAGTGCTGCTGCTGTTGAAGATCCACAGGTTTGACACTCCGCTGTGATTTTGTTCTTGAACAAGTTGGGATTTTTTCTTTGTGGGTGTCTTCGATCCTTTAGCTCTATTGGGCGACTGCATTGTGCAAACTTGTAATTTGAGTGGACAGAAAGTGAACGACCTTTTGTGTTGTGTAGATGTGGACGATTAGGAGTGTTCTTGGTGCTGAGTTAGGCTGCTAGTTCAGTGTTGGAGTGAGTCCAGCGTGAAAAGGATCGATCTTTATGCCACATTAGATGTTCCGGACGCTCAAGGACAGTTAATCCTGTGTTTTCATGAATTATGCGTTCGAATTCTATGTTGAAGGAAGTGTAAAGCTCCTGGCTTGATGAAGCTTCCGTTTTGGCTGGCATTGTGGCTTTAGGGCAGATGAGATTGTAGGCTCAGTGGTTTTGTGCTTTGTGCACGTTGATTATGATACAGCAATCAACTGATGCCTAATGATCGCTGGCTGGTTGATAGAGTTTGGTTGAAGAGGCATTATTCATCTTCTTTATTGAAGCTATGTAAATATATGACAGTTCAAGGACTGAAAATGAGAGAAGAAATCTAGGGAATCTAGTATGTGTGTTGTTTGTGAGGCATAAATTCCACAACCCTGTCTCATGGTAAAAATGGATTGTGTTTTCTTACTGACACATGGAAAATTGTACAGCAGAAAGCACAATCACAGCTGGAGATGAAGGTTGCCAAAAAGATGAAAAGTAACGAATTCACTAGGGGCACTCCGGTTGAGGTGAGCAGTGACGAAGATGGATATCGCGGTGCCTGGTTTGCAGCAGTGGTTGTTGAAGAGGTATCCAAGGGAAAGTACCTTGTTGAATACGAGAACTTGAGGACGGAGGACGATGCTGAGTTTTTGAAGGAAGAGGCTGACGCTTTGCATATCCGGCCCTGTCCACCAGAAATTATAGTTGCTGACCATTTCAATTTGTTTGATGAAGTAGATGCTTTGTATAATGACGGCTGGTGGGTCGGTGTGGTTTCTAAGGTTCTCAGCAAATCATGGTACGCCGTTTACTTCAGAGACACCAAGGAAGAATTAGAGTTTCGGCACTCTAACGTGAGGCTACATCAGGAGTGGATTGGTGGAAGATGGATGACTGCTTCCTTGGTACAAAAAACACCCGCCTAGTGTAAATTCTTGATGCTGCTTAAAGGTTTGTTTGGAAACTCTGCTGGTTCTAGGCATGTGGGAACTTTGAATTCTATTTGCTTCTGTTGGTTCATAGTCAAACTTCATGAAATTTTTGCAAAACAAGAAGTTACACAACTATAAGTAAATTCTATGATTTGAAACCTCTAAAACTCACAAGATCAAGCATTTGACTCAACCGGAGCCAAACTTTCTTAGATTTGAGTGCTCCTCCCTTATAAAGAGGAGCCTTGACTAAGCGTCCTCAAATTCATAATGCTTAAATATCCTTAAATTACTCTAGTCTGAGTCTTTGGAAACTGTAGGCTGGATGTCCTGGGAAAAAAGTTAAACTGATTATTTCATGAACTAGGGAGAGACCTTATCTTTTTCCCCTGTTAAGTGAGAGACCCAATTACGCTTTCTTAATTTCCCTAGAATTGCCAGAAAACCTACTATTGTTGTCGATTGCCGATTAGGTGGGAAAACGAAGGTTGTTTGGAGAAGTCAAAACTTAACACGGATCTGTGTGGCTCATCCGCGGGTTTTAGTTGTTCGGTGGGGTTTGTCTATATGCATGTGTTTTGTTTTTTCTCTCATGATGGATCAGTAGGTTAGACGTTTGAATAGCACTTGTCCTCTCTTCTTCTGTCGCGTCCAAGCCGGCGAACGTGGAATAGATAGGCGAAGTAGCCAATAGCAGTTTGTTCTCACCTATCAGACAGTTTTTTCGGTATTCAAGCTTGTGTACTAAACTTCTCTGACAGTCCAAAACTGCAAAATGTGACATACATAGCCACCGCAATTTCTAAGGTCAAGGCTTTAAGCCTCAGGTTAAAATTGAATGGAAGCCGTCATAAATCGCTACCTGCCCAAAGCTGATCGAGCAGATCGAGCAGACAAGTACTTCACCGTGTCTTGCGGTGCGACTTGTATCATGCGTTTCTTGGCCTCGTGGCTAGAAACCAAGCACCACAGCTATAACGTCTGTTGTAGTGTGTTGTAAGTGTTCAGAAATTGAAAGAAGGCTTAAAGCAAATATACTAGCTACTACCATAGAGTTTGCATTGAAAAAACATGCGCATTTATAGCTTCAATCATCATCGTTTTCTTGACAATGTGACATTATTAGGATGCGAGGAATCTCTGATAAACTTGGCTAGTCCATGAACATAAATTGGATTGGCCCAAATTGAGAGAAAAATCCAGAACGAGGAAAATGGCATCATTTACATATAAATAAATGAGTTGAATTACATGATACAAGGTGCTGGTCCACATTACTACTTTCCACGAGCGCTAAGGTTATTTCAGGTGCCAAAGGCCGCCCAAAACGATCTTGTGATGCCTTATGGTGCATCATGCTCGATAGCCACATGGAATAAGCTCTAGCATGATGGCTTACCGTGGAGGACATATGAGATGCATCGTTCGCCAAATTGAACTAGAAGACTCGGTGGGACTTAACTTCTATGGGGCAAGACACATCAACTCAACACAACCATGGAGACTCTTGACGAAAAGATGCATCGAAACCACAGTTAAAAGTGCAGGTACTTCCATGTACCTACAGGCCCAAGAGAGGTAAACTCATGCTGGAGGGATGGCAAAAGTGTCGTCGGTAATTAAGCAAACTTTTGGCTCTTCTAAGCATGAGGAGATTGTTAAATGGACACATCTCTCACACCGTTCCAGCCTTCTGCCTGCACTGCAATGTTGCAATCGTTCAGCAATGCTGCGATGTGTTTAACTTCTTTCGGCATTGAACCGGTGAGAACCTGTGTCAAACGGTGGAATATAAGGTTACACAAGTGAGAGTTTATGTAAACCATTAACTTTTTACCTCGGATGCGACAGAAAGCACAACTTCTAACCGTTCTGTCAAGATAATGGAATATGCAACATGCAGGCAATTAGGAAGTTCCCTGTTCAAGCTTACCAGCTTAAGGCCAAGAAGATTCACGTGTTTCAACATAGAAACAGTAGCAGCAAATGAAATTTGAGGTGTTTATATGACAATGTGACCTAAAGCTAGAATCAGTCAATGGAGGTCCCACAACATAAGCAAAGCTCCACACGCCTAGTGACAACCATGAAAATTTTGTTTTCATACCTCATATCCTGCATCAGTAATAAGAACCTCATCTTCAATCCTTATCCCTATCCCTTGGTACCTGCATTTACTCTAGGATACATAAGTCGAACTAAGGACAATGTTAGAGTCAAGTGTTGGTTGTGATCAGTCTGAGAGTTAATCCATTTGGAGTTCTACTCGAAAATTTCAGTTTGACAGAGGCCATGACGACAGACCTTTTCAAAAGAGTCATGATATACATTTTTTCTAGATACTTTTGAAAATTAGCTTTGAATACAGGAAGGCAGGGATGCACCCTGTTGATGCCCCTTTATGAACCTTTTTAATAATTTGTATGAATTACATAACTGGGCAAGAAATTTATAAGATGTTTTTAACACAGCTTCTGAGAACTTCAATAGTAATTTGGAAGTGTTCCTCAAAAGATTTTTTTTTTTTTCAGAACTGGAATGAGAACAGAAGTGACTTTTTTTTTTGGCTATCTCTTTTCTCAGATAAAGTATATAGCAAAGGTTCAAACTTCAAAGTAGTTTCCCTGGAAAAAAAAGAACAAAAAGCATCCTCATTAGATAGTTTAGGTTGATAATTGGCATTCATAGTATAGTATCTGGATGTGCTTCCTTAAATGTTAAAACAAGTCAGTGATTAGATCACTTTGGTACTCTCACGAAAAGGTCTGCCCTCTGAGATAGATAAACAAATCAAAAGAGATAGTTGATGGATGAGTCCTCGTAATTTTGCATTTAGTTTCTGAAAGAACTTCCAAGCAAGGTCTGAGTCCTTAAAATTCCGAGATGATATGGAAATTTTTAGTTACATAAGCTTGATTCGTACCACTCTGGACAATTGAAGTTGTAGGGGATGTAGACTCCTGGTTCAATTGTAATCACCTGGACCCAAAAAAGCGCCTCAAGTAAACACCATGTAAACAAATAAGACAGCCAGTTGGATGAAAACAGGGAGCATACTACTGAACATAAGTCATGGCAATGCACTTGCATTTAATTGTTTCCTGCGACTTGTGAAAGCCATAAGAGTTGTGAAAGTCTACACGTAGAGACCTACGGAACGCAACTGCACACGTAAGGCCCCATCAAGGACATCTCTTCTTACTAGGGGCTTAACAAAATAGAGTTGAAGTCATCGAGTTGGTTTGCATAACTGACACATCTAAATTCAATATCAAAATGTGCAATCCACCAAAATATGGAATCAAACTCTAATTATAGTTAAAAAGGTGAGACACAACTGGACTTTTCTCAGATGAAGTTGTGATTAATATGAGAATATATGTAGTCACCATCAACATGCTATGAAGAAAAAAGAAAAACAAAGCCGCCAGGAAGTCAACTTACAACACCTGGCTTCAGAGGACGGTCATAGTTAACTGAAGAACAATCATGCACATCCATTCCAAGGTAGTGACCTGTATGTTAATGAGGATAATTTACTAGCCTTTCATCTAACACAACATACCCTTGAATTTAATGAACTGAAAGTTCAGAAACAAGCATCCACTGCCAACAGTCGAATATGCAGTTGATAATATAGGAGAAAGTACACTATGAAGATATAACCCAAGCTTCTTAGAGAAACAAATTTACAATATTGTTATCCAGGGATACTCAAGTAGACAACGAAGATGTAATCCAAGCTTGTTAGAAAACCAAATCTACAATATCATTATCCAGGGATACTCAAGTATACCAATAGAGGTCGGGTTCAGCTGATGGTAACTGCTCCGATCATCCTTCAAAAGTCCAATCTCCTTAAATCCTCTGCAGAGCATCTCAACCTGTGATACCCCATGGAATGAGATCAAGAGAGATGATTGATCAAACATGAGGGTCCACAGGAGCAAACTTAGCATATAACATGTTTCAAAGGCCATGAAGCCAGAGGTATCTAATACCCACTTTGAGACAAGTATTGCACCTTAAATAGGGAGATAGAATCATGTCATCACAAATCGTACACATTAAGAACATTCTAGTCCTGTGTTTATTTAAATAGAAAAAACTAAACCATTTTGATATTATGCCAAGAAGAAAAGTTGTTAAGTGCGAAAAAAGTAGTCGGGATCACAGGATCAATCTCATTCAGACATCCACCGAAGGTGCATAAATCAAAATTTAATATAAATTGAAAACACAAGCACAGGACCATCCACTGTACCACAAGCGATAAAAATCTTCTGAAAGAGTGAACAATAATATATAGGAACACAATAATTGACCACAATTTGCTATGATGTTTGCGAAGAATCTAGCCCATCAAGTACATCAGCAAACAATTACTGACAAAATGACTATTACCTATAATAGCAAACATTCTTTTGGTTAAGAACTTCGCAACCCAGATGAAATGAGTGAGGCAAACTCAGACAAAAAAGCAATTTACTAATTATCTTCGGCTGTTCCATGCAAGAACATTAACAGGCAGTAGAAAAAGAGATTCTTCGATCCACTTAAGTAAGAATAATCTAAACATACCGAGTATTTGTGAATTTCTTGAATGGTTGTGCCAGGTTTGCATAGCTTGATGCATTCTTTGTTTGTTTGCAGTAAAAGATCATAAAGTTCTTGCTGAAAGAAAAAAAATGATATCATGGTGATGTGATACAAAAAGAATATAAGTTTCTAACCATATAAATATTGGATAGGGTGGAAAGCAGGAAAATCTGGAAAATGTACAGGATCATTGAGAGGTCAAATGGGCATGCACTTAATTGGAAAATCATCGAAGGAGTCCCAAAAAACCGACACACAAGAGATGAATACCAGTGTGATGATTGTAGTCACATGTAAAAATGCAAATTGCGTCACGCCAATGAATCATATGAGGGATGATCCCAAGGGATGAGACCGCCACCATGTGAGGATGGCTTCATGCCTATCTTTAATAACAGCATCAACAGCCACAACAACCAAGCCTCTGTGTGTGTGTGTGTGGTGTTCGTACATGCAAGAGAGAGAGAGAGATTGCTGTTGCATACTTGAGAAGGTGAAAAGCTGCCACAGGGAGGCCAGGTGCGAGTTAGGTCACTGACATAACCATGCAATTCGCATCCAACATCCATCAGAACAAGATTCCCATCTGCAATCTGCGAAAAGTACTCACAATGTTAAAGCTAATTTCAGTAGAATGGTGGATGTCTGGATTAGCTGATGGAAATGGATCTCACTCTCTGATCATTTCGAGAATAGTGTATCACACTTCCATTGTTTCCACCACCTACAACAGGGTTGAAACTGGAAAAGAGAAATTAAAAGCATCTGTCAATCGCTACACTTCATTGAACATGTTTCATATCATAAGCACAAATTTTGACACCACTCTGATGCATGCATGCGTTAGATGCTTTATAATAGAATATACAGAAGAGGCACTATAGGGATAATAATAAGCTTCTTCTGATGTTAATGAAAATACTCACGCCATCCTCTGAGCACCTCTCATTCTACATTCATATTCAACCTTTGCTGACAGCATAGCCTCATGAGGGTACACTTTTGAATGCATCATTGTCTGCAAAAGGGCCTAGAAATAGGAGATGCATATTAGTCATGAATACATGAGAAGTTTCCATGACAAACTAATTTACACAACTACCAACAAAAGTATCCTGTCTCTCTCCCTCCCTCCCTCCCTCTAAAACAGTTTAAGGAGTAGACATGTCAAACAAAAGAGCTTCGATAGGCAATAGCATGTATAAGAAGTACTTCATCTCTTTTCTCTCTGGATACTTCGAGAGCTGAAGCAAAACGTTATTAACAAGGATGAATGTACCACGTCCTTCTGAATTAGCAGGTCAGAGCAAGTGATGCTGAAGCTAAAGATTGCAATAAAGCTTCTAAAAAGCGAGTAATGAGAGGTTCACTCACATCGGTGCATCTTCACAGAATCGTGATCAAGAAATTGCTTTCTATATTTACAAGTTAGATAGACTACCCTTACTAATCACTAGGAATAAGCACCTAGCTCTCGTTTCATCAAGTAACGTATTCAACTGAAATCTCTCAAGGTAGTAAAGTAAGAATCCTAAAAACAAAAGAATTTGGCAAAGGGATCATAATAGATTTGCAAGGTTTTCCTTTTCTGTGAGTATCTAGATGCATGGAAGTACCTGGCAAGCAATAGATGCCGATTCTCTCATCAACTTTAGCTCTGCAGATGATTTTGTCCACCGTAATTCATGTGTATAAGCAGATAAGTTATTTACTTTGCCATTGCTGGCTGCTAATTGATATGCCTCTAAATTTGTATATGCTGGTACAGCAGTATTCGCATTATGGTACAGCCAAGAGCTTTGCCGAATCATCTCTGAGAGAATCTGCAGTCAGCAACTTATATAATCACTGAAAAATAAGTTTCAGTCATAAACAATTAAACGCACTCCAGCCTGAGTTAGAGCAATGATGATAAAAGCAACCATTTATGTTTCCTAGTTTTTCAAATATACCACCTTAGGAAATTTGCTCATTGGGTATGCTGAGTCAGCTTTGAATGTCTCCAATGCCACATCAACTCCGGCAACAAGCCCTTGCCAAAGGACATCCTGAGGGTTTACGAAGAAGATCAATCAGGCTTGAAACTGAATCCTAGTTCCCGACACAAAGAAAGGAGATCTATAATTGTTTTGAAATGTGCATGGTATGGTCCACTCCATCCTGGTCTCTCTCTCAATCTCAGTATCCACATATACGACAATACAGAAAAGGTTGATCAAAGATTACAAGAGCATGCTGAGGATAAAAAAAATAGATAAAAATTTATGAAAATGAAAGAACAGCTCCAACAGATGATGGTGATTGTGATGACATTTTAAACGAAGACTATTCTTATGTATTACATGATGCATTATGATTGATGAAGATCCTAGCCAACCTAAGAAAAATAACACGTGAAAAGGTATCCTTGTATAAAATCAGGCATACATGAGGTGTTGCTTCTGGCATGAACATGCATAAACCACACTCACGACCTAGAACCGCGATGCCACCTGGTTGTTGGCACCCAGTGATATATGAGTAATCAGCATCTTGTCGGAATGTGTAGGGCACGACATCTGTCATCATCTTTACAGGAGCAGCTGCAATGATGGCCAAACCCTTTTCTGGGAGAAGATCCAGTAACCGGCTCCGTCTTGAGATGTATTCCTCTGCAGTAATGCCAGGTGTAATCTCTCCCTCATTTAGTAACTACATGTAGAACGAATGATGTTCTCAATTCTCATAAATGATAATGATATAAAAAAACTTTTGACTAATGGCAGTCATTGTCCATGCTGCACTTCATTGCTACTTCGTCCCCAAGAGTCATCTAACAACTCCACTTATCTGGAGGTAGGAATTGACTCTTAGTTGTGTAGTCCCATTGATGCACCATGCACCAGACTGTGCACGCATGCGTGTGCTTGTCTTTGTGTGTGCTTGTGTTTGTGTGCATGTGCACGTGTATATGTTTGCGGTAGATGAGCACAGCTCGATATACTCCACTCAGCCTTCGAAAAGCATACCCATGCATTGATGAAGCAGCAAGAGTGCAAGATAAAAGACCGTAAATAAGTAAAGTAGAATACCTCAGGATGGGTTGCTGGCGTTGGCTGGCCAGCATCAGTGATCCTTTTGGAAGAAAATGCACGGAAACTGATCACCTGAAGCTGAAAAGAAACTCTTGAGCATCACACAGATTGAATAAGCTAACTGATGAGTTAAACCATTTGGACACTCATGCCGAAGTCCAAGAAAATAAAACAATCGATTGCATTAACGGACTAACATAAGCATGTTCGGAAGCAGAGAGCAGTCCAGAAAGATATTGAATTGGAATATCCAGTTGAGCCCTTAGACATTGTGTAAGTTTGTAATGGTTAAAAGAATGTTGACGATGAACATTTCAACTCTCACAACTCATACAAGCAACACCAAGACTGGAACGAGAAATGTCAACTGGAAGAAGCATTTCACCGTCGAGAGCCCACCAAAATTTCATCAGACTACCCTCCCACAAGATCTCTCTACTTCCCATTAACCTTCACCAAAAGCAGCACGTAAAAATCACTATCCCATATAGCAAAGTCAACAAATAGCTCCAACTTCATCCTCATCACAAGCACAAAAAAAAAATCGAGCCGAAACCTCAGACTCAACCAGAGAACCAAATCGAACGAACAGACTACGAAATCTTCGAGTTTTCCCGCGTGATTATTACCAGTCGGGGCGAAGGTCTCTGCAAGAGCTTCCTCGCGAGAAACTGAAGCGCCATTGGCTCGTGCCGAACCTCCTCGAAGCTATCGCGACCTCAAATTTTGTCGAATTGAAACCCAAATCTCGCCGTCACGAAGTTCAAATTTTTCTCGCTCTTCTTTTCCATGATTTCATCAGGCAAAGGTTTAAGGCTAGAACTAGAAGGAAGCAAAGGCAAAGGGTTTAAGGCGGGGGTTCCCGAATTCACGGAGTTGCCGCGGCTTGGGCCTCTTCGAGGGCAACTGAAATTGGGCCTACAGGCCCACTTGTTGGGCCCATTAGTCTAATTTAGAAAACTCGCATGGACTTTTCATTTGCCGCTCACATGACTCCTGTCCTGTCCCGGAGCTTTACAATTAGAACTTGGTTGATTGTTGCCCGAGACGACTTGATTATTATTTTCTCCCTTTTTTACCTTTTTAATTTTTTCACTGCTTTACATACATTGTTTGTATTTGGTAACTTTTTAAATGTTCGATTTACTACCGTAAATGCAAGAACGTGTAGATGCATGTTTGGAAATAAAAATCACTCAAAATTGTATGAAAACTTTTCCTTAAAAGAGAAAAAAGAGCTATCCATCCATTGGCGTTAGTTTAATCTAAGGGTGAGCATCGCAACACTTCTACTTCAGAAACAAACTTCGACAAGAAGTTGATTTTTTATCGGAGAAATTCGTTTGGTAACGGTTAAAATTTTATACTTTTGAAACATTATCAATACAAAATCTTCTATGCAAAATTATTGTCGGTGGCAACTTCATTTTTAAACATTTTAAATTTCTTTAAAAATAAAAAAAATATTATTTAGTTTTTACTTTGGCAGCCGGAGATGACAACTCGACGTTAGGCTGCAGGAGGCGACGATCGGCGGTGGGCGTGATTGGTTTGTTGGTGGCGAGGGGTAGCGATAGCCGCTGGTGGCAACGGTGGTTAGTGTTTGGCGGAGGTCGATGGCGGTGATGGTTAGCGGTTGGCGGTGGTCGGGGGTGGCGATGGGCGAAAGTCGACGGTGGGTGGTGGTTGGCGTTGGGAGGCGATTGGCGGGTGGCAACGGCCGACTAAGGTCCGCGGTGGGCGGCGTTGGGCGATGGTTAACGGTTGGTGGTGGTTGCAAGCGGCAATGGGCGACGATGAAGGTGGTCAACGGCGGTGGTGGGCGGCGGCGGAGGTTGACGAAAGTGGGCGTGATCGAAAAGAGGGTGAGGGCGCAATGAAAAGAGGGTGAGGCAAGAAGTAATTCTTGAACCTTTTTTTTTTTGGTCCAAGAAGTGCTTCTTGAATTGAGAAGCAATTTTTTTAACTTCTCAAATTAGAGGGAAAAAAACTTTAGAAGTGGAATTCACTTTAGAAGGAGAAATTTCTTTCGGAAGTAAAATTTTTACCAAACGAATTTCTGCTCTAAAAGCACTTTTAGAGCATAAATCCACTTCCAAAATTATTACCATGCACACCCTAGGTGACTAAGTCCTAAACCCAGTATCTAGTTCTTTCAAATAAAGAGATCTTTTGTGCGGCTTACTCAAACTCTAAGAGAAACCAAATTGTGATTCGTGATGCTTGGAAGGGTTTGTTCGAAATGTGGCACCAACTTGCGAGAGAATTATTTGGGCCCATCCAGCCATTCGTCAAACCTCTTTGAGGCTTGCCTCGAGGGTTGTGACGCCCATTAACTTCAAGATCTTTCCTAATTAATGGGGAGTCATATTGTACATTGGTCAATTTAATCATAAATTTTTTAATTTTGCCAATTAAGTCTTAAACTTTTTGACCATTTGCTAATTGAATCTATCTAATCAATTTTAGCCGAAAATCGCCGACTTAGACGATGGGTCCTACATGGCACAATCGATACTAACATCGAAAATTTTATAATTTTTTAAATAAGTCTTTTTTTTTTCATTTCTTTTCGCTAAACCCGACGAAAGGGGCTAGCCAACCATTCTTTGGGCAGGTGAGGGCCGGCTGGCCCTCATTGATTGTGAAGCCCTTGGTGGTTGCAAGCAAGGGTGGCCGACGTGGGTCGCTTGCCCTCGCCCGTGGTCGGCGAGGGTCGGCTAGCAAGTTGATAGAAAAATAAGAGGAAAAGAAACAAAGAAAAAATGAAAATTAAAAATTTAAAAAATAATTTTTTTTTTGAAAAACTTATTAAAAAAAATACTACGTCGGCATCGGCTGTCCTACGTGGTACCGGCAGCGTCCAATTTATCAATTTCTAGTGAAAATTGACCGAATGGACTCAATTGACAAACTATCAAAATATTCGGGACTAAACAGCCAAAACGCCATATGTTTAAATATTTTTTGAACAATTTTTCCTAATTAATGCTGCGAAATTTAATTTGAGTAACAAAATATTCGAGGAAGGATGTCTTCGGTGCACGGAAGAGAGATTTTAAATCTTGCAAAAACTGTATGGAGTAAGCATGATCTCGTTCAGCAAGAGAGCCCGAAAAACTGCAGACCAGCTCGCTTGCTATTGATGACTAAGGGTACTATGAATGTAATTTTCCTATCAAAGGAGCCAAGGCACTGACGTGCTCTCTTTGCTAATTTAGGACGTTGTCTTATGTCAAAATCAGGCGTCCAAGTCATAGAATATCTCGAATCAAATCACGATTGTAATGACCTTCACACGATGGATTGCTCCCCCGTGTGCGATGACGATGATGATAAGAATTCTTCCTCAATCTTTCACTTTTGACATAATGTAAGACACCACGACATCGAATCTACATGCAGTATGAATTCAGCATAACCAATAAACATGCAATCGGATTTTAGGGCCTATTTTCCTTTTCTAAGAACCGAGAAGCATAACCTTAATAAGTCACCCCGTACTTTTGAATATTTTCAATTAGGATAATAAACTTTCCATAATTCATAAGGTGTCTTACTAGTGTTCTTATAAGGTATTATATTTTGGACGTGACATACATACAATAATGCATCACCCAATAAATTAGGAACTTTAGAACTAACAAGCATAGAATTTAACATTTCATTTGATATTCCATTTTCATTTCAACTACACCATTCAATTTAGCGGAATAAGGAGAGGGCAGTTTCATGAATTATTCCTTCCGATTCACGACATTCATTACGCAAGATATAGTGTCCACCTCTATCTGATCTAGCTCTTTTTATCCTTTTATTCAATTGATGTTCTACCTCAGCTTTATACAAATGAAACATATCAAAGTCTTAAGTAAAATAAACTTTTGTAAATCTAGAATAATCATCAACAAAATTCATGTAATATTGTTTAGCTCCTCTAGTCATAGTTGGTGTATAAATTAAACTGAACAACTCAGTTTCTCTATTTACATGAATACAAGGCTTTTTAGTTAATTTTGTTTCAGCACCTATAATACCATTTATAGAAACATGGGTTTCTCAATCCCAGAAATTAAATCTTATTTTTGCATTGTCTTAAAATTTTGAGTTTTTCATGAAACAAATGCATCATCGAGCTGTAAACATCGCGTGCCTTTAGGTGAGATGTCGTTCTCCTGAAATGAACATTCTTCTTTGCTCCTAGTTTGAGAAGGGTAAGTTGCTATTCAAGCTTCTGCTCGTCTGCAATAAGTGAAGTTGGAATGTGAGATTGTACATTCTTCTCTCGAGATATCTTCTTTCAAACTTATCCTTTGCTTGGTGATGGGTCTCTTGTCCATCTCCATTGCATTGAGTACACGTGAATCTCGTCCCGGTCGCAGAGTTCCGGTGACTACCATATATGTGGACAAGTCAGGTGGTTCTGCGCATTATTCCACGGTCCAAGAAGCTGTCGACTCTGTTCTGGACAATAACAATCAGTGGATACGTATCCTCATCAAACTGGGAATTTACTAGTAAGTCTAGGCTGAAATCACTCCACTTCTACTTTTTCCGTGGTTAAATATGTTTGGCATCGACTGATAGCTTGAATAATGACTGTCTTGCTTGTTCAGCGAAAAGGTGAAGATTCCTAGGGCTAAGCAATACATCTTCCTCCCAAGGCGAAAGTCGTGAAACGACCACCATCCAGTACGGGGATGCTGGAAGCATGGAAGCCGCCACTTTCCATGTTTATGCAGATAATTTCGTCGCGTCGGGCATTACCTTCGAGGTTAACAAACTCGATAAGATCTCTCTATCTCGTTCTCTATTTTTCTCTCATGTTTAGCTTCATGATACCTAATGAAACTCTACTATAGTCCCGGAGCTAGAGCAGTTCATGTGAAATTTACCTGCAGAACAGCTACATAAACAGTACTGGCATTACATGGAACGTGGCTGCATTAATCCTGGGGAACAAGGTGTCATTTCATAGCTGCGGCTTCCATGGCATTCAGGACACTCTCGGAGACTTACAAGGCCGGCATTACTTTGAGAGCTGCATCATCTCAGGAGCCTTTGATTTCATCTATGGATGAGGCCAGTCGGTTTATGAGGTAAAACAAATGATGTACCACTAGAAATCACATCGAAGATTTCGTTAATTCCTTTACTCTTGCTGATCGAACAACAGAAATGCCTGCTGAAGACCATAGCCTCCGATTTTGGCCTGGTCGGTTATGTCACATCGCAAGGCCGAGAAGGAGCTAATGACCCAAGCGCATCCGTGTTCAAATCCTGCCAAGTGACAGGAGAAGACCACATGTATCTCGGGAGAGCGTGGTGGCAGTACTCAAGTCCTATTCTACAATACGGACATGACCGAGGTCGTCGTGCCCGAGGGTTGGGAGTCCTGGAAAGGCACAGGCCATGAGTAAGAATTAAGATGTGCTTCATTTTTTGCTAATCCACTTTGGTCCCTGAGGAATGGACCTTTGTTGCTTTACCACTTTAGATACAGACCAAAAAATCATAAGTCGGCATTTTTTGAATTCTTATCCTGACCTTATTATACAGGGACGATATCACATATGCCAAAGTCGGATGCACGGGAAAGGGTACAAACAAATCCTGGCGCGTGAAATGGTTGAAAGACCTGCCGCCTAAAGAACTGGAGTACTTTCTCTCCAATCGCTTCATGAACCAGGAAGGCTGGATCGGGGCTCAACCTTACTGATACATAGAGATTCAGACAACCGATTACTGATAAGTGATCAGATTAAATGCAAAAATGGCGCTACTGTATGGTCATTAGAATCCTGTCCTCAACGTACTCTTCGATGCCGTACAGCAGGCGCGGAGATGCTTTAAAAGTTGCGTATAAGTAATGTTTTGTGTAAAATTGGATCCTTTGGCTTCAGTGTTTTGAAGTGTTTGCCGCCATGGCTGGTGTAGGTCTGTCGGGTTTTTCGATCATCCGAGCGCCAAGAGTTAGCATATAACTGCTCGATCGTTTGGATGAATTTGAGCAGCCGGATATTCTGTCCATTGGGGTCGGTCCTGACTACGTTAAGATGCAATTGACAGTACGGAAATCTTGATTTTGGACCAGCCTCGTCCTGTTTGATCGATAAGCGATGTACTAAATGGAAGCATCAGCCCCGTAGAGATTGCGAGTATTTAGACTAGTTGCTGGAATGCCAAGTAAACCACAAGTGTTGAGATTATACGATCGGCACGTAGTGCTACTGATGGCTCCAGCATTGCGTCTTCAACCAAAAAAGAAAGGAACGGTTTCAACCACAAATAAAGAAGCAATTTATTGTGCTTAACAACTTTCAGTTGTTACTCAACAGTTTTCTGTTATCTTCACATAGTATGTAGTAGTTTTTCTTGTTGTAACGAGAAGACCCGTAGTATGGCAATATATAAAGAAAACCGAGTGTGAGGAATGGGAGTTAAGCTCTCAAATGAAGAATGTATGACGTCGAGCATTTGAGTATCTTCTGTTGAATGCAGAGTATCAACTTTGTCCTCTGTTTTTACCTATGTTTTCTTCTTTCTTTTTGAGCTTCATCTCTTTCGATTCTTTCACATGGTGTCGAGCTTTCTCCGAGAGCTTAATCGTGAATCTTGATCTTCTTTTCTCGTGAACACATCAATGGCAGCAAGAACACCAAGATATCCTTTTCCAATCCATGTAAACATTGCTAACTTTGTCACAATCAAACTTGCTGAAGACAACTTTCTACTCGGCAAGTACAATTTCTCGGATTCCTTCACGAGTCAAGAATTGTTTGGCTTCTTTAATGGAGAAATCCTACCACCTCCTCAGCAGTTGCAGGTTGAAATCGAAGGGATCGAGACTGAAGTTGTGAATCCAGTTACACTCGATTGGGTAAGAACATATCAACCGGTCTCATCATGGATTAGTGGTGCAATTTCGAGAATATACTAGGACCGATCATCGGCTTGGAGACATCCTATGAGGTATGGCAAACTTTCTTGAATCACTTTACACAGAGATCATTGTTAAAGAGTTTGAGCTGCGAGGAAAGCTTCAAGCATGTCGAAACGAAATCGGCAGCTATCTCGATTATCTTGGGGAGTATAAACTAATCTGCAATCAATTAAACGCAATAGGAAAACTTGTGGATGAGATAACTAAAGTTTTTGGTGTCTTGGAGGGCCTAGGTTCGGAGTATGAAAACTTGGTAACGACGACGTATTGTTTGAAACCTCGACTGATTATGGTGAGGTTATATCATAACCGGAAAGGTTTGAAGCACGATTGCAAAACTACTTTTCAAATCAGTATAATCCTAACTTGGCTTATTACGGTGAAAGGAATGTAGAGGTGGAACCGAAGACAGTATTTGACAGAGAATCAAATCAGCTTAATTTTGCATTTATGGGACAGAGAGGGAGTATCCGTGGAGGACGTCATTATGGTAGAGGCCGTCACCTTGGCAATCGAGGTTGTAGCTATGGATATCAAGGAAGAAGTCGGACTTATAGACCATTGAGCCCAAACCCAAATCAGCGGGTTCAATGTTCTAAACCACAAAATAACTTCTATGTAACAGTCGTGGATTTTGACCTTACACTCGGTTCGTCATAGAGGTATTCGGATACCAAATCCTATCCCTCTCCAAATTTCACGGGAAGATCGTGCCTAAGAGAAAGTAACAAATGGAACTCGAGTAACTTGTCAAATTTGCAAACAACCAGGGTATGATGCTCTTCGATCTTGGTATCGATTTGACAATTCTTATCAAGACGATATTATTCCTCAAGCTCTTGCGGCAATGCACCTTGAAGATTCAAAAGGTAGTGAATGGCATCCAGATACGGGAGCCACGGCCACATCACTGCCGATCCTGGTATACTTCATAACCTTTCAAAGTACACTGGTACGATCCGATAATGATAGGAAATGGCTCATGTCTTCCTATTACCTATCTTGGTGATGCCTTGTTATTGTCCGAACTAGATGCATTACCTCTCAATGATGTGTTGGTGGTTCCTGAAATCAAGAAAAATCTTCTGTCCATTTCAAAACTAACCAATGATTTTCCTTGCTCCTTTGTGTTTGATAAATATGGTGTCCATGTAAAGGACAATCACACAAATTCCACAGTGATGTTGGGAAAGAAAATTGGGGGACTTTACGAGTGGATCGAGATGGCAACTCGGGCTCTGTTTACACAAAGATATAAGACCATTGGAGAGGATATCGCATCAACGTCTTGCTCATAGCAACTCACAAATTGTGAGGTATCTTCATCGAAACAACGAGATTTCCTGTGATACGAACACTTCACATGTATGCGGCGGTTGTCATCTTGTTAAAAGTAATTGCCTTATCCTTTTCCTTATCGACTCTGCTACTACGGTTCCACTTAAAAGAATTCATTGTGATATCCGGGGTCGCTTCCCAAGTAACCTCCTTTCGGGGTTTTCGATTTTATGTTGTTTTTGTGGGCAACTTCTCTTGCTATAGCTGGCTTTATCCAATGAAGTTGAAGTCGACTTCTATGATATCTTTCTTATGTTTCAAAAATATGTGGAGAATCAATTTGATCACAAAATCAAAGTTTTCAATGTGATGGTGGTGGTGAATTCACTAGTATCGATTTCGAACTCATCTCGGAGAATTGTGGTATTCAAGCAATATCTTTCTTGTCCTTACACCCCGAGAAGAATGGTATTTCGAAAGGAAACTTCGCCATGTTGTAGAGTTGGGCTTGACTATGCTTTATCATGCTAGAACTCCATTGCATTTCCGGGTCGATTCCTTCTTAACCGCCAATTTTGTTATTAATTTGCTTCCCATTCCAAAGTTGCGAGATGGATTCTCCTCACAGTAAGTTGTTCAAAAAAAAGCTCCAAGTTATGATCATCCGAGAGTTTTTGGATGTGCCTGTTATCCTTGTCTCCGACCCTATGCCCAACATAAATTTGATCCACGATCTTTCACTTGTGTTTTCCTAGGATATAGTGAGCGCCACAAAGGGTATCGTTGCTTGATACCTACGAGATGGTAGGATCTATATTAGTTGCAATGTGAAATTTGATGAGAGTTTCTTTCCCTTTACTAAGAAGCTCAATGCTGATTACCCTCATTATACCTCCTTATATCAAAAATGGATTGATGTTGACGCCTAAATTTTGACTAATATATATTTTGCATAAAAATTAGAACTAATTTTAGTTCTAAACAAAAATCATCTCACATATTCATTTAGCATTGGCATACAATTTGAGCTTAATTTAACAAGATTTGAGCTTGAAAGAAATATTTTCTCGGGGATCTGATTGCAAATACTCGAACTTGAGGACGTATGTGCAAATACTCGTAACTTCAAGGATCGTATTGCAAATACTTGAAACTTCGGGGATCGCATTGCAAATACCAAAAGAAGATGGGGAAAGGAAGATGGTGAAAGGAAGATGAAGAAGAGAAGATGAAAATGGAAGATGAAGAAATGAAGATGAAGATGAAGAGGGAAGATGAAAATGGAAGATGGGGAAATGAAGATGAAGAAAAGAAGATGAAGATGAAGAAAGGAAGATGAAGATGAAGATGAGAAGATGAAAATGGAAGATGGAGAAATGAAGGTGAAGAAGAGAAGATGAAGATGAAGAAAAGAAGATGAAGATGAAGAAAGGAAGATGAAAATGGAAGGTGAGGAAATGAAGATGAAGAATGAAGGATGAAGAATTTTGTCTATAAAAGAAGAAGAGTTCTTGAAGGGAAGGGAGAGTTTTTGGAGTGAAAGAGAATTGGGAGTCTTTTTTTAGGAGTGGAAGAGAATTGAGAGAGTTTTTGAGAGGAATTCTTTAGAGAGGAAAAGGGAGAATTCTTGAGAAAAAATTTTGAGAGAGTTTTGAGAGGGCTTGAGTGTTTTGAAGCTCGGTGCTACCATTGCCAATTTCTCGCACCCATCAACACAAGCCACAAGTTCATCACCATCGTTCAAGCTCGCCGCAAAAAAGGAAAGCTAAGTGATTTCCTAACTTCCTCTAAGTTCGGATACAAATTAGCCCGGATTTTCTACACCGATTTTTCTCTCTACGTTTTTATGTTAAATAACATTTGCATATCAACGATGAGACATCAATTGTACAAGAATAGAAGGAGAGCAAAAAGGAAAAAATATCAATGCCCGGATTCAGGTCTAATGGAATTCTAGCGAGATGAGGAAAAAGCGTCGAGGAGAGATAGGACCAAGAGATTTCTCGGTCTAACGAGTCACCAAATCGGTCCAATGATCAAGACAAGCCCGGAGCATAAGTTTGGTGCACGAGTTCAAATTGGGGAGTAATCTTGAACTTATTTCATCATAATTCCATGTAATTTCTTTATTTCAAACAAATGTCAAGAGAAGAAAAACCCAAAAAATTGATTCTTTGATCTTCAAGTAGAATTCATCAAATTTGTCAAATCCATTATTTTTTTCATGAATTTTAAGGTACCGAAAGGGCATTAGTTGTAATTAATGTAACCAAGTCCCCGGACTCTTAATCTCGGTTCGGGGGAATAAGATAGTTTTCTCCCGCTATTTTATTTAGGTTTCTAATCGACCTACCGAAAATGATTAGTAGCGACTCCAAATTCAAATCACATTGCATGTTAATCATTCGAACCTTAAGTTGCGATTTGGTATGGACTTGGGAGAGTCCGAAAGTTAGGTTAGTTAATTAATTAACCGGATAATCCATTAGCCCGAAAAAGATGACTTGTTTTTTTTTTTTTTTTAGGTCGCGACAGCTAAGCGACTCCACCGGGGACCCAAAGAGGACTTAAGCCGGATAAGTTCATGAAAAGGAAAATTACTTGATTTGGCAATCTTGGTTGAATTTTAATCCCTATGTGTTAAATGGTTTTGCGAGAAATGGAGTTATAAGGGGAGAAGTCTCGTGGCTAACCTCTCGTTTTGCGAGCTTGGTGATGAGAATTTTAATTTTTGAACTATCGGAGTGCCGATTGCCTTTAAAATGTCGTGCATGCCCCTAATATAATTGCACTACACCACCTTGACTTGTGACCGAACCCGGTCACCCGATAGTTTCGGGATGGTATTTATGTGGTTCTTTAACCTTGGCGGTAAGGCTTCGCTAAAGGTTATCCCACTTGGGTCCCGAGTTCTTCAAAAAATGGCTCAAAGGTTGTTCTCATGCACGTGAGGCTATGATGCATGAGAGTTGCCCTTGTCGACCGAACCAAGCGAGAGATGATTGGACCCGACTAGTCATGACTATGTATGCGAGGCGGCAACTAGTCATGATGAACGTGCGCGAGGCCGCGACATGTCGTTCGTCCTTCATTTCATTTTGCTAAAAGAACTAAAATCTGAATCCACGATTCATGCGCATGTCTTTGTGATTGACATTTTCTTCCTATGAGCGGTAATTTCTGTCTCTTACGCCCGTTATCTCATTTTTATTTTGGGCTGGTCCATGGTTTAGGTTGATTGTTTATGAATCTCATTGTCTTGTTTCCAATTTCACACTTTGCTTCCATAGTTTTTACAATTTCATCGGTTGTCCTCAATTCGATTTGGCTTGTTCTGTTGTACGATTTTTACTAAATTCTATGATCGAGCTTTGAGTAAGTGCCAAACATGAAAGTTGTAGACCTATGTTTCAAATAATATCCTACAAAAATTTCAGAATTAAATTCATAATTCAAGATGGCCTTTCGTTTTTTAACTACACTGCGGTTATAACAGTTTTTCCGAATGCGATTTTTCGGAAAGACACATTAAACTGATTTGATCTGCTCATTTCTAGTCCGATCGGTCAATATAAAAGTTGTTCATCATCTTCTCAACTATAAGCTCGTAAAATTTGGACGTATTTTGACCAACGTGCAAATTAATACTGATTTTTTCGTAAAAGCGGACAAACTGAAAATTACATGTTTCAATTCTTTGGTCATAATCACTTTGTTCGTTTGAGTCTAGAGGGATGCCATGGGCCGGCTCGCTATTCTCGCTCCCCGTACTCATTTTTGGTTTGTTACTTCACATACGGGTAATTTTTCACGAATCCTCCACATATTACTCGATCGGTCGCGAAGAGGATGGCCGACATTAACGCCACCGTCGCTTGCGCCCTAGACAAAACTTGGCTCCTTGACCGAGCGCTTTGAAGAGATGATGTCCCGAAAGATGGAGAAGAGGATGGTCGCCTTCTTCGCAAAACTTCAATCATCCGCCAAACTCGCCGCTAACCATTCTCGCTCTAATTCCTCCTATGGACAACTCCGGAGGATACATGAGGAGGGAAATCTAGTGGATTCAGAAGTATACGACCTAGATGAGTTCAGTCCGGATTATGAGGAAGTTCGTCAAGATTTCGAACGACACGAGGAGATCAAGCCCTTGACCGGTGAACAAGCTATCTCGATCAATCTAGGCGATGCGGAAAACTCTAAAGAAGTTAAGATCGGGGCAAACCTTTCCAAAGAGATGTCTCGAGCGCTTGATTAAGCTCCTAAAGGATTACCAGGACATTTTCGCTTGGTCCTATGCAGATATGCCTGGTCTTGACCGTTCCATTGTCGAACATTGTTTGCCGATCGATCCTTTGGCTAAGCCGGTGGTGCAAAAGTCAAGGAGGGCCAGACCGGAATTAGTGCGGAAGATCAAAGAGGAGGTCATGAAGCTTCTCGATGTAGGATTCATTGAGACTACAGAATATTCCGATTGGGTCGCTAACATAGTCCCTGTCATGAAGAAAGACGGCCGCATTCGGGTTTGTGTCGATTATCGAGACTTGAACAAGGCCGATCCTAAAGATGATTTTCCCCTCCCGCATATTGACGTACTTGTTGACAAGATCTGCAGAGGTTTGAATTGTTTTCATTCATGGATGGTTTCTCCGGGTACAATCGGATCCTGGTGAATGTCAATGACAAGTTGAAAACCACTTTCGCCACACCATGGGGAATGTTCCATTATCGGGTAATGCCGTTCGGTCTCAAAAAACGCTGGAGCCACTTACCAACGAGCCATGGTCGCCCTTTTCCACGACATGATGCATAATGAGATTGAGGTTTACGTCGATGACATGATAGCAAAAACGAGGCATGGAGAAGATCACGTCGAAAAGCTGAAGAAATTGTTCGACGGACTCCGAAAGTACAAGTTACGCCTCAACCCCGCCAAGTGTGTCTTTGGGACCAGCTCTGCAAGCTACTCGGATTCGTGGTAAGTAGTAAATGCATTGAAGTCGACCTTTCGAAAGTTAAGGCTATTCATGAGCTTAAGCCGCCGACGACGGTTAAAGAAGTTCGAAGTTTGATGGGTAGGCTAAACTATATTGCTCGATTCATCTCTCGGTTATCGAAACCGCTAAGCCATTCCTCAAGCTATTAAAGAAGAATGCACTAGTCCAATGGGATAGCGAATGTGAAGAAGTTTTTGGAACAAGCAAAGATCTTATGAATCCACCCGTGCTTGTTCCTCCAACACCGGAGCAACCTTTAATCCTCTACCTCACAATCCTTAGTGAATCCTTGGGTGCTATGCTAGCTCAAGAGAAGCGGGACGATGGAAAAGAACGAGCCATTTATTATCTCGAGCAAGAAATTCACAACTCGGAAATGAAGTACTCAAGTAGAGAAAACATGTGCGGCGTTAGTGCAGGGTACCGCACGAGCTTCGGCAATATACCTTGCATTACCAAATACTTCTGGTGACAGAATGCAATCCCATCAAATACTTGCTTAATCAACCCGCCTTGATTGGTAGACTTGCCAAATGGCAAATCCTCATCTCCGAGTTTGACGTTCAATATTTGTCCCAAAAGTCAATCAAGGGACGAGTTATAAGCAGCATGTCCTAGCTGAAAATCCGGGGCAAGATGATGATGCCTATCGTTCGAGGATCGAATCATGTCGGTAGAGGATTACATCTGGACTATGTGTTTTGACGGAGCTGTCAATTTATCGGGATCGTGCACGGGCGCTGGTTCGATATCTCCGGATGGTCAAGCATTATCCTGTGGCGGCAAAATTGGTATTCCCTTGCACAAATAACATAGCGAGAATATGAGGCATGCATCCTCGGTCGCAGTGTGCCGGTTGAAATGGGGATAGCCCGACTCAAGGTGTTCGGAGATTCCGCTTTGATTCCTTCAGGCTTTGGAAAGTGGAAGACGAGAGATCTTGAATTGCTACCCTACCATGAGTATCTGGATGAATTGGTGGAGGAATTTGAAGATATCTCATTTGAATATCTCGTCCAGGGACTCATAATCGATTTGTTGATGCATTGGCTACCTTGTCTTCAATGTTACAAGTCGCCAATGGACTTGAGGTTGACCCACGAAGATCGAGATACTAAAAAAGCCGGCATATTGTATGACCGTGATCAATGAACCCGATGGTAAGCCATGGTACCATGACATCAAGACATATATTCGAACGGGAGTTCCCGAAAAAAAGTACCGTATCGACCAAAAGTACATAAGGAAGATGGCCTCAAGTTCTTCTTGAATGGAGAGAATTTGTACAAGCTGTAATTCGATTCTGTCCTACTAAGATGTGTTGACTCAACCAAAGCGAGTTCGTCGATGATGGAAGTACATGAAGGGATCCGTGGTCCACACATGAACGGCCACTTTTTAGCTAAGAAGATTATGAGGTTGGGTTATTACGGCTCTCGTTGGAAAGCGATTGTATTCAGCATGTTCGAAGGCTGTCACAAATGCCAGATTCATGGAGACAAGATCAATGTTCCTCCAAATGAATTGCATCGTTTGTCGGAACCATGGCCATTTTCTATGTGGGGCATTGATGTGATTGGTCCGATCAACCCAAAAGCTTCTAATGGACATCGATTTATTCCGGTGGCCATTGATTATTTTTCTAAGTGGATTGAAGATGCATCATACCTAGCAGTCACCGCACGTAATATTGTGAAGTTCATCCGTCGAGATATCATTGCACGATACGGCTCACCCGGGGCCATAATCACCGATAATGGCTCGAATATGAACAACAAGCTAGTTGACAAACCTGTTCAAAAAATTCAAGATCAAGCATCCGAACTCCTCTCCGTACCGTCCTCGAGATGAATGGAGCGGTAGAAGCCGCCAATAAGAACATTAAGAAAATTTTAGCGAAGACGGCTGAAAACTATCGCGATTGGCATGAGAGATTACCATTTGCACTTATGGCGTATCGGACCTCGATCCGGACATCTACCGGGGCAACCCCGTATTCTCTTGTATATGGAATGGAGGTCGTTCTACCGGTTGAAGTGGAAATTCCTTCCTTACGTATATCTTGTCTCAAGCTAAGCTAACGGAAGCTGAATGGATTCATGAGAGAGCAAGCCAATTGAATCGATCGACGAAAAAAGACTTAAGGCTGTATGTCATGGCCAGTGTTATCAAGCAGAGAGTTGCTAAATCATTCAACAAACAAGTTCGGCCTCAATATTTTCGGATCAATGACCTGGTCTTGAGAAAATTATCGCCAATAGTCCCACTCCCGGAAGGGAAATTCGCTCCAAACTATGGTGGTCCATAAATAGTAAAGAAGGTGCTCCCTGGTGGTGCTTTGATTCTGGCCAAGATGGATGGTCGTGTCTTTACCAATCCAAGTCAATTCTCGACGCCAGTAAAGAAATATTATGCTCGATTCACTCGATGTTTTCATAATCGAGTTATAATATTAATACAAATTCACGAGTTGTTCACATTTGAGCATCCGTTTGTTTCCTCGCTACTAATCTTTGTTGAGAGATTATTTCGAATGGGGACCTCTCCGGCCCAATTGGATTGACCATCGTGGAGCGTGAGATTTACATATTCGCAGAGTAAAAGGGGTTATCTTGCGAAAAAATATGACGACCAAGATGAAATGAGTAAAAACTTGCATTCATTTCATTTATCGGAAAGCTTTACAAATAGATCAACGGGGTGGGAACGTAAAGCCAAACCGAGCCCTAATGAGCATCACAAAGGAGTTTAACTAACTCTCCATACGGTTGATGCTCCGCCTACACCGATCGCTCCGAGAATCGAGATCCGCCACTTAAAGAGGAGGAGCTCACATTTCTCTTTGAGGTTGGCTACTTTATCCTCATGATGCTCGCAGCAGATTCCGGATCATGGATCGCATTCTCCCGCTGGCTATATCCAGGGTCAGATCGCCCGGCCTTTCTTCCGGCCATGCATTGAAATTTTAAAACAATATTGAGCGGATCGCGCTCAAAGATGGTCCGGGATATGGCCAAACATCCCACCAAGTTTCCCCTCTCACGAATCGGCAGAGAGACTTGTTCGTTATCAGTAGTCAAGGGCCTTCTTATAGTTGTCGGCTATAAGAGCGGCCAACACCAAGTCGTCCGACCGATCCTGATAGCGTGCCTTCACAAGGTGGGCCAAAGTAACATTTTGATGAGCAACATGGTAAGCCTCCAGGAAGTTAGTGAAGAGGGTGGGGAAGATCCCGTATTCCTCCTCTAACTTGGTACCTTCAATAGAAGCGGTGTCCATATCCCTAAACATAAGACGAATCTCGGTTTCGGCCTCCGGATGGTTGGCTATATAAGAGTAGCCCTGGCCTAGGAGATTATAAAGTTTCTCCCATTTGGCTAAAACTTCACCGAGAAGGCATGTGGAGGAAGGGAAGCCATTGTTGTTGAAAGGGTTAAAAAAGAGTGAATGCAAAAGAGTGCTTAGAAGGTTGGAGATGAAGATATGAAAGTGATAATTGTCTCGGTGTTAAATCCCAATTTAAAGGGCAGGGAAAAGCTCTAGCAATAATTGTTGTGGAGGCCGAGTTAATTATCCGGGCAAAACTACGAGACGTTTCGTCCGTGAATCACGGATCTACCATCTCGAGCCTCACAAATCCGAAAAAGTTACGAAAAGATTTGAGGACCCCACCATATTGAAAACTCGAGTGGGAGACAAGCATACTTTCCGAAAAAAGAAACAGCAATTCTTGTGGAGCCACGTTAGTTACTCGGGTGAAATTACGGGCGTTTCGTCCTTGAATCACTGGATCTACCATCTCAAGCCTCACAAATCCGAAAAAGTTACGAAAAGATTTAAGGACCCCACCATGTTCAAAACCGAGTGGGAGACAAGCATAAATTACGAGAGAAGAAACGGCAATTCTTGCGGAGCCACGTTAGTTACTCGGGTAAAACTACAGGGCGTTTCGTTCGTTGGATCCCGCATCTATCGTCAATCCGTGATCTCGAGCCCCACAAATCCGAAAAGCTACGAAAGGAGTCGGAGTCCCACCATGTTGAAAACGAGCGGGAGACAAGCACGGTTATCAAGTAAAGAAAATCGGTGCGAATGGATTCGGGTTCCCATCACGTTGAAAAAACAAGGCAAAGCGGGAAACACGAAATCTTGGGAAAACGTCGGCTTAGTGATTTTCATCCGCGTTAAAAGGGAGGCTTTGGAACATACCCGATTACTCGAAAGAATTTGGAGAGAGTAAGCATACAATGGAGAATAGAGTGAACAAAAGGCGGTAAGAGGTATTTCAATCCAACATGTTTAGAGGCCATCAAGCACTTACTGGATGCGACCAACCTAGACATCCCCGAAAGCGAACCTTTGGATTTCGAGGCCGATCCAACGCCGAAGCCGTAAAACCCAACTCCCTTGGCGGTGAAATTCAAGATCTCGACAACAACAACAATGGCAAAGCAGCCTTGATCAACCCCTGAAAAAGAAAATATCAAATCGAGTGCTCGAAGCGCCTTCAAGGAATGCTCTTACGTGAATAAGAGACGCAAAAATGAATTGAGCCGGATGATAGGAATGGAGCCCTTGAAGGTCAAGTTTTGGTTTCAAAACAAGCGGACCCGATTGAAGGTTAAAAATGAAAGTCATGAACTTGCGTTTCGAGGGAAGAAAATGAAAAGCTTCGGAGCAGAGAACAAGAGGTATAGGGATGCCATTAACACCGCTGTTTGCCATGTCCGTAGCGGTCCCATCTCCTTTGGTGACATGTCCCTCGATGAGCCACATCCGAGCATTGAAAATGCTCATTCACCAGTTCATCACCCAGAGCAAGTTCTCTTACAATCCGATTTCGTTGGAGATACATCCCGAAAGTCGGTCTTGGAGAGGGTAACCGATACCCTTCGAGGGAAGAGACATGCATCACTACAATTGGAGTTTCCTTGATGTCACAACCGTGCCAATTCAACGCCGATGGAACTCCGAATGTGTAGCCTACATGAAACTTTAGCTTTTTTATTATGGGCTCTCAAAATATCTCTTTCTTGAGCATTACTAGCCACCCTTTACGAATCCTCAAGAGAAGTAGTGACATGTATGAATGAATGTACTCGTTTGTTACAAAATCCCCATGTGAGACATTCTTCTTTAAACGCCTAGAGTTAATCCTGGGGCAAAAAAACAAGACTATCCACGAACATCATCATGCTTAAATGCGTGAATTCCTCGTCGATTTGACTAAGCATTGAAAGCCTTCACGTAAGTAAATGCGAAAAGATTTGAGGAGGTGTTGACGCCTAAATTTTGACTAATATATATTTTGCATAAAAATAAGAACTAATTTTAGTTCTAAATAAAAATCATCTCACATATTCATTTAGCATTGGCATATAATTTGAGCTTAATTTAACAGGCATCCTGGACTAGGCATGGGATGAAAAAATGCACCGAGAAGATTCGGGCTTGAAAGAAATATTTTCTCGGGGACTGTATTGCAAATACTCGGAACTTCGGGGATTGTATTGTAAATACTCAAAACTTCGTGGACTGGATTGCAAATACCAAAAGAAGATGGGGAAAGGAAGATGGTGAAGAGAAGATAATGAAAGGAAGATGAAGAAGAGAAGATGAATATGAAGAAGAGAAGATGAAAATGGAAGATGGAGAAATGAAGGTGAAGAAGAGAAGATGAAGATGAAGATGGAGAAGAGAAGATGAAAATGGAAGGTGGGGAAATGAAGATGAAGAAGAGAAGATGAAGATGAAGAAAAGAAGATGAAAATGGAAGGTGAAGAAATGAAGATGAAGAATGAAGGATGAAGAACTTTGCCTATAAAAGAAGAAGAGTTCTTGAAGAGAAGGGGAGTTTTTTTTTTTTTTGGGGGAGTAGAAGAGAATTGAAAGAGTTTTTTGGAGTGGAAGGGAATTGAAAGAGTTTTTGAGAGGAATTCTTTAGAGAGGAAAAAGAGAATTCTTGAGAAAAATTTTTGAGAGGGCTTGAGTGTTTTGAAGCTTGGTGCTACCATTGCCAATTTCGCACCCATCAACACAAGCCACAAGTTTATCACCATCGTTCAAGCTCGCCGCAAAAAGGAAAGCTAACTCGCATATCAACGATGTCAAGAATAGAAGGAGAGCAAAAGGGAAAAAATATCAATGCCCGGATTGCGGTCTAATGGAATTCTAGCGCGATGAGAAAGAAGCGTCAAGGAGAGATAGGACCAAGAGATTTCTCGGTCTAACGAGTCACCAAATCGGTCCAATGATCAAGACAAGCCCTGAGCTTAAGTTTGGTGCACGAGTTCAAATTGGGGAGTAATCTTGAACTTATTTCATCATAATTCCATGTAATTTCTTTATTTCAAACAAATGTCAAGAGAAGAAAAAACCCAAAAAAATTGATTCTTTGATCTTCAAGTAGAATTCATCAAATTTGCCAAATCCATTATTTTTCTCATGAATTTTAAGGTACCGAAAGGGCATTAGTTGTAATTAATGTAACCAAGTTCCCGGACTCTTAATCTCCGGTTCGCGAGAAATAAGATAGTTTTCTCCCGCTTATTTTATTTAGGTTTCTAATCGACCTACCGAAAATGATTAGTGGCGACTCCAAATTCAAATCACATTGCATGTTAATCATTCGAACCTTAAGTTGCGATTTGGTATGGACTTGGGAGAGTCCGAGTTAGGTTAGTTAATTAATTAACCTCGATAATCCATTAGCCCGAAAAAGATGACTTGTTTATTTTTTTTTTTTTTAGGTCGCGGCACTGCGACCCACCGGGGGACCCAAAGAGGACTTAAGCCGGATAAGTTCATGAAAAGGAAAATTACTTGATTTGGCAATCTTGGTTGAATTTTAATCCCTAGGTGTTAAATGATTTTGCAGGAAATGGAGTTATAAGGGGAGGAGTCCGTGGCTAACCCTCTGTTTTGCGAGTTGGAGATGAGAATTTTAATTTTTGAATTATCGGAGTGTTGATTGCCTTTAAAATGTCGTGCATGCCCCTAATATAATTGCACTACACCACCTTGACTTGTGACCGAACCCGGGTCACCCGATAGTTTCAGGATGGTATTTATGTGGTTCTTTAACCTTGGTGGTAAGGCTTCGCTAAAGGTTATCCCACTTGGATCCCGAGTTCTTCAAAAAATGGCTCAAGGGTTGTTCTCATGCACGTGAGGCTATGATGCATGAGAGTTGCCCTTGTCGACCGAACCAAGCCGAGATGATTGGACCCGACTAGTCATGACTATGTATGCGAAGCGGCAACTAGTCATGATGAACGTGCGCGAGGTCGCGACATGTCGTTCGTCCTTCATTTCATTTTGCTAAAAGAACTAAAATTTGAATCCACGATTCATGCGTATGTCTTTGTGATTGACATTTTCTTCCTATGAGCGGTAATTTCCTGTCTCTTACGCCCTGTTATCTCATTTTTATTTTGGGCTGGTCCATGGTTTAGGTTGATTGTTCATGAATCTCATTGTCTTGTTTTCAATTTCACACTTTGCTTCCGTAGTTTTTACAATTTCATCCGTTGTCCTCAATTATGATTTGGCTCGTTCTGTTGTACGATTTTTACTAAATTCTACGATCGAGCTTTGAGTAAGTGTCAAACATGAAAGTTGTAGACCTATGTTTCAACTAATTTCCTACAAACTTTCAGAATTAAATTCATAATTTAAGATGGCCTTTCGTTTTTTCAACTACCTGCGGTTATAACAGTTTTCTGAATGCGAATTTTCGGAAAGACACATTAAACGGATTTGATCCGCTCATTTCTAGTCCGATTGGCCAACATAAAAGTTGTTCATCATCTTCTCAACTATAAGCTCGTAAAATTTGGACGTATTTTGACCAACGTGCAAATTAATACGGATTTTTTGTAAAAGCGGACAAACTGAAAATTACATGTTTCAATTCTTTGGTCATAATCACTTTGTTCGTTTGAGTCTAGAGGGATGCCATGGGCCGGCTCGCTATTCTCGCTCCCTGTACTCATTTTTGGTTTGTTCTCGCGTACGGGTAATTTTTCACGGATCCTCCACATATTGCTCGATCGTCGCGAAGAGGATGGCCGACATTAACGCCACCGCGCAAGTCTTGCCCTAGACGAGAAACTTGGCTCCTTGACCGAGCGCTTTGAAGAGATGATGTCCCGAAAGATGGAGGAAATGATGGCCCCCCTTCTCCGCCAAACTTCAATCATCCACCTCCCGCCCGCTAACCATTCCCCGCTCTAATTCCTCCCACGGACAACTCCAAAGTAATGCTGTGGAAAATGCTCTCTATCGACAATGCCGCTAGAAGATGTGATCTTCACGGGCGTGAGCTCGAGCACGCCGCTTGTAGTCCCAATCTCCCAAACCAACCCGATGACGATAACCAACGACCAACGAGTTTGTCATCATGGGGGACACATGAGGAGGGAAACCTAGTGGATTCGAAGTATACGACCTAGATGAGTTCACCCAGATTATGAGGAAATTCGTCGGGGTTTTCGAACGACATGAGGAGATCAAGCTCTCGACCGGTGAACAAACTATCTCGGTCAACCTAGGCGATGCGGAATGTTCCATTACCGGGTAATGCCGTTCGATCTCAAAAACGCCGGGAGCCACTTACCGCCGAGCCATGGTCGCCCTTTTCCACGACATGATGCATAATGAGATTGAGGTTTACGTCGATGACATGATAGCAAAAACGAGGCATGGAGAAGATCACGTCGAAACGCTAAAGAAATTGTTCGACGGACTCCGAAAGTACAAGTTACGCCTCAACCCCGCTAAGTGTGTCTTTGGGACCGGCTCGGGCAAGCTACTCGGGTTCGTGGTAGCAGTAAGGGCATTGAAGTCGACCCTTCGAAAGTTAAGGCTATTCGTGAGCTTAAGCCGCCGACAACGGTTAAAGAAGTTCGAAGTTTGATGGGTAGGCTAAACTATATTGCTCGATTCATCTCTCGTTATCGAAACCGCTAAGCCATTCCTCAAGCTATTAAAGAAGAATGCGCTAGTCCAATGGGATAGCGAATGTGAAGAAGCTTTTAGAAAACCAAGCAAGCATCTCATGAATCCACCTGTGCTTGTTCCTCCAATGCCGGAGCAACCTTTAATCCTCTACCTCACAATCCTTAGTGAGTCCTTGGGTGCTATGTTAGCCCAAGAGAGGCGAGGAGGATGGAAAAGAACGAGCCATTTATTATCTCGAGCAAGAAATTCACAACCGGAAATGAAGTACTCCAAGTAGAGAAAACATGTGCGGCGTTACACGGGTACGCAGTGCTTCGGCAATATACCTTGCATTACCAAGTGCTTCGGTGAGAATGCAATCCCATCAAATATTTGCTTAATCAACCCGCCTTGATTGGTAGACTTGCTAAATGGCAAATCCTCATCTCCGAGTTTGACGTTCAATATTTGTCCCAAAAGTCAATCAAGGGACGAGGTATAGTAGATGTCCTAGCTGAAAATCCGGGGCAAGATGATGATGCCTATCATTCGAGGATCGAATCATGTCGGTGGAGGATTACATCTGGACTATGTACTTTGACTGAGCTGTCAATTTATCGGGGTCGGCACGGGCGTGGTTCTAATATCTCCCAGTGGTCAGCATTATCCTGTGGCAGCAAAAATTAGTATTCCCTTGCACAAATAACGTAGCAGGAATATGAGGCATGCATCCTCGGTCCGCAGCCGCGATTGAAATGGGGATAGCCCGACTCAAGGTGTTTGGAGATTCCGCTTTGATTATCCTTCAGATTGTTGGAAAGTGGAAGACGAGAGATGCTAAATTGCTACCCTACCATGAGTATCCGGATGAATTGGTGGAGGAATTTGAAGATATCTCATTTGAGTATCCGTCCAGGACTCATAATCGATTCGCCGATGCATTGGCTACCTTGTCTTCAATGTTTCAAGTCGCCAATGGACTTGAGGTTGACCCACCGAAGATTGAAGTACTAAAAAAGCCGGCATATTGTATGACGGATGATCAATGAACCCGATGGTAAGCCATGGTACCATGACATCAAGACTTATATTCGAAGCGGGGAGTTCCCCGAAAAAAAGTACCGTATCCGACCAAAAGTACATAAGGAAGATGGCCTCAAGTTCTTCTTGAATGGAGAGAATTTGTACAAGCGGTCATTCGATTCGTCCTACTAAGATGCGTTGACTCAACCGAGCGGTTCGTCGATGATGAAAGTACATGAAGGATTCGTGGTCCACACATGAACGGCCACTTGTTAGCTAAGAAGATTATGAGGTTGGGTTATTATTGGCTCACACTCGAAAGAGATTGTATTCAAAGCATGTCTCGGAGCGTCACAAATGTCAAATTCATGGTGACAAGATTAATGTCCCTCCAAATGAGTTGCATCGCTTATCGAACCATGGCCGTTTTCTATGTGGGGCATTCATGTTATCGGTCCTATCAACCCTAAAGCGTCCAATGGGCATCGATTCATCTTGGTGGCGATTGACTATTTCTCCAAATGGATCGAAGCCGCATCCTATTTAGCAATCACGGCACGAAATATCGCGAAATTTATCCGTAGGGATATCATTGCTCGATACGGTTCACCTGAAGCCATAATCACCGACAATGGCTCGAACTTAAACAACAAACTAATGGACGAATTGTTTAATGAATTCAAGATTAAGCATCCGAACTCTTCCCCATATCGTCCTCGAGATGAATGGAGCAAGAGAAGCCGCCAATAAGAACATTAAAATTTTTTTAGCGAAGACGGCTGAAAATTATCGCGATTGGCATGAGAGGTTGCCATTTGCACTTATGGCATATCGGACCTCAATCCGAACATCTACTGGGGCAACCCCGTATTCTCTTGTATATGGAATAGAGGCTGTTCTACCAATTGAAGTGGAAATTCCTTCCTTACGTATACCTGTCTCAAGCTAAGGCGACGGAAGTCTGAATGGATCTAGCAAGAGAGCAAGCCAATTGAATCGATCGACGAAAAAGATCTAAGGCATGTATGTCATGGCCAGTTGTTATCGCAGAGAGTTGCTAAATCATTCAACAAAAACGTTCGGCCTCGATATTTTCGGATCAATGACCTGGTCTTGAGAAAATTATTACCAATAGTCCCACTCCCAAAAGGGAAATTCGCTCCAAACTATGGTGGTCCATATATAGTAAAGAAGGTGCTCCCTGGTGGTGCTTTGATTTCTGGCCGAGATGGATGGTCGTGTCTTTATCAATCTAGTCAATTCTGTAGTCTGTAAAGAAATATTATGCTCGATTCACTCGATGTTTTCATAATCGAGTTATAATATTAATACTGATTCACGAGTTGTTCACATTTGAGCATTCGTTTGTTTCCTCGCTACTAATCTTTGTTGAGAGATTGTTTCGAATGGGGAGCCTCTCCTCGGCCCAATTGGATTGACCATCGGGAGCGTGAGATTTACATATTCGCAGAGTAAAAGGGGTTATCTTGCGAAAAACATATGACGACCAAGATGAAATGAGTAAAAACTTGCATTCATTTCATTCATCGGAAAGCTTTACAAATAGATCAACGGGGTGGGAACGTAAAGTCAAACCGAGCCCTAATGAGCATCACAAAGGAGTTTAACCGACTCTCCATACGTTGACGCTCCGCTCTACACTGATCGCTCCGAGAATCGAGATCCGCCAACTTAAAGAGGAGGAGCTCACGTTTCTCTTTGAGGTTGGCTACCTTGTCCTCGTGATGCTTTGGCAGCCAGATTCCAGTCATGGATCGGCATTCTCCCGCGGCTATATCCAGGGTCGGATCGTCCAGCCTTTCTTCCAGCCATGTGCATTGAAATTTTAAAACAATATTGAGCGGATCGCGCTCAAAGATGGTCCGGGACATGGCCAAACATCCCACCAAGTTTCCCTCTCACGAATCGCCAGGGAGACTTGTTCATTACCGTAGTCGATGGCCTTCTTATAATTGTCGGCTACAAGACCGGCCAACACCAAGCTGTCCGACCGATCCCGATAGCGTGCCTTCACAAGGTGGGCCAAAGTAACATCTTGATGAGCAACATGGTAAGCCTCCCGGAAGTTAGTGAAGAGGATGGGGAAGATCCCGTATTCCTCCTCTAACTTGGTATCTTCAATAGAAGCGGTGTCCATATCCCTAAACATAAGACGAATCTCGGTTTCGGCCTCCGGATGGTTGGCTATATAAGTGTAGCCCTGGCCTAGGAGATTATAAAGTTTCTCCCATTTGGCCAAAACTTCAGCGAGAAGGCGTGTGCGCAGGAAGGGAAGCCATTGTTATTGAAGCGGCTAAAAAAGAGTGGATGCAAAAGAGTGCTTAGAAGGTTGGAGATGAAGATATGAAAGCGATAATTGTCTCGGCGTTATATCCTAATTTAAAGGGCAGGAAAAGCTATAGCAATAATTATTGTGGAGGCCGAGTTAATTATCTGGGCAAAACTACAGGCGTTTCGTCCGTGAATCACGGATCTACCATCTCAAGCCTCACAAATCCGAAAAAGTTACGAAAAAATTTGAGAACCCCACCATGTTGAAAACCGAGTGGGAGACAAGCATACTTTTCGAGAGAAAAATAGCAATTCTTGCAGAGCCACGTTAGTTATTCGGGTGGAACCACAAGGGCGTTTCGTCCCGTGAATCACGGATCTACCATCTCAAGCCTCACAAATCCGAAAAAGTTACGAAAAGATTTGAGGACTCCACCATGTTGAAAATCGAGTGGGAGACAAGCATACTTTCCGAGAGAAGAAACAGCAATTCTTGCGGAGCCACGTTAATTATTTCGGTAAAACTACGAGCGTTTCGTTCGTTGGATCCTGGATCTATCGTCAATCCGTGATCTCGAGCCTCACAAATCCGAAAAGTTACGAAAAGAGTTGAAGTCCCACCATGATTGAAAACCGAGTGGGAGACAAGCATGGTTATCAAGAAAAGAAAATCGGTGCGAGTGGATTCGGGGTCCCATCACATTGAAAAAATAAGACAAAGCGGGAAACACGAAATCTTGGGAAAAACGTTGGCTTAGTGATTTTCATCCGCGTTTAAAGGGAGGCTTTGGAACATACCCGATTACTCGAAAGAATTTGGAGAGAGTAAGCATACAATGGAGAATAGAGTGAACAAAAGGCGGTAAGAGGTATTTCGATCCAACATGTTTAGAGGCCATCAAGCACTTACCTGGAGGCAACCAACCTAGACATCCCCGAAAGCGAACTGCTGGATTTCGAGACCAGATCCAACGCCTGAAGCCGTAAACCCAACTCTCTTGGCGGTGAAATCCAAGATCTCGACAACAACAACAATGGCGGCAAGCAGCCGCAGCCAACCCCGTAAAAGAAAACATCAAATCGAGTGCTCGAAGTCGCCTTTAAGGAGTGCTCTTACGTGAATAAGAGACGCAAAAATGAATTGAGCCGGATGATAGGAATGGAGCCCTTGAAGGTCAAGTTTTGGTTTCAAAACAAGCGGTCCCGATTGAAGGTTAAAAATGAAAGTCATGAACTTGTGTTTCGAGGGAAGAAAATGAAAAGCTTCGAGCGAGAGAACAAGAGGTATAGGGATGCTATTAACACCGCTTGTTTGCCATGTCCGTAGCGGCCCCATCTCCTTTGGTGACGTGTTCTTTGATGAGCCACATCTCGAGCATTAAAAATGCTCATTCACGATTCATCCCCCGAGCAAGTTCTCGTACAATCCGATTTCGTTGGAGATACATCCCGTAAAGTCGGTCTTTGCAGAAGCGTAACGGATGCCCTTCGAGGGAAGAGACATGCATCACTACAATTGGAGTTTCCTTGATGTCACAACCACCAATTCAACGCCGATGGAACTCCGAATGTGTAGCCTTTACATGAAGCTTTAGTTTTTTTATTATGGGCGCTCAAAATATCTCTTCTTTGAGCATTACTAGCCAGCCCTCTACGAATCCTCAAGAGAAGTAGTGACATGTATGAATGAATGTACCGTTTGTTACAAAATCCCCATGTGAGACATTCTTCTTTTAATCCGAGGGCAAAGAACAACGTCTTATCCACGAACATCATCATGTTTAAATGCGTGAATTCTTCGCATTTGACTAAGCATTGAAAGCCTTCACGTAAGTAAATGCGAAAAGATTTGAGGAGGGGAAATAAGTGCCTTGTTCGTAGGAGGATCCGAAAAGATTTGAGGAGGCAAATAACGCCTCGTTCATAGGAGGAACCGAAAAGATTTGAGGAGGGAAATAACGTCTCGTTCAGAGAAAGTGAAAAGATTTGAGGGCTCCTCCATGTCGGAAAAGTAAAAAAGAACGACGGATTGAGCGAAAGGTAAGAGTTATTACGAAATGGATCCAAGGCACTAAGAGCGAAAAGGAGAGAAAAGTCTTCGCGAGACCAACGGATCCGAAAAAGTTTATAAAGAACTTGAAGTCTCTATGCACCTCCGTAACTCGTCACGAAAGGCCATCATCGCTTTTGTGATTTTCTAGCAATTTATCTTTGCAAGTCCAAAGAACATTTAAAGCCCAGTCTCTAGTCGAAACACCTATTTTTTGGTCTACATATGGAAGGTTTTGAAAGGAAAATAAGTATGCGTACATTCCAAGTGAAGTATGGGAAGCCTCCTATCCCGAGGATCTGCGAGTCATGGCCATTGATGGCAACCCGTTTCCCTCTCGATCCTCGTTGCCATGCCGAGAAAGTGCATGTACAGGATTTCAGCTTATGTGAAAGCAACGGAAGCCTTAGAGGAGCCGAGGCGGTACAAATATGATTTTGACATCGTCACATGCCCATGGTAGGGATCGATATGGACGGTCTCGATCTCTTAAAGATCATTGATTTTGATTTGGATATACCGGTGATCATAACATCGCAAGTGATGATCGCGGTTCATAACGAGGGCCATAATGCATGGTGCTCGGGGCATCCTAAAGAAATCAAGCGTTCGAGTGCTCCAAAACATTTGGCGGCATGCTTGTAAGGAAGCAATTACTCGAACAAAAGAACTATGGCCAAACTTACTATGACAATTTTGTCGGAAAGAAAAGGCCCCTTTGGTCCGCCGAGCTTCATTCTATATTCATCGAGCGGTTCGACATGCTAGGAATCAATTCAAGCACGACCAATGGTCGTACTCAAAATGATGAATATAGACGGACTCACCCTACGAAGTGTCACAAATCACCTTCAGATTTAGAGATAAGTCGAAGAAGTACGATGTAGCTTGGAACCAAGGCGGCCGGAGCAAAGTTGATTGGAAGATTAATCCCAGGGAAAACCTACGGAGCAAAAAGTACCCGACCACTTCCCAATCAAGAATACGGGCCATACCGACCTTCCGCTGGTGGTTCTAGCAGCGGACCGGTTGATCATCCCTACGAGTTCCCGAGCGACGGCGGAGGCTCAAGCTCAAGGAGTCGGACCGCTCACGGCAAAAACAAAGTGGAAAATCTGTCGCGGTGTTAGCAAGTAACAATGCCCAATTCGAGTATCAATTGCCCGAAAAATCAAAAGGTTACTTTGATGATGAGCTCACCGCCTTGGTCGGCTAGTTCGGAGCGAAAGACCTCTAGAGTTGTGATCCGAAGCAAGTGATTATGGATCCTCAAACAACGATCGTTGGTGTATGATCCAAGACAAAATCAGCCAATCATTGGAATAGCCAAAGAAAAGAGGTGGAACCAATCTCGCATGAATACTCCTTTAATTCCTTGTATAGTTCCCTGCGTGGGATATTTTTTTACTTTCTAGTTGTCTAGAGTTAAAGGGCGAATTTTCTCCTCTTCTATCAAATGCGTAAGTTCCTTATTAAGCTAGGCCTGGAGCAAATCAATTTGAGGACGATGCCCCGAACGCCCATAAAGAGAGATTCGAATAGCCTTACTTGGGAGAATGTAAGTAAAAGACCAAGCGGGCTCAAAGATGGGTAATTCCGTATCGTCCCAATTGGCTCTCGGTCGTTTCAAACTCTAAGTTAAGCTTATTTTATTCTCCACAGGAGATTGCCAACCGCTTTGAGAACAATATACGAAAGCGAACCACATGTGGACGCCAACAACACCGCAAAGCATAGTGGTTGGGGGAATGACAGTGGTCCGAGGCGTCCCGAGGTCGATCCCGGGATTTGGCATCAATGTACAAAGATTAATAAAAACTTTTTTGCTTTGCAGGCCGAAGCTCGGCCAGGACGGTTATAGAACCTCGGAGAGATAACATCCCGGACATACAATCCGATTCGAGATGAATCGATCTTTTCAATTCAAAGTTCGCGAGGAATACGTACATGGGTAAAGTGGTATCGTTTCAACTCTTTTTAGAACATGAGGACATACATTGATGCTTTCCCTTTTGATTTTTACAGGGGTCACTACTGTCCAAACAGAGAAGTATCCCTTCTCCCCGAAAAAATTAATGAAATGAGAAATTCTTGGAGCCTTTGACAATCTCATGTCTCAAGGCAGACAATGAAGTTTTGCAACGCATTTACATGAGCAGGGCAACACACAATCCACGCCCCTAAGAAATTTTTTATGTACTTGCAAACTTTGTCCGCCAAGATAAAAAGTTGCTGCATTTTATATGCTCGAAAACACTCATACATCTGCATAGTTTGCACATGATTGTTCCTCAAGTTTAATTTACCAACTCGAATAAGGAACATGAACTACGTAAGATACATCGAATGTACGAAGGGGCATGACAGGATGATGAAAGGCAATCCTTTCCCAAACACGTCCAATTTTTTCAAAGCGAGATGAACGGTGGCAAAATTCCGCATTCCCCGAGGTAAAGAGTTTTCTCGCGAAAGGTACGATAACCGAAGTGATGGAGGCATTCATTTCTCTACCCTAAACACTGCAAGTTATCCGTTGATCAACCCATTTGAGCGGAGATTTCACTTCCACAACCCTGTCAAGAACCACCCCACATTGGGGCAAACAGAGGTAATTCCATCAGCATCACGAGACAAATGGTTAGAAATCTTCTTGCTTGGACTAACATCAATCTTCGGGTGGTTCTTTGCATTGTACTTACGCTTTAATTCAAGTGCCTTAGGGTGACGAAGAGCATTTCTTTTTCTATCCCACACATCTATATCCATTTGCACAACCCATCCGAGCCTGCAAAATCGTTTCTAAAAGCCCTTATTGGTATCATTGTTGTCCCAAAGCGAATATGGCCCATCTTTGAGTAGAAGGACCGAAAAGTTGGATCAATAGAAAATCTCCCAATGAACTCATCAAGATGCAATAGTAAAAGAGAGTTGGGAGTAAAAAAAAAAAAGGGAGAAGAAAGAGGAAAGGCTGATTCCACAAACAATTCCTAGGCATTTAAAAAGCAAAGTGCCTACCAAAAGCAAGGCCAATGCCCTTTCAATTCATTGTTCATTTGTAGAATATTTCGAACTTGAATGCACAATTTTCCCGTATATCCTAAAAGGGTTGAGAGAAAAATCTCCATGAATTGTCAAATTGCAAATGCAATCTTGAGTTCATACCATCCTCGAGCAATGATGGTATCCTAGAAGGCCACGATCGGTGATAAGATTGTAATGATCACCAACATCAAGCCCCTTCTCAAATATCTTCCGAGCCAAAACGAACCCTTTCGTTTCTCGGTTCCCAAATCATTACCTCCATTACAACCCTTTAAAAGCCTTTTCGACTAGGGCACTTGAATTAATGTGGAGTTCGGTGATTTTAAGCATCACTCGAAGAAGTTCGAGCAAGATTACTTCTCTCTCATTTTTGCGGGGTTCTTGACTTGTAAACCCGGAGAGATGACGAAGGAATTCATTTCAGTAGCCTTAACTCAATTAGAGTCCCATTTGTAAACCTTTGACCTAGCTCTCATTACGGTCCCGATCAAGACCTCCAGATCGGCTCGGTCGTATCAATTGCGAGATTACTCCCGGATCCTTATCGAATGCGATGATGGAAAGATTGAGTGATTTTTTTGGATCCTGGCAGAGGGATAAATAACTTTTCTTGAGAGTGAGAGAAAACCTCTCGGGATCGAAGTCCCCCACTCACTCACATTCGAGGTATTCATAATGTGAGAACATCCCCGGACAGGGTTGGTAATGCAAACTTGATAGAATGGTTATGCATAAACCATGGTATGAGTGATTGCATTATATACATCATTGCAAGCTCGGTAGGATAGTTTTGCATGAACTCATTGTTGAATATGTTTGTGCATGTTACCTCTACCATTCTATGATGGGTAATACATTCCCGATGTTCGATGTCCCTTCCAAGGTCTCGAAATTCATCCAAGGATTATTGAATGAGCAAGTTCTCCTGGCAAATGCCTACCATGTATGATACGAGCGATCTGTTTCGTTTCTTTGATTAATCGTTCGGAGAACTCGGGTAAGTTTTCCGAACCCATTTTCAAATTAACAACTCCTCCCGATGATAGTTGTTACGATTCAATCTGCAATATGCCTCTCCTGTCAGTCGTGTAGACATATACGACTGGCGATCTTGACATCTTATCAAATCATGACGACGCAGCTCTTATGATTTCGGTCTCGCATCACGAAGACATATGCACTGGTGATCTTGATCTTTAGTCGGCTCATAATGACATAGCTCTTATGATTCTCGGCTCCTTTATCAAATCACGAAGACATAAGCACCCGTGATTTTGATCCAAACCAAATCATAACGACGTAGCTCTTAAGATTTTGGTTCCCTTTGTCGATCACGAAGACATATGCACGGTGATCTTGACCTTTAGTCGGCTCATAATGACATAGCTCTTATGATTCTCGGCTCCTTTATCAAATCACGAAGACATAAGCACCCGTGATTTTGATCCAAACCAAATCATAACGACGTAGCTCTTAAGATTTTGGTTCCCCTTTGTCGAATCGTGAAGACATATGCATCGGCGATTTCGACATTTAATCAACTCACAACGACGTAGCTCTTGTGAACTTGATTCTACTTCTTTCGACTCACAACGACGTAGCTCTTGTGATTTGGAAGGATACACATATCTTAGCTTGTCTCGCATTAGGGAGAAGTCTCTCGATAACAGATAGGCCAAATACCTTAAGGTCCTCGTGTTTGCAAGAAACTTGGAAATTAAGGGAATCACCACTTATGAGGTATTTGGTAAAACAGGTATTCTCGTATGCGATCCATGTGAGTTTCTCTAACATGGAAAAGAGAAATTATGACACATGTTATTTCTGATCTTGCATATCATGCATCACTTCATTACATAAAAAAATGGGACTAAAACTCCCGCCAAAAAGTTCATCCATCATTTGCACTATCAAAATTTAGGGTTCAATTTTGTCTTTGAGCGGAACCTCTCTGAGCCTCCACTCAAAGAGGGGCATGTCGACGCTTAAATTTTGACTAATATATATTTTGCATAAAAATTAGAACTAATTTTAGTTCTAAACAAAAATCATCTCACATATTCATTTAGCATTGGCATATAATTTGAGCTTAATTTAACAAGCGTATCCGACTAGGCTTGGGATGAAAAAATGCACCGAGAAGATTCGGGCTTGAAAGAAATATTTTCTCGGGAACGTATTGCAAATACTCGAACTTCGGGGATTGTATTGTAAATACTCAAAACTTCAGGGAATCGTATTGCAAATACTTGAAACTTCGGGGACTGGATTGCAAATACCAAAAGAAGATGGGGAAAGGAAGATGGTGAAGAGAAGATAATGAAAGGAAGATGAAGAAGAGAAGATGAATATGAAGAAGAGAAGATGAAAATGGAAGATGGAGAAATGAAGGTAAGAAAAGAAGATGAAGATGAAGAAGAGAAGATGAAGATGGAGAAGAGAAGATGAAAATGGAAGGTGGGGAAATGAAGATGAAGAAGAGAAGATGAAGATGAAGAAAAGAAGATGAAAATGGAAGGTGAAGAAATGAAGATGAAGAATGAAGGATGAAGAACTTTGCCTATAAAAGAAGAAGAGTTCTTGAAGAGAAGGGAGTTTTTTTTTGGGGAGTAGAAGAGAATTGAAAGAGTTTTTTGGAGTGGAAGGGAATTGAAAGAGTTTTTGAGAAGAATTCTTTAGAGAGGAAAAAGAGAATTCTTTAGAAAACTTTTTGAGAGAGTTTTGAGAGGGCTTGAGTGTTTTGAAGCTCGGTGCTACTCATTGCCAATTTCTCGCACCCATCAACACAAGCCACAAGTTCATCACCATCGTTCAAGCTCGCCGCAAAAAAGGAAAGCTAATCGCATATCAACGATGTCAAGAATAGAAGGAGAGCAAAAGGGAAAAAATATCAATGCCCGGATTGCAGCTTCAATGGAATTCTAGCGAGATGAGAAAGAAGCGTCAGGAGAGATAGGACCAAGAGATTTCTCGGTCTAACGAGTCACCAAATCGGTCCAATGATCAAGATGAAGCCCGGAGCATAAGTTTGGTGCACGAGTTCAAATTGGGGAGTAATCTTGAACTTATTTCATCATAATTCCATGTAATTTCTTTATTTCAAACAAATGTCAAGAGAAGAAAAACCCCAAAAAAATTGATTCTTTGATCTTCAAGTAGAATTCATCAAATTTGCCAAATCCATTATTTTTCTCATGAATTTTAAGGTACCGAAAGGGCATTAGTTGTAATTAATGTAACCAAGTTCCCGGACTCTTAATCTCCGGTTCGCGAAATAAGATAGTTTTCTCCCGCTATTTTATTTAGGTTTCTAATCGACCTACCGAAAATGATTAGTGGCGACTCCAAATTCAAATCACATTGCATGTTAATCATTCGAACCTTAAGTTGCGATTTGGTATGGACTTGGGAGAGTCCGAGTTAGGTTAGTTAATTAATTAACACGATAATCCATTAGCCGAAAAAGATGACTTGTTTATTTTTTTTTTTTAGGTCGCGACAGGGAGGGCAAATAATCGCCTCGTTCGTAGGAGGAAGCGAAAAGATTTGAGGAAGGAAATAACTGCCTCGTTCGTAGGAGGAAGCGAAAAGATTTGAAGAGGGAAATAAGCGCCTCGTTCGTAGAGAAAGTGAAAAGATTTGAGGGCTCCTCCATATCGGAAAAGTAAAAAAGAACGACGGATTGAGCGGGAGGTAAGAGTTATTACGAAATAGATCAAGGCACTAGGGCGAAAAGGAGAGAAAAGGCATGCGAGATCAACGGATCGGAAAAAGTTTATAAAGAACTTGAAGTCTCCATGCACCTCCCGAACTCGTCACAAAAGGCCATCGTCGCTTTTGTCTTTGCAAGTCCAAAGAACATCTAAAGCCCGGCCTCTAGTCGAAACACCCATTTTTCGGTCTACATATGGAAGGTTTTGAAAGGAAAATAAGTATGCGTTCACTCCGAGGCGGAAGTAGGGGAAGTTTCCTATCCCGAGGATCTGCGAGTCATGGCTATTGATGGTAACCCCGTTTCCCTCTCGATCCTCGTTGCCATGCGAGAAAGTGCATGTATAGGATTTCAGCTTATGTGAAAGCAACGGAAGCCTTAGAGGAGGGACGACAAATATGATTTGTCTGCCACAACCATGGTAGGGATCAATATGGACGGTCTCGGTCTCTTAAAGATCATTGATTACGAGTTGAATATACCGGTCATCGTCACATCAGCAAGTGATGATCGGCGGTTCATAACGAGGGCCATATTGCATGGTGCTCGGGGCATCCTAAAGAAGCCGGTCTTCGTTCGAGTGCTCCAAAACATTTGGCAACATCTTTGTAAGGAAGCAATTACTCGAACAAAAGAACTATGGCCAAGCCGCCTACGACGATTTTGTCGGAAAGAAAAGGCCCCTTTGGTCCGCCGAGCTTCATTCTATATTCATCGAGGCGGTTCGACGGCTAGGAATCAATTCAGGCCACGACCAATGGCTGTACTCAAAATGATGAATGTAGACGGACTCACCCTACGAAGTGTCACAAATCACCTTCACAGATTTAGAGAAAAGCTGAAGAAGCACGATGTAGCTTGGAACCAAGGCGACCGGAGTAAAGTTGATTCGGAAGATCAATCCCGGGAAAACCTACGGAGCAAAAAGTAACCGACCACTTCCCAATCAAGAATACTGCTATACCGACCTTCCGCTGGTGGTTCTAGCAACGGACCAGTTGATCATCCCTACAAGTTCCCGAGAGACGGCGGAGGCTCAAGCTCAAGGAGTCGGACCGTTCACCGCAAAAACAAAGTAGAAAATACGGCCCCGGTGTTAGCAAGTAATAATGCCCAATTCGAGTATCAATCAAAAGGTTACTTTGATGATGAGCTCACCGCCTTGGTCGCCCGGTTCGGAGCTAAAGGACCTCCCGAGTTGTGATCCGAAGCAAGTGACTATGGATCCTCAAACAACGATCGTTGGTGTATGATTCAAGACAAAATCAGCCGATCATTAGAATGGCCAAAAAAGAGGTGGAACCAATCTCACATGAATACTCCTTTAATTTTATGTATAGTTCCCTGTGTGGGATACTTTTACTTTCTAGTTGTCTAGAATTAAAGGGCTAATTTTCTCCTCTCTTATCAAATGCGTAAGTTCCTTATTAAGCTAGGCTTGTAGCAAATCAATTTGTGGACGACGCCCCGAACGCCCATAAAGAGAGATTCCGAATAGCCTTACTTGGGAGAATGCAAGGAAAAGACCAAGCAGGCTTAAAGATGGGTAACTCCGTATCGTTTCAATTGACTCTCGGTCGTTTCAAACTCTAAGTTAAGCTTATTTTATTCTCCACGGGAGATTGCCAACCGCTTTGAGAACAATATAGCAAAAGCGAACCACCCGTGGACGCCAACAACACCGCAAAGCATAGTGGTTGGGGAATGACAAGTGGTCCGAGGCGTCCCGGGGTCGATCCCGGGATTTGGCATCAATGTACAAAGATTAATAAAAAATTTTTGCTTCGCAGATCGAAGCTCGGCCCAGACGGTTATAGAACCTGGAGAGATGACATTCCGGACATACAATCCGATCTAGATGAATCGATCTTTTCAATTCAAAGTTCGCGAGGAATACGTACATGGGTAAAGTGGTATCGTTTCAATTCTTTTAGAACATGAGGACATACATTGATGCTTTCCCTTTTGATTTTTACGGGGTTCACTACTCTGTCCAAACAGAGAAGTATCCCTTCTCCATGAAAAATTAATGAAATGAGAAATTCTTGGAGCCTTTGACAATCTCATGTCTCGAAGCGACAATGAAGTTTTGCAACGCATTTGTATGAACAGGGGCAACTCACGATCCATGCCCCTAAGAAATTTTTTATGTACTTGCGAACTTTGTCCGCCAAGATAAAAAGTTGCTGCATTTTATATGCTCGAAAACACTCATACACTCGCATAGTTTGCGCATGATTGTTCCTCATGTTTAATTTACCAACTCCGAATAAGGAACACGAACTACATAAGATACATCGAATGTATAGAAGGGGGCATGACAGGATGATGAAAGGCAATCCTTTCCCAAACACCTCCAATTTTTTCAGGCGAGATGAACGATGGCTAAATTCCGCACTCCCCAAGGTAAAGAGTTTTCTCGCGAAAGGTACGATAACTGAAGTGATGGAGGTATTCATTTCTCTACGATAAACACCGCAAGTTATTCGTTGATCAACCCATTTGAGCGGAGATTTCACTTCCACAACCCTGTCAAGAACCACCCCACATTGGGGCAAAAGCAGAGGTAATTCCATCAAGCATCACGAGACAAATGGTTAGAAATCTTCTTGCTTGGACTAACATCAATCTTCGGGTGGTTCTTTGCATTGTACTTGCGCTTTAATTCAAGTGCCTTAGGGTGACGAAGAGCATTTCTTTTTCTATCCCACATATCTATATCCATTTGCACAATCCATTTGAGCTCGCAAATTCGTTTCTAAAAGCCCTTATTGGTGATCATTGTTGTCCCAAAGCAAATATGGCCCATCTTTGAGTAGAAGGACCGAAAAGCAGGATCCATAGAAAATCTCCCAATGAACTCATCAAGATACAATCGTAAAAGAAAGTTGGGAGTAAAAAAAAAAAGAAGAAAGAAAGAGGAAAAGCTGATTCCACAAAAAAACTCCTAGGCATTTAAAAAGCAAAGTGCCTACCAAAAGCAAGGCCAATGCCCTTTCAATTCATTGTTCATTTGTAGAATATTTACGAACTTGAATGCACAATTTTTTCGTATATCCTAAAAGGGTTGAGAGAAACATCTCCATGAAGTGTCAAATTGCAAATGCAATCTTGAGTTCATACCATCCTCGAGCAATGATGGTATCTTAGAAGGCCACGATCGGTGACAAGATTGTAATGATCACCAACATCAAGCCCCTTCTCAAAAATCTTCGAGCCAAAACAAACCCTTTCGTTTCTCGGTCCCAAATCATTACCTCCATTACAACCCTTTAAAAGCCTTTTCCGACTAGGGCACTTGAATTAATGTGGAGTTCAATGATTTTAAGCATCACTCGAAGAAGTTCGAGCAAGATTACTTCTCTCTCATTTTTGCGAGTTCTTGACTTGTAAACCCGGAGAGATGACGAAGAAATTCATTTTGGCAGCCTTGACTCAACTAGAGTCCCCTTTGTAAACCTTTGACCTAGCCCTCATTACGGTCCTAATCAAGACCTCCGTGATCGGCTCGGTCGTATCAATTCTTGAGATTACTCGGATCCTTATCGAATGCGATGATGGAAAGATTGAGTGATTTCTTTTGAATCCTGCAGACGGGATAAATAACTTTTCTTGAGAGTGAGAGAAAACCCTTTTGGATGAAGTCCCCCATTCAGCTCACATTCGAGGTATTCATAATGTGAGAACATCCCTGGACAGGATTGATAATGCAAACTTGATAGAATGGTTATGCATAAACCATGGTATGAGTGATTGCATTATACACATGTTATTTCTAATCATTGCAAGCTCGGTAGGAAAGTTTTGCATGAACTCATTGTTGAATATGTTTGCGCATGTTACCTCCGACATTCTATGATGGGTAATACATTCCCGATGTTCGATGTCCCTCCCAAGGTCTCGAAATTCATCCAAGGATTATTGAATGAGCAAGTTCTCCCTGGCAAATGCCTACGAACGATCCGTTTCGTTCTTTGATTAATCGTTCGGAGAACCCGGGTAAGTTTTTCGAACCCATTTTCAAATCAACAACTCCTCGATGATAGTTGTTACGATTCAATTCGAGGCAATATGCCTCTCCCTGTCGGTCGTGTAGACATATGCACCGGCGATCTTGACATCTTATCATGACGACGTAGCTCTTATGATTTCGGTCTCGGATCCACGAAGACTATGCCCTGGTGATCTTGACCTTTAGTCGGCTCATAATGACATAGCTCTTATGATTCTCGACTCCTTTATCAAATCACGAAGACATAAGCGCCCGTGATTTTGATCCAAACCAAATCATAACGACGTAGCTCTTAAGATTTTGGTTCCCCTTTCTCGCATCACGAAGACATATGCACCGGTGATCTTGACCTTTGAGTCGACTCATAATGACATAGCTCTTATGATTCTCGGCTCCTTTATCAAATCACGAAGACATAAGCACCCGTGATTTTGATCCAAACCAAATCATAACGACGTAGCTCTTAAGATTTTGGTTCCCCTTTGTCGAATCGTGAAGACATATGCACCCGGCGATTTCGACATTTAATCAACTCACAACGACGTAGCTCTTGTGAACTTGATTCTACTTCTTTCGACTCACAACGACGTAGCTCTTGTGATCCGGAAGGATACACATATCTTCACTTGTCTCGCATTAGGGAGAAGTCTCCGATAACAGATAGGCCAAATACCTTAAGGTCCTCGTGTTTGCAAGAAACTTGGAAATTAAGGGAATCACCAGCTTATGAGGTATTTGGTAAAACAGTATTCTCGTATGCGATCCATATGCAGGTCTCTCTAACATGGAAAAGAGAAATTATGACACATGTTATTTACAGTCTTGCATATCATGCATCACTTCATTACATAAAAAATGGGACTAAAACTCCCGCCAAAAAGTTCATCCATCATTTGCACTATCAAAATTTAGGGTTCAATTTTGTCTTTGAGCGGAACCTCTACGAGCCTCCACTCAAAGAGGGGCATTGTTGACGCCTAAATTTTGACTAATATATATTTTGCATAAAAATTAGAACTAATTTTAGTTCTAAACAAAAATCATCTCACATATTCATTTAGCATTGGCATACAATTTGAGCTTAATTTAACAAGATTTGAGCTTGAAAGAAATATTTTCTCGGGGATCGTATTGCAAATACTCGAACTTCGGGATCGTATTGCAAATACTCGGAACTTCAAGGATCGTATTGCAAATACTTGAAACTTCGGGGACTGCATTGCAAATACCAAAAGAAGATGGGGAAAGGAAGATGGTGAAAGGAAGATGAAGAAGAGAAGATGAAAATGGAAGATGAAGAAAGGAAGATGAAGATGAAGAAGGGAAGATGAAAATGGAAGATGGGGAAATGAAGATGAAGAAAAGAAGATGAAGATGAAGAAAGGAAGATGAAGATGAAGAAGAGAAGATGAAAATGGAAGATGGAGAAATGAAGGTGAAGAAGAGAAGATGAAGATGAAGAAAAGAAGATGAAGATGAAGAAAGGAAGATGAAAATGGAAGGTGAGGAAATGAAGATGAAGAATGAAGGATGAAGAATTTTGCCTATAAAAGAAGAAGAGTTCTTGAAGGGAAGGGAGAGTTTTTTTGGAGTGAAAGAGAATTGGGAGTTTTTTTTAGGAGTGGAAGAGAATTGAGAGAGTTTTTGAGAGGAATTCTTTAGATAGGAAAAAGAGAATTCTTGAGAAAAAATTTTGAGAGAGTTTTGAGAGGGCTTGAGTGTTTTGAAGCTCGGTGCTACCATTGCCAATTTTCGCACCCATCAACACAAGCCACAAGTTCATCACCATCGTTCAAGCTCGCCGCAAAAAAGGAAAGCTAAGTGATTTCCTAACTTCCTCTAAGTTCGGATACAAATTAGCCCGGATTTTCTACACCGATTTTTCTCTCTACGTTTTTATGTTAAATAACAGTGCATATCAACGATGAGACATCAATTGTACAAGAATAGAAGGAGAGCAAAAAGGAAAAAATATCAATGCCCGGATTGCAGTCTAATGGAATTCTAGCGAGATGAGGAAAAAGCGTCAAGGAGAGATAAGACCAAGAGATTTCTCGGTCTAACGAGTCACCAAATCGGTCCAATGATCAAGACAAGCCCGGAGCATAAGTTTGGTGCACGAGTTCAAATTGGGGAGTAATCTTGAACTTATTTCATCATAATTCCATGTAATTTCTTTATTTCAAACAAATGTCAAGAGAAGAAAAACCCAAAAAATTGATTCTTTGATCTTCAAGTAGAATTCATCAAATTTGTCAAATCCATTATTTTTTTCATGAATTTTAAGGTACCGAAAGGGCATTAGTTGTAATTAATGTAACCAAGTCCCCGGACTCTTAATCTACGGTTCGCGAAATAAGATAGTTTTCTCCCGCTATTTTATTTAGGTTTCTAATCGACCTACCGAAAATGATTAGTAGCGACTCCAAATTCAAATCACATTGCATGTTAATCATTTGAACCTTAAGTTGCGATTTGGTATGGACTTGGGAGAGTCCGAGTTAGGTTAGTTAATTAATTAACCGAGATAATCCATTAGCCCGAAAAAAGATGACTTGTTTATTTTTTTTTTTTAGGTCGCGACAGTGACGAGATAAATTTTCTTGATTCTATCAAGATGAATCCCACATGCCATCCTTCTAACCATCATATCGGTCATCTTCAAGATGATAGAGCTCCTAGCAGTTGGCCCACTTCGTCTACCACATACTACGGACCGGTCCCGGGTTCTATCCCGCCACACTTTGATGATGTTTTAGGATCCTCTCGCATCACATTCTATCCCGCCACACTTTGATGATGTTTCAGAGCCTTTGCATCACATTACGTCCCGCCACACTTTGATGATATTTTAGGAGCCTCTCGCCTCCAATTCGATGCATTGAGCCTTCCTGTTAATAGATCAACCCCATTCTTCATCCCACCACCAAAGTGACACCTCGTGCATCCTATGCATACCCGACTTAAGTCCGGCATAGTAAAACCAAATCCTAGGTATGCCTCGCTTAGCTGAATATCAAGTACCCGTTGAACCAAAGTCCGTTAAAGCGGCCTTGGCTCATGATGGTTGGTATCAAGCAATGTAAGAAGAAATGGATGCCTTGTCACGAAAATCTAACTTGGACTTTAGTTCCAAGAACTGCTTAAATGAATGTCAACGGCTATAAATGGGTGTTTAAAACCAAGTTAGCACCCGATGGGAGTCTTGGCAGATTAAAGGCTCAACCGGTGGCTAAAGGATTTCACCAAGAAGAAGGAGTCGATTTTGCTGAAACTTTCAGTCCAATAGTAAAACAGACAACCATCCGTATTGTTCTATTTGTCACTATGGTAAAAAACTGGCCCATTCATCAACCGGATGTCAAAAATGCCTTCTTACATGGCTCCATGATTGAACCAATCTATATGGACCAACCTCCCGGTTTCATACATCCCGCTTTGCCTCATCATGTCTTTTTACTCTAGAAATCTTTATACGGCCTTCGTCAAGCTCCGCGTGCCTGGTTTGAGAAATTCAATAATTTTCTACTTGAATCATGCTTCTTTTGTAGTACCATAGATCCTTCTCTCTTTGTGTTTCATAAGGGCATGGACACAATCCCGCTTTGCTCTATGTTGATGACCTTATACTCACTTGGCACCTCTCCTCGACTCCCTTCCGACTTCATCAAGTCTTTGAGTACCACTTTTCACATGAAAGATCTCGGTTCTCTTCACTACTTTCTGGGTATTGAAGCCAAATGTAATTCGATGTTCTCTTTCTTTGCCAAACTAAGTATGCTCTTGATCTTCTTAAACGAGCACACATGCAAGACTCGCAAGCCTATTCAACTCCCCCGTCTGTTAGGTCCCTTTCCACATTAATTGATGATGTCTATCTTAAACATCCACTTGAATACAAAAGTCTGGTTGGTGGCCCGCAATATCTCACTCTCACTCACCCCGATCTTGCGTATGCAACAAATCTTTCGTGTAAAAAAATGCAGCAACCCACCGTTGTTGATTTTCTTAAGATGAAAAGGGTTCTTCGGTATGTCAAAGGCACTGTTACTCTGGGCATCTTTCTTCATTCCAATAGCACCATGAACTTATATGGCTTCTCGGATGCTGATTGGGCTGGTTGTCTTACTACCGGACGCTCTACTCTTCGGTTTTTGCACATATCTTAGCTCCAATATCATCTCTTGGTTAGCAAAGAAGTAGTCAACAATCTCTCGTTCTTCCACGTAAGCCAGTATAGGGCTCCTCGCTCCGCTGATCTTACATGGATTGACTTTGTTCTCCGTGATATTGGGATCTCTCTTTCCTCACCTATGGTGCTCTTTTGTGATAATCGGTTAGCCATCTCCTCTCATTGCTAATCCCATTTTTGCATGCTCGCACGAAACACATTGAAGTTGATTTCCACTTCGTCCGAGAGAAAGTTTGGTTAGGATCTTTACGTGTCCAATATGTTCCCGGTCGCCACCGGATTGTTGACATTTTCACAAAGGCCTTGTCTCGACCGGATCATTTCACACTTCGCACCAAACCGGGTTTGGGGTTTCACCCTCTCTCCGGTTGCGGGGGGATGTTGAGATTATACGATCGGCATTTAGTGCTACTCGATGGCTCCAGCATTGCCTCTTCAACCGTAAAGAAAGGAATGGTTTCAACCACAAATAAAGAAGGAGTTTGTTGTACTTAACAACGTTCGGTTGTTACTCAACGGTTTTTCGTTATCTTCACATTTAGTTTTTCTTGTTGTAACAAAAGACATGTAGTATAGCAATATATAAAGAAAACCGAGTGTGAGGAATGGGAGTTAAGCTCTCGGATGAAGAATGTATGACATCGAGCATTTGAGTATCTTTTGTTGAATGCGAGTATCAACTTTGTCCTCTGTTTTTACCTCTGTTTTCGTCTTTCTTTCGAGCTTCATCTCTTTCGATTCTTTCACAACAAGAAGTTACCATAAGTAAACCACAACAAATGACCAACTCCGTTAGGAAAGAAGTGGTAACCTTACCGGTTCCTTACCGGTGTCCTAAGTAAACAGTTAGGATCTTGACGGCATTCAAATAAAGTAGCAAATACCATCTCTAATGAAATGTTACTACCGTGGTAAGTAAATTACCAATATTATAGTGGATTTACCAGATTTGGGCTAGGGCCGTGGCACTCGCCACCGCCCTTGCTTGCGGGCTCGCCTTGGGGACCCGTACCTTGCCACCGAGATTTGAGGCCTAGGCACTGGGGATATGAGCCCGGCCTCGGGGATCCCGGTGCTAGGACCCTAGGTGCTCCTTGGGAAACCTTGGCCCATCCTCTAGGAACCCAAGGCACGGCTGCCTTGGTCTAAAACCTAGGCGGGGGTCCTTGGCCTTGGCCTCGGGGCATTGGTGCTCGAGGCCAAGCACTTGGTCCGAGTCCGAGTGCTAGGTCCAATCATATTTTGAAATATGATTTCTGATTTTTATAGGAGGAATTCATTTTCCTGAATTTCATTAATTGTGAAAAGATTTTCCATTCACTTGTTTTTTTATTTTCATATAAAATTCAAATGACAGAGAAGATGAGAAAACATTTTTCGTCAGTAGATTTTTGCCTGGACAAAGGAAGCAAGAAAAATATTTTCATTTCCATTCACACTGAAAAAGCATATTTAACGTTTTGATGAACCAAAAGCCCCCTGCAACTTAACTTTGTGTTTGCAAGTGCTTTTCTTTAGTTTGAATTTTCCATTTTCGGACAAAAGTACTTAATATCCTGAAATAAAAGCGGGAGGTAAAGGTGGACACTTATATGCTTTTTTGAAAGTGGAGGGAAAAGGTTGCTCCTAATATGAGAAAATTGTCCAAAAAATTCCAAACTTATTACACTTTACTAATTCAATCTTAAAATTTTTAAGTTTACCAATTCAGCCCTAAACCTTTTTATTTTTCTCTAATTGAGTCCATCGGATAAATTTTGGCTAGAGATCGCCGATCTTGAGTCGGTCATCTTATGTGATAAGGTCAACACCGCCAAAGCCAACGAAGGTCGCCGGCCCTTGTTTGTGGTCGATGAGGGTCGGCCGACAATTTTGATAGGAAAATAAAAGAAAAAGAAAGAAAGAAACAGGAAAAAGAAAAAGAGAAAAGAAAAGAATAAAAAATTAAACAAAAGCGCTAGCCGTCCTACGTGGCATTGGCGATGTCCAAATCATCAATTTTCGGTTAAAATTGGCCAGATGAACTCAATTGGCAAACTATCAAAATGTTTAGATCTGAATAGCCAAAATGTAATGATAGACTTAAGATTTTTTGGAGAATTTCTCCTAATTAATGCCCCAAAATTTATTTCAAGTAACAAAATATTCGAGGAAGGATTTCTTCTGTGCACGCAGAGAGATAATTAAAGTTTTGTAAAGCTGTATGGAGTAAGCATTGATGGGTAACTAGTAAGAGAGCCGAAACACTGCAGACCAGCTCGTTTGCTATTGATGACCAGCACTATGAATGCAATTTTCCTATTAAAGGCCGAGGCACTGATATGTTCTCTTTGCTAATTTAGGACATCGACTACGTTGAAATCAGGCATCCAAGTCACGGAATATCTCGAATCAAATCACGATTCGAATGACGTTCGCACGATAGAATGCCGCTCGTCGGGCGGCGATGATGATAAGAAATTCTTCCTGGTCTTTACCATTTCGAAATAGTTTGGGATGATATCGGCTCTTACCATTTCGGCTACAAACGATAGATTATTACCTCTGCTATTATGACGACGATCATAAGAGTTCTTCCTCAATTTTCACTTTCGACGTATTGGAAAACACCACGACGTAATATACGAAGCAAAACTTGCCAATCTTGGTGTGCATTCCGAAGCCACGATTATACCCTCGCATTGATGACTAACTCCGAGTCAGTGAAGTAGTTGACGATTTGGATTGAGAAACCACCCACTTTCATCCAATTTGACTTTACTAATACACCTTTTCCTTTTGGGCCTGGCGTGCACGTACGCCCATTGCCACTATTTACCGTAAAATAGACCTTTGGACAGTGATTACTATGCAAAATATAAGTGAGTTCCTTCTTTGTATAGTGCACTTTTATGGACATGGAAAAATACTCAATAAGTACCCCACTTTTCGTCTATCTTGATTATCTAAAGTACGTACCGACTTATCGACCTAGCACCCATGGTTGAAAGATACCGTGCGTGTTTTGCACCTTGGCCCCAAAAGAAATGGGGCATGATTGTTAAGTCTGTAATTTTTAGCAAAAATTTCTCTCAAACGACGGCCGCCATCATGACCGACATAAAGGATTAAAGTGATAATCGCCTTCGCGACAAAAGTACTATGCAAAACACACGTGCGACTATGAGAAATGCTACTTTTGACCCGAAAATCGGGTGAATTTACTAACTTACAATATTAATGATGATATTATGAAATGGGGGAAAGCCTAATGGAGCAATGTCGCGTGGAGGTAGAAGGCGCACGGGGTCGTAAACGTTTTTTTTGGAGAGAAGCAACAACGGTATTTGGAGAGTAAGGATCGGCTAACTCTATGGCGGATCATCTGGTTAAATGTCAAAGGGACGCAACTGTAGGGATCCTCTAAGTTCATTGATGTATTTTACTATCCTGAATGACAAAACGGGAGGGTAAGGTGATGAATGAAAGGGGAGTAAATTGTTCCTTTCCCCTTGTAAAAATAAATTCGGTCCAATTTTATCATTTTCTGTCCAAAAATTTTTCCATCATTTTGTACTTAGATATTAATGGCACTTGTAAATTGCAAACGAGGTGGAAATTTACTAATTTATTTGGACAATAGTAAAATTCCGACAATATTGAATACTTCGAAGAAGTTGGCAATTTACTAAATCATTGGAATGTTGATGAACTCCTCATAGTGTTGGTAATTTATCAATCATGTTTGGTAAATTTGTTGTACGGTTGGTATTTTACTTTCTAAACGAATTACGAAGTCTTTGGTAAATTTATTATTGTGCTGGTGTATTACTAACAATTCTTGTAGAATTATAGACGAGTTGGTAATTTACTGAATTAGTGGAATATATCGTAGTGTTCAGAGTTTACAAATCTCAAGCCATGGCCCGTTCGGTGTCCACGTCAGCAGCATTCGGAAAAATTAGCCAAAATGATTGAATTGACTTTAGGTCAAAAAGTTGAGAACTAGATTGGCATAATTTAGAGATTTAGGACTAAATTAGTACCGATGTAATATGTTTAGGACTTTTTCGACACCTTTCCCACTTACCATGCCTTTGTCTTCTTCTCGCACCCTGGAAATTCTAAGCATCTCATATCAAAGTTTCCTCATTTGCTCATATTTTATTTATGGTTGATATTACGAAAAACTCTAAACTAATATATCCGATAAAACGGACTATGGAATGTATTATTTTATCCGTTGGGTTACGCTACGGGTGAGGGCCCGACCCTCCCTCGATTTGGGTGGGGACTTTTGGCAAGGGCCGAGGCCCTCGCCGAGGGGCCGGCGACCTCGCCAACCTTTGCCGCCCCGCCTACCGCCCTCCCTCGGTGGGGAGGTGGCCGACGAGCGGGAGGGCTGCCCCTCCCGCTTGTGTAAGTCCACTTTCTCCTTTTTTTAATTTTTTTTTGAGAAAATAGATTTAAAAAAGTTATAATAAAAAATAAAAAAATCAAATAAGTAAAAAGATTAAAATGCCCTTGAAATCGCCTTTTTTTAGATTTTATGGTCATTTTCAAGCTCTTATTTGAAATAATATTCACTTCAAGCGTTTGTTTGAGAAAATGAGGGCATTTGAGGTTTTTATTTGAAACAGGGTTCAACCCTTATTTGAGAAAACATGAGGACTTCGGGCTCTTTTTTGGATTTTTCCCTTAATATATTTATGACAAACGGAGGGTAAAAAATCAAATTGGTACACATGTCAACCGCCACGTGTCATTCAACTTAACAATTTGATGATAAAATTTAACAAAACTAACGAAGTATATGTTTATCACATGTGTACCTGTTTGTGATTTTTAGTGGTAAAAAAAATTAATTTGAGATAAATTTGTCATAAATGTATCAATTTAGAGTTTTTTGTCGTATTAACTGTTTTTGTTTACAATGGTAAGTTGAGGTAGCAGATCCCATTTTGGATTAGAGTTTAATAGGATAAACTCGGGAAAAGTATATGGTATTTTGGTCTCGAAACAGTCGCATCTACATGGAGTGCATCAAGCACAAACTTAGCGTGTGCTTACTTTACGGAAAATTCAAGATTTGAAAAATCTTTTCTGGAAAATGATCGTATTTTTTTGCTTTCAAAAACGAGATGAATGCAAAATATATTCATCAACCATGAAAATACTAGTCAATAATAAAAACATTTTTCGTTGATTAGTTTTTTTTTAAGATATATAATCCATCATTTTTTAGAAAATATGTTTCTAATTTTGTGTTTTCCATGAAACAATCGCGCCATCGAGCCGTAAACATTGCGTGCCATTAGGTGAGCTGTTTTTCTCCTGAAGTGAACATTCTTCTTTTGCCCCTAATTTGAGAAGGATAAGTTGCTATTTAAGCTTCTGCTCGTCTGCAATAGGCGAAGTTGGAATCTGATATTATACATTCTTCTCTCGAGATGTCTTCTTTCAAACTCATCCTTCTCTTGATGACTGGTCTCTTGTCAATTCCCAATGCATCGAGCACGCGGGAATCTCATCCCGATCGCGCAGTCCCAGCGACTACCATATATGTGGACAAGTCGGGTGGTTCGGGGCATTATTCCTCGGTCCAAGAAGCTATCGACTCCGTTCCGGACAATAACAGTCAGTGGATTCGTATCCTCATCAAACCGGGAATTTACTCGTAAGTCTAGGCTGAAATCACTCCACTTCTGCTTTTTCTGGGGTTAAATATGTTTCGCATTGACTGATAGCTCGAATAATGACCGTCTTGCTTGTTCAGTGAAAAGGTGAAGATTCCTTTGGCAAAGCAGTACATCTTCCTCCAAGGCGAAAGCCGCGAAACGGCCGCCATCCAGTACTGGGACGCTGGAAGTTCCATCGATGCAGCCACTTTCCAGGTTTATGCGGATAATTTTGTCACATCGGACATTACCTTCGAGGTTAACAAACTCGATAAGATCTCTCTTTCTCGTTCTCTCTTTTTCTCTCACGTTCAGCTTGACGATAGCTAATGAGACTCTCCTATAGTCCCTGAGATAGAGAAGTTTCCGTGAAATTTACGCGCAGAACATAAACGGTACTCACCTTACGTGGACTCCGGCTGCTCTAATCAACGGGGACAAGGTGTCGTTTCATAGGTGCGGCTTTCACGGCATTCTGGACACCCTCGGGGACTTCCAAGGCCGACGTTACTTTGAGAGCTGCTTCATCTCAGGAGCAATAGATTTCATCTGGGGCTTTGGCCAGTCGGTGTATAAGGTAAAACAAACGACGTTCCACTCAAAATTTGAATCGAAGATTTCACCTAAATGTTAATTCCTGTACTCTGAGTCGCACCCTTCCTGCTGATCGAACAACAGAATTGCCTGCTGAAGACCGTAGCCTCCTACATTGGCCAGGACGGTTATATCACAGCGCAAGGCCGAGAAGGAGCAAACGACACGAGCACATTCGTGTTCATTCTTGGCCGGGTGGTAGGAGAAGGCCGCACGTATCTCGGGAGAGCATGGCAGCAGTACTCGAGAGTCCTATTCTACAATACGTACATGACCGAGGTCGTTGTGCCCGAGGGTTGGTCCTCCTGGAGCTTCCAAGGCCATGAGTAAGAATTAAGATGAGCTTCATTTTTGCTAAATCCCCTTTGGTCACTGAGAAATGGACCTCTGTGGCTAAGCCTCTTTAGATACAGACCAAAAAATTATAAGTCGATCTATTTTGAATTCTAATCCGGACTGTATTATACAGGGAAGATATCACTTACGCCGAAGTCGGATGCACGGGAGGGGGCGCAAACAAATCCGGGCGCGTGAAATGGATGAAAGACCTGCCGCCTCAAGAACTGGAGTACTTTCTCTCGAATCGCTTCATGAACCAGGAACACTGGATCAAGGCTCAGCCTTATTGGTACTTAGAGATTCAGACAACTGATTACTGATAAGTGATCAGATTAAATGCAAAAATTGGCGCAACTGTGTAGTCAAATAAAGTAGTAAATCACCATCTCAAATGAAATGTTATTATTGGGGTAAGTAAATTACCAATATTACCATGGATTTATTAGAGCTGGGCGAGGGGCGCGACAACGAACGGCCCACGACCCCCTTGTTACGGTTCCGGGCTCTCCAACCCTGTTTTTAAAAAAAAAGAAGAAAAAGGTAGACCCAAGGGGAAAATTCCTAGGAACCGGCGTTCCGCGGAACCGAACCGGAACCGCCGGTTCGACGGAACCGCGGCGGTTCCTAGGAACCGGCCACCTCTAGCCGCGACACTCACCACCATCCCTTGTTCGTAGGCTCTACCTTGGGGACCCGTGCCTTGCCACCGAGGTTCGATTCCTAGGCATTGCGGTAATGAGCTCGGCCTCGGGGACCCTGGGTGCACCTTGGGGAATCTTGGCGCATCCTCGAGGAACCCAGGCACGGCTACCTTGGTCTCAAGCCTAGGTGTCGGGGTCCTTGGCCTCGGTGTATCGGGGCCTAAGGCCAAGCACTTGGTCCCGAGTCCGAATGCCGGGTTTAATCATATCTTAAAATATGTTTTCTGATTTTTATAAGAGGAAATCATTTTTTTTAAAATTTCGTTGACTGTAAAAGTATTTTCTATTTATTCGTTTTTTTTTCTTAAATTCAAAACGACGGAAAAAAAATAAGAAAAATATTTTTCATCAATAGATTTTTGCCGGGACAGATGGAGTCAAAAAAACACTTTCATTCCCCTTCACACTGAAAAAGAAGATTTAACGTTTTCGGGAACCAAAAGCCGCTTACAACTTCACTTTGTGTTTGCAAGATCTTTTCTTTAGTTTGAATATTCCATTTTCGGACAAAAGTTCTTAATATCCTGAAATAAAAGCGGGAGGTAAAGGTGGACAAAATTTTTGTCCGGCATTAGAATTGATTTCAAAGGTGCGATTTTCACGGCATTCTAATGAGAATCACTCTTTTTTCCTTTTTTTTTTTGCTCCAAAACTGTTTCAAAAAATAGAATTAGAATCAAAATAATCTATATTATCAAACAAAATCCTCATCCTTTTTTTTGTTTTGGGAACAAAATTAGAGAACTAGAATCGTTGTTTTTTCTCTTTTGAAAGTGGAGCGAAAAGATTGCTCTTAACACGGGGAAAATTGTCCAAAAAGCCCAACTTATTACACTTTTGTCAATTTAATCATAAATTTTTCATTTCCAATTGAGTCCATTCGATCAATTTTGGCTGAAAATCTTTAATGTGGATGCCGACCATCTTACGTGACATGACACGCTTTGGTGGACCAATTTCATTACTTTTTTTTCGATTTTTTAAATATTTTTTTGTTTGTTTTTTATTTTATGATTTTTTTTTTTCTAAATGGCTAATGAGGGTCGTCGGGCCCTCGCCTACCATTGGCGAGGGCCGCGACGCCTTTTTGACCTCGGGCAAGGCCATAGCACCGCAAGTGAGTGCGGGCGAGGCTAGCCTCTGGAGCCGTGACCCTAGCCTCGTGGTTGGTGAGGCATCATAGCGCTTGCCACCGGTTGGCGAAGGTCATTGGGCCCTGCCCTTCGCCAACCGCTTGGGAAAAAAAATCCCATTATAGAAAAAACAAATGAAAAAAAGAAAAATATTAAAAAATATTAAAATATTATTAAAATTTATCCACATCAATGCCCACCTTGTCAAGTAGGACGGCTCGGTGTCCACGTAAATGATTTTTAGTCAATATCGATTGGATGGACTCAATTGACAAATAATAAAAATATTTATTATTAAATTGACAAACTTTTGCTTAAAAGATTTGAGATTGAATTGGCAAAAGTGCAAGAATTTTATAATTTTTTGGACAATTTTTCCTTCATAATACTATTGTTGTCTTCTTTCCCTTTATAAGTAAAATCTTTAGGTCCAATTTAATGATTATCTACCCAACGTTTTTGGCCTTATAGTGGTAATTTACTAGTTCATTTGGTTGTTGGTAAAAGTCCGAGAGTGGTGATAATTTCGAAGATGCTGGTAATTTGCTAAATTATTGTAGCATTGGTAAATTACTTAAAGTTTAACTTATTCATTAAGTGTTTGTTGGTAAATTTGTTGTAGGAATGGTACTTTTCTATCTAAATTTGTAACGATTTAAAGAAGTTGATAAATATAAATTACTTAATTATTGGAGTATTCATAGATTCATTGTAGTGTCAAGCATACGGGATAAGTACATTAGGAGTATCATAACTTTTGTCTTGAGTGCCATAACTTTTTTTTTTTATGTAAGGAAAATAAAAAAAAAAGAAAAGAAAAATAAAATTATCTAAAATTATAAAAAATAATTAAAAAAATCCATATGTTTTGAAAATTGTTAGAAAGCAAATGAATGTGAAATAGTGAATGGAGGAAAAACGAGCAATGTTTTTCTTAACTTGTTTATTTTTCCCGAACCAAACGCCCGAAAAATTCAGAAAACATTTTCTTGAAAGTTATTTTCCGTGAAAGAAATGTAGCCTAAATTACTAAAAGTTGGTAAATTCTTTATAATTTTAATTAGGGGTGAGTAAAATGGACCGACTAAACCGAGAATAGCTCGGATCGGACTGGACTAGATTGGCGGTCCGATTCCTTCGAAGGGCAGCAATCCAGTTCCCGCTTCTAAGAGATACGTGATCGGATCGGACGGAACGCCAATTGATTTATTTTTTATTTTTAAAGATGGACATAATTGTCTATCACTTCTCGCCCATTGTCACTAACTATAGTTGCTAATCCTCCACAAGTGTCAAGTAGACAAATATCATAGCTCTAGTTGCAACAAGAGCCCGGTTAGCTGTCCACCATTTGTCGGTTCCTTAGAATTTATGAATATATCCACGCTTAGTACTAGGTAAAAAATCAGATTAAGCGTGAGGAGGAGTGTTGGAATATTTAAATATTAAACCACTTCTATTCTATCAACTTTATTAGCTTTTAGAGCGGTTGGCCGTAGTCCTATAAAATCTTTCACCCCTCCTATCCCGATATGGCTTTTCCTTTTTTCTTACGACCTATGTCTGGAAATTGTAAAGATGTTGAACATGGAGCAAGAAGAATAAAGATTGCATTGGATGGAAGTAATACTGCTTCTCTGTTACTAAAGAACTTTGGCTTGTGCGCTAGACGAATCAGATTGATTTCTTCTGCTAAAGTTTTTAATCCAAGATTGTCTTTTGGTGCTGTTCAAGGCTTTGACTAAGTTATGGATGGATGGAAAAAGGTGTGAAATTTGATGGGATACGACCAATTGCTCTAAAAGCTTAGTCTAGGCAACGTTAGTCTAGTCTTATTACCTAGTACTAAGCGTGAACATATTAATTGGAGAGGCAATTGGGGCTAAGAAAGATTTGAACTGGACCTCCAACTCGATACCACGTGAGATTTTATGAGACCATGACCAACTGTTCTAAAAGCTTAACTTGATAGATGAATGTGTGGTTTAATATTTATTTGCTCTAACAAAAGGAATGTCATGCTCAAAGAGAAATACACTCGCTAATGTTTCCTGTTGGTCACACGGCGTCGAATTAGGCAAATGAGCGTTGATCATCATTCATCTTGTTTGATGCATCTTTAGACATTGGTCATGATACTATGCATCATAGAGGAACAACGATCAAGTTCCATTGGACCGCCCGGGAACCGAACTCGACCAACGGTCCGGTCCCTAGTTCCGGAAATAGGGAACCAATCCCTCCTGGTCCAATTCCCGGTTCTTGAGTGGTAGCGAACCCGACCGAGAACCGATCACCCCTAATGTTGATAGTTTACAAATCACGGTCGTAAGCTTGAAAAAGTTGGTAACTTACCCAATTAGTAGGACTTTAGTAAATTTCTGATAGTATCGGTAAATCACTTATGACATGACGGTGCTAATAAAACTACGTAAGAGTTAGCAATTTACCACTTTCATTGGAATGCTGGTAAATTCCTGAGGGTGTTGGTAATTTACTTCCGTTTACCCGACAAGGAAGTTATATCGGTCATATTCTTTTACCAGTTAAGGTTGAAAAACAACAACAATTGGCGCCGGACTAAGCTTTCAACCAGAGCTGGTTATCAAGCTATAATCACTAGTCACCACATATGGTAAGACTTGATCCCTTCTGATCTTGCGAGTTCAACATATTGAACATTCTCTATGGCAAAAAAAAAAAAAAAGGGTGTTTTTACTGCGATTTTCAACTGAATTGCAACGCTAAGTGCAGTAATTTTGTTCAATCACACAATAATTGCGGCCCTCCATGTGTTTTTTTTTACTTAAAATTTCATCCTTCGCAGGTTTTATCGAGGATGTAAAGAGAGCCCACGTAAAATAACTTTTGACAATATGCAAAGGCCGATAAAGGATATGAAACTTTCCTTCCATTCATGCATGATTTCGTTTCCTTAATCAACAAGAGGCGCGAAGAAGGAAAAGAGACTATATAATAATTTATTTTTCCTTTTTCGACTAGGCCCTTCTTTGAAAAGAAAAAGAAAAGAAAAACAGGAAAAAGAAAAAGAAAAAAAAAAAAAAAGTAATTTCAAAAAGTAAATGACTAAAATGCGATTGGGTTGGGCCCTTCTTTAAAACAAGAGGATTTCAAACCCTTATTTAAAACAAGATCCAATTCATGCTCTTATATGAGAAAATAAAGGCACTTGGGTCCTTATTTGGAATTATTCTTAATAATATCTCAAATCCATAAGAATCTTGAGAGAATTACCAAAAAAGTCATAAACCTATTGCGCCTATGCCAATTCAATCATAAACCTTTTTTTTTGTACCAATTAAGTCTTAAACCTTTTGCATATGTGCTAATTCAGTCCATCCGATGAATTTTTGCCTTAAATCACCGAAGTGGATGATTTTTAAAAATATTATAACATTTTTTCTGATTGTTTTATTTTATTTTATTTTTTTTGGGGCGGTTGGATGAAGAAGGAAGAAAAAGAAAAAGAAGAAGAAGAAAGGGAAATAAAAAAAGGAACAGATAAATAAATATAGGTAATAAAAGATTCAATAAAAAAATTGAAATATAATAAAAAAATTTCACGTCCGATCCCACGCCACATTAGCAGTTTTAGACCAAAATTGCCCCGATAGACTAAATTGCCATAAATGTAAAAGGTTCGACTCAATTAGTAAAAAAAAATAAGATCGAATTGGCATAATTATAGTCGGTTAATGACTTTTTTGGTAATTTTTCCCGAGAATCTTGAACGTGACTGAGGCGGTCAAGTTCATAAGGTTGGTCCTCCTGGAATTTCCAAGACCATGAGTATGAATTAAGGTCTTCTTCTTTTTGCTACTGCAAAGAGTCACATGTGCGTTGAAATTGATGAACTTGATGGAAGGAATGAAGCGCACGAATTGAACGTTCTGGTATTCAAGTGCAAGAAGTTGACAAATTTTAAGATTTGGGCTGTAAGTTTCCCCAAAAAGAAGTCGCTAGCTTCCAACATTCTTTTACCAGTAACATCTTCTTCCTTTTATGAATGAATGAATGATGAGAACGCGTTTCGTCGATATTGAACCAACACATAAAATCTTCCAGCTTTTGAGCAGAACAGACAGTAGAGCTTTCGCCTTTACTTGTCACGCCCGACTCTCGAGCCCGCGACATCCCTACCTTACTGCCACGAGGTCACGAAGGATAACGTCTGCGCGTTATCGACCTATCTACTAAATACGCATGCGGAGCGGTTTACTCCCAAATATAAAACAACAGGGGATAGCATAGCGGAAATACATACCAAGGCAATTAATCAAAAAGTAACCTATCTGTTACCATCCATGAGATGAGCCTTAACCTCTTGAACTACGAAATATACAATCCCACACTTGGGCGGCTCACTAAGACCTCAAAAGGGTACCGAGTCAAATAAGATTAACTTCTCATATACTCCAAAAGACTACCTTCACAACCCGACCTTGGTATTCGTGGAGCTCCATCACTGGGACTTGAAAGTGGTTCCCCCAATAGGGTGAGATACAAATCTATGAATCAGCCTAAACTCGGTTAGGACATGATTCGCCTAGAACATCCTAACCATAAGGATCACCAAACAACAACATAAACATATATCCAAGCAAGCACATTACAAGACAATAATCATCCACATGCACACTTACCAACTTTTACACATAATGCAATACTTGGCCATAAAATATCGACGACCATCCGAACAAAGCATCACACTCACAAGTATGCCGGACACCACACAAGTCCATTTATTAACGATGATCGCCTCTCGGCGCCATAGTGACGAGGATCCACGCTCCGGCGTGATCGACTCTCACAATTAATGCGATCCCGCATTCTTCAGACGGCTACGTTCCTTTTCCCTCTGCAACGGCAAGCGGTGTATCCGGAACCATGGCATGGAAGTAGGCATCCCTATACGGGGCTTCGGTCCGTCAAAACCGGCATCCGATAATCCCTTAAAATCGTAATACGGGGCATGAATTATCGTGCTTCACAAGTCGTGTGGTCCCATATAAAAATGGTACAATGTGTACTAGTGTACAACACGAACTTGCCAGGAAAACCCATCATCGTTCCTTCATATGACCATGCAGACACATCAATCAATTTATTCTCTTTGATTTAGGCGGATGCTCACACAACGTGCTCAACGACTGGCCCAAGGCCATTTTAATGCCAAATTATATCTTTGATATCGCACACGGTCATATGAATGCAAACTACCAAATAGATATTGCAAGATCACACGGACAATTAATCCCCAAACAACACCAATCCACTCAACGAGCATTTCAACGGGGCGAACCGCCCCAAAACACAATCATCAATTCCACACGAATGAGCCATTTCGATTATACCCCATAAGGCTCAATTTCTGAGTCATTGATTAATTTGATTTAAAATTGCCAATCGTCGTTCTTAACCTATCGCTTCGCGATCAAATCACAACACATAGTCAATCATCTAACATCAATTTGCCAGACAATTCTAATTTAATCGATTATGGCCATTTATCCTAAACCCGGTTTCTAACTAATCCGACCATAATCAAACCTACCTCAATACCCGAACTAATTATTAATTGTATTTAGGGTCAACTCACCAACGATGGCGGTGGAGATCGGGTCGGGCACGATTTTGAGGCGACACTTAAGAAGAAGTTCGTGGCGACGGAAGATAGTGCGAGGTGAGGATGGAGAAAACGGAACTCACGGTGTAAAAACAGAGGGGGGATTGAATTGAGGAAAACCCGACCTCAAGAGGGGGGTAGGACTAGGGGACTCACCACTGGTCGAGGACAACCCTTCAAGGCGGGCAAAGAAGCCGCGTGAAATGGTAATAAAAAGAGAGAGTTCGCGGTTTCTACAGCGGCGGCCGGCTTCCGGGGCTGCGTGGGACAACTAAGGGTCGACGGCGACGTCTGTGTCGCGGGTCAAACGCGACGGGGGCGAAAATGTGGGGCGACGACCGGCACAAAAGAGCACGTTCGCTCAATCGTGTAAAAATAGTCGAGGGTCGATGGGGTGATTGTAGTGGTTGAAGCGGCTCGGGTTTGGTGGCAGCTCGGGCAGCTTTGGACGCAAAACTGAGTTTGGGGCCGGGGCAGCGGTCTGCGGTCTCGTGGTGGCGCCAAGCTGGGCGGAGATGGCTGGAGGCGGAGGGTGGTGGCGGTCGAGCAAAAATGGTGGAGGAGAGGAGGGGCTGTGCGGGTGAGAAAAGGAGAGAACGTGAGGGAGAGAGCAACGGGAGAGAGAGGAGAGAGAGAAGACTTTGATCACCTTTGACTTGGTGGTTGAAGAAATTAATGGCAAGTGGGGCCCACGGTCTCGCATTTAATTATTTTCATCCCATATGTATAATATCCAAAGACGTTTCGTAATTTGACAAATCGGACTAATCGGATTTTTGGCTCAACCGATTGGGACCGAAATTGGATTTTTACGGGCTAGGTTCGGTCCGGAATGACTAGGCGCGAGGATTAAAACAATCCTAAGTCGCGATGACCATAATGTCGATACCCAATCGAAATCGAACGACATTTCGAATCGCCAAAATTTGTCACTTTGCCTTACGATCCGAAATTTCATACCATTAGAAATTCAATAAAAATATATTTTATTGAATTTGGTCCCGACTCCCGAGGGCCAATTTTCAGAGCGTCACATTACTTTCCCGATCACTGTCTGGTAATTACTGTGAATTCTTCTTCTTCTTCTGCAACTTCGATTGAAGTTTCCTCACTTGCTCACATTTTGTTATAATGGATATTCTCAGCACGTGAATAGCTGTCTTTCTCCTGGAAAGGGACATTCTTCCGTTGCCATTTTCAGATTTTGCTCGTCCTGCTATAAGTGCAGTTGAAGTGTGAGATTGCAGGATGCAGATGCGGGTTTGCTTTTCGGTATCTTCATCGTTTTGCTCTCATGATGTCTTCTATCAAACTTTTCCTTCACTGGACGATGGGTCTCCTGGTCGTTTCTAATGCATCCGGCGTGGGCGAATCTCGTCTGAACTCCGTGTTTCGTGGAACCACCATATACGTGGGCAAGTCCGGCTCCGGGAATTATACCTCGGTCCGAGGAGCTGTCGACTCTGTCCTGGACAATAACAATCAGTGGATACGCATCCACATCAAACCAGGAACCTACAAGTGAGTTTAAGGCTAGAGTCAATCATTTCTTCCCTTTTTTTTCCGTGGAAGAATATGTTTCGCGTCGAGTGATTGCTTAGGCAGTGATTGTCTTGCTTGTTCAATGAAAAGGTGACGATTCCTATTACGAAACAGTACATTCTCCTCGAAGGCGAAAGTCTCAAAACGACCATCATCCAGTACTGGGATGCTGGAAGTGCCACCGAAGCCGCCACTTTCCAGGTTTATGCGGATAATTTTGTCGCATCGAACGTTACCTTCAAGGTTAACAAGCTCGATTGGATCACTATTGCGCGCTCTCTTTCTGTCTAATCTTGATGATGACTAATGAGACTGCTATTGTCTATGGGAATTCTCCTGCAGAACAGCTAAAATACCTTGAAAGGGAATGCGAATGGTACTCGCATTACGTGGGCCCCGGCTGCTCTAATCACGGGGAACAAGGTGTCGTTCCGCTGGTGCGGCTTTTACAGCATTCAGGACACTCTTGCCACTTGGAAGGCCGGCATTACTTCGAGCGCTGCATCATTTCAGGAGCCATAGATTTCATCTGGGACGGCGGCCAGTCATTGTTAGATCGAAGATTTGATCATCTAAATGTTAATTCTCGTATTCTAAGAGTTTTGACACTCGTGCTGATCGAACGACAGACTTGCCTGGTGAAGACCGTAGCCTCCTATATTGGCGTTCCCGGTTATGTCACAGCGCAAGGCCGAGACGGACCAAACGACCCAAGCGGGTTTGTGTTCGTGTTCTTCGTGGTGGCAGGAGATGGACAAACATATCTCGGGAGAGCGTGGCAGCAGTACTCGAGAATCCTATTTTACTAGACGGACATGAGCAACGTGGTCGTGCCCAACGGTTTGTCCTCCTGGAACTTCGGTAACCATAAGTAAGAATTAGAATCTGCTTCTTTTGTGCTAAACCCACTTTGGTCACAGAGAGAAAAGACTCTTGTGCTTAACCACTGTGGATCCGGAGGAAAACAAAAGATTATAAGTTGGTCTAGTACTGTCTTAAATTCTAATTCGGACCTCATTATATAGGCAAGATATCACGTTTGCTGAAGTCGGATGCACAGGAGATGGCGCTGGCGAATCCCGGCGCCTGAAATGGATGAAACAACTCCTGCCTCAAGAACTGGAGTACCTTATCTCAAAAAGCTTCGCGAACCAGGAAGGCCGGATCCAGACACAACCTTGATGCACAGAGACTCAGCCAACCCATTACGGATAAATTATCTAATTAAATGCAAAAGCGACGCAATTGTATAGTCATTGGAATCCTGTCTAGTCATTAGATTCCTGTCCGACACGGATTCTTCCACGTGGAAGAGCTAGTTGGTTTGGTTATCTGATGTACATATTCAAGTTGTCTGTAGCTGATATGGAATGTCAGTTGGACCCTTTCCCTTGGGTGTTTTGAAGTGTTTGCCGCCATGGCCTGTGTCAATTTCTCGGATTGTTCTGTCATCTGTGTTCTGAGTTTGCATATGACAAGCCTCAGGCAAGGGTCGTGCGACCTGACAAATAGCACCAAACCGTGAGATAAATCTGCTGAATCGTCCAAATGAATTTGAGCAACCGGATCTTCTGTTCATCCGAACCGGTCCTTATTAGGCAATGACAGTAAGGAAATGCCATGTTGAAGGGGGAAATCTTCATTAATTGGCCTCGGAGAATGATTGCGAGATAAATAGAGCCTTGAAGTATCGATTGATCATCTTCACATATCAGATCAATATATTTAGTATATAATGCTCATTCCTTCTGAATGTTGGACGACATGGATAAAGAATAATCAGCACAAGGTGGGATCTGTTTGAGAATCTGAGCAATTGCACTAGCATATGCGCGATGCTCACCTCGTCAAAAAAACTCCGAATTGGGTCCGCTGTATTTGGGAGGTATGAAGTCCGAACCAGTGCCGAGTAAGGAAAAATTAACACACTTTGGTAGCTGGACTGATCAAATCATAATCACTAGTCGCCGCATATGGTAAGACTCGATCCTTTCTGATCTTCCGATTCCGATACGAAGGATTTAGTTCTTTTGATTTGATTTTTCCAACCATAGTTGGACATGAAGTCAACACAGTATAGTGAAACAACGACTTCTTCTATGGCAAGAAGAGAATGTTTTGCTGTGATTTTCAACTGAATTGCAACATTAATTGCACTAGTTTTGTTCAATCATACTGTAAATTGCATCCCTCCATGGTTTTTTCTAGCAAATGTTCATCGTTCACTGATTTGATGGAGAATAAACAAAGAAACCGCATAGAATGATTCTTAACAGTACTAGGAGGCCAACGAAGAATCTGCAACTTTCCTCCCATACGTGCAAAGATTTTCGTTTCCTTAACTAGCATGATGTGTTGAAAATGGAAATGAGACCGCATTATAAAATCTCCAACTTCATAAGGATCTTGAACAATCTTCATATAGGTCATCACCATCATTTCTTGCAGTTATCTGTCCAGTTCATCAAGATCTTGACCGCCCCATACCATAGGGGAAAATAGAGGAGGAAAATGCAGCTCCTTCTCACAGCTCTAACGCTCTTCTGTATCTTCCTTTCGTCCTCTGAAGCGGTGGACTGTGGAAATGATGGGCCTGCACGTGTGATCTCCGTCGACCCGGCGCGGCAGCGGGCAATTCACCTCGGTTCAGGCAGCTATTGACTCCGTTCCCTCTGGTAACGACAAGTGGATTAGCATCCGGATAAAACCCGGGACATATAAGTACAGTACTGTCTTCCGTGCTTGTAGTTTGAGTTGCATTGTTCTTGTTGCCTGTCGTTGTCGTTTCGAGCATTAGTCTAAAGGATTCAGAGTCTTGGTTAATGTTGCAGAGAGATGGTGACAATCCCGCTGGACAAGCCGTGCATCTTTCTTAAAGGAGAGAGCCGTGAATCGACAATAATCGCGTTCGATTCTCATGAAGAGACAGATACAAGTGCTACTTTCACTTCCAACCCGGACAACATAGTTGTCCAAGGCATTTCTTTTAAGGTCAGTGCCGGTGTCTATGTTCTCGAACCGGTATGTGACTGGCATTGTTCGTTGCAGACAATCCGGCAGACAGTAAATTTTCTTTCCTTGTTTCATGTTCTCAGAATTCGTACAACCGGTACTGGCTCAATGCCGACAAGCCACCCATTGTTCAAGCGTTAGCAGCGAGGATATATGGAGATAAGTGCCTGTTCCTCGACTGCGGCTTCTTGGGGGTGCAAGATACGCTGTGGGATGCGATGGGCCGGCATTATTTCTACTCGTGTTACATCGAGGGCGTGATCGACTTCATTTTCGGCCGCGGCCAATCCTTTTTCGAGGTAAGACACGATGGTATAGCATGGATAGCATAGAGCTTCAATTGAGAGCTTTCTAGATTAAGAAATTTTGCCCTAAAATTGATCAAAAACATCAGGAATGGTTGGTTATGTTCGATATACACATTCGATCTCTGAGACAGTTTAAATTTTCACACATGTAGGACTGTACCATGAATGTTACGGCTAATTCGCCGCCCTACCAAACTCGGTTAGGTTGGGTCACCGCTCAGAATCGAGAATCGCCGGGTGACCCAAGCGGGTTCGTGTTCGAAGGGGTGCTATCCTTGGGCCCGGTCCGTTTCTCCTAGGGAGGGCGTACGGTCCTTATTCCAGGGTAATATTCCATAAGACATTTCTGTCGTCCGGCGTGGCTCCTCAAGGTTGGGATCCTTGGCATTTCCAGGGAAAAGAGTAAGTTCGCTCGACCGACCATCTTGGTGTCTCGTTCCGCTAGATTTCTCTGATCATCGTTTCTTTGGGTGAATTCTAGGGACAACTTCATGTATGCCGAGGTGGATTGCCGAGGAAGAGGTTCGGACACTTCAAAGAGAGTTCGGTGGGAGAAGCATCTCGATAATACACAGCTTCGATATTTCTCAAGATCATCCTTCCTCGATCAAGAAGGGTGGCTTGCCAAGACTCCTTTAGGGAAAAAAATTAGGAGCTAATGGAAAGCAAATGGGTTCCATTTCATCATTGACACAGGAACAAAAGAAAGTCGATCAGGTCGACTGTTTTTCTCGTTTTTTATTTCGGCAGATGATCTGAAATTACCTATTTAATACGAGCTTTCTCTTCGTGAAAACAAATCATATGAGGTTATCTTCCTTCTTCGAGTGTATTACTTTCCATGCATGTGTCATGGACCGGTTGTTTATCTAGCGTTCCCATGGCCCGGCGGCCTTTAGGAAATCCTTCCCAAATCAGCCAACTCTCACTCTGCACTCGCTGAAGGGTCGTACAAAGAGTACATACCCACAATATCGTACGAACAGCAAGAGAGGCGAGAGGAATAGGAGCTTGTATTCAGAATATGGTGATTTTGAGGGGACGAGCGCTTAATATACATAACGAGGGAGACCCTTGGTCTCCTTAGCTTTCGTCTTGTCCCCCTTGTCCTATGCTTTGTCTTGTACCAAACTTTGTCCCATCGGAATTGTCCCTCGTGGGATTCTCCATCTCTCTTGTAGTGTTCCGATAGGTAGGGTCTAATCATTGTATGGGCATCCCCAAGGACGAATTTGGAAAGTCCGGGAACACTAGGGGTCGCGTCTGTTCGCATGCTTGACTGCCCTGGATCATGCTTGGTCGGGTTGAGCTATTCTTCGGTAGCTGAGCCTGGCTCACAGGTTGGCCCGTCGCACGTATCACGACCCATCCTTGTTGGGCCGTGATATTCTTCCCTCCTAGTCGGGCGATACTCTTGTCGCGTCTTCAGCATGAAATCCCTAAATTTGCCTCCTGAACTACCAAAGAGCCTCCTCGGATTCCTAGCTCTCATCACTCTCTTGTAGGCCCTTCCATCGGATCAAGTATTCTCGCTTCCGTATGACCAGGTACGCCAAAATGCAGTCGACGTCTCAGTCATATGAGGTTTTTACCCCAAGATGCGTCCCTTGTGGCTCCTCTCGATTCGGGTCCTCCTCATCCATGTGAAACATCTTGAGCATACTAATGTGAAAAATTGGACGTACTTTGAGCTTCGGTGAGAGTTCTAGCTTGTATGCTGCTTTACTGAGCCTGATCTGTGGCCAAGCCCATCGCACATATCACAACCCATCTTTGTACGAGAATTTTGTTGGGCCGTGATACATGCATGTCAATATATATGATAAATCTCGCAAATCTTCCTGTTTCTAAGGAGAATAATCAAACAAACTAAGTTTTACTTATGCCCTATTTGTTTCGGAAAAAATGAATGATTTGAATTTTTTTTTCATAAAGCCATTGCTTGTAGCGGTTAAAATAATTAGTGAATGAAAAATATTTTATTATCATCTATAATTTATGTCCAAATATTTCGATGAAAATATTTTTCGTTTATTTGTTTTTGCAAGAGATACGAGCGATCGTTTTTAGAAATTATCTTTAGAGTATATTCCGGTTTATCAGGATAAAGGTAATATTTATTAAGAAATCCTGAATGACCTTAAAAAGGGTAAAATATGGAATCATTCAAAAGAGCTAGCACATTTCGACCAAAAAAAAAATTAGCTAGCAAATTATAAGTTTCTTTTTGTAAAGATATTCCTAGTCTTAAACTAGAGAAATAAAAAATCAAAGCCACATTTAAGTTCTAACTCGAAAATCTTTTTCAGATCTTGATATATTCTTCAAAAACTTCCATGTCGTGTCATGCATTTTACGAATTCTTACCCTGGGGAAAACGCTTCATAAACTTGAGCTCAAGTACGCAAGATCGTTGTGCTCGATGAGGGGCAAGCTGTATTGGATCTCGGCGGCAATGGAGGGGCGGCAGGCATTGGCGTCGCCGGAAGGAGAGGGGCTTAGCGGCGGGTCGGTGGGCGGGTTAGTGTTTTCTAAATTGATGATGCAAGTGGATGCATACACCCAAATCCATGTATGATTTTAAGAATTTTTCTGTAACTGATAATAATAATTGGCAATAGTACATCCGGAGTGCAATATTTATGTATGACGATTACTTTAGTACTAATATATTTTTTTTATCACTGAAGTGTCATTTTTTTTTAAAACGGTTATTTTAGTGTCAACTCCGGTGAATCTCGTTGGAAATCATATGTGGCATTTAGGGATGAGCAAAAAAATGGGGATCCACCGGAACCGAATCGGATCGGACCATACCCAACCAGCTGATTTTGGGTGATTCCCACTTGGTACCGGTCCGATTCCCGATTCCAATTTGTTGGAACCGGTGGGTACCTGGTTCGGTTTCCGGTTCCAAGGGGAAACCATCCATCCGAACCAACCGAATCAGACTTATTAAAATAATATATATACTTTTAATTCAAGCTGTCTCTCTGAAATAGAAAAAAAAAAAAAAGTTGCTTCTGATTCCACTAGTACAGAGCTGGAGACCAGGAATTGGATTCACGAGTCCATACTGGATTCTCGTGATGAAGTAGTTGAGCTTGTTCTTAGCTTGTTCTTAGTGTCTGGAGCTGCATGAGTTGAACCTAAACAACTCAGAAAGATTTCTGAAAGGTTTTCATCTTTCTTTTTCCCCCTCTTTTGATGTTTTTGCCTGTCACTCTATGGCTTGATGAAGGGTGACATATTTCAGTACCCTTTTGCTTCATTGAAGTAAATGAGATTTTTTCTATGAATTTGTCTAATAAATTTGCAAGTGCACCAACGCTTTTGTCTGTCTCTTTATCTCATGGGAAATTAGGAATTGGTTCATTGGTTCACTCATGTATAGTCTTTTTTAGTTGATGTTAGTGTTCGATAGAACCTGGTTCCATGGACCCACTGGAATCGGATCGAATCGATAATTTGGTCCTCGAGTGGGTTCGTGAAACGAGCATATGGTTCACGGTTCTCATTTTGCGGAACCGGTCCCTAGCGGCTGATTTTCGATTCTAGGGTAGGAACCACCCACCCCGAAACCGATCACCCCTAGTGGCATCTATGTGGCTCGTTAGAGGTGTGACGACCCAATTTTCCATCAAATAGAATTTATAAGCGAAATAGTAATTATCGGGTTTGGATTATTAGTTAATGTGAATTGAGGATCATTAAGTTGTGGCGCGGTGGATTATTAGGACATTATTCGATGGTGCGGAAATATTTTTTTCGAAAGTACGTGGGCGCCCGGTAATTCATCTCGATCCCAATAGAACATGATTATGAGAGAAAATTCGTACGATTAGTGAAATTCCGTAACTAGTGGGCCGTGGACACGTGGAATTTCGCATGAATGACAAGTGTCATGCTTGACATGTGGGGCTATGCACGCGTGACACTTGGCACGCATTCGCCAAGCCAACTAAACCTCTATATAACCTATTCTATCTCTCTTTCTCTCAATTTGTTTGGGTAAAATTTCTTGAGCTCTCTCTCTTCTCTCAAGAACCCTCTCGGCATTTCCCTTTATCTCACCTGACGCCGACTTTCTTCCCGTCCATCTCCCAAGCTCTCGATGCCGGCGACTCCCTCAAGCAAGGATTCTCGACTGCCTCTCCCTCTTGTTCGCTCTTGATCTCGCCTCGATCTCTTTCGTCCGCTCCTGATTTCACGCCAAGAAGGAGGAAGGTCCAAAGTGGGTTTTTAGTGTGACGATTCCCAATTTTCTGCATAGTCGAGGCAAGTGGAACTTCTAACCTTTCGTCTAAACTGTCTTTTTGTTGTTGGATCGGGTGTGACGACACCGTGGATTTATGGTTTAGCCCGAACGAAGATTGCCTTGCATGTCTAGGAAAACGGGTTCGCATGTTGCGTCTGACCCTTGAATTGTCGTCCCATGGTCGTGGGTGGTTGAAGTGATGGATCGTTGAATTGAATGATGGATCGTCGACTAGTGCTGTCGGTAGGCAGGTTTGGATGGGTGACGTAGGCGCGCGATGGGTCTTTTGATTTGTAAGCATGTTGCGTCTGCCGTCTGGTGCTTGAATTAGCGTCTCGCCGTATGGGGCTACTAGAATCTGGGGGCCAATAGTTTTGTACGTTGTTGAAACGGCAAGAATTGGAATTGAGTCGAGAAGGGGTTTGCCACTTACATATAGGGAATTTTGGTTTGCATTTTGAAATGGGCTGACGATTTAGCGTTCGTAGTCTTGGGTAGTGGAATGGTGGCGATGGATCGCCTTGCTTGTGAGAAATGTGGCTCGATTTGGGTCTTAGGCCTAGTATGGGTGGTGGCCGAGAAGGATTGGTGTGGACTTGAGGTATCGACTTTCGTATGTCGAATTGATGTTGAATTGATAGCCTTGTAGCAGTGAGTGGTATGAATTATGCCTATTTAATGACACGTGTAGATTGATGAATTACATGTATGTTATATGTCTGGAATGGTGTTCGCATAGTTGTGTGCATTGAGCATTATGCATAATTGCTTGACAAGAAAAGATGTGAGGATCATCGATTGGCAAATTGATGATGCCCTCGGGAGTATGGGGATGCCCAAGGTCGGCAAACCTTGGATGCCACGGTCAGCAACCCGTGATGCTTCGGGAGTCGAGACACTAGAAAAAAACACGGATTTAGCCACAAAAAATTTGCAACGGAAAAAATTCGTTGCTAATTTCCGACGAAAATAGCGACAAAATAAATATTGGTCACTATTTGCGACGAAATTTGTGACGAAACAATTAGCCACTAATTAGCGACGAATATAGAGACGACTTTTTTTTCGTCGTTAATTTGCAACAAAAATGGCCACGAAAAAGAATTCGTCGCTAATTTGTGACGAAAATAGCCATGAAAAATATTTCATTGCTAATTTGCGACGAAAATGGCCACAAAAAAATTCGTCGCCAATTAACGACGTAAACGGCCATGAAAAGATTATTTGTCGCAATCTCCTTTGCGACGAAAATAGGCTTCATCGCCAATTAGCGACGAATGTCTTTTTTCGTCGCAAATTCTTTTCTTAAAAGTTAGCAACGAAAATCAACGTTCGTCTCTAATTAGCGACGAGCTTTGATTTTCGTCGCAAAATTAGCACTTTGAATAAAAATAACAAAGAAAATATTAAAATTACCGACGAATCATTATTTTCGTACGCTAATTTACCGACGAAATGTATTATTCGTCGCTAATATGATTTAGCGACGAATTAGCTTTTTCGTCACCACAAGAGTGACGAAATTTTTTTTTTCGTCGTTAATACGATAAAAATAAAAATAAAAATAAAAATAAAAAAATAATTAGCAACGAGCAATGTTTTTGGTTGCTAATTAGCGACGAAAACAAAATTTCGTTGCAAATTTGTTGCTATCATTTAGCGACGAAAGCCTATTTCGTCACTAATTAGCGACGAACCACGTTTTTCGTCGCAAATTCTCGTCTTAAAACTTAGTGACGGAAATTGTCATTCGTCGCTAATTAGCAACAAACGTTGATTTTGTCGCAAAATTAGCACTATGAATAAAAATAAGAAAGAAAATATTAAAATTAGTGACGAATCACATTTTTCGTCGCTAATTTTTATAGAAATATAAATAAAAAAGGAAATATTCAATTTAGTGATGAATTAATTTTGTCGTCGCTAATTTAGCAACGAAATTCGTTTTTTGTCGATAATATGCTATAAATAAAAATAAAAAAAATATTAATATTAACTACGAATTTGTTTTTCCGTGTTGATTTAACTACGAATTAGCTTTTTCGTCACTAAATAAGCAACGAATTATTTTTTTCGTCGCTAGATTTCTCTCATATCTTATGTAATCTTTCTTTTGGCGTTAATTTCTAAAACCCTCCTGCCCAAGTTTCGGTCCCACGTGCTCTCTCTATCCCGCCTTGACCGAGCGACCCCTCGTATGACGTCTTCATCTTCTTCTTCGCTTTTGCATCTTCTTCATTTCCTCCTTCCTTCTTGTTCTTGCTTTCTTTTTTCGGTTTAGCCGAGCAACCCACCTCCACCCGACCACTACCTACACCACCACCCTCCGTCCACTCCCATCACCGCCCACGCCTCACGGCCAGCCGGCCTTCGCACGAGCCGCAACTAGCCGAGTCGCTTGTAGCAATCATCCGCTAGCCTCGTTGCCATAAACCCGAACCTTCACCCCACAACCCTCCTCCACTTGAGCTCCGCCGCCACCGAGCATCGCTACCCGGCCACCTCCCGGCCCCCGCTGGCGGAGACTCACGATCTTACAACGAGGCCCGCCGTGACGACGATTTGAGCTCCCCGCCTCGTGAACCCGACGCCCACCCGAACCACCGTAGCCATTGCCCTCTCGGCCGCCACCACGAAACGCACTCGAGACGCTGCTCGTAGCGGCCCCGCACCTCTCCGCCCCATCACAACAACGCCAAGAGCTCGAGTCGTCGCTGCAAGCCTAGTTGAGCTCCGGAGCTCGAGATTCGCGAGGCCTAAAGGTACCGCCAAGTGGCCCCGCCGTGCCGCGCCATCGTCCCAAGCAGCCCCGGCTCCGCTGTCCACCCACTACCCGAGCCCTAGCCGTTCGTAGCGCCGTCGACCAGCCACCGCCGATCGTGGAACCGTGAGCCTCGCGACCCGAATCCGTTAAGTTGACCCAACCCGAGGAACTTGCCGACTCCTACGGTCGGCGGTGGGCTGGTCAACGGCGCAAGGTAAGGCAGACAAATACAACCATTCTAAACTCCAAAAACGAAAAAAAAATTTATATTCATCCAAGTACAAACATTTCACAAAAATAGCCATCAAGTGGTCCGCACGATCCAAAAAAAAAATTGCTATGTTTAGCAAAAGACTTAATCATTGATCCACATTGAATGAACTTTGACTATGGAGAACCTCATTTCCTGGCTTTCCAAATGTAACATATGGTGCTTTTCCAAGCCATAATCCCAATCTACAGGGGATCTATCAATAGAGAACAAGCTCAATTCTTTTTCCATAAATGGTCAGAGAAGCTACAACCAAGGAAAAGGGAGCTCCAGATTCATTACATTTATAGTAGAGCAAACAATGAAGAAAGAGGAGTCTGCTTAGAATGGCCATCCACGAGATCAAAGCAAATCCAGGAACATTCGGAGCAAACCGTGTTAGCCTATGCTAATCCACTTTAGGTCCTTTGTTTCGAACTAAATCTCGAGCAGCTGCAATAGTCAAAATACTAGAAGAGGAGGCTGTACAATTAACCCTGTCTTGGTTGAAGAGTTGATGCTCTTCCCTCTATCTATCCATCAAAAAATGGGAAACAAAGCCGCTAATATTTCTTGCTTGCCGCCGATAGTGTAATTCTTCCACATGCCAACCTGTGTAAGGAGAAACATTAATATTGCATCTTGCAGATTTTGTACTTAAATCTATTATGCCTAGATGAATTCTGATACGTCATTCATATGGATAGAACTCAATTCGAGAACTTCCATTTGAAAAGTTATCAGTGCAGCTACAGAACCAGTAATAATGTGCTCGTTTAAGGTCCTTTGTACATCATCTCTAACACACTGGTGTCATCTTTAGTATATACACGTAAAAGATACTTATCCAAGTGAGATATTCACCTCAGTTCTTGGAAATTTTAAGGAACACATGGCGGGCTAATCATAGCAACCACTACAAATACATGAACCTCCAAATTCTAGCCATCTCCATCAAATCAATCCCACAAAACAATTCGAAACACCCCTAACATCCCAAAATCAAAATCAAAGAATCAGAGTTAATTTCTCTATCAGTCGATCATTTGGAAAAAGTGGAAGATAAGGGCAGGCAAAATCAGTATATGAACCTGTAGCACTCAATTTTGTGGGCAAAGTAACGGCACAACGCAAAGAATCGGGAGCGAGGGAGTCACTGTAAAAGACAGGCCCTAGAGTTTCAAGGAAGCAGGCATACCCTTCAAATCAAAGATGTAGAGAGAGAGAGAGACAGAGAGACAAAGAGAGTTGACTTAAGAAAAGAGAGCGTCCACGAAGATACCCGCCTGCTCCTGAAGGAGGCGAAACTCGTCGCGCTCCCACTCCTCCCAGATTTGCTTGCGGAGCTCCTCCAACTTCTTCTGCTTAGCGTCATCCTACTGCTCGGCCTTCCACACTTTCTCGACGTTCCTCAAGCGGTCGACTACCGCTTGCAACTTTGCGAGCTGCCAAGGCAAGAAACTAGGTCGGGTGGGTTACATACACACGGCTAGTGCTTGTTGCCTGTTGGTGGGTCCAAAATGGGTTTCACGTGTCGCCCATTTTCGACCCATCACATTAACCTTCAATTTTGTGAACTCATATTTAGTGAGCCATCTAAACATTAACAACTCATATAAGACACATTTTACATAAAACATGGGTTAGAAACAAGTCATGGACCCACATTGACAGCTCTATCGTATGGCCTACTTGTTCATTTTTATTAATAGTCTTTCGAATTCGCTGAGTATATTATCAAATAAGAGATTAAAACAAGAGCACGTTAGTTAGAAGGTGGCATCCTGGGACACTATAGGAGGATCCTAGTCAACAAAAAAAAAATTTAAAAATCAACAAAAAAATCCACATTATAATTAAAACATTAAAAATAAACTAAAAAACGTAAAATAAGCTAAAAACTAAAAAAGAAAGTTGTAGCAGCGAGGGTTGTTGATTTTTTAGGTTTTTTCTGTTTAATTTTAATGTTTAAAAAAATTTAACTTATTTGTAAGTTTAGAAGTTCACGTGGACGACATGTGGCTTGATTTTATAAAAAAAATTGCCACGTAATTTTAAAAAATATAAAAAAAATGACATATAATTAGTTGGCTAGAATTTCTCGCCGTTGGCACTGAAGTGATCTTTTTTCTCCTATTTAACCTTAAGTGATCCAAAAATAAAAAAGATATTGGCATCAAAGTGAGCGCCATACACAAATATCGACACCGCATGTGTCCTTTTGCCAATAATAATTATAATAATAGCACTAGTAATAATAATAGGAATTAGCTAAGTCGACCGTCTCACCAAGTCGGACGGTGGGACGGTCAACTATTTACCAAAAATGTTGTTTGCTGAAATCGTATCAATTTCACTTCACATTTTTCTTTTTTTACTTTTATGTGCTTTTAATGCAAGCTAAAATTAGAAGACAAAATTATAATCAAGGCCCACACATGTGCGTACTGTCGGACGTAGACTTTTGGCCGACAAGTATATCATGTAAATATGTGATGCGTTCACGTGGATAGAATGTGAAGTAAAAACATGTAAAAAAAAAAAAAAAAGGAACGCGAAGTGAAACCGGATCAACAAGTGATCCGGTTTCAGCAAACAACATTTTTGGTAAATAGTTGACTGTCCCATCCCCCGACTTGGTGGGACGGTCGATAAGCTTTTTCCCATAATAATAATCATAATAGTGGCAAGCTTAGTCTTATGTGAGTGAAAGAACTCCTCGATTTTAAACGTACCGGAATGCCCTTCATGTTCTCTTCTTAACATTCACGGATTGGGATCAAATACTACAATACCAAGTGGATACACAGATTTCGACCAAAAATAAATAAATAAATAAATACACTAATTCGGTAGTCAAATCCCACCGAAGAAGCTCTCGATGTTGGCCTCAAATCTTTCTCGCCAAGACCTATTAAATGGGTGGATCGGGTAAAAGATGGTCCGACCTAAATTGACTAATTTTATGCAATATAAATTTGACGACCCATATTACACCCAACTCATATCAAATCCATATCCGATCTCGATTCATATTATTCAAACACTTATACATTTGACTTGGAGGCCATCCGGGCGAGGGCCGGATCCTCACCCTTTGTTGGCTAGGGCTTCGCGTCCCTAGCCAAACTTTGTAGGAAAAAAAGTGAAAGAAAAAATGAAAAAAAAATGAAAATTGAATTTAAATTTGTAAAATTTTTGAAAATAAAAGAAATAAAAATATAAAAACTGTTCGATGACATCATGAATGGGTTGATTCAACTAATAACTTTTATAAATTAAGTAGGTTGTAAACACCGCATATATAAGAAAAACTTGTAACTCAAACATATTAACAACCCATTTATTAAATTTTGACTAATCAATATTTGACACATCTGCTCTTGCCATACAAAGAATCACCAAATTACAAACCCAACTTCTTGGATACTCATCTTATTTGTAGAATGAAAACGACGAACATGGGATCAAAAGGAAAAAATAAAATAAAAAGTCGAAATCATCTCAATTACAAATAAGAATATGAAATGCGTTCGTTTTCTTAAACGAGGGTTTAGAGGTCAACTTATCTCTAATAAGGGTCCGAGTTCACTGGCCAACCCATTCTTCGCCAACCTAGCAAGTTTAACCGGATAAACAACAAGATATTTCGGGGCCACTAAAATGAGTACATAAGTCTGCACGTGGCCGTTCAACAAAGATAAAGCTGCCAATGAGCTCGGATCCTTGTTCGAAACTAAGTCGGTCACTAGACTCTTATTTAAAATATGGTTAATATAACGAAAAATTCTAAATTGATGCATCTATGATAAATTTATCCGCAATTTTTTTATCATGAAAAAATCCTAAACTCAGTACACTTGTGATAAATTTACTCTAAATTATTTTTTTTTGTCTACTAAAAACCCCGAACCGATACATATATGATAAATTTACCGCATTCCATCGAACAACGAGTGATCCATCTCCAATTTCGGTGTACACTTTGTGTACAGTCTATCGGTTATCACTGCGTCCAATTCTATTCTCTCATTCACGGTCATAATTAGTTCGTGCACGCTTGTGACAAATTTACCTTCCGTTACTATTTATTATATTTTATCGTCAAATTGTTGAAATTTGGATGACACGTGATAATTGACGTATATACCGGTTCGTAATTTTTATCCTATGTTTGTCATGGATGCATCACTTTACGATTTTTAGTGGTATTAATCCGATTCACCGGGAGCTAACGAAAGGTAAATTTGTTATATGTATATTAGTTTGGTGTTTCGGTGGTCAACAAATTTAATTCTGGGGAATTTGGTCAATTTAAGATTTATGGCGGTCAAAAAAATAATTTGAGATAAATTTGTGACTTGTTTACCGGTTTGAGATTTTTTATTGTAGAAAAAAATAGGATGGGGTTAAATTATCACAATTGCACTAAGTTGAGATTTTTTGTAATTAAAGAAAGTATTTTGAAATAAATTTATTATAAATATAAAGAATTTAAAATTTTCCGTGATGTTAATCCATTAAAATAATGTTCATCGTGGCACGCTTCGTAATGTGAGGAAAGGTTGGCCGGTATATTCGTTGTTCCTTTCGTCTCGTCGCCGCCATCTTTTTTTTTTTTTTTTTTTTTGGGTGGAACATGAGCATGCAAAATGGCAATTTATCCGGTCACACGAAATAAATAAATAAAAATCATTCCCCTATCTGCTTTTGGCCCATAATTGAAACCCAAAAATCGAAAAAAAAAAAAAAGAATCAAAAGACCAAAAAGAAAAAAAAAAAAACTGAGCTTCGTGGACTCACCATCCGCCACCAGGGCCCGAGCCACTCTGTCTCTCTTTCTGTCTCTCCACAGCCATTGAAGCGTCCGCCACTCCGCAAAGGCTCGAATTTTCGCAGGCCATTTGCTTCGACGGGATAAGGCCCTCGCGTTGATCGAAAGAAAATTCTCACTCTCGATTCGACCATTTTTCTCTCTCTCTCTCCCTCCCTCTCTCTCATGAGCTTGATTCCTCGCGAGGCTCGTGTTGTCGCAGCGATTCGTCGTTCCCCGCCGCAGCCTGCATGAGTTTGTGCGTGGGAGCCTCGAGCAACGCCTGGTCCTTCAAGCTCAGGCACTTGAGGAAGCTGGGGATTGGTGACTCGCCAACGCCATGCCCGCCGTCCCGTCGCCGTCTCCGCCGCCGCGAATCCGCTCTCGCTCCCGGGCCTCGCTCGTCCTCCGCCGCCGCATTCCCCTCGTGTTCGCCATCGCCTTGCTTCTCGCCGATGGTTGAACTTCAGCAACAGCCCGCTCGATTCCGGAAGGTTTGGCTTTTTTTTTTTTTTTTGCTTCCAGACTCTATGCGTTTTTTTTTTTGTGGCGGTGGAGTCGTACGTCGTGTGCGAATCATTCGCCAATTGATTCGGATAGGTTTTCATTCTATGGGCTGTAGGAGAGAGCAGGAAAGCCTGGGCATTTTGTTAGTTCATGTCAATTCAACTAAAAGATGAGAGATTAAGTTGTGACTTTCTTGCTTCTCTGTGGTGTTTTGCTCTGGAGACTTCTCAGAGGTGTCTTTCTTGTGAAGGAAATTGTGAGATTAAGGAACTTTAATTTTGTCATATTTTGCTTTCCAACCGCTATTGCATCTGGACAAGTTAGAGATACTTCTTCTATGTCAAGTACTTGTTGTATTCAGGAAACGTAACTCCACTGTAGTTCATCCTTCTCCATCATCATATAGGAGAAGAAAGTGAGTCGAACGACGGTTGTTACTTTTCTTCGGTCGAATGGCCCTGGTCGTGGTAGCATCGTACAACTCAGATCATTGAAAGGATCACATGTGACATAAAGTAGTTTTCTTCCACTGTGGTCTAATTTGCAGGTTTGAGCATTTGAGTTCCAGGTGTTCGATAACAAATACAGACGTACAGTATGATCATGTCGCCACAGATGATGAGGTTTTGAGTGAAAAATCAGTCAAAGAAGCGGAATGTCCAGTCCCTATTGTTCACCTTAAACCTGACATCCTTGAGTCTGACTCTGCAAGTTTACTAACTGAAAGAGCTTTTGTGGATAGACTCTTGACAGCATTGCCTGTACGTTTCCCATGAATCTGTGGATACTTTCTTTCTTCTGGCGCAGTCCCAAATTGACGGTTTCTTCTATTGTAGACTTACTTTGCTTTTCCCATCATTGTCTGTATTTGTAGGTTTTGTCACTGGAGGAGCAGAATGCCCTTGCAGCCATTCCAGCCCACCCGGCAGGCTTATATGGTAAGAAAAGGAAAAATATAAATCATATTAGACTTCCTTGCTTCCCCTTTGGTAGTCTGTCATAGGGTCTCTTGTTTGATGCAATATATGGAGTTGGTAGCGGAAACGAATAACAGTGTGAATGGCCACTTTCCAACCGTAATGGTGGCCACTATGCCCATTGCATGCTGCTATTGTGATGCTTTTGAAAATCTTACCTGTAACGGTCGTTACGGCTGTCTATTGGCTGTACATGCCTCTTCTCCCTTTTGTTGAATAGAATGAAGAGAGATCTCAGTTCTGGTTTGAAAGAATCTGGGTTTTAATTTGAGAAGATGGTTGAGGAAAGTTGTACAAAAGTCTATGGGCCCAAAACTGAAGGTTGTACAAAAGTCTCTGCTAGCTTGCAACTTAAGCTTGGTTTCTTTGTTTTTCCTTTTCCTAGTTATGTCTAGGAAGTGGACATCAGAGAAATGACCTAACTTTTCTTTTTTGGCTGGAAGTAGAATGAGTTTATTTAATAAAACAGTGGACCAAGTATTTTATTGTATCCTTTATCAGTATTATATTTCTTTACTTTATGAGTCTATGTGAACATCTCTTTTGGCTGCATAAAAGTACGAATTGTACTGAAAGAATTAGTAATTGACTAAAAAAGATGACAAGGAAGGAGTCATTGTTCATTTTTATTTATTGGAAAAGATCAATTAGGTTGAGTTCTTGATCAACTATGCTAGAATATAGTCACAATTAACAATTAATGAAGGAGAACTGCATATTTTATTCCTTTCTATTCCTAATTTGCAAGATCTAAAGTTCACATCCGCAGCACCTGTGACCAACGTAATACCCAGTGCACTCCATTTCCATGACAACTGCGCCATGAGCATGATGCAACTTGCAAATTCCTTGGTGTTAATAGATGGAGTTGTAGATAGGTTCTTTACTGCAAGCTTTAAATAGGTAAAGTATTCAATTGACACTGCACTATGCTACCATTGTTCTAATGGAGAACCGGTGTCTCAGCCTTGTATGCCAATTGCTTAGCTGGAAATCTGGTGGAACAGTTATGGAATTTTGCTTGGCCGTCGGCTATAGCACTGCTTCACCCAAGCCTTCTTCCCGTGGCAGTCATGGGGTTTATTGCAAAGGTATGCTCTAAGACATGTCCTAAGGATTTGGCACACGACAAGAATCTGCCTAACACTTTTTATGAACAGCTTGCAATAATTGCTGGAGGCCCTTTAGTTGGAAAGCTCATGGATTCTTTTCCCAGATTGCCGGCATATAACTTTTTAAATACTCTTCAGGTAAAGCATACTACTATGGCCATACAATCTAGGGAAAGATTATGAGAACTGAAGTTCCTTGACATTTTTGTAAATTGGCTTTGCTGTTTCTCTCAGGCAGCGGCTCAATTGTTATCTGCAGCGATGATAATTCGAGCTCATTCAATTCCATCTACTTCTGCATCGGTTGTGATTCTTCGTCCTTGGTTCATCGTGCTTGTATTAGCTGGGGCTCTTGAGCGGCTGTGTGGCATAGCCCTCGGGGTTGCTATGGAGAGGGATTGGGTCGTGCTGGTATCTTCTCTCTAAGCTTTTCGTGTTTCTGTAAAATGCTCATATGGTTTCTCTTTTTCTTCTCCTTGAAGCTTAAGGCTTTCTCACCCTTTAGTCTTAACTTTATGCAGTTAGCGGGTGTCAATAGGCCGATTGCACTCGCTCAAGCCAATGCTATTCTTAATCGGATTGATCTTCTTTGTGAGGTATTGCCTAGTCTCCTTAATCATAGGTGTTTTCAATAATTGGGGTGCACTCTTGTATGTATGTTGGGTCTGGTTATCATGTCATTGCAAATTGTTGTGCATGTAGGCCAAGTACATTTATGCGGTCATTTTTTTAGAAAAGTACAGAAATCATGCTAGCATGAACACGAGAAGAGGTTTGTCACTGTTGGACTTCTCTTCTGAGGATTGTGATCTAAATTAAGTACAGATTGCTGGAGCCTCTTTGTTTGGCATTCTTCTTGCCAAATACGGCCCGGTGACCTGCTTAAAGTCTGCTGCTGGTTTAATGACATGCTCGTTGCCTGTGACGGTAATGGCTCCAAATCCTCTGCCAAATCATTTTGGATTGAAAGTAGTGTAGTTGTTTAAGCCTGAACTTCTGGAACAATTTTCAGGTTCTTCTAACATGGTTGACAAACAAGCTTTCAACTGGTGTTTTGGATCGCCCTAAATCCTTGCATAATTGTTGTAAATCATGCAACAGTGGAACTGTAAATGAGAGTGATAGTATAGGTAAATCTTTTGCGACGTTGCTCATTACAAGGTAATGTTTTGATATCTGATTTGACCTCTTGAATGCCTAGCAGGTGTAGGTGTAGAAGCTATCAAGCTAGGTTGGAAGGAATACATACAGCAGCCTGTTCTACCTGCAAGCCTTGCTTATGTGCTTTTGTACTTTAACGTGGTTCTGGCTCCTGGAAGTCTGATGACAGCATTCTTGACACAGCGTGGTACTTATCCATATTTCCTGATATAACCCTTAGTGAAAATCCCAGTTCTGCAGAATGTACATATCTTTGGACCAGTATTGTCTGACAAGTATTTAGAAGTATGAACTATTTTCGAAGTGGCTTGTGTATTGTCATATCATGGTCCATTATTGTACGTTTTCTTTACATACTTAAAATTATCACTCAAAGGAGTAAAAAGTATGTTAATTGAAAACCTTGTCTTTTGGCACAAAATGGGCATTAGTTTTTGTAGAATAAGCATTAAGTAAAGTTTCTCGCAAATAAAAGAACTAAGTGCATGCACATCTTCCGCGTTTCTGGTTTACCTAAATCGCTCTAGAAGGAGGAGAAAAATTGGTTATCCTTTATATGGGACATCTGTTACTTAACTATAATTTACACAGAAGCTTTCATAAGTAAACCTTCTTCTCGGCACGTTTCATGCTACTTGAATAATATTTTGCGGAAATTGATGCAGGTTTGAATCCATCCGTAATTGGAGGATTTAGTGGGTTATGTGCTTTCATGGGTGTTGCTGCGACATTTGTGTCTGCAAACCTAGTCAAGCACCTTGGAATATTGAAGGTTGGATGAACTATATCTTCCACCACTTTCTGATTTCTTTCTCCTCTGAGTATGGTTTTTACTGGATACACTGTTGCAGGCTGGAGCAGCAGGTTTACTCTTTCAGGCTTCACTTCTTACCATTGCTGTAGCTGTGTACTGGAGTGGATCTCTTTCTCGGCAGTGCCCTCTTCTCCTTTTCCTCTTGTTGATCGTAAGGATCCTACTTCTCTTGGAAATTTCTGTACAATTATTTTGTTTCTGCAATTGAGAGACTATCGTGTCAACTTATGTCGTGATCTATTAGAGGACGGTAAAAGCCTTGGCTCAACCAGTCCCTTACTTTTTGAGGTCTATCAATCTGATATCATTATGTGAACCTAAAGGCCTAAATATCCGCATGGAGCAGGTTTGCAACAAAAGCTTCAGATCAATTTCAGAGAATGTTGCATCTATTAATTGCTGCTCTACATCCACAAGGCTTAAACATAACATCTATTCGTTTTGTCGCCTCTCTTTTGTTTTTCCTTGTGAACGAAAGGCTAAACCCTTTGAACTACGAGAAGTAAACAGGCTGAAACGACAACTCAATAAGAATTGTGTGCTTTGCATGCATGTGGCTAAGTTCATCACAGGAGAATTATCTATGTTTCCATGTTATTAATGTGCGCTGTTTGTAGGTATTGTCAAGGTTGGGTCACATGTCATATGACGTGGTCGGGGCACAGATTCTTCAAACCGGGATTCCATCTTCCAAAGCTAATCTTATCGGGACGATGGAGATATCTGTAGCGAGCTTGGCGGAGTCTGTGATGTTAGGAGTAGTGATAGTTGCCAACGATTCTTCACATTTTGGAATTTTAGCGATGTTGTCACTTATGTCTGTGGTTGGGGCGGCTTGGATGTTCTGTAGGTGGTTGTTGAACCCAACAGACGAGCAAAGGAGTCTTTTTGCTTTCGATATTCAGTAATAGCTTGTAAATGTCTGTACAAGTTCAGTAGCTTTAGAAAAATCCATTGTTCTTCATAGATGCACATTGCATTCAGAAGAATCTTTTGTAGGATGTATCCAGAAACTGCTGACATCACATGGACATTGGTCTCATCATTTATGCCAGAGGCAGTAATCCTCCTGATTGTGAGTTTACTGAACTATCAAAACTCTGTTAAGAGCTTGATTGAAGCTGAGAAGGGTTTGGTATTGGCCATGAATGAGATTGATAATGCTTTTATTCATAGATGTGAAATCAATGAGCTGAGGAGGAAAACATTTGGTGGACTAAAAAGCGTTGAAGGTCCTAGTGTACTTAGTAAATACGTGGGTCCCCCGAGGACAAGCCCAGGCCTTGGACCTCAACGGTGGGGCTCGGGTCCCATGAAGCCCGGCTCGGACCCCGGCGCCTGAATCCGGGGTAGAGCGGATGATCTTCACAGGTGGTGGTGGTACAGTGGCGAAATGATCGGGCCCAGCTTGGTGGTGGGACGTGCATCTTCTCTTCGTGGGTTAAGTGGAATGAGGTCACTGGGGGTGAGTGAGAGCAAGAGAACGAGAGCCAAAGTTAAAGAGTTTTAGGATTGATTGGTGTCTGGACAGAGGAAAAGAGGAAAACCATTTGAAGCCCGATAGTGGGAAAACCAGGTACAATAGTGCATCGTACCACCCACCTGTTTAACGACATTTCAATACTTACTTACCGCAAATCATCATATAACGTTTCAAATCAATTTTATGAAGTGTGTTTTTTATACATAAGGACGGGACGCTTGGTGTACCCTAGAATTATCTATCGAAAATCAAGCGTGGGGAAAGTATATACACCCGAACCCATGTGGGGCGTAAAGCCGATTTGGCTCGAGTTTATACTTGGAGAGTGGCCTCTGGAATTGATTATTTTGGAAAACTATCGAGTTGGTTCGGGTAGTAGAGTAGATGGGGGGTTGAAACCATCATAAATTTACTTGCGCAAACTTGCTTGCCATATTTATTCGGCTTTGCACACAAGCATAGCACGCATAACAAAAGTACGCATTATGGAAAAAAAAAAAAAAGACTCTTCTTGCAATTATAATATTCAATTTTTATTGTAATAATAGTCATTTGGTTCTTTCAGGTAAATAACATCAAATTTTAAAGAACGTAATAATTCCAACATAAATAGCTATCTACCTATCGAAAACGAAAACATCAATAATCACCTTAACTATAATTAATTATAATCACTGTAACTTTCTTAACTATGCCTGTAAGAAGTTATATAGCTCACATACGTCAGTAAATGTATACTTACATATAAAAAAACTGCTCATCAATGACCAATTAAACATTAGGAGACTCATTACAATGTCACTTAATTGCTACTGACCAAGTGGCACCGACACCAACACACGACACGAAACAACACGACACGCCAACACATCATTTTAAAACAATAAAGAATTTTGAACTTTATATATTAAATGTATATTTGTATATAGGCATTATAAATTATCATGTATATATAAAAATATCGGGATGAATTTTTTTTTTTCTTCTCGTTAGGAATTCATGATTAATTTTTTTGTTGGCTGGGTATATTAATTTTGGGGTGGTGGGTATTTGACTTTTTTTTTGTCAATTGGTATATGACTTAAGTATATATATATTGATAAATTTACATTTTAACCCTTAATTTATTGAAAATACTTAAAATTAACCTCGTGTGTGTCGAAATGAGATGTCGGGATGTTGGACTCGGGTGTCGCTACCGTGTATAGAGGGCTGACCACATGTCAATAGCATGTCGAAAAGTGTCGAATTATATAAAAAATTTCCACATCAATACCGATGATGCTACGTAGGTCCATATCAATGATTTTCAGCCTAAATGATGTACTAAATTGATCCAAGACGTCACCGGCGATCTTGTGCCTCCGACAACGGTTGTCACAACTATCACCAAAATTTCCTTCGCCGCCATCAAAGCGAATGTTGATGGTACCAATTGCTACGCCGGACCGACGTGGCGCAACGAATCTCCAATCATCAAAACTATCACTACTCTACATAAACTACAAAGCAAATACTGAAGTTACTGACATTAAAAGCAAGAGGAACCCGGACATGAACTGCGCTGAAAATCAAGACTCGCACGATATACCCCCAGTCACTTCTCATTAGATTCAGTCAATGAAAGGCATAAGGTCAAATAGCAACACAGCAAAGGAACCAAAAAAAAACACAAGGATTTGGTTCTACGATGAGGAAATATAAGTCATAGGTTTCTCAACCAAACTCGTTACGTGTATAAGACGTGAGCAGAGAAGGAAACAAGGCTTCGGGAGAGCCTTACCTGGCCGAGAAGTAGAGAAACGATCGGTGACGATTGGGGAAGTCTGCAAAGACGGAGGCGCAGCTTGGTACCCTCTGCTTGCTTAGAAATCTTCCTTTTCCTTTCTTTGGCCTCATCTTGAATCCAAGGGGAAGAGAGAATTACCTCTTTTTAGGAATCGTGCTACCTCCTCACTCTCGGTGAACGTTGCTTTTTTCCTCTGTAGTTTTTCTTCTAAAAGATGGCGGTGGGTAGTGGGCGAGTGGCGAGCAATGGGTAGGGGGTGGGCTGCGGTGGCGGGCGAAGGCGGGCGGCAGCGGTGGGCACGGCAGCGTGTGGTGGCGATGGCCGAGGGGCTTGGAAAGCTATAGCCCATGGGTCGAAAATGGGTTGAGCTAAAACTCATTAAAATTCATATTTGAATAGGCTTTATTATTTTAGACCCATATTTAATCCATTTTTTTAAACTTAGTGAACCTATAAATGACCCAAATATATAAAAATGAGTTAAAAAGTGGATCAATGACCCATATTGACACCTCTAATTCTAAATAGTGTTTGTTTTGAATTTGGAAAGGACATTTGATGTACCAAGATTTTAGAGAATCTTGATTCCATTTCAAGACTTGTTTGTTTGGTTATTCTTTTAACTATTCATATTCGACCTTAAGTTTGTCATACAAATCTGAAATTGTTGGGAATGGTAGTTTGTATAATGGTTTTTTCAAATTAATTGGCAAGACAATGCATATTATAATTCAATGCATGTTCATGATAACGTTGGTATAAAACGATGTGTTGTTAATGAAGATTCCTCTTTGTTGTGGACGGAGATTGAGAGATATTTTCATGAGAATTAAGCAATTAGTAACTAATAGAGTGCTCAATACTTTGGATTTTATTGATTATGCGGTTTCTGGACTGCATAAAGGAAAAGCAAATCAACAAGTAAAAGATAGGTGCCTGAGGAGCATGACATATTAGCATTCATACATACGGACATATGTTGTCGGATATGGACTTATGTAGTCAAAATTATTTCATCATCTTTAGATGATTACTCACATTTCATGTGTTTCTACTTGCTTCACAATAAGCATGAAAAATTAGATGTTTTTAAAGTGTTTAAGGCGAAGTAGGGAAATAATTCGATAAGCAAATTAAGATCGTAAGATCAAATAGTGGTGGGGAAAACTATGGTAGATACTGAAGATGGATAAGCACCGGTCTATTTGCGAAATTTCTTCAAGAGCACGAGATAGTTGCCTAATACTCCATGTCTAGTTCTCTAGACCAAAATGGTGTAGTATAAAGAAAAATTGAACTTTATTGGACATGGTGCGAGTATGCTTAGCAACTCCAAACTTCCTCGATCCTTGTGGTGAAGTTCTTTAGACAACAATGTACATATTGAACTTAGTTCGACCAAGGTTATCCCAAAGATACCTCTTGAGTTATTCGAAGGTTGAAAATCGAGTTTGTGAAATGTATGCAATTGGGGATCCTAGTATGAAGTGAGAGTCTACAATCCACAAGAAAAGAAGTTAGACCCAAAAATATAAGTGGGTATTTGTTGGATATATTGAAAAGTCCAAAGGATATAGATTTTATAGTTTATCTCATATCACTAGGCTTGTGAAATCAAGAAACGCAAAGTTTCTTGAAAATAACTTGATTAGTAGGAGCGATACATTCGGGACCTTGTTCCCGAGAAAGATCATTTAGATACTCGTCCTTCCACTTTCAAGTACCATATTGATTGTTATTTATAACACCCCTCCGGTTCAAGTGGTTGTTGAACAACCAATCATTGAAGCTCCCCAACCTGCGATATTGATTCGATAGATCCAATTGTTCAACAATTACCGAAAGCGTTAAACAACCGGTTGAGCATCATGTTCCTCGGGAGAATGCTGATGCAACATTAAGAAGATCTACTAGAATGAAAAAATTAGCAATTCTAGAGACTACGTTGTGTATCGCAAGAATCGACTATAATATTGAAGTTGATAACGATTTGAAATGTTTTTGTAGGCCATGAGGTGTGGCGATTTCAATTTGTGATATAATGCCATAAAGAAAGAGATGGAGTTCTATGGAATCTAACAAGTATGGAATTTGGTTGAGTTGCCCAATGGAAAGAAGGCAATTAGCTGTAAATCGGTCTTCAAAACTAAGAAAGACGCCGGGAAACGTTGAGATATATAATGCCAAACACGTTCCCAAAGGATTCACTCAAAACAAATGAACCGATTACATGGAGATTTTCTCATATATCTAAGAAAGATTCTCTCTATATTGTTTTGGCATTGATTCCCGAGTTTGACATGGAATTGTATCAAATGGATGTAAAAATGGAATTCCTCAATGGAGAACTAGAGGAGGAGGTTTATATAAAACAACCAAAGTATTCCTCTCTAGTAATGGTGAGCAATTGGTGTGCAAGCTTAAGAAATCTATACATGGCTTAAAACAAGCATCCGTCAATGGTATTTAAGGTTTCATGAAGGTATCTTTTCATTCGATTTTATAGAAAATATCATTGATCAATGTATATCCGGAAGGTTAGTGGGAGAAAATTTGTTTTCTTGTTCTATATGTGGATGACATTCTACTTGCGACCAATGATGAGAGGTGGCTAGATAAAGGAAAATAATTTCTCTCTAAGAGTTTTGACATGAAGATATGGGTAAGACCTCTTATGTCATTGATACAAAGATCCCGGGGATAGAGTTCGATGCATTTTATGTTGTCTCAAGAACCCTATGCCAATAATATTCTATGAGAGATTTCGAATGAAAGATTGTTCATGTGTATAGCACCCATTATGAAGGGTTATAGGTTCAATTTAAACTAGTGCCTGAAGAAGGGTTTAGAAAGAGAACAAATGAAGAAATCCCATATGCTTATGATGTCGTAACCTTGATCTATGATCGGGTTTGCACTCGACTTGACTTAGCTTTTGCTATGGGAAATTTAGAAAGATATCGAGCAATCACGTTTGAACATGGAACGCAAAGAAAGTGTTGGGTACATGCAAGGTACAAAAGGTTACATGCTTATATATGGAGGAACGATAGCCTGAAAATAGGTGGTTATTCGGACTAGGACTTCGCGGTTGATTGATTCTCGGATATCAACATATGGATACATTTTTATGTTTGCCAACGTAGCGTGTCATGGAGGAGTGCGGCGAGTATGATTGCTATTGCCGCTATGGAGGTTGAGTTGTTTCTTATTTTGAAGCCACCTCATATGAAGTGTGGTTGAAGAGTTTCAAATCGGGGCTTAGATTTATGAATTCTATTTCTAGGCCATTAAGAATATTTTTGACAATTCGGCTACTATTTTCTGGCTAAACGCCACAAAAATGGTAGTCGAGTAAGCATATCGACATTAGGTGTTTAGCGATGCATGAACATATTAAAGAAAAGAAAGTGATCATAAAACACGTGTTGAATTGATGTTAGTCGATCCTTGTGATGGCATGCCACTAATGAGATAAATGATCATGTTGTTGAGATGGGAATAGTTCATGTAATGAGGATTTTGTCTTATGGCGAATTTGTGAAACTCTCATTCGGTTGTGATGGTTTTCTCAATTAAGTTCCACATTCAATTATTATGAGAAAACGGTCATTTTGACCTGGAATAAACTTAAGATTTATTCATTAAGTAGACCTGGAATAGAATAGGATTTATTCATTATGTTATGTTATCACATGCGGGCTGATTTTGATGAGATAAAGCAACGGCCTTGACCTTGATTCTTGATCGAGCTCGGCGTCTCGGGGTATCATCCGCACTAGTTATAAGCTCGATTTAATCTCACATTATACAATACTAGAGGGCGCATGCGGAGCTAGATAAACTATAAATAAGCAGTGGCCATACATAACATATAAGTGCATGCATAAAAGAAAAATGGTAGACATGCCTAAAGAGTATGGCGTAATGGGGTTCACTATCGTAAACATGCATTAAAACATCCATAAAATAACACACATGAACCCCGTGAAAACGTCTAATATTATTAATAAATATATATACGTATATAGGTATCACTTAGTTATGTTATCTTCTTTAAACCATCCAAACGAATATACTAGGAAGATTACGAGTGCAAACTACTCGAGTACTATTTGCCATCTCCATGGCGGGCTTCGAGATCGTCATTCTCTTGCGACTACAAGAACCTAGCTAGGCGAAAGGTGTTGAACAACAAGGGAATGAAAAGTTCTTAGGGGGTAAAGTATCTAACCCTCTTGAATAAACGAACTATTAATAACTCAACTAGGCGGGACTCGGCACCACTAGGAATCAAACAACTACAAGCATGAATGAGACTCCTATGACATATCACATTATGCGGTGACCCTCATAAGCATAAGCACGCATATGATCCATGTAATTTTCGTTTCCACTTGAACCGATCCATGGGACACGGGCCATAGTTATATGAGGGGCATGCCTGGTTATATCCAAGGGACACGGCCTCGATTATGATGGATTAACACCTGCTTTTTATCCATGGGACACGTCCATAGAAATCATGAGGGACACATGCCACATTTTTATCTACGATGGACACGAACGTAATTCCCTAGTTCGGAGCTCCACGGGACACAAGTCGTGGACTTTTCCATTTGCACTTAGGCTCCCACGGGGTAATTATCTGGACATAGGGGGATATCATATCGTCCTCTTCGAGACATAGGCGATGGGACCTCAATTCTTTAATCCGATTCAAGTACAACTCGACCACCCATCCAATAAGCTTGCACATGCTAAACCGACTGAATTCATCAAACAATGCCATCCACCACACGATTGCTCGATACTTAGGCTAAAATGCAACCAACAACACGACTTGACAAATCCTAACCACAAAACAACACAATTCCAGCAAGCAAAACCCAAATAAGTGCCGCCCCCATGGCCTCAGGCCGACAAGTCCGCGTCGTTCAAGCCGCACGGACGACGCCTACATACAAACATTCAAGCAAACAAATCCATACATAACTGGCATCGTCGTGCCCAATCAAGCGGCGAATAGCTAGCTTAGTGGAAAGGTTATATATTTCACTTGCCTTAGGTCCTAGGCCCAAATCATTAAGAATGAACCGCAATCTTCAATTCCTCCTTCCTTGTTCACGGCCAAACCGGCCTCTTTACCGTTCAACTTTGATTCACCTCAAATTGACAACAAACTCCACCATCAAACTATAGAATCGGCCTACCCAAAATCCATGGATGCTAAAGCAAGCGATGGATCATCCATAAAAAGCCGTTTACCCTTACATGCAACTAAATCTCCTCATCAAGATACCCATTTCTAAATTTGAAAATCCGCGTTAAATGCGTGACAATTGGGTGGAATAAGGATGAGGATAAATGAATACTTGCCTTAGGGTCGCTCACAAAGAACGAAGCTGATTGGCCAAAATGCGCTGGTTGCCTCCTCATTCCTTCTCCTTGGTTGCGCATGGCCGAAGTAAGAGGAGGGCGCGTGGTTCTTCGAGGGAGCGATGAGGGGTGAGGTCATGGGTGTTCTTAATGGCTCGAGGATTGTTGGTGTCGAGGTGGGTGGTCGTCGAATGGAGGTGGAGGAACGGATGAAGAGGAGCGAAAAGAAGGAGAGAGCATTTGGTTTGGGGGAGGGGCATGATCCACGAAGATTAGGGGAAGGGAATTAGAGGAGAGAGAAAGGGTGGGTCATATAGAGGTGGGGGAAAGAAGGGCGGTGGCTTTGGGATAGGTCGATGGAGCAGGGCGATGAACTTCACGGTCCAAATCCCGGGACAACTTGACGTGAACCAAAACTTTACCATCACAATTAATGCTAACGTCCAACGGCATTGTTTAGCTCAATATCGTCGTCCATGATTAACATCCTCAAAACATAATCGTCACTAATTCTTGCCCGTAGTCAACTATTCGTTAATAATCCAACTTGATTTCCGTTTTCACGCAATCGCATTATGATACATGAAAGATAATACTCATTTTAAGAGGACTTTCGCCATGATTCATATGTTTTGTCTTCAACATGAAGTTAGTTTTTATTTGGTTCAATATTTCGTTGATGAATGTTTGGATCAAGTTGGAGAATGTAATAATTAATTATCATATGATCCCACATTAATGAAATCCCAATATTTAATGCCATTAGCGATATATTACACATTAATTCTCGTGATAATCACATCTCCTAATAACGGTCTTGATGGGAGACGGTTATCTATGGTAGCGGCGTCAATTTTTAAACAAGTCGTCTAAGCCAAAACCCCTTTTGTTATTTCGGCATTAGTTTCTCTTTATTAAGCAATGTGCCTTCAAAATGTATGTTAAGAGAATAGGAAATAGGTCGACGCCGTCACTTTAGAGAGGGCATTTGGCTAGTAGCATCCGTTTGATTGTTCAAGTACGCGTTCGTAATCATCGTCTTCATCAAATGGTGAAGGTATGTCATCGTTTATCACGTTTGCACTTCAATCCCGAATTTGCATGGATTTTGTTCATGATTAAGATTTCGGGATCGTTAGTTTATGTAATTTAGTCTAACAAGATAGGCTTCCGGTCTCAACGAAAGTGTTGCACAAGTATTCTAATTTTAAGGACTCAAAGATTCGGTTGATAAAACCTAGTCGAGGAGCTTATATAGCTCGAGGGTTGTCGAGTTTTTCATCCATGGCGGGATCCTAGGTGCCCTTTTTCGTGCCCTTCACCTTGGCATAGGTGGCTAGGTAAAATCAAGGTCCAAATTCAAAATTAAACTTCATCTTTCCATTTTATTTCTCGTCGTTGGGAGTAATTTAACGCTAGAAAGGAGTCGATCATACTCTTAGGCTACATATGGTAACGCTCTAGAAAAGTATTTATGTTCCCAAAGTATTCTTGAAACACTTTTGAAATAGAAACGCGTGTGGTAAACAAGTGTTCCAAAGTGTCGGGAACACTTTTGAGAAACATAAATACTTTTGGAGAAACAAGAAATAAAAAAAACTTGCTTCTATATTCTTGGAACACTTTTTAGAAACACATTTGCAACATTTTTAGAAATAATTGGGAACAATTTTGTTTTTAAACACACTCTCTTCTCTTTTGTTCTGCGCGATATTTTGATTTTTGTCATTTTATTTTATAAAATTAATTAAAAATACCAAAAATTCAAAAATTACAAATCAACCTTGAAAGCTTTGGCTAGCCTTAGGAACCAATTTTGAACAAAAAAATATTTTGTAATATTTGACATTTTTTGGATTTATTTTAATTATAACAATAGCCGAAAACCGGGAAACTAGTATTCGTGGTTAGAAAATGCGCAAAAATAGTCCATATTTTTATTTCAATTTCTTTTTCATTTTGACCACTTAAATTTTTAAAATTCATTTTGGGACCACATGCCTCTTCATTGAATATAATCCTAAATTGACTAAAAATTTTCATTTTAAATCATTTTAGCCAAAAAATTTAATCTTAGAGTCATGATATGAGATTTTGATACTGCATCTCATTTGGTCCTCATGTTTGGAAACAATTGCACAATTAGACTAAAAGGAATTAAATGGCAAATATTTTTCTTTTAATCATCGGTTTCTCAAGTGATTAATATTTTTTAGTGGTCCCCTTTTAAAGGTAATCATATTTTTAACTACTTGGGAACATTTACATGTGACTCATTATTGTAATTTCTCCTATCTATAGAAAACATATTTGATGTTTCGTTGTTCAATTCAATTCATCTTTATTTGTTTTTTTATAGTTGATCTCGTCCATATTGTAATATGATAAATCGAGCTAAAATTACTTATACATATATTGGTCTAATTTGATTTAGTAAATTGAACAAATAAGATTTAATTTGATTTAGTAAGTTAAAAGATAAAGACATCTTAATTTTAATATATATAGAGTCCTCTTAATTAAATGAAAAATTAGGAACATTTTTTGCGGTTATCAAATGTGTTTTTTTTTGTTTGGGCGGAAACTTTATGCGTTACCAAATGAGTTTAAGTTCTTTTCTTGTTCGGGAACAAAATTTTTTGTTCAAGCGTTTGTTCCAAATTTTTTGCTTGGACGGAATCGGAAAAGTTTTTTATTCCAAAGTTGTTCGGGAATGAAACTTTACCATCTTGCCTTACGGCTTTAGCTCTATGCTCCCAACTGTTGGGCACGACGGTGATATGAAAGCATCTAGCTCTATCAATCAACCCGCAAGCTCAACTCGGTCCTCGTCGATTAATCCATCTAATGATGCGGGAGTATCGATCCAATGGAACAATTCTTAAGTTCCAACTTGATTCCATCGACTCATCGGTCAATGTTCATTCAAGAAGGCAAATTCTAGTTATAACTTGCTTCGATGAGTTAAGAATGAAGTTATCAACATAAGGGCGTCGATCGAGTTATCGATCAGAAGTTGCTAATTCTTCCTTGTGATTCGTTTTAAGTTATCGATTCACCAAACTAATTGCGATTTTGAAGCTAATCAACAACATTTCAGGGAGACTACTTTGAGAATTTCCTTGGATAAATATTGATAATTTAAGATGGTTATTTTTGTTGGGCTAGTGGAGAATTTAGAATCTTAGTTTATTACTTTGCATCTGATCAAATATATTTAGTCTTGTTTTGGTCTTAATTGTTTTTTAGTCTCAGAGTCAAGTTCAGTCTCTGGTGTTTTTTGTTTTTGGTTCTAGGTCTCTAATGTGTTTTTAGTTTCTATGTCTTTATTAGTTGGGTGTTCCCATGTCTTTGTTTCTATGTACCGGTTCTCTATAAATGGAGTTTTTCAATTGTAAAAGTTTTGATGAATAAGAATATACGAGATTTTCCTTGAATATCTTTGGAGAGTGAATTACTCATGTCTTGGTTTCTTTATCCTTGGAGAGTAGATTATTCTTTGGTGGTGAGCTAAAAAGCCATTTACCCTCCGCTGGTGGTTATCCTTTAGGCCTTGGTGGGTAAACTTCGTCGATCCCGATCGTTATCCTTGGTTGATAGCATGCCCTTTATGCCTTGGTGGTGATTGTCATTTATCTTGTATTTGCATTCATCCATCGACATCCATCCCCATATACGCTGAATGTATCCTTACTTTTTTTGACAATCACTCAAAACAACATTCATCCATCCCACACACTCATCTGACGGCATCGCTCCCGACACCTCGTAAAACATGACTCTTGAGTATGCCAATATATGAGCCAAGGTCACCAATAAAGAAGGAATGTCACTCAAAGGCTTGCATAGCTGCTTTTAGTTGTTTTTGAAGCATCTCAGATTGCAAATCCTGTTTTTGAGAAGTAAATTAGCGGACGGGATTTTCTCAGGGCGTTCTTCTTTGTGCAGTGTAGTAGGTAAGAAGAAGGGGAGAGAGATAGCGACCAGCCATGTCAATTTTACTTGGGAGCCCTTCTCTTTGTTGGATTGCTTTGATAATTGATTGATTTCCGCTAAGGGACAATATGGTGACACTAAGGATGGATACCGACCATTTTTTTTTTCTTCGAAGGTGGATACCGACATCAAAAGTCTATTTTATAGGATTGTATAGATGGATATAGATATCATAAATGACATGATAAGTAAAAAAACTGAAAAAAAAATGACGTTTTAACGTTTTGGATCTTCATTTTTTTTATTTCAATACACGTCAATAAGAAGATTCGAGACATTATAAACTTTCGAATTAGTATATGTTGGCCCTTAAACTTTCTCCTTTTACACATTAATGAACCCTTTGAATGTACATAATGAAAAACAAACTTTTGAAATTTGATCTTTTCATTTTTTAGGACTTTTCCTTCTTAATTTAATCTGTGTTTATTCATTTCTTAGAATGCTTTATTTAGTTCTGTTTAAAGCGGGTTCGTTTATCAAATTTTGACAAGTTTTGATTAGTCAATATTTATTGTATTATTGTTCTTTCCTTTTGGAAGAGCAAAAGAGGGAACACTATTAGTTAATTTCATTTTCTTCCTTTTTGATTTTCTTCAACAATAAAGAGTGATAAAGAGATTTTCTTCAAGAAAATAAGATTAAAATACCTTTTTACTTCTCGAGAGTCATCTAAATTGCAAGCGTTAATAGGAAAATGTATCGAATTTATAATACGTAGTAAAAGGAAAGTTCATGCTTGTACTACATAATTAGTTCGAAGAAAAGGCGTACTATGCGTGATGATATGAAAGTTTATAAGGTATATAATAATAGTTCGAAAGTAAAAGCGAACTATACCTATCCTCGAATTTCTCAACGTGATTAATTGACCCTCGCCTTAAAATAAATAGAAAATTTGGAAGGAAAAAAAAAAAGAGTGAGAGAGAGAATACACGAAAGTATCCCATCTTTGAGGACCACGGAAATTCGAGCATCATTCCAAGTCACGACAATTTGCTTAGGATTTAAGAACCTAGAAACCCCACCAGACACAGAAACCTAAAATTGAGGTCCTTGTCTCTCTAACTGAGCTTCAACTCCAGTTTCGTCGAAGACCCAGTTCCGGTTTCCCCCATGGTGGCCTAAAAGTGCTCCCGTCGAGAAGGTAAAAATCGCAGCTTTGTGGGATATCTTTTTGTTCTTCAGATTCTTGCTGCGTTTAATCTGAGTTGAATGGTGTTTCATCGCCCATGGATCGTGGGTTTTTACTAGTTTCACGCCTTGTGAAGTATCAGCCTGATTCTTGAAATTCTTCATCTTGGTGGTACGTTGTTGTTATGTCTACTTGAAGATTTTGGCTTGTAATTTCGTTGTATCTGACTATTGCCCCTGTTTTCTCCTCGAGTTTCTCTGTTTCTTGAATGACTCTGCAGGGGCGGCGCGTGTATGCGTGTGTTTTCTTTTTTTCGGTTAATGTTTTGATATTCGTTTGGTTATTCATCGGAGTGTTTGATTATTTCGCAGCTACTTACGTGTTGTATTATTTTTGTTGCAGTTGTTGGTTTTGTTGTTGTGCTGTGTTTGGTATTTAGTAATTGGTTGGCTCATCGAACGTTGCTCTGGGCATACGCTTTTATGTCGGCTTGATCGCAATTCATGAGCTGTGGACTGTGAAATGTTCTTGTCATACTAGGTATTACCTTTGGAAAAATTTATTCATGATTCTTCCCCGAAATGGAAGTGCAGAAAGTAAAGTTAGATTTCCAGGCTCCGGTTATCGTTGCGTCGAAATGATTGTGAAGGTTCAGCTATTTATTACTGTCCGAGCCAACTCTAGGAAGGTGAAAACTATTTCATGACTTCAACAAGGCCCATTACTACTCATTGAAACGAGTAATGCTGCGATCAAATGAAAAGTTGAGGATACTTTCAAATATCTAGTTGATTAATTGGTTCACCATGGTGTACCAAAACCAAACTGCTTCCCAAAGTAGAGATAGTAATGATTGATGTCTGCAGCATTTCTGATCCTACCACCTAGTTAACATATCATTATGGCATGGATTGTTTTGTAAGAGGTGATTGTGAAAGCTTTGTCTGTCCGATACTTTGTTTATTGAGAGAAAGATGTTCGACTTTGTTTTTCTTCCTTACACTTTTGAGGAATCCAGTCTCAACTACATTTTCTCGTGTTCTGTTCATGTTGGAATAAATGGCTACAATAGGACAATATTGCATCAGCCATGGAGGGAAAAGGAAGTGGCAGGCTCCTTCATTTGGGGAATGGTGCAAGGAAGAAACGCAGTAATGCCTCTCGGCGTCCCCATGATGAGCCGCAACTGGCTTATAATTACATGGACATGGCATCTTCTACACCGCCTCCAGACAACTTCAGTGAAGCTTCTGTTGACAAGAATGTGGATTATGGTATTTATCCTCACAAGGAGATAAATCTGAAGCAGTTCGCTTCAAGTGCATCATGCAATAATGTGGCAGATGCTGGAGAATCTCAATATGCCTCCGTGCATAGTTCCTGCGGAGGAAACGAACAGATGCGCAGTGCTACCGATTCCAATACATCTGGCGAATGTGCTCTTGCCCCTGCTAATTCGGAAGTAGCCAAAGGAGCAGCTCATCATCCACCGCTGATCAATGAGAATAAAGTGAAAAAGTCAAGCTCAAGGTTGGAGGCATGACTCGAACCATCCACGCCACCTCAGATGGTGTCTCAGTCATTGGGTCCTCTTCAACAAAGTATTGTGGCACTTCAGATATTACGGGGCCTGGTGAAAATGCGATGCTTGAGGTAGTAAATTGAGTGGCTGACATGGACCCTACTTTAAGTCATGCAATAGTCTTATAATGTATTTTGAGTTAAGCTAAGTAATCTCTCTCTTTCTCTAGGATGGCTCCTCTAGATTTCACTCTCTTTCTTCTGACAAGGTGAGTCGCCTGCGAGGGGTGCCATGGTGGAAGAATTTCTCTGCTAGTGGTTTCAACATGGGGAAGGCGGATTCTTCCGGCAGTAGCGAGTCAGTACGCAAGAGCAAGCGAGTTCCTAAAAAACGTGCATTTGATGGGGCTGATGGAGCTGATGATTATGAGATTCTAGGAAAGGTCAATGTGCCTAGATTGAATGAGGAGGACAATGATGAGTGTGACGAAGATTACGAAGGGGGAAGAAGGAGACAACAGAAATTATCGGAGGTGTTGAAGAGACAGTTTGAGGGCCCTCATAACGTGAACTCTCGGACAAATGTCCTTTCAGCCAAAGAAGCTAGAAAGTCCAAATCTGGCAGGACATTTGAAGATGATGATTATTTGGAAGAGGAAGAACCGACTTCAGATGTCGAACCCATAATTAAGAGGAAGAAAGACAAGATGGCTTGTCTTGAGCCTTTGGTGGGTTCTGAAAGGGAGACAACAGTGATTACCCGTCAGCGGGCACTGCGATCGGGCAAAGATACGTTCTCTGGTCGCAGTGCAGATATGGTCAAACTTCCAAATGGTTTACCTCCTGCACCACCTAAAAGTGAGTTATCTGTCACGTCTTCTGTACTTTTTCCTTGAAAGATTATTATGCTTAAACATTATTGAGGAAATTCGTTTGCCGCGACCAGAGCAAAAGGATGTGCTCTCTGAAGTTGACCGGCAACTGAAGAAAGCTGAGGCTGCCGAGAGACGGAGGATGCAAGCCGAGAAAGCAGCTATGGAATCTCAGGTTGGCTTCTATGTTTTTATTCTCATACCAGATTTGTTCACCTTATCCGCTTGCTTGACCATGAATCTTCATAATTGTGCTCTGGCGTCTCTATACTCATCTAGTAATACATCGTGAAATGCATGATTCCCCATGAGGAATTTGGGATTAGATTTGGTCTGTTTCCAGGCTGAGGCAATCAGGAAAATACTGGGTCAAGATTCAAGTAGGAAGAAACGAGAACAGAAGATCAGGAAACGACAAGAAGAGGAAGCCGAGGTATTTACTAATGCCCTCCAACAGTTCTTCCCCCTCCCCTCCTTAATGGAAGGGACTCATTAGTACCTCCTTTTATTATGTTTAGGAGAAGGCTGCAAAAGCTATGACAATTAAATCAGACACTGTGAGATGGGTTATGGGGCCTGCAAGAACAGTAGTTACGTTCCCAGAGGAGATGGGCTTACCTAGTATATTTGATTCTAGGACTTGCAGGTAACTGCTCCGATCTAATGTTCACAGACCTTAAGTCCCTTCTGCAATTTTATTGGCACCGCAATTTGGCTACGGTGCTATCAGAGGGCATAGCTTCTGATGTGATAATTCAACTGCATTTTGATCTGACTGAAGCCTTGTGATGTGGATTTCCAGCTACCCCCCGCCCCGCGAAAAATGCGCTGCTCCCTCCTGTTCGAACCCATATAGGTACCGGGATTCAAAGTCGAAGTTACCCCTGTGCAGTCTCGACTGCTACAGGGCCATACAACGGAAAGCACAGCCGCTGGTTGCCTGCTGATGGAGCAGACGTCTTTCTCGTAGTTTTTCGCGAATTGGCGACATTTCTGGCGCGGATCTTCACATTCCTGATGGTGATTTGAAGTAGATCATTGGACGTACTTGGACTGTAAGAATAATACTTCATCATAAGCTCAATAAAGATACTGTCCCTTGGGTGGCAGGGAACCTCATATTTTGAAGCAAATATCTTTCGAGGGTAGCTTCTTTTTCGCTCCCTTCATTAGATTTGATGCGTTTACTCGGGCTGCGCAGCTCGCGTGACAGCGGTGATCAGCTTTCGGACAGTGAGGAGAAATTTGTTAGCCTTTCAACGATGCTTCACACATGGGCTCCGTTTGTTTCGAAAAATTTAGACATTGCTAGCGAACCGATTTATTAAGAATAGTTATTTTGAGAGAAAATGGTTTCATTCTCACGAAAATACATGAAAAACAGTGTTTTTAAGCACGGTTGAAGAACCCGTTGGGGCTTCCTGTTTCGCAATCGACCGGTTCAATCGGTTGAACCGGCCAGTTGGTAAGTCTTCCCAAGATCAAACTATCTTAACCATGCAACTGTTGAAGTCCTCAATTGGCTTTGGTTATCAAGTCGGGTCGCACCATGGTTCAATTCCCAATCCAATCAATTGAAGTTGTCGGTTTGTGCAAATATAAAATTATTGGATCAGATTTTTTTGAACGATTTTTTTGATGATTTTTTATGAAATAAATGGATACTTAGATTTCGGAGTGTGAACAAAGTCAGGAAAAATACAACGGGCAACCTCAACATGATCATGCTCTAGCGACTCCAAAAGATGATTCCAGCCAAAGAGGGAGGGAACAAGAGAGCCTCGAGTCTTCACTCTTCTGTAGTTGTTCATGGCATCGACGACGTAGCTTGGCTAGCCACGCACCACTGGCGCGACGTCGTTTAGCTTGGCGAGTGAGTCCCGTGTACACGTGCAAGGCACGTGGCAGTCTCCACTCGGCCCCACTTCGAATTTCGTTAATTTTCCACAGAAATCGATTGACGACGACGCGCCTCCGTTGTTGTCTGTGACTGTGAGGCTCGCTCTCTCTATCTCTCTCTCTCTATACATGCAACATCCCTCCCCAGGCTTGCCTCCGTCGACCTCGGAGCAGCATCATGGCTCGGGCTCCGAGCAAACACGGCCGCGATCAAGCTCTGGTTCATACTCTTTTGCTCTTCATGCGCTCGGCATACAGTGAAGGACCGCGTTTGGAGCTCGCGATTGCGTGAATTCCATGTGCATTGCCGTTTGGCTTTTGGCCTTTGGCTTTTGGTTGCTCTCTAAGGTGGTGATTATAGCGAATGATGAATGATACGGAGGGAGTTTTGGTTCGTTTCGAGTGGCTAGATTTTCGCTTGATTTTAGTCCGTGCTGTGTGCTGATTCCGATTCGCACTTGCAATTTCGAGCAATTGAAATGGGACGGCAAGTTCATAGAGTTTAGGGATTCCGCCTCTTTAATGTTGGGGCGACGTTCCTGTGCTACTTACGACCTCGTGAAGACGTCCTTTTTTTTTTTTTTTCCCCTGGAGCCTGGGTATCGTTGCACTTTAGAAAAGATCGTTGCTTTGATAGGTCTTACTGTAATTTTTATTGTAAAACTGGTACGCTGAAGTAGTTGAGGATCACGAGTAAGCTGCCATTTTTGCATGTACTTTGCTGGATAGTTGTTGTTGAGTTGATCTCACTTTACCGTTTTCTTTGGCCATTCCACCAGGATTTCCAGGGATTTTTTAATGACTTGCAGGATTGGGAACTTTCACTCAAAAACAAGGACAAGAAAATAAGACCGGACAAGGTAACTGTGTATATGCTCATAGACCGTATCCTTGAGTGATAGTATATCCACCCCTTTTAAACTTCCCAAAAGGTATGCAAAGTTTTGGGTCAAAGATTTATTTATTAGGATTCGGCGCACAATCACAACGAAGTAAGCCATACAAAGGGAAAGAAAAATCGACATAAGGGTTATCCTTCATTCTTAAATTAGGGTTATGTTGCAGAGGATTTCACTATAATTAGCGCATTGCACCTCTCATTACATCACTCAATTGCAAGCAAAAAGAGTATATATAGCTATAGCTATTCATAGATCCCAGCCCAAACTACCCACGTGCCTTCCTATCGATGTGGAGTATGAGTCACACCCCAACAATATTTGCAATAGATAGAAAGTACTTAAATTGCTTTTTAGGAACTAATCTGATGTTATCTGCTTGGGTCATCAAGTGGTTGACATGTTAGAATCTGTTCTTCTTTGTCTTCTTCTACATTTGGAGGACATACAATACATTCTCTTGCATTTTATATCGAGGAGGAAATTGAACTGTACCAGCTTTGATCTCATTTGCCGAAGATCAAGAGGCATAGCCAACATTCGCTTGATAAATTTTATAGAGTCCAAAGTTATGTCATAGAAGTCTATGCGTGTACATGTATGGAAAAGCTTTGAGAGCATATAAATGGTCAATTCTTTCATCAATGCTTTTGCAGGAATTACCCCTGTATTTTATGTTTTCTGCATGTAACTTCTGCTGATGAATCCTTGGTTTACCAGTATAACTAGATGAAAATCACAGAAGACAGTTGAGAGCTTCATGAAGTAAACTATGTGATTAAAACCTATGTTGCACCGACACGACACGGAACACAAGACACGACATGCCGTCACGTGATTTCTTAAAAAATAAAGAATTCCGACACGTTGTATATTAAATGTATATTTATATATATATATATATATATATGATAAATTATCATTTTTATGATTCCATAAATAAATAAATAATAAAAGAGCCCTAGAATGAATTTACATAGTAATTCATTTCGAAATTGAGTTTTGCTTATGCGTACATTGCATGACTTCATTGTTGGATGACATGTTAAATTTTAAGAAGCCTAGCTCGTGTTATCAGCATTCCTCTGCATACAGGTCTAATAGCCCAATAGCCAATAGGAATTGACATTTAAGTTGCTCAATATGACTTGCACCACCAGAATAACCAATGTCCTTCATGGATGTCACAGAAGTGGAATTAATTTTACGTTCTGCACTTGTCTTCTTGAATATGCTTGCCGTCCTGCCAGCCCATTCTCCTTTATGCCCATTTGCCAATGCTCTGCATCCACCACCAAGCTGCTTTGGGCAACTAACAGAATCTTGATTAGTAGAGATCTATATCAACTTCAACTTCTCCTTTGACTGCAGACTATCCTTTACTTTTTCTTTCTTCTCACGGAAGCCCTAGCAGAAGAGTCGTCATCATCATGGGATGATGTAGTAGGCTTACCTTCATGTTGCTCAGGACGAGAGGTTGCCAACTTTAAGCTCACACCAAACCTGTCCTCGTTGCCTGTTTCTGCAATGCTTCCTTATGTATCAGGGCTAATGCTTGCATCAATCTCTGCCCCTTCTTGCTCTAAGCCATCACTAGCAGCAACTTCATACCCCTGGTCAAATGCATCAGTGTCGCCTCTCATACTAGTGGACTGTTCTCCCAGCGACTCGTTAAAAGCAGCACATGTTTCCTTAACAGCTTGGGCAAAGTAATTGACTGTTTTACCTTGACCTCAAAATGATTGTTTCCCCCTTGCGTCTGTCCTAATGTTGTTGACTTCGTGGAAATCGTGTTGCTAGAGACTAGCACAATCTCTACTTTTTTCTTCCTCCCTATTCGTTTAGTTCCATGTCCCACATTGGAAAAGAAATAGAGAGACAGAGAGAGGGAAAGCTCCTTATAAAATGGCAGTACCTGAAGCAATGTAATGAGCTGGGTGGGGCGACGGGCCATGAGGAAGGCCCATGGGACTAGGGCCAAATTTTGGTTTTGTATAAGATTTGCCTAAATTATTCCTGGGACACGCGAGTCCCAGCGTGTCCCGTTCGTTGACTGCTTGTCGGAAGCTCAGACACGCATTGACTGCGTGTCCGACCGTGTCCCAGCATGCAGTCCTTTGGGAGCGTGTCCGTGCAACATCGATTAAAACAACACCTTGGTATCAAACCCCAGAAAAAGAAAAAAAGCAATTTTGGGTTCTGCTGGCATCCAGGCATATAAGGTCTTCTTTTTTGTTAAGTTTGTTTTGTAAAACCATTTCCAATTCAGCCTTAAAATTAGTTGGATGGCCTCTTCTAGGAGATTCTAAAGAAAGCAACGGGGGCATTGAGAAGCTCTATTCGAGGTCTTCAGAAATCAGGGAAATCAGAAAACGGACGTCATATCCAGGCATCCTCTGTCAGTAACCAGCGGACTGAAGCAGCTGCAGTTCAAGATAATAGCAAGGTGTGAACTTCGTATATCTACCAGTGGAATTGCAACGATTTTGTGAACGTTTTGTGATTGCAAGTAATTTAGTAAATTAGTTATCTTTTGCAAGGAGAGGATTATGTGAACATTGAAAGGCTTTTGGAGTAGATTGCTAAGGAACATGATTGCATCAGTTCACATATCTGACATCAGTTGAACTGATTTTCTATTTTTTCTGAAAAAAGAAAGTGGTTTCTTGCTGAAAGCAGGGGTAGAAAACCAGAAACAAATTGAGCAAGCTAGGCAAGCATCTTCACTGCATATAATGACTGATCCATTTCCGCAAATCTAGAATGCCTCCAACAAAAGAATGCACAGGAACTTGGGATGTGGGGAACTACCTTCCTCTTTTACCTTTAATTTGTGGGTTAGGGAAAGGGGCGGTTCAGCTTCTCCTTTTTGACTTTTCAAAGTCTAAAAGAAGAGGGTTTTGTTTCTTCTTCTCCCCTGATGAAACTCTCGAACTGGTAGTAAATGGCAAGGACCATTTGTGTCCGTTGCTCTGGGCATAAAACAATTGTGCATAAAGACATGGAGTCACTGCTTTATCTTAAACTGTTCGACAGCTTATTGTCTGTCAAGCGGAACTGCAAGAAACAAGAGTATTCCAAGAATTATGAGCATTTGGATGGTCTACTGATATTTGTGCAGAGTATAATTTGATCTTAAATCTGACATCATATCTTTATACCTCAAACTTGGAATTACATATTTGATCGTTGGGATATCCACTGACATTGATGGCATGTTTGAGAGTGTAGTATTATGAGTCTTCAGACAATAGATGGTTTTGTAATTTGCTTCTTTTGTGAAAATATAAAGCAATCTTTTCCAAGCATCATGAGTTGCTGGATAGTTTGTAAATAAATAATATAGAAGGAGAGAGAGAGACACTGGATCGTAAATTCTGATTATTTCTACACCTTTGGCAGGAGCACAGTGGGCCAGTGTCCTTGAAGCCTTCTGTCCACATCGAAGAAATAAAAAGCAAAAGCATTAGAGCTAGAAGTGAAGATGACTCCAAGAAGACTTTTAAGGATGTCAATGGTTCTGTTGTAGAGAAATGTAAAGGTCCGACCATGAGTTCTTGCTTTTTGTTTGTCTACAAATCTTCCATGGTGCTTTTGCTTTTTTAAAATTTTCTTTTTCCAAAAATGCCTCGAGTTATTGACTTTGTTTTGTACTCTCTCGTGGCGAATCTTCAGGTACATGAGAGATCTGGAAAGCAGGAGCTGAAGGTATCGGTGCGAGATCTTGCAACTCGAGCAGCTTCTCGAGTTATGTCTGAAGCAGCTAAAAAAATAACCCCACCAAATTCAGCATATCAGTTTGAGGTTTCTTGGCGAGGATTCTCTAGCGATCGTTCTCTACGGGCTCATCTATTAAAGGTTTTTGTTATTATTTCGTTTGAAACTATCTCCATTAACTGATTGTTCTTGTAGTAGCTTGAGATGCTATAAGCTAAAAGTTTGGTTTGCTCTACTAATTCGGCCCTTCTGTGACGGTCACTACTTGGTCCATGGGATGAGTATGGCCTTTAACGCTCACTCCCCTTTTGGTGGGTAAGAGAATGGACAGGAGATCATTTTCTGGATAAGTATGCGACATTAATGGACTTTCAGAAGAAGAAGATGGTCCTTCCGTCTCCGTAAGAATTAGTTAAATGGTCTGAGTAAGATTAGTTTATCCAACCTTTAGCATTGCTAGATCCTCCAGAATTTTTGCCTGAAATGTGGTAATGTGATGGCTTTACTAGTAAGGATATGGGTGTTCAATTTATGTGCTATAGATCTTAGGATTGATTTATGCTCTGCTCCTGTAGGCAATTATATTAACCTGTCTTGCATTGTCTCGACTTCTTCCTGTTTGTTAGTTGTAGGTTACTTCTCCAGGTTCTTTGCCACAGATATTCAAAAATGCACTCTCTGCTCCTTTACCGGTTGATATCATCAAGTGTGTATCCACATTTTTCATTTAAGTAGAGTAGAGGATCTCGTTATTATGGATGTCTTTGGACTTTGTTTGAGTTTGATTCTATTTCCTTTGGTTAAATTTTTACCTTTTGACAGTGAGGACATAGATTTGGCTGTTAATTACTTGGATAATTTGACGAAGGTCCCAAGATTCGATATGATAGTCGTGTGTCTTTCTTCTGAAGATAAAGCTGGTATGCTCACTTCTGAATTATACCTATTCACTTCTTTTTGATCTCTTTGAAATACAAATACACACACTACAAGGCTCGACGTCCTGATGTAATTTGACTGTATGGTGCTGCTTGATTGAGGCACACTGTCATAAACTATCTCAGGAGCCCATGCTTGGGTAACATCTACCATGGGCATGCATATTTCTGCTGATAACTTTTGGGCATTTGCTTCCTTCAATTCCAGCGGATGCTCCTGCTGCTCCTGTATTATGTTGGATGATTTCTGAAAATATTGTTGCTAGTTATATTGTGCCTTTCTTGACACCTAATTCAACCATGGTGGACCAAGGGTTATTTTGATCCTGGGAGTAGGAGTTGACGTGTGGGTGTCTGTATGTGCATGTGTGGTCGCAACGTTTATATTTGACCTTAGCAACCACAGAGCAGATGTTTATAGGATTTTCAAAGCACAATCCTTGTGCTTGGCATCTATTTGCATCTTCAAGTTAACACCAATGCCAGTTGTCAAGAAGGCAATGTAAAACAGATTAGGCCTAGTTATTTCCATCGTGAGGTCATCTTTGAAAACATGGGATATGAGAGATTTCACATCTTCTAATGTGGAAGCTGAATGAATGGTATATTTTCAAGAGGGTGAAAGCATTGATGATACTTTGGAGTCATGGTCAGTTTCCACCGAATGCTGCTACTTGTTGATTGATGCGTGTGCCAAAATCTTGCAACATTGGCAATTGGGAAAGTGGAAAGATTTGAGAGAGGAACTTCTTAACATTGTCGTGTGAACTGAGAATCTGAACATAGTTTTCTTTTGCAGCAGATCTTCTCAGTCTGTGGAAGGAGGTATTCTGTTGTGAGGCTGCTCCAATTGAGCATGCAGAGAGACTCGATAAACTCCGCGCCAAATACTGCCTTAAGCAGTGAGATATATGACAGACATTTCGGAGCTGACAAGTTTTTTTCCTTTTGTAATCTCTGTGTGCATTTGTCCATATCTATGTGCAATTGGAAAGCTAGTTTCTCCTTTGTTTTGTATTTTCCGCCTATAAAGCTTCAGAAGATCGATGTAAGTACGGGATTTAACATGTCAAAAAGGTACCTTTTCTGCTATACCGTTTAAAGATGATTGTAGCATATGGATCGTATTATTTACGCGCGAATTTCAGCAATCACTTGGAAACGCCACATGCGTGAATCTTAATACCACGAGCAGGAGTATTGTATCTGGATTCTAGAGGTGTCGAATACATCCTCTTCGTCCCTCGGCCAATTTTGACTAATTGTCGGGACTTCGGGCATAGGCGGAAATACCTGAAGTCAGGCACATGTTCTAACAGTTGAAGTCTCTTTCGCACCAAATTTTGTCATAGCTTGAATGAAAATCTTGCGATGTCTCAATTATCACTGGAACTGCTGCTAACGACACCATTCGACTCTCATTTAGTGGGGGATTGGCGCCCAAGAGAGGTCGTCTACGTCGTTCCTTGATATGAATTGATCATATGAGGAAATATTACCAGAAATGATTATTGACATTTACTTTGTTTTTCGTTCAAACATTTTAGCGACCATAGCCTGCCTCTCTTTTTCCTTTTCTTTTATCTTCTTTGCTTTTTTTCTCCGTAAAATATATTGCTTTTGGGCCAATCGCACGATATTTCTTTTCATTTCCCTTTTCATTTCGAGGGTTACCCTTTTTCATAATTTTTCGCTTATCATGTAGGATGTTATATGTTCATATCAGCATTTCCCTTATGGACTTTAATTTGATTGAATACATGAACCATTGATATTCGACAAAAGTTCAAAAATCGTGACATTTTCCCGTAAGTATAGATGCAAAAAGCACTATCCTCAGTCAAGATCATGCATCTAAATCTTCTGTGCCATTGCCACACATCTCAAAAAAGATAAAAAGGAGCTCTACCCCCTTGCTTCATTTGGCGAGCTTAGGTCCAATCAAACCGAGAAGAAAACAAAATTTTGGAAAAGGCCTCGAATTCAATCATTCACTCACCAAAAATTAATTGGGGGCAATTTTCAAGAAGCGTCTCTTTCCCATGGCCGGACAAGAGACGCAAACGAAGCACTCCATCACCTTTGGCTCATCAACTCTCCCCCCCCTGGCGATGTGCATGATTGAAACGACGGGACAGGATCGGAAGATCCAAACAAAACAGCATTCCAACAGCAGCAACATCACTCAAAATCAATCGAAAAATGGTCCCTTTCTCTGTCTATTTATCTCCTTCCTCCACTCGCCGTCGCATCTCATCATCATCTAGATATGTCCCCACATGAATAACAACAAGATAACTTTCAAGAAGACGATTCAATCCTTGCATCAGCTAATCGGGTTTGGCCTGTCAAATACAGCTATTCCTATATCACACTTCCATGCATTGAAGCCTCTACTTTCTTCCCTAAACTAGTGCGATACACTCAGAGGCTTGAATTCAAAGCACTGAGTCCTGAAAAGTGAAGTCTCCCTAGAGACTTTCTTCACTGAAAATTGACAATCTTGTGTCTTTTTTTTTTGCCATAGAAAAGGACAATTCACCGCATTAGATAGCTATGAAAACACTTGGTGACCAGTTGGTCATTACATGAGATCACATAGTGGAACAACATAACATCCACAACCCACCCGGAAAGAAAAGGGTTTTGTAACTTTCCACGAATACAGATCGGAATTATTTCTCGACACGAAAACGCAAAGACGACACACAAACCCTACATCGCCCAAGGCGAAAAGTTAAAAACGCTTGCATAAAAAAAGATGCGTGTATGTCGAACCTAGAGATAGAGAGAGCATGGAATGGGAGCGTCCTCAGGACGATTTCTCTTCAATGGTCAACTCCTCCACAATACTCCCATGGTTGAGAGGATTGAAAACTTGGTGGATCTCGCAGCACTTGTTAGGCATCATGATGGGTCCGAGCGGCAGTCCCTTTTCGTGATTCAGCGCCGAGCACTTGCGGGCGATGATGACCGAGTTGATGACGTCGTCCGTGGGATGAAACACCGAGAGAACCTGGAACCCTCTTAGGTCACTGGCCTCGACCACAGGGTACAGAAAACCCCTAGCACCATGAGCACTCCTAAGCATCAAGATTGACCCATTGGCCATGTACTTGGCCAGATGCTCAATAACCCTAATCTTTTGCTCCTTCTCCATACCCACCAAAGCTGCCAAGAAAATGACATCATAGTCCCTCAAGGCACATGTGACATCCATTATATCTGTGGTGTGAAAGACCATTCTCTTGGACAGGTCAGGGTCAGGCGAGACCAATTGGAGTGCCTTGGAATTGGCCGAGGGGTCAATGTCATAGTTGTGGAAATGAGTCTTGGTCAGGTGATTAGAGGCGAGGACAAAAGAGGTTAGCGGGAGCGGGCCGGAGCCCACGAAGGCGACCCGGCTCGGCTCGCGCCCCGAGTGATGCTGGCTCAAGATGGTGAACTCGAGTTGGCTCAGCTTGAGGTAGTTGGTGAAGTAAGGGAAGATGTGGAGGTGGTCAATCGGGTTGTCATATGAGGCCAAGATGGAGGAGTAGTGGCTTTCCAAGAGACCCTCAGCTTCACCACAGAGCTTGATGAGGTTGGTCCTCATTTCTTGAACCTTTCTGCATAGCTTTGTGACATCGATTGGGTAGTTTGGTGGCATGCACGTGAGGACAAGCTGAGTGAAGAGCATGTTGACATCTTTGCATGGCTTGAGAGACTCGAGGTTTGAGATCTTCTCATACAGTTCGCAGACTCTTTGGACAAGAGGGTCTTGCTGGCATCCCATGTCGACACTATGAGGTTATGGAGGCAGAAGTTTACACACAGGAAGAAGAAGGAAATGTTTGAAAATTGAGAGAGAGAGAGAGAGAGTTGTGATTTTCCTCACAAGGAACAGCTCAATTTGTGACAACATCTAGGGTTCCAAATGGTTGACTATTTATTGAGGGTTTGTGGGGACCACATTGTGTGGAGGGTTGCCTATTTCCCCTGTTTTATAATTTGTGTTGGAGACTATGTTGAAGTTTTCCTTCTTTCATTTTTTTTTTCCATAGGTAAAAGTTCATCTGATTGGATAGGTCTAATTCATTCGCACCGTCATTTACGCCACATCTTATCTAGTTAACTTCAATAATATCATCTTGTGCTATTAACATTATCGGGTAAATAATTTATCTTTGAAGTGCGAATGATAAAGTCGTTGAAGTGCGAGATTTTTAAACTGTGCGTCCACACGTTCTTTTTTGGAGGAGGAAAATTAGCAATCCTCTCTATGCAGTTACTTGTCCCTTCCAACAAGTGCGTGTACATCACCTAAAAGGCAACCAAAAAGTTGAAATTGATAGGAGTCCGATTCTAAACAAGTCTTAATTTCGTGTTTAAATTCGCGCGCCGTGACAGATGTTGTATCCCGCAATCTAACATGCAAAACGCTACAGCCGTTCGGAGATCAAGAAACAGCATGAACGAAAACTGACATAGATGAAGCAAGCAGAGGTTGACATTTAGGTCCTTTCGATATGAAGTTAAAAGGTTTCCCAACCCCCAAGATTACTCACGACAATGTCAAACTCGTCCTTGTCTGACGTTTCTAGGAGACGTCTGGGCGGTGATGTTTAGATTCTCTCTGGCGGTTCTTTTCACACAGCTCTCATTCTCACTCCATGGAGATAATCCAGATGAACGAAAACAAGTGAAGCTTACAAAATGAACAGATCTACTTAACGTGAGGGTATACCAATCTTCGGCAAAACAAGGGAAAATTATCTTAAATCTATTACGATGATGTCAATTCAGTCATATATTTTTTTTAACGAATTGAATTTAAAACCTTTTGCATTTGTGTCAATTCAATTCATTCAATCGGTTTTTATTAGAAATTGCTAACATGGACGCCTCGTCTCACCAAGATCTCGTTGGCGGGCAGCCATGGCCTCACCAAAATTGGCCGGCGTCACGTCGGCACTTTCTCGGTTAAAATTAACCGGAAACACTGAATTAGAACAAATGCAAAATTTTAAGACTCAACTGAAAAAAAAAAATATATATATATATATATATATTATGATTGAATTGGCACAATTGTTATAAGGCTTAGGACTTCTTTTGTGAGTTTCCCGACAAAAAAAGCATCATACACAGTCCACACATGGTTGGGCAATATAGTTATACGATGATATATGTATGACAAGGTCATAATTATTAAGTTATTACTCCCTTGATCAATCAATCTTTGGAATTTGCTTAATGGGATACGAGTAGTTTACCGAATAGAGGATTATTTGCAGAATTTTGTCAATGTGTGAACGCAAAGATTCTCAGAAGAGATCATTTTCTACGTTAACCCTAATCTAGTGAGAGCGTGCGTGCACGTCAACTTCTTTCAGCAACGTCGTCGTGTCGATAATCTTATCGAACGGTGTTTAAGAAGAAAAAATGATCGAAGGGTGAGTACTTCGACTCTGACTGACTTTACTTTTCGTTTTATTCTATCCCCTGTTTTGAGTGCATTTAATATTGACAATAGATAATGTGAATCCGATTTTAAACCAATTCTAATAATTAAAAATGACCCTTTTGATTTGATGGGAAAAATTGAAAGATCAACTTAATTGACTTTTCATGAACTGAAACAAGTTAAATAGAATCTTGATGTTAAAATTACCAAAGAAAATCTAAATCTATTGTAATTGTGTAAATTCAATTCTAATTTTTTTTTTGTGTCGGTTCAGTGCTAAATATTAAATATTTTTATATTTGTGCCAATTCAATCATTTCGGCTAGTTTTGACGGATCGGTGTTCATGTGGACGCCGACATTGATGTGGATATTTTTTTTTAATAATATTCTAATCTTTTTTCCCCTTTTCTTTTCTTTCTTTTTCTTTCTTCTCCTTCATCCTCCAAATCTAGCGATCGGCCAGAGGCCAAAGCAGGTGAGGGCGAGGTTGGGCTTGCCATCGTCACTAGGCGAGCTCGGCCTCGCCTAGAGACGGCAAGGTCCGGCCTTGCCATGCTTGAGCGAGCTTGACCTCCATGGCTACCCGAGCCCGAGCTCGCCGGTTGTGGCGAAGTCGACCTTGTCCTATGCAAGGCCGAGCCTCGCCATCTCGAGGCGAGGCCGGACCTCACCATCGCTAAGCGAGGTCGGCCTTGCCCGAGAATTGGCGAGGCCGAGCCTTGCCATCGCCAGGGAGCTCACCCGGCGACGGTGGCGAGGCTTGGCCTCGAGCGAGGTTGACCTTACCCTTGCCGGCTTTGGCCTGAGGAAGGAGGAGAAGAAAATAAAAATCAAAAGAAAGAAAGAAAAAATAAAAAAAAATTGATAAAAAATTAAAATATCACTAAAAATTATCCATATGAGCACCAATATCCACATTAGCACCGGTAGGCATCCTTATCAGCATCGGTAGGCAAAGTTGGCCAAGAGGAATAAATTTGCAAAAATTCCAAAGATTTAGGACTAGATTGATACAATTGCAATAGGTTTTTTGCTCAAAAAAATCATATGATGCTCTCCTTGCTGTGGAACTACATTTTGTAGGTACATATGTTCCTTATTTCAAAAAAATACTTAAATTCTCTTGATAGAGCTAGCAGATCTTTTTAGCTTTTAATTTGTAATAAGAAATATATAAATGTCTATATGTTCGAATGTATAATGCTAAAATGCTAAGATAATTTAAAAAAAAAACTTGTAAAGTTCTGATTTGATATTCGAATATGTGCCACTTATTCGAACATCATTTAGTGATTAAATTTTGTAAGTCTATGGTCGTTAATCTTTAGCATTGCTCTCTACGTAGGGTCATTTTCACTATTCACCTTATTATACTTGGCTGCAATTTCCATGGCCACAATGGGAAAATTACATTTGATCCCTGCACTAATTTTTAATTTACTTCTAATAGATCCAAGTTTTGGTTATTAGTGAAATTTTTAACCTATCACTATAATATTTAATTTACTTTTAATCGATCCAAGTTTTGGTTATTAGTGAAATTTTTAACCTATCACTATCGTGATTCCTACGTGGCATCAAACAGACAAGTGGAGCTGATGTGTTGTCCATTTGTTGCCATAACAGCCTTAAATCCCCGACAAAAAGGGAGGAGAGAGATCTCACCTTAATCACATCAAGGACAACGCCGCAGATCCGTTTTAAAGACTCCATTTGCACTGTAAAAAATAAATAATTTGAGAAATATTTCCTGAAAATAATCTTTCCAAATCACTTATTTTCCGCAAAGTAATTGGAGCCTAAGTCACACCTCCATGCTCAAAACTTTACCGTCGTTGGCAACAAATCCTCTGTCTCTCTTCCTTTTATGTTTTTCTTTTCGGATAAGTGCGCTAGAAATCTTAAATTTATCATGGAAGTATAGTTAAATCTTAAAATTTTCAAATAGTGCACTTAAGTCGTAAAACTTATTCAAAATTAGCGCAATCAACTACTTCCGTTTAGCTACCTCCAATTTAAATCACAACAAAGATTTGTTAATCTCAATTTTAATCCTATACAACAAGGAGCTCTGCTTGCATTGTTCACAAAAAGTTTATGAGTCAGTTTAAACAAATTCAAAGTTTTAGAATGGATTGCGTCTTTCTATGTAGTAAGTGATTGCATGATCTGAAAAATTTAGAAATCTACCGGTATAAATGGGAAAAATGACCAAAACAGTTCTAGATCTATTGTATGGATGTCAATTCGGTCCTAAACTTTTTAATTTGGCCAATTTATTTATAAACCTTTTAGTGATTTGCCAATGTAGTCATTCCAAACAAATTTTGGCGAAAATAACCGACGTAGACGTTGGCCGTCCTACGTGGCACGACTAACACCGAACATGGACAATTTTTTTTTTTTTTGAAGAAAAATAAAAAAGGAAAAAAATCAGAAAATTTTAAAAAGTTGCAAAAAAAAAAAGTGCCCACGTCGCACTGGTCATTTCACATAGGATGGTTGGCGTTCAAGTCAACGATTTCTTATCTAAACTGCCTAGAATGACTACATTGAAAAAAAATGTCAAAATATTCGAGAACTTAACTGGCCAAATTGAAAAGTTTGAAGCTGAATTGGTATATATACAATCGGTTTACGACTTTTTTTTTATTATATAATTATCCTCCTACAAATGGTTGAGCCATACGTGCACCTTACATGCCCTCGTGGTCCTTGTAGGTGCCACTCTAGATTTTACTTCTTGATAAGCATTTTTCTAATAGCACTTGTGGGTGCCCCAAAAAGAGGTGACTTTACATGCCCCTGGAGGGCCACCTCTAAAAGCTTCATTGTGTTGACATTTCAATGTCATTGAAGCTTCATTTACTTTTGTTTTATTTTATTTTTTTCTTTCGAAGGGGAGAAAGAAGAGTAAGTACAAATTATATATTTAAAGGAAATACGGTGTTAGTGCTATTTTGATCAATCATTTGTTTCATGTTATGCACTTTCCTTCAGTTTCTGTGGTGCATGTGAGAGATGAGCCACCCCTTCTGTAGTGCGCAGGTCATCAATTGGATGCATTGCACCTTTGGAGATGTTCTCATGTTTCGACATGATCTGATATGCTTTCATTTTATAATTTTAAAAGTTTCCAAAATTTCATGAATTCTGCCCTTTGATTGATCTAAATTGTCATCGACTCGATTTTCGCCGCACAGTTTTGAACCATTGTTTGTGTTTGGAGACAAAAATTCGAAAAGGGTGCGTTCGTCGGGGAAAAAATGAGTGATCCGAAAAATATTTTCCTCAAAATGAGTGATCGTGTTTGCAGAAAAATGAATGAACGAAAAATATTCTTATCATTTACAAAAAAAAAAAGAAGTAAATTTGCATTAACTAATTATTTCAAAGTGATATAAATGATCATCCTCTGAAACACATTTTTCAAAATGTTTACAGATCCCGCGAGACAAATAGGCCATGAGAGGAAGTCGTTTTCCGAATTCTAGACTCTATATGAATTGTGGACCGCCGTGGAAAGTGCCCCTTTGAGAAGCAAAAGTCCACAATTTTTATTGCCTAGTCGCCTCTGGAGTCGCTTTCACAAATTTAACAAGTTGCGACTACTCGACATTGAGTTTCAAAACGAGCGGACATCTTTGAAAGGTACTTCTTTTCCCTTGAGACAATCAGGTGAATAGAAAATGAAAAAAAAAAAAAAATTAGTAGGGCCCACTTTTGTATTGGGGAATAAAAAAAAACATATGTTCTACCATGCACCATCCATCGAACGACAACACACGGTTAAGGGGAAAATAAATTAACCATGTAACCAAAATGATCAGAATGGAAAATCAATTGAACATGCTGCTAAGTTGGATATGATCTTTAAATATACTCGAACCATTCTCTTTGTATGGCATCAAATGATATCGTGGGTCAGCTATCACTAACGGTGATAATTTTTAATTACATTTTTATTTTTTCGAATATTTTACTTATTTTTCCTTTTTTTCTTTTTTCCTTTTCTTTTTCCTCTTCCCAACGGCCGGAGGAGATCGAGGCCGGCTGATGGCCAGAGGGGAAAAAAGAGATCAAAAAAGGGGAAAAAAAAGGTAAAAGAAAAATAGAGAAAAGGAAAAATGATTAAATATAGGTAAAATTATTCTAGAAATATTAAAAAATTATCCACGCCAATCTTTGTCATGCTACGTAGGATTGTCTGAGTCCATGTCGGCGATTTCCATCCAATAGGAATGAATCGGCAAAATGTGAAAATGTTTAAGACCGAATCGACAAATTTAAAAGGTTTAAGATCGAATTAACAAAAATGCAAAAAGTTTAAAGCTTTTTTTTTTTTTTGACAATTTTCCATTTTCAACTAAGTATTTCTATTTTAGATGTCATTAGGCCTTATTGTAGCTTTTGATATCGCTCCTCTTGCGAAATCCAATATGATGCTGAGGAAGCCTAAAAAATTCCAATTCCGATATGTTCGGTTCTTGGGTAAAGAATTAAGATATGATGCATATAGACAAAGTAATCCATATAGGGCTAAAAGAGATGTGTTTGAAATCAAATTCGAGACATCTGCACCACTTGAAACTAAGCGGGTAAATGTCTTTTAAGCTCTTTAGAGTCAACAAGTCCCGAGTTGGATTCTTCTGACTGATTTTTAACGGAAAAATGTCAAGTCATGTCGGTTTCAAAGCAATAGACATGTGCCGTGTTACATTCGGCGATGTTTAACGGCCAGCACGCACCGTGCTCAAATCGTGTCCCTGTGCCCTGCACACGAGCTTCTTTTAGTTGTGGTATTGCGGCTTTTTGCAACTGCTTTCACAGCCGATTTGATGGAGAATTCCAAAATGCGTCCACTAGACGTCGCGATCGGCAACAATAGAAACTGGGCTAAAGTGAACGGGAGTGGAGCCGAAGGCCGCAAGTTTTGGTTGGCCGTGGAAGAATCATGGCAGGGAGCGTGTCGACCACACGAAGCCATGTGCCGGTTGAGTTCATGCTGGTGCTGAGTTGCTGATCGGGACGGTCTTCCTCCTGTTCACTGGTCCATGCAATGCAAGCACACACTCACACTTGCCTCCACGACAGGACACGCCGACCCCACAACAAGATTGGTCAACCATCCGCCCCCTCCCCCTCACCACACTCGAGGGAAGAAGACCACAGTCGCTTAGCATTCATTACAATTGAAATGTGTCTCTGTTTTCTTTCCCTTTCTTCATTGATTATCCCGAGCCCGTTTCATAAGACAAATAGCTGTTGTTCGGATTAGACGCACAAACACAACGAAACAAATAATAAAGGCGAAAAGGAGAAATCGAGACACAATATTTATCTCCATTCGCCCTATTAAACTAGAATCGCATCCAATCAGATAACTCCATTATAATTAGAGACATTTCACATCTTCATTGCAACTCTCAATTACAAGAGAAATAGATTATTTATGAGCGGCACAAGAAACCCTAGAGGCCGAGAAGAACTTAGGCCACTTAGTAGCTATTCATTAACTCGAGCTCAAACTGTCAATAAAATACAAATCCAAATTTCAAAAACCCTCTAGTGGTCCAAGAGTATGAATCACATACCAACAGCTTACAAAGACACCTCCATAGCGTGAATGGTAGGGCCAATGCATAATTACATCTCGAGAGCGTAGATTACATGATTCAGTCTTTGTGACGAGATACGTGCGGGCTTGCGTGTTAGATGAGAGCGCTCCATGAAGGTGGATTGCATGTGGATTGAAAGATCGATTGAAACCCTCCCCTTGGAGACAAGATTAAAAAAAAAAAAAAAAAAAATTTCAAATAAAGATATGAAGTGTATTCGTTTTTCGAAATAAGGAATTGAAGTAGACTTTATTTCAAATAAGAGCTTAAAATCTTCTCATTATTTCAAAGAAGGGCTTAGCCAAAGGATGTTTTTTGCCCTTTATATTTTTAAATTTTTTTTTTCTAATTTCCTTTTTTTCATTTTTTTTTCTCTTCTCTCTCAAGCCATCGCCAGCCTCATGCGAGGGTCGCCCTTGCCACCTCGCCCGGACCTACGAGGCTAATCCTCGCCTGAGGCCTAGGCTGTTGCCCTCGCCCGATTGAAGGCCGCAGGTTTGTTCCCGTTGTTCGCGTTCCTCAAAAGCTTTGGCTTCGCATTATTGTCCCTACCTTTCTTGTACACGTCTCTCGTGTCTTTACTCGTCTCGCTCACCTCACACCCGTCGATCATCGTCCCCCTGCTTCTGGGCAAGAAACCAGATGCGCCTTTCCCCATCTGGTTGATAATCATCTTCAATCCTTACCTGTACTTCGGCAGGGCTTTCTCCGCAATCAGGTGGCTGAGGAGCGGGAGGCTCCGTACAGTGAGATTAGCAAGTGTCTATCGTATGATTATTGATAGAGAGAGTACTTAATTTACTTAATTATGACATCGTACTATTGTATTCCCCAACCAAGTGTGAACTGAGTATGATGCTGTTTACTAGAGATTAATACACCCTAACATTTTTCAGCTGAAGAATCTCGGTATGTTTCATTCATCTGGATTATTTTATGGAGAGAGAAGGAGAGCAGTGTGAAAAGACCAGCCGGAGAGGATCTAAATGTATCACGACAGCTACCCATCTTGGAAACCTCATAAAAGGACATGTTTAATGTCATCATTTACTTACCCTTGTAAGGAGCTTTTAATAAACTGAGTTTGGGGTTGGGAAATTTTTAATATGGTTGTGAAATAGGTGATCGAACAATAAAATAAACAAAAAGAAAAACAAGTCGGATACCGAATTTATGTGGTCCAATTGATATGACTTAGTCCACGGAAAAGGAAAAAAGTGCATTATTACTTAAATATCCTCTCGTGTGCTTATAAATAAAAATAGAACGATGATGTAAGTGAAATAGAAGACTTCATTTGATTCATTAAGGGCGGCACTATTTTCACTCCCATTTTGTCTAAGACACTCTTTTTTTACTAGTTAACTTACTAAAATACCCCTCTTTATTTAATTAAATATTTCTTTTTTTATCTCGGCGAATCCATAAATCTACCTTTATTTTTAGTCGATATTAATGAAAAAACAAAAAAGGAAAATTGATCAAAAATGAAAAATATTTGTATTTAGATATGTATTAACAAAGGATAAACACATAAAGGAAAAACATGAAATTTCGTGTCGTTCAACTCTTGATATACTTTGACAAAAAAAAAAACTCTTGATATAAAGAAAGGAATTAATATTGATTGTAAATTCAATCTCATAATAAGTGGATAAAAATTTTAAAATATGCTTAAAATTTTCCCTTAAAAAAAATCTTACGCTAGTATGAAAGTGCAAAATGTGTAAACAAATTTTCAACCCCATCTTGCAATTCATATTAAAATCTGAAAAGCTAAAAAAAAGTACAAGTAAGTGATTTGTAACTTTAGAAACCGACAAATCTATTTGAAAATTACCCAAAATCTGCTTGATAATTATATTGGATTTTAAATTTCAACTTTGAAATAAAGTTTCCCTCAAACTATTTCATAGAAAATAGACAGTTAATTATGTATTCATAAATCGTTATGACTAGAAATTTCTAGTAATTTTATATAGCTTTTCTAATTAAATGCATCATATCATAAATTAAGAATAACGAACTTCTCTAAAAAAAAAGTGATAAAACGATGCATTATAGAATGATATTTCATTGGGCATAATTTGACATTTATATTATGAATTTGATATATAAAAGGGAAAATAGACATAAAGGCAATTATGTTGGTTAGGTTGATAAAAAAAGAAACAATAATTTAAAGATGAAGAAGGGTATTTCGGTCTATTATTTGAAAAGAGGAGTGCCTTAGCTAAAATGAGAGTAAAAATAGCGACACCCTTCGTTAATCAAATACACAATAAATTGACAAGACCATTCTCATAATCTTTCCTAATCCCTCCTAATCTTTTGTTTCCGTCTTTTTTTCCCTCCAACAAATACGGTTTTGCTTTTAGATCCCTTTATTCTCCCTCCTAATTCCTCTTTCACAAACATAGTGTTAATATTAAGATTCGTCAGCACACGTGTTAGGTATCTTGACTTTCAAAATCTGTCGACCTCAAACTCAAAAAATCTCCATGAAAAGGCCATCATAAGATGAACAATAGCCTTCTCTTACCAATTAATAAGCAAAATGGTAGTTTAAATGAGCGGTGAACACCGAGTCTAGTTCAACCCGAGAACCGGACCAACCCGAACCAACCAATTCAAGGCCGATTCTAGGTAGAACCAAGTATAGTTCCCGATTTCACGAACCTAAAATCAATTTAGGATCGGATTTGTTCCCTGTTCCCGAACTAAAATCACCAGTTCTATATGGGTATCGATTCAACCAATCCAGTTCTCAGGTTGACCTAGTTGTAAACCAATTTTGAAGTCTCTTTTAGACTATTTTACTCGGCCAAAGGGTCTTGAACATGAGCAAACAACAAGAGAACAATTTGACCAATAAATGTATTTATAATGAGATGACGCAATTTTTATATTTTCTTACGAGAATTTAGTTTTTGTCCAACACATAAAATGGGCCGATTCACCGATAGAATTGGAATCTACACCAAAACCACTAAGTTTAGAAACCGAAGGTTCCAAAATCGACTAATTCAGTTTCCGATATCTTTCGGAACTGAGGGTTGCAGAGTCAGTTTCCAATAATTGCATTGCAAATGAATTTTTGATTAACCCGAAAACAATCATTAACAAAACTTATGAAAAAACAGTATCCGTTAGGGTCAAATCCAAGACCATCTTATCCAAGTCATCGATTATCCCATCCTATGCTTAGCATGAGATAGTAGGACTGCTGGATTCGATTGACTAATCGGCCCGATTCAAACATCCCCCCGTTGTTATGAAAGGGAACTGAAAGGCATGATCAATGGACTAATCCTTCTTATTCTACTGGGCTCTTAGGCCGGGCAAGGCTGAGCCAAGCCTAACATCAAGCCTGAGAGACATTGCTCAAGCCCTCCTCTAACGTGTCCAACCTTTGGAATGGGCGTAAATACATTGGATTAAACATCAAATGAAAGTAACTTAGCCCAACCTGCCCAGCAAATGTTTTCGAAATTTGGGTTGGTCCGTATGCCCCTGGAGGCCTGGATGAAAGGCTTTCCCCAAAGCCTGGAATTGAGCATGTCCGTATGTCCGATCTATGATCGGCTCTACTCACAATCCTAAGTAGCACCGATACCGATACCGACACGCGACATGAGACGACGCCACCCCACACGACAAGTCGACATGTCATCTTTAAAAAATAGATAATTTCGACAAGTTGAGATACGTTGTATATTAAATATGTATAAATATCGGCGGTAAGTTTCTTTTTCTTCTTCTTCTTTTTTTTTTATTCCGTTAGGCATTCACAATTTGATTTTTTTGGGGCTAGCTGGGTTTATTAATTATGGGATGGCTGGGTATATATGGCTTAAGTATATATATTTTTCACAACTCGGAAGAATTCGCGAGAGGGGTCATTGATAGATTTACATATTGACCTCTAATTTATTAAAAATACCTAAAATTGACCCTGTGTATATTGAAATGGAGTATCGGGATGTTGGACACGTATGTCACTCGGCATGTCCGGGATCGCCGACCACGTGTCAATCGTGTATCGGAGAGTATTAGAAGCGTATTAGTGTCCGACACGTTTGAAACGATACGGAGGCCTACGAAGAGTGTCTGTGCTTCTTAGCTCACGATGTATTCGATTACGTATAAATAGAATAGTGCCAACCACAAGAAAAGGCAATTTTATTATGCGATGGAACTTAGTGAGGCAGACACACCAAAATAAATAATCCCATTTTTACCTCAACAACCCTTTTATGTGTTTACTTCCTATGTTTATCGTAAATATATCAAAAAAATCATGTCACCGACATGTTGGGAAGTGTGCAGAAACTCGATATCATCGCTTAGGGAGTAGGGGTGATCGATTTTAGGGGCATCGATTTAGGTGTCGACAACCGGTAATTACAATCTCTCATGCATTTGGAATCAGTAAATAACTTTGTTCCCGGTCTATGGATCTGAGGAACTAGATACTCGACCATGTCCACCCTAAAATCGGACCGGCATGGTACAGCAAAGTGTTATTTTTATACCCTAAATATTTTATTTCTTTCTAAAAGTTCCTCAATATATTGAAAGTGACTTTAGCAATCGGATGAAATTAATAATCATAGTGAAGTTATTAATATCAAAAGAGATTAATCCCACAAAAAATCTATACTTTTGCCCTTGCTAATTGAAAACAATAAACATAATAATATACTCTCGGTTTGTTCCGTTGGTTTGGTCCGGTTCCGTCGATTTGAATCGGGAACCGAACCGACTCTCACGGGAATCACTCGGAATCGGCTAGTTCAATCCAATTCTCATGTTGAAAAGTGACCGATGCACACCCTTAATGGGGAGATGGTCAAGAGGAAGTGCAAATCTAAGCCCGTCAACTTATCTAATTAGATCAACTTTCACTTAAAAATCTAAGTTAATGAATTATGAGCCAACTATGATATATTAACTACTCTATATCACTTAATTTCTCAAATATAAGACTTTTTTTAAACTTAAATCACACGTTTATATCAACATGACAGAGGGAGAAATAGCGCAAATTGGCCACATGACTCGATCACAAGAAAGACTTCACCCTCCTTGATACTCACAAAAATGGCACACATTTGTTTGTGTTAAAAATGAAAAGAGTACGCTATCGATCCAAAATGAAACTTAAGTTGTTTTAGAAAATTGTTTTGAATATTTGCGGAACAAGGAAGATTAATCTATTAAGGTTGTGTTTGGTAGTCGGGATATAAGCTAGGATATGATATGTTTTGTCCTATCCCTGTGTTTGATCACTATCCAAGATATAATAAAGGGGGATATAAGGGGATATGCCAGGATAAAAAAAAAAATTCCCGAGGGAGAGAATAAGATAGACCAGGATATGATTTCTCAAGATAGCGACATGAGAAAAATTGGGTTTTCCCCCACAACTTCCCTCTCTTCTACGCATCAAGCTACCTCTTTAGCGAGGGTTTGTCTCTCCGACGGCGACGACCGTTAAGTGTGGTCACGTTTCCGACGACGCCAAAATGGGTATCGGGCCCAAAGTTGGGTATCTTCTCAACCTTATTCTGAAATCGATTGCTTGGCGTGATATGAAATCACACCCCTTATTCTTTAACCGTTTAAACCTATCCAACATGGGTCTCGTACGAAGAACTCGAAGTTGATTATCGACTTTTAAAAGAGGTCTTGACATTCAAAAGGGCACTTTAGGACGACCTCGCATGAATGTATCTTCAACTTGTGAAAAGAGCACGAATAATTAAATTGTTATTTACTCACTCGATAAGATAACGAACAAGCCAAGTGGGTCATTCTTGAAGGATTCGTCTCCAAGTCAAGCCCCCGATTTTACGACGTCGCGCTCGTCGATGTTGTGCGCGAACCCGGATGGCATAAATCTCCATAATAACTCACTCATCAAAACTCATTATTGAATAATTTCTAAAGCATCCTCATGTTTCAAAGCAAAATAATATTGATCTCAAAATCGGTGTAATTTATTCCGTTGTTAATTCCTTCAATTTGATTAAAGGAAATTATTGAAGAAGCATTTTTTTTTATTATACTTTAACTAAAGCATGAAGTATAAAAATAAAAGATGTCGTTTTGGTCCTAATCTTAGTTTTCACCCAAATTTTATTTAAATTAAATTGAGAAAACAAAACGCCAAAAATTTAAAATATAAAAAGAAGCACATGGAGCCATAGGGCCCTACGTGTGTGGCTATGACGGGCTTCGATAGGGTGAAGCCTGGGACTTGGCGGTGGCTTGCGATCCTTGCTTTGGTGGTCGACGATAGTGGCCGGTGGTCGACGATAGTGGTGGCAGCCGCCCCAACCAAGCCCTTCGCGGCCACAAGTGAGGGCCCTATGGCTACTTAAAAAAAATATATCATTTTACCCTTTTCATTGTTTTATTCTGGTTTAAATGGGTAAAAACTATGATCTAAACCAAAAAAAGGTCATTTTAGTCCGTTATGCTTTAGTAAAAGTTATGGCTACATGGAGAAAAAATAATTAAAAAAAGCCACATCAGCATTTTTTATTAGTCAAATTGTTGATGTTGACGGAATGATTTGATTGCATGAATTTGACAAGTTCATGGCTTGACTATACTTTTTGTTTTTAAGTTTTAAAACTTAATTACACTTTCATGGCAAGTTTAGAATTTCTAGTGCACTTATCCCTAAAAAACATGGCCTTACGATGGAATTTTTTGAAGTTTGATTTTTTTTATTTTCTCACACAACTGGTTGACAAATACCGAAAATCGAAATACCTAAAATGAGTATCGACTATTCTCAAGGCTAATGCTATGTTTGTTAAAGGGGCTCTAAAAGCAAAACTGTATTTGGATGGAGGGAAATAAGATGAAGACAAAATATTAGAAGGGATTAGAGTTTATTATCCGGTCAATTTTCTGTATTTTAGAGGTGATGCCCTTCTTTGAGATTAATATAATCACTTTATGGCTTTACTCGAGAAAACGAGAACAATTCGTAATTTTATTTGAAATTTTTTCTTTTATTTTTATGTATAAAAACCTAAAAAGGTAATTTAATTACTAATGCATTTTTTTTTTCCGTTCTTTCCCCAGGAGTGCCTTTGTCTTGGGGCTTTGCGAGAACGTGTATCGGACTGCCGCACGAGCGACTTCCAAGTTAGGCAAGTTTTCTTGCCCGAAAAGAAAAAACAAATCCCACTCCGAAAATTAACATGGAAATTCCAGAAAACCCCTTCAAAATGACAAGATTGCCCCCACCATGGGTGATGCTTATCAGAGCGCGTTTAGCCCAAAAAACAAAAAAATGCTGGACACCATCGGTTTGCACGTCAAGAAATAAGACGCGAATTACACCGTGAAAACTCGAATATGACATGACAGGATACGCTTATACAAATTAACGAATCAACACGTTTTCGTCATGATCCAAATTATTTGGTATGTAGAATCAAAATTAAAATGTTTTATACCAAAATAAGTAAACACAAATCGCAGACGAGATCTTGACACGCACATACGAATTGTCAGCCCTTTTCTCTTGGTGATCCCATCGAAAAGAATTTGTGGGGATCATGGCTTGATTGGTCAACCGGCAACCTGAAGACACTGAGAAAGAATAAAATGTTGCCTAAATGCATGGAAATCTGGCTGCTGAAGAAATCATGATCCACCGTCCCCATATGCAAGAAAGCATTGGCAAAGGATCTCCAGAAGGTTTTGTGTGTAGGATTGGTGGATTCTGGTTCCTTATGCTACTTCTCTCACCATAAGGTTGCCTGTAAAATAGAAACTGAAATAAATAATAAGAGCCTATATTATAAACTTGAATATGATGTGACGCAAAGACGAGGTTGAGTTCATAGCCCAATTGAATGTAATGTAAATTTGCTAAAAAAACACGCCATCCTCCTATGTATAAGACAATATCCATTTATATGAAAAGATTGTAACGGTGTCATGTAATTTTCGTACGACAAAATCTTTTTCGAGTGCGTGATACTTCACACTTATAAAGTCAAAAATCAATTTGGGAATTAGGTAACCTCGATCTCTAAAACAAGAAAATTTTAGGATTAAAGTGTCGCATATGATTACAATAGTAAATTCAAAACTCAATCAAGGAGATTCCACTATTTTTTGTTATTTTAAGAAAAAACAGCAAGAAAATATTTTCAGGCTGGAAAAGAATATTCTGGCAAAGCGCCAGCCACTTTGAAATGACAGAGGTTTTTGTCCTTGCAAAAACTCTCGGCAAACCTTAAACCAAAGTCAGGGGCATTTTGGTCATCGGAAAATCTCTCTCTCTCTCTCTCTCTCTCTCTCTCTCTCTCTAAAAACAAGGGTTTATGCAGGGCTTAACTGCACCACCCAAAAGCCCTCTTCTACCTCCGCAGAGCCACTCCAATGGCGTCCCCTCACGCCCAAAACTAGGGCTCACGACCCCCAAGATCCATTTTTGCGCGGCCAGAACCTTCCCTCGTCCTTCGCCAATGTTGAAACTCTTGTCTTCTTCAGCATGCCTCCAGACGCGAGTCCGGCACACCGCGATTAGTTCCCTCTCGCCGAGCTGCCCCCGGGTTGGGACCGAGTCGAGCAGCCCAGTGCTCAGGGCGTTGAGTTCGTTGAGAAGGTTGGGTGGGAGAAGCCCTAATTTGGGGCAAAGAGCGTTCTTTTGCTCGGACTCGACCGGGGACGATGGCTCCGAGGCTGCGGCGCAGGCCGATGGCAAAGCCTCCGAGACGGATACCGTGGAGAAATCCGTGTCCGCGATCATTCCTACCAATCCGAGACTTGATGATTATCTGACGGTGGGGCGTTCTTCTCGTATTATGTGGGGAATTGATGCATCCTTCGGTTTCTAACCTTTTGAAATTCCACATATGTTTGAGTTCTCTGTTGTTCGAATGCGGGAAAGTTAGCCCAATGTGGTGCTAAAGACCTCGGGAAATGATAACATTTCTTCTGTAAGTTAAGAAAGATGTAATTGGGAAGCAGTTGCATCTTGCTTTTCATGAAGTTAACGTTTTTGTGTTAGAAAGTTGATTCGAGAAAAGCTTCCTTTCAGCTTTCATTTTGGTGGTAGCAAGAGAGATTTGGTTGATATCAAGGAGCATGAGAGTGAGAGATCTGTGCCAATTGACCAATTATGAGTGCGGTTTTTGTCCTGGCAAGTCCTGTTGCTGTGATAATTTCGGTGCAATGTATTTCCTGTTGACAATGTGGATTCAGAAGTGGATTTGCTATTCATGGTGGCAAGCCATGTTTTAAGGAAGCTCATCTTTTTCTTTTCCTGCGATTTGCTTAAGTGCTCGTGTGGATAGGTTGGCATTAGAGGTCCCATCATAGCTGTGATTTCATGCGGTTTTGATGTTTGTCTAATTTGGACTTCCTTCATAGGAAATCTTCTCCATATAGTTTTTGTCTTGTTGTTTAAAGTACTCTGTTGTGCCGTTGGTTTGATTTTTCTTGTGAGTCAGTTGCAGACATGCAATAACTTTGAATTGCTGCTGTAAACGTGAATGTGTGATCAACTTCAACTCATCAGGTATTATGATTTTTCTTTGTGTTGCAGGTTTTGGCATTACCATTGCCTCATCGGCCATTATTCCCTGGATTTTACATGCCGATATACGTAAAGGTAGAGCTGACTAAAGTGTCTCATCACCTCCTTTTCTTATTTTGCAGAGTAGATCGATGTAATACTTGGTAGCAGGTGTTTTCGCAATTTATCTTACAAGTTATGCTTTGCTTAGATTTGGTGCTACATGTCAATGACACACCATTGGTAAGCTATGACCTTATGTCATTATATATGCTCTTGAAAGAAAGAGGTCATCTAGAACCACCCCTGGCTTCACTTATAAATGAAGGTGCTGAAAAGCTTTTTGGATTTCCAGCATTTTTTGGGTTGAACACTGGTTATTAATAGTTAGATAGTTCAACATGCATCAACTTTTGAGTAAGATTTTTTTGTCCACGAATTTTCATATTTTTCAAGGTGAAGATCTTCTGTTTTGTTGATGACCTTGTTTATATCTTCATCAGATGTTACAATCTTGACAGAATAACAAAATTATGCAGGATCCTAAGTTATTGGCAGCTCTGCAGGAGTGCCGGAAAAGGCAAGCCCCATATTGCGGTGCTTTCCTCCTGAAAGATGAACCTGGTGTTGATCCTAGTTTGAGTGCTGCCTCAGAATCAGACAAAAGCATTCATGACCTCAAAGGAAAAGAGTTATATGATCGCCTTCATGAAGTTGGTACGCTTGCCCAGGTGCTTGATCTCATTATCACATATAATGCTATTTAGATGTTGTATTACCGTAAGTTGATTTACTTTATTGTTCTCCTGTCTTATAACTTAATATTCCAGATATCACGAATCATAGGAGACGAAGTGACTCTTATTGGTCATAGACGACTGCAAAAGACTGAGATGGTGAGTATTTTCATCAAAGTTCACCAATATTCTTTCCTGCATGTTGTCAAATGATGTTTCCTATATCACTTTTTAGCTTATAAAAGCTGCAGGTTTTTTATTCTTAGGTTTAATGATTCTCTGTCACAGTTGAATAATTCTTTCTGGATTCTGGTGTAGGTTAGTGAGGATCCCCTCACTGTCAAAGTTGACCATCTCAAGGCATGTTTTAACTTTTTGATCTTCTGATTTTGGTTGGGTCAACTAATCCCAGTGAGAAACATTGGTAGATAAATATCTGACTATATCCAATATTTCTTTCCCATTTCCATTACAGGAATTACCATTTGACAAGGAGGATGATGTAATAAAAGCTACATCTTTTGAGGTTATATCAACCCTCAGAGACGTTCTGAAAACAAGCAATCTCTGGAGAGATCATGTTCAAACATATCAGCAGGTTCGTTTTCTTCCTCCTGCTTGTACTGTATTCCTTCCTTCTTGTAGTTTATTTCTCCGTGTACATATTCTGCATTATTACTCTTTCTTAGTTTGGAAAGTATACTTGTCGGGGAAGGCGAATCCATTGACCAGTTATCTTTGTTGTGCTTATTGTTCCCTTTTTTCCCCTGAAGTGATTATGACTTTGGTACCATAGAGTACTTAATTTTGATCGTATTCTCTTCTGTATTCCGTGATAGTAACATCCTTTTCGCCCTTTGTATCTGCAGCATATAGGTGAATTTAATTATGCAAGATTAGCAGACTTTGGAGCTGCTATATCTGGGGCCAACAAATTACAATGCTTGGCGGTGCTTGAAGAGCTAGATGTATGTATGCTTTATGGCGTTTATTCCTGCATTGTCGTGATCTTTCATTGATTTATTTGTCTGTAATCTGTTGCCATACCAGGTGTATAAACGTTTAAAACTCACCCTGGAGCTTGTGAAGAAAGAACTGGAAATTAGCAAAATCCAGGTACTTCTGTTTTTTTTTTTTTTTTTTTTGGTTTTTAGTGTGATTCTCTAGTTATGGTGAATGACAATGCAAAGTCAGTCACTTGTGTTGAGAATTGAAACTTCATCCTATTATCTGTTCAATGAGGAGTCAGATGACTCATAGTAAGGGGTCAGATAGATCGCCGACATTGATGTTGCTGGTTGGGTCCTTCAAGCATACTCAAAATCCCTTATCAGCAGAAAATAAATTGAAGTACATATAATGACATCTTTCATTTGCTTGGCACATTCATAGGAATCGATTGCAAAGGCTATAGAGGAAAAGATAAGTGGTGAGCAGCGACGTTATTTGTTGAATGAGCAGCTAAAGGCTATAAAAAAGGTAACTTCATCTTAAACCTGTTTATCTTCTTATAACCAGGCTCCTTAATGTTCTAATGAAGGATACTTGCGTTGAGGTCCTGAGGCAATCAGCAGCATGTGAGCCTGGTTTAATTGTGTTCTTTTTTTCCTTTTTGGTTTCCTCCTCTTTGGTTTTTGGTACTGAATTTACATCCCTGTTTCAGGAACTTGGTCTGGAGACAGATGACAAGACAGCACTTTCAGGTTAGTCCTATCTCAATTACGTACTAAAGACCTATTCGAGGAGGATCTTTTTTACTAGGGTCCAAAAGTATATTGGTTCTAGTTATACAACCAAGTTCAACTTGTGTTGTACTCACATTTTCACGCCATGAAATGGATTTTAGCAAGCCCAAATTTATTGCATATGACAGGGTTGACGTTTCAAATGTTTTTAGTATTGCTTTTTGGTAATTAGTTTGCAAGAATCTGAGAAAGTCTAACCATGTACAACGGATTTCTTTCTTCTTTTTATTTTCTTCGTGAGATTAATTAAGATTCACTCGAAAGGAAAAACATATGCAAAAGGACCTTTATGGTTAATGTTTGGGCAATTCTATGCTTGACATTCAGACCATCAGTGATAATGAGGACCGCCTTATTAATTAAGTACCACAATGGTCCCATGGACTGCCCTGATCTCGAAGATATTTCTCAGTAACTGGCTCCTCATGTAAAATCTTCCGATTTTGTACTGGCTAGAGATGCTGTAGATTGCACTTGCTCTTTAAGTATACTGGAATCAGGTCTTATTTGAAGCCTTCCTGTTTGGAGTTGGATAAGGGGAAGACTTTGTCCTTTTTTCCCTTTGTTTCCAAGAAGATGTGGAGTCTATCATTTGTTTCTGTTCACTTGCTGCAGCAAAATTTCGTGAGAGAATTGAACCCAACAAGGATAAAATCCCAGCTCACGTTTTGCAAGTTATTGAAGAAGAGCTTACAAAATTGCAGCTACTAGAGGCTAGTTCAAGTGAATTTAATGTGACTCGGAATTATCTGGATTGGTTGACTGCACTGCCATGGGGAAATTACAGGTCTGTGAGTTTGTCCACATTTTTGAGATTGATTAAAAATGATTTTGTTAATGTTCTTTTTAACTAGGTTGTCCTGTTTATGAATATTATGTAAAGCAAATTATTGTGGTGGGGGATTGCGAGTCAATCTACATATAATGAATGTGGTTTCTCAATTAGAACCATAGATTTACCATGTTATAGCTATTAAGGGTGATTATTGCTTAGTTACTGGCATCTAGCTTTCAATGGATTGACAAACTCAATCTCTTCAGTGTCTTATGGTTTAAGCTATACCTGTTTCCTGTTGGCTTTTTCAACAAGGATGGATATTATATTGGATGGAGGTGCATTCTTCAATGCTTGTCTACTTTCATGTGGGTTCCACTGGTACTTGTATCTGGCGGCTCATGTATATTAATTTCCTGCTGTATGATAAGAAAATTTACTGATGGTTTGACAAAGAATATTTTAATCTGTTGGTTTATGTTTTGGCTCCCAGATTGGCCATGTACCGTTTACTTTTGGATTTGTTGATTCTTTTCACATGTTTGTGTAATTTTCATATTCAACCAGTGATGAGAACTTTGATGTACTTGAGCGCAAAAAATTCTTGATGAAGATCATTACGGATTGACTGATGTCAAGGAAAGGATATTGGAGTTCATTGCTGTTGGAAAACTTAGAGGAACCTCCCAAGGTGAGTAAAACTTGGTTGTTCCTCTATTTGACTTGTACATGCACTGATATTGAGTTGATGTTACATTGTTGATCAATTATTGCATGGTATATATTGATGTGAATGCGCTCATTGGCCCATTCCATGGTGGAAATATCCGTCTTTGTTGGAAGTACCTGTGTTCATTAGATAGGGGATCCAACGCTAAGTGCTCTGTGATCTCAGAGGTTTGCAAATATCTGTCTTTGGAGTTACCTGTGTTTATTATATAGGGGATCCACTGTTAAGTGCTTTGTTATCACAGACATTGTACTGACGAAAACTACATTTTATACAAGGGCTACAATGTAGCTGCTCTTTGGTTCTTTTGGTTTTCATTTTCGTTCTTTGTGGATAGGATTACAGTTTGGAGGTGTGAGCTGATCTTTGACAATTTATTTGGTTTTCTGATCATTCATTATTAGACTAGCTGTCATTTTATTTGACTTTTGCTGATCGTCCATTTATCATACTAATCACATTCCAGCTCTAAGCGCTTTCCACGGGTGAATAAACCTGGAAATTGCATGTTGAGTGTTAATTCAAATTATCTTTATCTAGTAATTTGTGTATACATATAATAAGTGGGTATCAGTCCACTACTAATTAGGAGAAAATTCTAGATGATATGCAAGTGGACGCATTAATAATTCATATGTGCAACTTTGTGTCTGTGCCTGCATGCCTTATGCCTTGGACCTTTTCTTCAAGTGTAAACTTTGGCACGTCTACTGCTGTCAATGTGAAAACTTCTGAGTGATTGGACTTGTCAAACATAAAGAGACAATCTGCTATGATTTTGTATGTTCATGCTTTCATCTCCGCCTTGGCTATGTATGCTTTACGTGGCGCTCCTATTTGCCTGGTGACTTCACTCTTGTTTTACTTCTGTTTTCGTGAGTTTAAATGGCTGGAGGGCACCACCATTCCTGATATCTGGTTCTAAACCCAGGTAAAATAATTTGTCTATCTGGTCCACCCGGAGTGGGTAAAACTAGTATAGGTCGCTCTATTGCACGTGCCTTGGATAGAAAGTTCTTCCGCTTTTCCGTTGGAGGACTAGCTGATGTCGCTGAAATCAAGGTAATTTCTCTTGTTCATTGTTATTTGAAGCATCAGCATCTCTAATAACAGGACTAGTGCAAAGGCACACCTAAATATATTTCCTGAGTTGGCTTTCAGGGGCATCGTCGAACATATATCGGGGCAATGCCAGGGAAGATGGTGCAGTGTCTCAAGAATGTTGGAACAGCCAATCCTCTTGTCCTTATTGATGAGATTGACAAGGTACGGGCAATGACTTCTCAGGCCATTATATATTCTTAGTAGAGAGCTTAACTTAGACCTTATAACCTCCCTCTCTTAATTGTCGGTCGACATCCAAGGCACCTTCTCGACCTTCCGGTTTTCATTGTAAAGAATCTTAGGAAATCAATTCTGGGATCAAATTTCAGCTTTGGTACCGTTTTGTGGTTCCGGAATGAGGCTCAAGATGGATATTGCAAATATTGCAGTAGATGACTTCAGATTGTTGAACGAGTTTGTGGTTCATTGCAGTTGGGAAGAGGACATGCTGGAGATCCAGCCAGTGCTTTGTTAGAACTTCTTGACCCAGAGCAGAATGCTAATTTTCTGGACCACTATCTTGACGTCCCAATCGACCTTTCAAAGGTTAGTTCTCATGCTGCTAAAAGTACTAGTTTGCATTGTTTAGTTGGAGCGTGCATTACTCTGTGTTTATTTTTTAGGACGTTGGATTTTATTTTATTTTACTTTTTCATGCTTGTGTTGTTCACAGGTGATAATAGCTACCTATGCTTATGTGTTATTCACTTATTTGAGCTTCCCTATGGGTTATTATTATTTGTGTATGCAGGTGTTGTTTGTTTGTACTGCCAATGTGGTGGAAATGATACCCAACCCTCTCTTGGACCGGATGGAGGTCATAGCAATTGCTGGGTACATTACGGATGAGAAGGTGCATATTGCCAGAGATTATTTGGAGAAGTCTACTCGAGAAGCATGTGGCATCAAGCCTGAGCAGGTTGGTCTCTGCATGGGTAATTAAGCATTGGAATGGAGAGAATATGTATTACAACACGAACATGCTTCAAAATCAAGGTCATTAGGTTTTATAAATTTGTTTTCTGAATGATTGTACTTGGGAGATTAAAGATGCTCTATTTGTATGATCAATGATTCTAGATAGCTTTTCTCTAAGGGCTATCTTGAGCTCACTGAGCATTAATGGTCAAGGTATCTTGAACATTAAATTAAGGTGTCGTTTGTGTTGTGAGTAATTGGAAAGCCTATTCTCTTCCAGGTTGAAGTGACTGATGCGGCTCTTCTTGCTCTAATAGAAAACTACTGTCGAGAAGCAGGGGTTCGGAATCTGCAGAAACAAATAGAGAAGATCTACCGGAAGGTGTGTTCTGTATTTGTTTGACAATATGATCTCCCTAAAACTATTATCAGATAGCTGTCCTCACTCATAAAGTAAGCAGAAAGCTGGACAGTTGCTTTATAGTCATGTATGTTGCTTAAAATGTCGCTGAGTACGATGTTTTTGTTTATTGGGCAACTGACTTCACTACATTAGTTCTGTGACCACAATAACTTAATCTTGCAGATTGCTCTGCAACTTGTACGGCGAGGAGAGCTTGCGGAACCTGTCCAACCTGCAGCACAGGTAGTGGAACCCAGTGAAGCGAATGTAGAATGTGTTGATGAATCAGGTAAACAGGAAATTGAGAATAATGCTCACACTGAAGCCCAGTCAGATGAAAGAAGTGGTCACGAACAAGCTCTGGGCATTTCTAATGAAGTTGCTGACCATGTTAAGCAGCCAGCTGATCAACTTACAGAAACAAAGGTACCGATTAAAGAAATTAATCTGTTGATCCAGAAAATTGGTTTTGCAGTGTTCCTCAAACTAGAACCAACTAAATTTTGAACAAAATGAGCTTATTTTTATGTATAAGAAATTAATCTGTTGATCCAGAAAATTGGTGTTGCGGTGTTCCTCAAACCAAAACCAACTAAATTTTGAGCAAAATTAAACTTAACACATGAAAAATAGATCTCAGTGAAACGAAATGTTTCAGTTTGATTTGTGTTAGCTTCTGTTCAAATTGTTTTGTCCAAAGGTACAAATGTTGTTGTCCAGTTTGAAAGGCTTAACATACAAGTGGGGGTTCTAGCTTTTGCTCACCGCAGTAATCAGTAATAGTACGGTTGGTAACTGTTGAACAGAATTATGTAAAATAGACAAATGAAGCACTAGAATAGATTAGAAAGTATTTTAAGCCAATAAGGAAAATGTCAAACCAAAAGCAGAGTAAATTTATCGGTTTCAATTTTTTTCCCTAAAACCAAAGCGAAAAGTAATAGGAAATTATGTTTATCAATTTTTTCTTCTCGAATTCCCTATTTCACACAGATAGACATGCGTGCAAAAAAGTGGTTGGACTATTTTTAATTTAAAGGAAAAATTTTCGGAGCAAAATGATGTCACTTGAATCTATCTTACTTTTCAGCATGTGATTTTACTTAAAGTTTGTGTTTTGATTATCTATTCAACCCTGTATTCATAATGCACATGTGTACTTCGTTAAATGATCCTTGACAGTGTCGCACTGATGCCGAGGAAAACCAAAAAAGTGAAGCAGTAGAGAATTCAGAAAAGATTCAGGTGGACACATCAAATTTATCAGATTTTGTTGGCAAACCTGTTTTCCATGCGGAACGGATCTATGACCAGACACCAGTAGGAGTTGTAATGGGTCTTGCATGGACTGCAATGGGTGGCTCCACCTTATATATAGAAACTACTCAGGTCGAGCAGGGTGAGGGAAAGGGGGCCCTCCAAGTCACTGGACAGCTTGGGGATGTCATGAAAGAAAGTGCCCAGATTGCTCACACTGTTGCGAGGGCTATTTTGCTTGAGAAAGAACCGGACAACCCCTTCTTTGCCAATTCCAAGCTTCATCTCCATGTTCCTGCTGGGGCTACCCCAAAAGATGGGCCTAGTGCTGGTTGTACAATGATCACGTCCATGCTGTCGCTTGCCATGAAGAAGCCTGTCAAGAAGGACCTTGCGATGACCGGTGAAGTAACGCTCACAGGGAGGATTCTTCCCATTGGTGGGGTATGTTCTGTATAAGTGTCGGTGTCGTTTTTATCTTTGGCACGCAATTGTCAAACAATTTTCCTTACTTGGTTTTTGGATATATTGAATTCACAGTGTTTTTCATTGTGGTTTATCAGGTAAAAGAAAAAACTATAGCAGCTCGGAGGAGCGATGTCAAAACCATAATATTCCCTTCAGCGAACAGAAGGGATTATGATGAGCTTGCATCCAATGTGAAAGAAGGCCTTGATGTGCATTTTGTTGATGACTATAGTCGGATATTCAACCTGGCTTTTGGCGAAGAAGCAGCTGCAGAAAAGTGATCAGTCTGTTTACATTGCGTTGCCCAAATTTTTGCGCGTCACGAAAGCTGTGGGAATCAAACCCAATTTTGTACAATGTCTTAATAGCCAACCCAATATGTGGGAAGGAACACGATACTCAATTGTTTATTACTAGAATGGTAGGTACCTTTTGTTTTCGCTGCTCACATTCTTCACACATCTTGTAGCAATAAGAACAGCTTAATTCTTTGAGATGATAACATTTTATGCCATTGAGGTCCAAGGAGTAACTGATTTGCCGTGATCTTCGTTTTTCGGTTTTTGTTGCTTTTCGGTGCTGCTGCGCGATGTCAAATCTTTGCAGCCGTTGTAGTAATTGCGTTGTGTACTTGTATCTCGCCCTGAATAAGTTGAATTTGCTTATTAGTTTCATCATGCCTGTTTTGGCTTTTGTTTTAAGCAGGAAGTTAATAATGGTAAGACTTGAAGTTATAGGAGATATGTTTTTTTTTTTTTTTTTCTTAAGGTTTCCAGACCAAGGTTGATCGACCATTTTGAGTGTCGCATGCTCTGAAAAAAATAGCGCAGGGCCGCGATGGAGATTTCAACGGACGGCCAGCGCATCAGGTGTTGTGGAGACGCCCTGCTTACAACATAATGTTACTTTCCCAAGAGTCTAGCTTTTGTTTGACGAGTTTTGATTGAATAGACCTGTTAAAAGGGCGAGTTGGGTCGGGTATGGGTGGGATCATAATTGATCCGACTCAAATTGATCCATTAATCTATTTATGACCCGTTTATGCGTAGTGTAAATTTCTTGATTTGTACTCGATTCGATACATATTATTAAAATATTTATAAATTAATTCAATCTGAGAAAACTTATTTCTTATATACTTAAAAATATCATATTACAAAATCATTATGGATAATTTTTATATTTGTTATATTTTATATTTTTTGTAATTTGAAAAAATTTTGAATTTTTTTTTCATTTTTATTTCTTTTAAAAAATTGAATTTTTTATTATTTGACTGTTTTTCTTTATTTTCTTCTAAGACGAGTGAGCTGCTGGCCGACCCTCGCGGGTCACAGGCGATGCCCGACTCTCATCGACTACATACGAGAAAAACTTGTGTATTTTGATTTCTGTATTGCGGTATACCAACTGGGGCCTCTCGGACTTGACCTGGAAGCTAGGCGCTTGAACTAGGAAGCCATGGTGTATCTCGACCTCTCGTGAGCAGCTGACGAGTATGTTGCGAGATTGTTTTCCCTCGCGAAATCCTCCAGCAAAGCCTGCGACGCCTCTCCCCCGAAGTGGCTCGCAACCGCGGTGAGAACGAGCAGAACGATTATGAACTTGCAGAAATTCATCTGTTCTTTTCCTTTTTCAAATGCGAAACGAAAATATTTTAAGTGATAATTCGAACTTTTGGTTGGAGACTTATGGTTGTTTGTTGGGTGTGCCGTGTTGGAGAGCAAGCTTTACTGGGTGTGACATTCATAGCGGAAATAGAGAAGAAGTGAAAACAAGCTTGTGGGATTGAGTGTTGATTCGTGATGGTGGACTGAGTCGGGCGGGTGGGGGAGGGGTCTGCCTCCTAGTGACCGGGGCCTTGATGACTAGGTCCTGATTCCAAGCGTTGGAGCACCACGAGAGGCCTTGCCTTGCCCGCTCGAACAGTAATGACCGTGAATACGATGTTAAGTTGTTCGCTCTCATGAAATCCTTGGACAGCACTCTCGTCGCTTCCGTGCGCCAGAGGCCGATCGCCACAAAGTGACCAACATTGGTGGGGCGTCGGAGGCCAAGCATAGCCGGAGTTCTAGAGGCCCCGGCTGCTACCGAGGCTAGCCGTGGGCGAGGGTCGGCTGGGACAAAAAAGAAAATAAAAGTAGAAGAAAGAAAAATATAGAAAGAAAAGTGAAAGAAACGGTATATGTCTTTTAAGTGAGTTACCTTAAGTGAATTATAAATAGGTTCACAATTGACCTATTTATAGCCCACGTATTCTGGCCTCTTAAATGGGTTATCTTATATTCTAGTCTTCTAAGTTTATAATGACCCATTTAAATACTTTGTGAGTTACTAAATGAGTTTTAGATCTATTTTGACAGGTCTATGATTGAATAAGAAAAAAGCCACAAAAAATTTCGAACTATGCATACTGTGACATACTAATCTTAATTTTTATTTTGTGACATCAAAAATCTTAATCGATGCAGGCTTGGACAGATCTTCAAGATCTATGATTGTTTTAACAGAATCTTCGCATAGAGAAATAAGATTAATGCTTACAGGTGAACCAAAAGAAACAAGAGCCGCCGATGGGAACTCCGGAGGGCACAGGAGCCACGAGAGTTACGATCATGGTAGGACCAACACAGGTGGATCGCCGAAAGTCATTTCGACAAAGGGAGTGAAAGGGGTTCGATTTCTTAGGCTCCGTTCGTTTAGTGTAAAAATAAAAGATTTGGACAATATTTTCTTAAAAATGATCGCTTTTATCGTTTGAAATAATTAGTCAAATGAAAGTGCTTCGGTTATTGGAAAACAATAAATGTCTAAATATTTTCTTGGACAGTAAAAATATTTCCGTGCATTTATTTTTTGAAGTGATATAAGAGGAGGAAATTACCAAAAAAGTACTAAACCTATTGCAATTGTGCCAATTCGGTTGTAATTTTTTTTTGTCGATTCAATCCTAAGCCTTTTGCAATTACGTCATTTCAGTCCATTCGGCAAATTTTAGCCGGCCGGAGCTCTTGTGGACCTCGACCGGCCGGCGATAGAATATTTTAATTTTTTAAAAATAATTTTTATGTTATTTTCTTTTTCTATTTTTCCCTTTTTTTTTCCCCCTCCCCTCCCCACCTCTAGCCGGTCGCCATAGTCCGGCAGCGGCTAGGGCCGTGCCTCGTCCCAGGCCATGGGGGAGTCAACCTCTTCGTCGCCGGGAGAGGCGGGGACGGCGAGGTCGACCCTCGCCATGGCCGGGTGAGGCTCGACCTCGCCGACCCATATCCGGGCTTGCGAGGCCAAGCCTGGCTCGGCCATGGCCGGGCTCGACCTTCTTTGTCGTTGCCTCGCTCGGCGACGGAGAGGTTGGCCCCCATCATGGCCGAGCGAGGCTCGCCTCTCCGGCCGCACCTTTGGCTGGTCATTGGGATATGACGATCGACTAGAGGGGAGGGAGGGGTAGAAAAAAATAGGAAAAAGAAAAATAAAATAACATAAAAATCATAAAAAATAATAAAAAATTCAAAAAAAATTAAAATATTTAGCCGTCGGCCGGGTGACATCCACGTCGGCGCCAATGTCCAAAATTCGCCGGATGGACTGAAATGACACAATTGTAAAAAGTTTAGGACTGAATTGACATAATTGCAATAGATTTAGGACTTTTTTGGTAATTTTTCCGATACAAGAGATATTTTTTAGAAAAATATTTTATAAATGATTTATTTTTCTAGGAGCATAATAGGAAAATGTGCTTATGTAGGTGTGATTGGCGAAAAGAATGTGAGATGGTTAAGAACTTCTCTTATTTGATTATCGTCATTGTTATTTTCGCTTAAAAAGATCTGATCTCTTCTCCAACCTCCACCCGAATACTAGATGCCTCTAAATTATTATTTTTTAAAGTCGGAGCGGTGAAAGAAAAATATTTTTAAAAGTGAATTATCTCTATGAAATCGATTGTTGGCTTGAGGAATGAAAGGTCCCGATTCTTGATATCCCTATATATTTATAACCTCTTATATATACCTTCTCTCGAAAAGTAAAGCAATTAGTTAAATCCTCAAAGATCTCTGGACATTAAGAAGTTCGTTCAGGCCTCCAAGTTTGACCAGTATCTTGTTCCACTCTCTCTGGTTGAAGAGTGAACTTTTATGGATCATATGGTCCATTGAAAGTGGAATTGACACATTCTACACTTGTTAGTAAGTGGAAAAATGAGATGGGGCAGTGGGTTATTGCTTTTCAGGATATCTTGTGTGGGCTGAACCACTTGCTGAAAATGGCTGGCGACCTATACTAACAAAGGGAGAAAACTTGATTCTGAGCCTTGCTACGAGGATGGACGTGGCCTATATATGTGACATGGGGTGAGAGATTAGTCAACGGATCCGACCGTTGACATTCTTTTGTGTTTTAGATTTAAAAAAATTGGTCACCAGAAGTTGGTTTCTAGAGTAAAGTTTGTTGGAAAAATGTTAAATAACATATAAAAAATAACAATCGTAGGAAATATATTGGAAAAGACAAGAAGATAAGAACAAATTGTGCGAGGCATGCAAACTTGTCCTTAAGAATAATTCCACCTATCGAAGTACACAACTTGTGCGTAAGGCTACGGCGACTATCTTTCCAAGATGCAATAGACCTTCTTCTATATTCCGTACCGAATATTAGAAAGAACAAGAACAACGTTATATGCATTACCTAGCGAAGAAAAAAAACTAAAGAGGTGAAAATTCTGTCTTGTAATTTTTTGAGACACACTTTTGTAGTTGTGATTTGCGAATTTAAATTCAAACAAAAAGAGCCATTAAGAAATAGCCGTTAAGAAAACCATTACAAGACCATTAGTGAATGATTAGAAAACTAACAATTAGAAAAACAATTAAATGTCTGTTGGAAATCGGCGATAGAAAACCGTCATACGACTATTAGAAAGATGACCATAGGAAATATTGATGACTAGTCATTGCTTGTCATAATTTTATCAAACCCATTGTAAAATAATATTTCAAAACTATTGAAATATCCAACAATTCCCCACATATTTTAAAAAATTTTGAAAAGAAAAAATAGAATAATGTTGGGTTATTAGAGCGGAATGCATTGAACCGGTGCTTGTTAGGCTATGAACCTGCCCTAGAAAGAATGAAATATAACTCACGAAATTATTGGTGAAGTTTGAAACTTATATGAACCAAGAATTCCTTGTTGTGAATGACAATTTTCAACAATTACATTACACTCACACAAGGTTTGTTGTTCGACGTGGTTTTGCACTAATAGGCTATGTGCGTACTTGATTTATTCATAAGCCCTCTAGAGATTATCGTCAATAATTCTCATAGAAGCAGCTCACTCCACACTTATATAGGTGATTCCATCAAGTGTATTCTGCAACTTAATACACTACCAATAATGGCTTTGAAATTCATTAAGAGCTTGGCTCAACCTCTTTTTCCTGGCAATCTTGCACTATTCTCACCTTAGGAGGGACATAAATTTTAATAGTGCATAGCTAGATCAACAAGTGACTTGTTATTACCCATATGAACCTAATTCATGGGATCGCCAATCACATAGGTTGAGTTACCATTATCGTTGATTTTCTTCAAGCGGCTTGTTCCAATCCCCTCGATGAATTGTTAGAGGATTGGCTAAATCCACTTCGACTTCATATAACCAATGGACATAATTCCATCTTAAATAATTGCTTTACCACATCGTCTTAACCGGATGTGTCTCTTTTAACCATTGTAATTTTCATTCTTTGCAATGGCTAGTACCTCTTTGCAATCACAATGCCTATGACATGTAACGTGTCGGTTTCGAGAACTTGAGTAGTCCTCGAATCACCAAAATAAATATTTTCATCTCCTTCCCCTATTAGAGTATAGAAGGATAAAGCATAATGTTTTGACATATACTTGGTAGAACTCGAGTCTACCGCACATTTTTTCACATTAACCACAATATTGACTTGGGAAATGACAGCAACAATTTTCGTTATCGGAATCATCTGCTTTGACCAAATCGACGTTTGGTTTAGCAAGATTGTTATTTCCCCCACAATATTTTGGGCTAATTTTCAAGTTTCAATACCTCCACAAGTGAACACGACCACATATCCATTAGTGGATTTTGTCTCATATGAATTTGATATTTAGTTAACTTCATTGTATACTTCTAATACAATGAAAAATCCACCACATAAAATTCCTTGGTTATATCATGGCGAGGCATCCCAAGAGTTGGAAACATAAACCTTTAACCATGCCTCCATCTCATATTGTTAGACTAGAAAATAATCTCGATAAATGACGCATCCCTAACAATGGGAATATCAATTGAAGGAGAAGAATAGCCCATGGCTAGAGCTCATATCATATACAAATAATCACCATGTCATAAACACATAATATGACTTATATTGACATCATATCAAACAAATAAAATGTGCATGTTCATGTTATAAAACGGAATGATGCCAATTATTTACGTTTATCTCCAAGTGCATCACTATAAATCTCAATTACAATCTACCATACTACTTTATGTGTTAAAAAATAATAGACCAAACGACATTTTTCCACCCAATAAAATACATGTTACCAATACGCACAACTTATTTCGACCTCGAAAACAACTCGATGCTATAAAGCTACACATATGTTGTTCTTGCTATTCTATAAATTTGACAACACAATCCCAGTATAGGAACTTTCACAATGTTGACAATGAGGATCATACAGAATCACATTCCATTTGTGTCAAGCATATAGCGAAAGCAATGAAGGTTAAACTCCCCAATAGCAATAAGACAATAGCATAACTAATTTTGCACTGGGTATCACATTTTACGGAAAGTGCAATGGTCAAAGTTAGCTCAATGAAGGCCGATACAACATACCTCCACAATTGTGCCACTCCGAATCACGACGTGGTTATAATGATTTTTCCAATAGGTAATTCCAAAATGTGTAAGCATCCTCCATAAAGCGCATAAAACCACAAATTCATGAAATATGCTTGACTCGATCAAATCAAATTTGAAGAGAACACGCATGACAAGAACTAATAGAAACTTGCTTACATGATGTTGACTTTAAAAAATTAGAATGAAAATATCCAGAGCTACATGTATTCATTGACTTGAGGTGCCACAACAATGACCTGAAAAGCTTGACCTTAGTCATTAATGGCAGAGTTTACCAATTACCATCATAAAGAGAGAATTCACTTACAGTAACTTCTTTAACCGATGAATCAGTTTACTCCTCCTCCCATCGATCGTCTTTGACCACCTCGGAATCCATAAGGCAAATATCCTTGAGATTGTTGGAAAAATATTATATAACATATAAAAATAACATTCATAGTAAATATATTGGAAAAGAAGTGAAAATAAGAACAAATTATCTGAGGCATGTAAGTACTATCCTTAAGGATAATTCCACCCCTAGGAGTACGAAACTCCGTGCGTAAGACTTCTGGCTGCTATTCTCTCAAGATACAACAAACCTTCTTCTATATTCGCACTGAATATTAGAAAGAACAGGAATATGACTAGGCCGATTGGACACCCAACAGACATAAATAGCACTTACTCCTTATCCTGTCACACTTAGGAGAGGCGGTTCGACGTGGGGATTTTTGGGTAGTGTTCTTCTGGTATTAGATATTGGCCGGGATTTACAAGTTCTGGTGTGGTTGGTTTTCTCTGGAGATAGCAGGTTTAGGAACACATTTTTCTATGGTTTATGTACTCTTGAGACCTCGTCACCAGTTTGTGTTGGCCTTTTGCAATTTATGGTTACTTTTGAGGCTATTTTCTTCTTTTTAATGGACGGCCAACTCTGTCCCTTGTTTGGCTTTAGAGCACGACATGTTATGTTATATGATTCGGTAGTTTTCTTAGATGTTGTCCTGTTCTTATGCGTAGGCGTTGAATGCGTTTACATGGATCATGTGAAGGTGAAAGAAAGCAAGAAACCACTGTTAGCGAAAAGGATGAGGAAAAAGGCACGTGAAGGACGAGAGAAAATCTTGCCTGAGGTGAATCTATTTACTTATTGAGAACAATCGTCCTTGCCGTAGTCGTTTATCTCATGCCCCGGCTTGGGACATCCTTCTAGCGTCCCTACACGCCAACGCAAAGGGGTGTCGGTTGTCAACTTTAAAACGCGGCGATATAACATTTCCCCGAGATTTGAAGCAACGACGAGAAATGAACATTCCTAGGGAAAGTACAGCGATGCTAGTTAAACGCCTTGCAATGGCGGTGTTTTTCGCAACTCGTTGTTTGATTCTTGCCAGCATTAGAAATGGAGATGGTCGTGGGATGCCATGGAAAACGTCTTCGGAAGCGGAGAGATGTTCAAAATATGCCTCTGTCCTGCATAACAAATATATCAGAAGCGCAGAGATGTTCAAAATATGCCTCTGTACCTTATAGTACTATTAACGAGTGGTTTGGACATCCGAATTTAAGACCATGTGATCCAGTTGACAGACGACTCAATAAGGCCATGGTGAAGTGCAGTTCGCTAGAAGATTGTAACCATTGGAACTTCAGGCAAGAATATAGAACGAAAGACTGTGGAGACAGACGAGGGAAGTTGCGATGGTAAGTCATGAGCGGATGATAACAATGAGGCTCGCCAACTGGCTCTGTAAGTTGCTAAAGCCAGTGATGACCCAAGTATAAGATTAAGATTGCGAGATGTAGCGAATGGAGGAGGCAAGTGATCGTAGTACGTAACGAAAGCTTGGTGAGACCACAAAGCGGAGTGAGATAAGGACCGCAAGAGTTTTGCTTAGGACTCGGACTATTGGCAAATGAAAGACAAGAGTTGAGAGAGGCCATCGAGAGATTAGAAGTTGCCTTCGATACGGATCATGGCTTAATGTACCAATTGGCTGCGCCGTTGATTGAGATTCGACTATGTAATGACCTTAAATCGGGCATGGATCGATTTGGGTTGATCTTGTCGGCTGTAAATCGTCGTAGGATCGCCCTAGAGTCTACCGGGGATTGATCCATGGCGTGATTTATGAGCTCGCATTGATCGGCAAACAAGCTGGCCATGAATCTATCGAGAGATGATTTGTACTAGAACCCTGTACTAATCGTGCACTAGCCAAGGACTGATCACCCTAGGTCATGTGGCGTGTTGTTGGAAGAATACGGGTCGAGACAAACCAATCCCTTGCATCAACTTGAGTTGGTCATGAGAGGTGATCTCGATAGTGTTTGATTGTACCATTGGTCTAGGAATGGGTGATTCCAACCCTAAATCGAGATAATCAAAGTGGCCCTCGACTCGTCGGTTGTTTGTGAGCCGAGCTGTCTCGGCAAAATGAATGGTCCGACTCTCGGCTTGATTGGGCATCCGAGGTCGATGAGTCCTTGGATGTTTCAAGAGTTGACAAGTTAAATAATTCCAAATCTCGAAGTGATGGTGGAGAGACCAATCATTAGTCGACCTGGTCTATTTAAATAGAATGCTCAAATTGCCATTAATGTTAGTTGTAAGTGGTATTTGTAGAACAAGAAGAGAGGCGGTGATAAGTTACTGTCTTGATAGTCAATGAGTGTCAATTGATACGTGTGGATGGCTGATTTTGTGGTTAATTGTGGCCACGGGTAAAACATTCGACATTTGGATTAGGTGGCAAATTCAAAGGGTGATGATTCGGGTTGAATTTTTGAAGTTATACGGACGAATTTGTTTGAGCAGATTTGTAGATACGAAATTGTGACACGTTGATATTGGAAGAGTAAACTTGAATCGACTTGTATCTTTAAGGTGTCGCCTATGACGGACATCTCATTTTGGCAAAAAAAAAAAAAAGGAAAGTTAAGCCCTAGGTATGATGGACCTTTTGAGATCTTGGAGCGGATTGGAAGCTTGACATATCATCTTGCGTTACCGCCGAGACTTGCTCAAGTGCATAATGTGTCCTACGTGTCAATGTGGAGGAAGTATGAACCGGATCCCACTCATGTCTTGGGTTATGAAGAGATCGAGTTGGATGAGCGAAGCCAGACGTGGAACGTCCTGTCGGGATCGTGGATAGGAAAAAACAAGTGCTTCGGAGTAAGACGATTCCGCTAGTCAAGGTGGTTTGGCAACACCATAGAACTGAAGGAGCTACTTGAGAGAACGATGAAGTTATGAAGAGTAGCTATCTTTATCTTTTTGAGTGGTTGTGGTTGCTTGTAATTTCGGGGACGAAATTTCCTAAGATATGGAGAGTTGTGATGCCCTGGAAATTCGTTGTCTGTAAATTACCTGAATTCAATAAAAAGGATTATTATTGAATCTTAGTCAATATAAAATTTCGGATCGTAAGGACGTAAGGGACGAATTTTGGACGGTTTTCGATTTATCGTTCGGTTCAAATTAGGTTTCGAAAATCATAGTAGTCGCGATTTAGGATTTTTTTTAATCCTCACTCCCGAGCCTAATTCCGATAGAGTTCGATTTTTGTAAAGATCAAAATTATTTTCTATCGGTTGAGCCAAATGTCCAATCAATCCTATATTACCCGACATTCAAATTTCCTTCGGTATTCAAGCATATAGGACGAAAACCTTAATGGGTGATGGCACAAGTGGTGTCCCATCACCACCCACCCATCAACTCACTCTCTCTCTCTTTGTGCGCAACCGACCCCCTCCCCACGTGACCCTCTCTCTTCCTCCTCATTTTCTTCTTCTTCTTTTTCCTCCGGTTTGCGACGCCTCCATCCGCCGACGCCTTCGTGCTGCAGGCCCGTCGGTCGTCTCGCTCTACTCTGCCTCGCTCCGCCTCCTCCGACCGCCGCTCGCGCCGCCGCGAAGCCCGTAACAGCCCCGGTAGCCACCTGCTTTGTTTTAGCGTTGGTGGACTGCCCGAGCTTCGGCAGCCATTGTCGCTACTCCGGAATGCCACCAACCGCCACGTCATCATACTCCGCCCTCACCATAGCCCCCTCGACCCTATCCTACCACCCGTTCCCCGCCGGACCGCCGTGAGTAGCCCCCACAACCGACGTCCCTTATTTACGCATTGCCCAGCCACCGCGGTGCTGCTGCGGTCGCTCCGCCCAAGTCCACTACTCGCCGACTACCCCTAACAACCGTCCTCCACCCCTCACCGTCCCCACAGCCGACGATAGCCGCGGACACCCGTGGAGCTCGGAACAAGCCCGGACTGAACGTTCCCTATTTTGCCCTATCTATTTTGTTTTGCGCCGGAGCCATTGCTCCGCCCTCCTTCAGCAGACTGCCGCCGTCGCTAGGGCCACCTCGCAGCAACCCCGAAGACCCCTCAACCTTGGCCGATCATTTCCCTAGCCTCGGACCACCCTAACCTCCTTGATTCAGCCCCGGTTCAGCTTGCACCCCTGTTTCCGACCCTTGCCCTGTTTCTGCGCCGCAGTCTGCCAGCCACCGTGTCGCTGCCTCCGGTCGCCCTCCATCGTGGTCGCTGGCCACCAGCTGATGCCGTGAAACCCCGAGGCCTCGTGGTGCCACTGCCTTATCCGATTGACCCCAAAAACCCCATAAAAACAGCCCCAACACCTTTGCTCTACACTATTTTTTCCTGGGTCCCGATCACCGTTCACTTGTCGGCTGCCATTGTTTCGGCCGCCGGCGACCACCAGCCGCTACCTCGGGTCCCATACCGCTGTCCCGAAGTGTCGCCGCCTCACCCGACCACCCTCGACCAAGTTTGGAGCCCGTAGATCGAGGTTGACCGAGAGTCGCCGACCGTCGTCGCCGAGCCGATCGTCGTCGCCGATCGAGCTAATTTTATTTGTGAGTTAGCCCCTAACTCTCGGTTAGGGACGCTAATTGCTTTCGGATTTAGATTAATTAGCTAATTATGATGTTTATGTAGTTTAATTACGGTCGGTTTAGATAGAAACTTGATTTAAGGTAAATGACAGTAATTGGTTAAGTTAGATTGATTAGTTAGGTTGTGCGTGGCTAATTGGTGATTATAATTGATTCATGATGATTAGTTGATCGCGAGCGAGCGATAAGTTAAAGACGAGCGTGCGATTGATTATCAATTGGAATAGGATTTGTGATTAGAAATCGATTGTCCTCGGTTGATTAATCGTTTCTTAAATTGTTGGAATTAAATGCCGAAATTGATTGTTGATTGTCGTGGATGTTTGATTGGAGGTTAATTGCCTCGAATTGTTTGAAATATCAGTCGATTGAACCGTGCATTCATATGACCATGTATGAGATTAAATTGCATGTTTTAGCAAGAAAACGGCCTTGGGCCAAGTATTGGAACATGCGTGTATGAGCACTCGACCTAATTCCAAGAAATGAATTGGCTGGTTGTTGAGAGTGTTTGAGTGGTCATATGATTGGTGTAAACCATGCCAGTCGTATGGGATCCCCGACAAGTTCGTACCGTGCTAATCGTACGGAACCACATGACTTGTTAGATGTACTTCGGGGTTGCTTTCGAGAGAGCTCATGACACAGGTACAAGCATAAAGCCATAATAGTGCTGAGTAAATATGAACTTCTTGTTGAAATAAGATATTCGCATATGTGTGGTCTATCTAATTATATTATATAGAGTTAATATACATACATGAATGATGCAAACTAAAAACATCGGCGCCAACTGTCAAAAGACGGTGATTTGCAGATTTCCCCAGTTTTCACTTTGGTGAGAAAATCCTAATTGTTACAGGCTGGAAGAACTTGGAAGAATGAACTCCACTAAAGTAATATTTACACAAACAAGAAGAATCTGCTCACCGTATGGATAAAAACATACATGCCCATACAAAGTCATAAACTAGATAGTGTGGATTTCTCCGTCATTTCTAACGGGGATGGTTACCACTGGGCAAAGGACAGAAACAAGAATATCTTATATATAACACTGGACCAAGCCTTCAACATTCCGCAACTTCTATGCAAGGAAAGATAGAGAACCGAGAAAAGAGAGATGAGTTCTTTCATGAGGATCGCAACTCTGGTGCTTGTGTTATTGTATCTTCACGGCAAGGTCGCAGGAGATCGTCCTGATGAGACGGTCGTGTCCTCGGCATGCAATACCCAAGGGTTCGGTGGGTCAAGTGATGAGTCATACTACAACGATGCCTTGCAAGAACTTTTCGATAGCTTGATCCGTCATACTCCAATTTCGGGTTACTCTGCCTACGAAACAAAGCTGATAGGAGACACCGGCATTGAAGTATTCCTTGGTTAATTTTACGGCCATGGAGAGTGCAATGGAGAGCTTAAGTTATTCCAATGTGCCAATTGTTTGGTTGCTGTAGAGGGTCTAATCAGACTAATATGCCCTTCAAGCTTTGGGGCTGCTTTGCAGTTGCAGGATTGTCGAATGAGATATGAGATTTACCCATTTAGAGATGAATGAAGTTCCAATTAATGGTCATGAATGAGCAGTTCAATAAAGTGAGTCTATGGATCTCTCCAAATTTGTAAGGAACTGTTCATATTCTAGGTATTACTTTGCTATTTATCACACGATTAACACTTTCATATAGATTAACAAAGTCGGGAAACTAGTCAAAATAGAGTAATGTGATTCTTTCATATGCTTCGTCTAGCGCGAGCAAGAGAAATGCACCGACGCATCCTTTCTTCTTTCTCTTTGTTTCCTAAGCGAATCGAGTCTTAAAAATCGAAAGTTTTTCTCCCCTAAACGACGTCATTTCCTATTGTTTACAAAAGGAAACCACGTTCACTAACAGAAAAGCTGTAAATTGGGAATTTCTTGTGCAAAATGAAGATGTATTTTTGTTAACATGACGGATTCGGTTATCCATTGCATAAAAATTTAGGAATCGACCCCAATTCCGAACAAAAATCATTAATTGCATTTGTATATTAGTTGGATTCTTTAGTTTGCATATTTATTGGACCGGTAGCTGATGGATTTGAATGAAAGGTCCTGAACTTAATTGAGTTTATCTGGACTAAGCTCGAGGAAATGCAAAATTCGACCACACCGATTTGAGTTATTATAATGGTAAAAAAAATTTGTTTATTGGAAAATCAGGATGGGAAGTCTTGCATTATCTAACGAGGATTGAAATTGATAAGCACATTATGTCTGAAAATTGCAAGATAAGAAGATAATATCCCGGTTTCTTGATGAAGATGATCACATAGTTGGAAATTTAGACGTATCCTAAGGGACAGCCACAATGCGCATTATAGAACTGAGAGGTTTGATACACTTGACTAAAACGAGCTCCCGGCCTCCCTTCCTTGCTAGTCTCTTGGCTGCTGTATCTCTGGTAGCCGAGTTGTGCTCGGCCGCGCAACTCACTTTCTGCCGTCCGTGGAGCTGCTGTCTTCAAGCTCTCACAGCCACCAGCAATCGCCGTTGCTCCTTCTCGGCGTCAAGCGACAGAGCAGACGCACGAGCCAGCCACCCGTGATGCCTCATGCGTCTGCTCTGGGACTGCCACAGCATCACCAACTTCTCCGATGACCTGCAGTACGCTTCCAGCATTCCCTCCAAATCGTTGCTGCGGACAGCTTGCAGGGAGCCACTCCATCACATCGGCGAAGTTCCTAGTACCACACTCACGATCTATTGAGGTTCTCGCAGGTTTTCCAGTGGGTTTTTCACTGTGCTAGCAATTCCGGTGAGTCCTGTAATGGCTAACAATGTCACCTAGAAGGGGCTAAGTAGTGACTTCAAGCAACTTGAGAAAATATTGCAAAATTAAACATGCCAAGTTTGATACTAGCGTAAAGTTGATATGCATAGGAACATGTTTTAGTAATCAAATTAAATCATGCCTTCAAGTAAGAGCATAAGTTTTTCTAACAGTTGACAATGCTTTCACAAAATCTCACATGGTATCAGAGTAAGAGGTGCTTAGTTCAAATCTTTCCAAGCCCTTATTTGCCTCCCAATGAAATATTTCGACGCTTATTATTTGGCATAAAAATCAGACTAAGCGTGAGGGAGAGTGTTAAAGTAATTAAATATTAGCTTAAGTGCGCTCCTATCAAACAGTAATAGATATTGTTACGACTAACAATACAATCTAGAAGGAGTTGGAAAGGCTGAGTGATGATTAACAATCCTACACTTACACTTGTACACTTAACTGTTTGCTATTACAAAAGCCAAACACTTCTACCAGACAATAATAGAAATTGTTGGGATTAACAATACAATCTAAAATGGGTTGAAAACGTCAAGGGATGATTAACAATCACTCCAATTCCGCTTGTGAAGTTAACTGTTTGCTGGTACAAAAGCCAACCATCAAACAGGGATATTAACAGAGAGGAGTGAAGCACAACTAACGCAATTTTTTGATCCAATCTCTTCTAAGCTTCGCCAATCCATGTTAATAGAGGTCTTCAATCTAACTATTGGAGACCTTCAAGGATTATCCAACTAGCCGTTGAGGCTTGTCAAAGATCTATACATTTGTCTTATCGCCTGAGTGCAGAAACCTATCAACTGCTTTTTAGATTCCTTTCTCGATTTTTGATCTATGGAATCCAGTGCTTATAATGGCTCTTTTCTGTACCATCAACGGTCATCTTCAAATGTCTATCTCACCATTATTAGTGTTAACTCCTCATTAGCCAAATGTATATCTCACCATAATTAGTGTTAACTCCTCGTTAGAACGATCTGAAACTCATCATCAGCATGTGCAGATCGTGAGCGAGTCGGTTGACGATCTTTGTAGAAGATATCAATGAAATGAAGCGTGACGACAGGATCAATGGTCCTTCCGCCTTTATTAGTACCGAACGATCTCCAAGAACACCAGCCTGACATAGTGTACTTCCAACATACCATTCACACTGGTGTTTGTTCACCTTAACCATCACGGTCTAGTTTCTCCTCTTTGCTAATAGACGAACGAAACATTGATATACGTAAAGCTAATTTACAATCTGTGCTCATCAAGATAAATATTAGTAGTAAAGACGGCTTTGCAATCATCAAAATTCCATGAGATGTTTTCCCAATAATCTCCCTCTTTTTGATACTGACAAAATTGTCCTGCAGATGTGTAATAATTAGAATATGAAGATTGTTGTAGTTAAGCAAAAAGTAATTGCTTCACAATAAATATTTTTTTTTTCATGAGGATCAGTCATAATCTAGAGTCGCTTGAAATCTTCAATGAGCATGGTGAGTCGAAAAAGGAAGATTTAGTAAAATATGAGACAAGCATCGAGAGACAACATGCTATCAAATAGCTCTAACTTAATAAGACAACAAAGAATCTACAATGTAAAATAACTGTGTAACTCCCTGAGATTTAAATAACATCTCACCGTTGCTATTAATGTTGTTCGAAGTCTCAACCAAAGAGACACTCATCTTCTAATCATCAATCGTGCTTGCGATCTACCAGCCAAACTCATAAGTATCACATTGTGTGTTTTCTTAATTATCGAATCGCGTATTCTCAGCTTTTTTGTCAGAATAAAAAAGAATATAGCATTATAACTAGCAAAAGACTCATCCATTCATTCATTCAAGTAGAACAGAGAAATAGTAGTTGCAGTCTAATGTTTTGAAAAGAAGAGAGCTGCTGATCAAAACGTAGATTCCTAAGATCTACGGGAACGCTTCTTGGAAGAGGGAGTGTTCTTGGTTGGTGCTAATGCCTTAGGAAAAGGACGGGCGAGATTATAGCATTGAAGGGAAACGATAGCTTGCTCCAAACGGATGAGGTATCTGCTAATAGAATTGACACTGCTCTCCTGACTTGTATTGAGGCTAGCAGTACAATCTAGTATTGAGAAAACTTCCTAATATATTTCGAAAATGACAAAACCATCCGTTGTATTTCAAGATGTTGATATATGCATGAGTTCTTTTTGTTTCAGGACATATCCACGTAAAAGCAACTTTGATATGTTAAGTAAAGAGATTCAAAATAGCTGGAAGAACCTACGTGAACAAGTCTAGAAGAATAGGGAGTTCATAAAGACTTGGAGGTGTTAAGGTAAATAGTTTGCAATATCTACAGTACTATAAAACCCAAAGGACCTAACAATCCATGAAATCTCATGTAACCGGAGTCTGATATCAGGGGTAGCTTGATATAAACGGGAGACTGCCAATATACTAGGGAGCACCGACATTCTTCGAGGGTCTCCGTGTCATGTTCGACACTCTCCGACACTTTGATATTCTCCCGACACTCCTTGACATGTAACCGACATGTGGTTAGCACTTCGGACACACCAACGACATGCAAGTCTAACATATCGACACGCCATTTCGATAAGCATGTGATCAATTTTAAGCATTTTCATTAAATTAGAGGCCAAAATGTAAATTTATTTAAAATATATATACTTATGTTATACACCCGGGACACCCCAATATTGATATATCTAGCCAGCCCAAAAAACCTAATCACAATAGAAGAAGAACAATAAGAAACTCACTTGTCGATATTTTTATGAGTACATGAAAAATGCAACATGTCTCAACGTGTCGAAATTCTCTAATTTTTTGAGAAATGACGTGTGTCGTGTCTTGTCGTGTCGTTGTTGCATGTCGATATCGGTACTCTTTGTCTTCGAAAAAATTCAAAAAAATTCCTAAAAATCCCTAAAAATAGAGAATGACCTCAATCAACTCGCCATGGACTATTTAGGGGGAATTTGATTCTCGAACCTTAAAAAATGATGATTTCGCTATTTTGGCGAATCATCCCCAAATTTTCCCAAACCATCGTTGGCCCTTAATTACATCTTCTCTAAGCCATTATGGCTCTATTAGGAGGCCCTTGATTGAACTTGGTGTGTTGATGTGATTTGTGCACATGTTTGAATTTATTGATCGTGGTTGATAGGACTAGTCTTCTCGACCTATATGAAACCACGATTCGGACTTACCTCACCCAAAATCACGCCCGCATGAAATCTTAGTTAGGAAAACCACTTGCGTTAGGTACTAAAAGGGCGTTGATAACGATATCGACATAACTAAGTCTCCAAATCTAAAATCTCTGGTTCCGTAGAACCGATCAACTTCTCCCAATTGCTCGGTGAAGTTTTCGGTCCACTTTCCAAGAAGGACGGTGGCGACTCTAAATGCATGCACACATTGTACATGCCACCCGACTACACTAAGGTCTAACCCGATCGACTCTTATTGTCGAAAAATTCAAACACTATCGCCGCGATTTAGTATGGGCCTAGGAGGGCCCGCGCCGAGAAAGCCCAAAGCCTCCTCATCCCGAGGCCGGAGGCTCGATTGGTAATCCATCGGCGCCACACGCAAGATGGTCGCGACAATGCGAAGTCATCGCAGAAACCAAAGCATGCAAGGAGTTTCTTTAGATGAAAGAGTTCACATAGGAACTTGGTTTCACTCAAGAAAGGTATGTTTTACTTTGTGATAACCAAAGTGCTATACATCTTGCGAAGAATTCCACTTTTTATGCCAGGTCAAAGCACATTGATGTGAGATATCATTGGATACAAAAAATTTTAGAATACAAAGGGTTGGAACTTGAGAAAATACACACATAAGATAATGCTTCGGATATGATAACAAAAGCTCTCACCAGAGAGAAGTATGATTTTGGTTGGCGTCGAGCTGGCATGGATTTCTATTGAGTTCTTTTGTATCGAAATCTCCCTCAATGGGCTGGAGGGGAGATTTGTTGGGCCCCATTTAAGTCAGCTCTTAGCTTATTATTATGTGGAAGAGGGGCTGCTATACCTAGCAATACACATCAGCACCAAAAATGTGAAAAGTCAGCAGCAAAAGGACGTGGGACTGCAGTAGTTTTTCTGGGAAAAATGAATCTGTCCAGCAGCGATCAACTCGATGAAGAAAAGTCCATCCGTGGTCCGATCGGGTTGAAATTTTGTTAGCGGCTTCAGGACTTATTGGTCTTGATTCTGAACGGTTGGATCGTGTTTTGAAGGTGTCTATTGCAGCTTTCCGTGGGTGGTTTCAGACCACCATTTTGGGGTGTTTTTCATCCGTTTTCTCTCGTTAAAGGTGATGTTGATGCTTGCTCTTCATTTATAGTTTTGGGATTTCAGTGTCATTGAAATTGGTGAGGTTTTGTACCTAAACTATTAATAGTGGAGATTCAGGTGGACTTCGCGAATAGTCTTGTGGTTTTTATCCTTCACATTGGAGGATTTTTTCCACTTTTTTTCTTCTTTTGGTTCAGATATTTCTAGTGGTTGTGCTCGATTCGTTTTCTCACGGGTTCAGTCAAAGAGGAAAATTTATCCGTTATTTTTCCCATCAATTTGGACTGAGTCTTGAAAGAAGGAATTCCGCCCCAACGGCTTGCGCCTGCGTCGCACCTCGAGGAGCTAGCACACGGCCCACCAGCCATGGCCCCCCACTTAAGTCACGAAGTCGAGTTGGGAGTTTCGAACCCAGGTGACGACTAGGAATAACACGCTCTCAACCAATTCGGCCATGTGTGGGTGGGTTTCAAGGCAAACGTTGTAGGTTACAAATTCCAAAAATTAGGAATGGGTTCTAACATAGTAGATTCTAAGTTTTAGTTCTCGAACTTACCCACCTTGGAATTGTTTTTTGTTTTTATTTTTTTTTTTTGGTAAATGTAAGATTTGTATTGACTATAACCAAAAAACACAACTTTACAAAAGTGAAACCCGACACCACGGGGGAACTTGCACTCATGGTGACATCGGCGGATGTCACTAGGGGTGCAAGGGTGTCGTGGGTTCAAAAGGGGCTAGAGACCTTGCGAGCAGGAAAAGAGAGAAAAAAGAGATGCCAAAAACAAGAAGTCCAAGAAAATACTAAACAAGCTTAGAAAGACCCTCATATCAAGTAAAAATCGTCGATTGATGCCCTGACTTGCTTGTATCCTTCGGTTCCTAGAGTTGTCGGCCACATGTTGGAACGTCAATACCTTGTCTATAACCAGCTTTTCAAGATGCTTTTTCAATGCCGACAAAGAAAGGATCGATTACGGAAGAGAATATGGTTTCTTTCCATCCAAATAATGTGGCACATGGCGCCATAAGAGAACCGAGCAATAGTTTGATAGAAATGCTTGCCTTTGATGTGCTGCATGGACCATTGAAGACTGTTAATCCAACAGCGATTTCGCCAAGCGAGATTGCACTTGAAGCCCGGAATTGAGCAAAGGGTCCAATGATACAACAGCCAAAAAATAGATGGTCAACAAAGTTCGGTCGGCTATTACAAAAGACATAAACACCATCTAAAATTTTGTGGTAGTTTAGCGAGAAGAATCTGAGTTGGTAGTTTGTTCAACATCATAAACCAAAGGTGAAATGAATACCAAGGAGTGATAGCATGATCCCAAATGAAAGAGTACCATGGCACCTTCGACCTCGTGTCGAATAGAATGCCAAGCAGCTACATTCGAGAAAACTCAAGAAGGATCACCAAGCCAAACAAAATGGTCATTTCTCTCGGGGACAAGAGATGGAAGCGACTCAAGCCAAGATGCGATGGCCATAAATACTTAAGGGGGTGGAAGGTTGTGGAAAGATAATCGGACACGGTAGCCTTCCGGGGATGCCTAACCGATATATACACACATCGGAGAAGAGCTTATAAAGGGCCCTCTTTGATGCCAAGACTCGAACCAAAAAGAGAGAAAGCACAACCATTGCCAACCCGCCATCGGAAGAGATTTTGGAATTCGAGTGGAGATTAAGGATCTTTTTCTAGGCCCACGAGCAAAAGTCGGTTTTGTTGCAATCAAAAAATTCTTATGCTTTAAAAATGTCGTGTGAATCCACTTGCACCAAAGGGATTCCTTGTCGATAAAAAGAATCCAAATATGCTTAAGCATGGCCGCCCGGTTGTAATAAATGAGTCTACGGATGCCAAGACCTCCTTCCTCCTTCGGGAGGCATTTGCCTTCCCGAGAAACCTTGGCCCCACCTCTACCAAGCTCTAGGCCCTTCCATAAGAACTGCTCGAGTATCCGCTCAATGCGGTTAATAACAAATTTGGGTAGGATAAAAACACTAGCCCAATAAACATGTATCGCATGCAAGACCGATTTGATGAGTTGAAGCCGACCAAGCAAAAGAAAGGAAACACTAAAATCGGGATTGGGCTCGGCGGTGATAGAGTTCACCAAAGAATTGCATTCCACTTTGCTAAGTCTAGACGCTATAATGGGGACACCCAAGTACCTGAATGGCAACGTGCCCTATTGGAACCCAAGAGTATGGAGAATCGACTCAGTAAATCCTCTAGGCCCCTGGAGAAGAAGATCTCACTCTTGTTTGTATTGGGTGTCACGCTAGACCACTTAGAGAATCTATCCAGCCCATCTTTCAACAGAATTATAGATGACAGATTCACCTCCACAAACAAAAGAACATCATTAGCAAAGAAAAGATGTGAGAGGTGAGTAGCCTTACACCGGCAAAAGAATTTGAAAGAAAGTTGCCAAGTTTGCATATTCAAAATGCCTATGAAAATCTCCATAACAAGTGTGAAAAGATGTGGTGCCATAGGATTCCCTTGACGGATGCCTCTTCTACTCGAAGAGAAGCCATGTAGTTTGCCATTGATGGAGATGGAGAACTTGGGAGTGCGCATATCATAATGTGTTTTACTAGTGCACTTGGAGAATCCAAGAGCTTGCGGAACCAGCTCCAAAAAATCCCAATCTACCGTGTCATATGCTTTTTGAAAGTCAATCTTGATTGCACACTTGAGCAAATAAGGCTCGTGGTGAAAACCACAAAAAAGCTCCTAAGCAAGGAGAATGTTGTTGCTAATTTGGTGACCTTTTTTACCCATCCTAGAAATGTTTACCCCTACATTGTGCAAGATTAATGCAATATTCATAATGGCGCTGAAACGAGTGCTAATTAATAAATATCTGGACCTATGGTGTAATTTTGACTCTTCGCTCCGGATTTTTTATTGTTTATGTTTTATTCAACTGGAGTTTATGTACTTCCGTATGCTTCGCGTCATGTATGAGGAGAAAGGGATATGCTAATAGTCCTTTGGACACAAGCATACGTTAAAGATGGTCTATTTTGATGATTATATGAGAATATACATTTTAAATAGTACAAATATAAAAATGTCGGGACACTACAGAGCAAAATTGTGCTAAGCAACAAAATATCACTTTTTGGCATTAATCCTACAATTTGTCTCCGTAGGTCAAGGAGAAGAGGATGGGAAAAGGATTTTATCAAGAGAGAAATAGGGAGATCAACCTTTTTTTAATCAAAATATTAAGGGATAATAACACAAATGGTTTCTAAATATCGATTCATTATGCAATGTCGTATATGAACTATCAATTATGTAATATGATCTATGATCTTTAGCCAGAAAAATTACCAAAAAGTTCTAAACCTATCGCAATTGTGTCAATTCAGTCATAAACTCTTTTTTTGTCGATTCAGTCCTAAACCTTTTACAATTATGCCAATTTAATCCATCCGGCGAATTTTGGCCGGTTAGCACCGACGTGGACACCGACCTGCCGGCCACATAATGTTTTAATTTTTTTATTTTTTAGAATTTTCGAATTTTTTATTTTTATTTTTATTTTTTACATCCCCTTCTTAGCCCAGATCTGCACTCTCTCTCCTCCTCTCTCCCTCCTCTTCCTCCTCCTCTTCTTCTCCGTGATCTGGATTTCTACGTTGCTACAGTTCACCCATGTCGTCGTTTGGCTAAATCAAGAGCTAAAATGAAAAAAAGATTGCGCCATTGATTTTCGAAATCGAACTCGAGAAAGAACACTCAGCAGCTTCAGTCTCAAGCTGTTGGAATGAAAGATCGCGCTTTTGCTGGGAAAGTTCTGAAGCGCGGGAGAAGGAAGAACGCGCTTTGGCCAAGTGCCGACGCATTTCTGCTCTTTATTTTCTTAGTGGGATTGTGTGGTTGGAAAAAGAAGATGATGAAGAACAAAAAGGGCAGAGAAGGAGTCAAGCCACAACATTCAAGTAGCCCCTTCTTCGACTGCAGCGCTCCTCATGCCGAGCCTCGCCATGAGGACGCCATGGAAGCTCACGAAGAAGAAGAGGAGGAGGAAGAGGAGAGAGAATGGAGATTTGGGCTGAGAAGGGGAAGTTAAAAAAAAAAAAATCCGAAAATTCGAAAAAATTCAAAGAATAAAAAAATATAAAAATATTACGTTGCCCGCCAGCCGGAGTCCAAGTCAGTCCCGCCGGGCCAAAATTCGCCGGATGGATTGAATTGGCACAATTACAAAAGACTTAGGATTGAATTAGCAAAAAAAAAAAATTTAGGACTGAATTGACACAATTGCAATAGATTTAGGACTTTTTGTTTTGTAATTTTCCCAACTTTAGCCCAATGTGCAATATAATCACTGAACTTTTAATTTATTCAATATGTTCCAAAAACTCTTGGAAAATATTTAATTTCCCTAGACTATATGAAAATATTTAAAAGTGGCCAAAGTTCAAGGGCTACATTAAACAAATTAAAATATCGGGGACTACATAGCACATTGGACCATAATTATATTGAATAAATTAAAAATGTATGAACGACATTATATATTGGATCAAAGTTCATGATCATTTGTGCCATTTTTCCTGAATATTCATATAACAAGAATACTGATAATGAGTATGAGTTTATACGGATGAATAACCCATTTCGTGGAGGTAAATATCTGTCTACTAGGCAAGAGGGTAGCAAGTTGCCAATTTTTGTTTTGGCAAGACATGTATTACTGTGAAATTCATAAATGTCCATTTCTTTCCTTAGCTTCAAAAAATTTCTCCTTAGGTAAAGGCCACAACAATCTTTTGTGGCGCTCTATGTCGTTGCGTTTGCCCTATCGCCTTTGTTTAAGATGGAATTATTTTATTTTTGTCGCCTTTGACATCAAAGTTGAAAAAACTGAGGTTGTCTTGGTCAAAGGCGACGTAATTTGTCCCCAAAGGGGATTAAATTCGCCTCGTTTGTTGAATCTATTGCGACTAAAATTCGCCTCCTTAGGTCAATTTTTAGACCAAATTGTTGCCTTTGGTAATCTTTTTGTCTCTTTCGGATTATTTTCGTGGTAAGCACGAATAATTTCATCTTCATCGCCACAAACGTCGTTCGTTTGTTTTAGTTGGAATTTGATTACTGCTAGTTTTTATTTTATTTTTAAATTTGTATGATAGATTATATATTCGTAATTTCGCTACATCCAATATGAGTAACTTCAGACAAAAAGTTTTGCAGCGTCAAATCAATTTTAAATGATAGCACAATTACAAAGAAAGAAAAAAATCTACCACTATACACAATATACTCAAGCACGTGCATATGGTCAAAGAGGTGGTCAACGAGTCCTCTTGCAAAACCATCTGAATTTCAATGCAAATCAGGTTTCTTTTATACAGAGTTTCGCGGTGTTCCGACGAAGATGATATTGGTGTTGAGAAAATATGTTGGTAACGGGATGAAATGGAATCAAATCAGACTTTGAGATTGATAACACTCTCTTCAATGATTTATTTGTTCTACAATGTTGCTAATGATTTTCGGCAAATATCATCCAAAGTACAATAAAATCTCAAGGGAGAATTGCACATAGCAATTTTGATATTTCTCAAAGATCTCTCAAAGAAAACAATTAGAGAAGAAGGTCTGTATTCCTTTGAGAAAAAAAAATGGAAATTGAAGTTATAAACAACGAACAGAATTGACCCACCACGGGCATGGCGCGTTTGGTGAGCTTTGAGCTCTCGACCTTAAGGCGTAAGGCGGTCGAAGGTTCAAAACCCTCCCAACGCGTTTCTCGGACTTAAGTGGGGGCCCTTGGTCAGTGGGTGGGGCTAGCCTCCCTCCGGGTATAGTTGCCGTCGGAAAGGGTCTTTGACCCGATTACGACATGGCGGATCCTGGATTATCAAAAAAAAAAAAAAACAACGAACAGAATTGTAGTGGATATATAATTGAAAAGTACATAGCCCTTCACTCGGAAAAGTGTAAAATTAAGACAACTTTTTATGTCTGAATAATTGTCATTTTGGATTCATCAATTGATTTATTATTCATGCACCCGCACACAGTAAAGTGGGTCTAACCCTCTTGCCCATTTTTATTTATTTATTTCAAAGACAAAATAACCTTCTGACTAATAAAGTGTTTCACACTTTCCCTTCCACCCTATATGGTATGAAGGCACTTTTGTTCGTTTTGTTAACAAATTTAAATAACCGGAACATGGTTGATGAACATGAAGAAGTTCAAATCTGTGAAGAGGTTGAAGTGTACAAGTTTCTGTTCGGAGATTTCGATTCAAAATCAGCCGGGAGTAATGCAAAGACAGTCAACTGTTGGTTGACAAGTTCTTATTTCATAATTTCGGCGATGACGGCGGCGGCAGCAATGACCGTGAAGGTACATTCGATGCTTTGAAGGGGAGATTGCAGGAAAATCTAGTGCACAGAACTACCACAGGAAAAGGAAGCGATGTGGACACCTAATAGTTCCAGAATGGACTCCAGAGAAAATGAAAAAGATAAAAAAAATTGGATAAAAAGCGAATAAATCGGGAAAACGGGATCGTTTCGTCCAAATCAGACTGCGGCATGAAGACCAATGATGACTAGATTGCCATATAAGTAATTTCATGCAACACTCAGCGCGGAGGACTTGATTGCATTTTCACTTAAAATGTAAGACAACATTAATTTAATTTAAAGGTTATGACTAATTTTATATAATAGGTTCAAGATTGAAATTCCAATTTTCCCTTCTTAACGCTATAAAGTTGCGAGGATGAATTTGTGATTTTCACTTGGTATTTAGTCCTCCATTTCATTCATTGTACTATTTAATTATATTCCCTTAAAATCGTTTTTAACCCTAGAGCCAATTGATTCTATTTCCATATTGCTGGATGGGAAGCTTTTCTCCCACAATCATGAGCACTAGTATTTGAGCGCGTTTCGTTTTTCTTCTTAGAATGGGGTATGAGATGAGTTGATATCGTCGGCTTTTTTTCGAAATAATTTTACTAATAACAGAAATTTGTAACCATCAAGTAAAATTTACCTTAAAGTTATAAATATGAATTAAAATTAGAAGAGTATCGACTTGTTTTCAAGAAACTTAAAAATTTGCTCAAAAATACGCTTTGACATATGCATGTGAATATAACTTAGGAAAGCGCAGATTTAACATGAAATAAGTACACTTCTAGTCTCTATCGTATCCGGTCAAGTCTAACCCAGGATTAGATCCACGACAACAGCATTGGGTCATAAAATAAACAAAAATAACTTCAAATTTGTTCCCATTGCTCCTTAGACATTAGAAAAGCTTCTTTGTTCTCACTATTTATAGAATTGAAGTGCAATAATACCTAACACATGTGAAAGGTGTTTCATGTGGTACTTAGTAAAGTTAACACATTCTAATTTTTCTTTTGTTAGAGATAAATTTTTTTATTTTCCCAAATTGGATTCCGCTATTTTTGTTATCCTAGTTTTTAGGGTCCAACAAGAGTTTCTATATTTTTAGACCGCTCTCATGGCTGATGGGACATCTCATAATCAATTTATGTAATTTAGAAAGAGCTACTCATAGGTCGCTCAAGATTATGTACGAAAATAGTTAGGAAACCTTCGCAAAAGAAACCCAAAAACTGATAGGCCAAGGAGTGCTTGACATTTTCTACATATTATTTTTGGCAGCTTTACACTAACAAGGGGAAAATTTTTTTGGCAAGGGATGCCATGAGATCTGAACTCGGAGTACTTCCTTGATTCATGTAAAATTTTGTGAAGCCACTTCCAGCTATTCTAAAATTGAAACTATTAAATGAATAAATTGCTTAATATTTAAATATTCAAAAAATTCACAGCACAAAAATCAAAATAAATTCTCAAAAACCAGCAACAGATTCAAAATTACTTTCATCCTCTTTTCAACATAAAAATAAGAGACCCCCTCACAAGGTATATATATCCCTCAAATTTGTTTTCCTTTGCTTGTGCTCTCCAGGTTTACGTTCCTTCATCCTGCAACAATTCTCCATGCCCTCCTTCGTCTCTTCGTTTGAAAGCTCTTGAGGGAGCGCAAGTACGATTTCCAACAACTATTCAATTCTCTTCAATTCGCCTAAAACAAATTCTTGTTTCACCTCAATCTCCTAAAGAAAGGAAAAATCAAATCTAGTGTGTTAAAAAAAGGGGTAAAAATGGATAAATAAGAGACGGAATTATCATTATTCGTATGAAAAAAAAGAAAAGAAAAGAAAAGGGGTTAAAGCCTCAGACGAAAAATAAGTTGTTGTTTGACTTTATAATCCGTCCAGCAGCACTAGGACTCTTTGAACAGAAACCCAATGGCAGTCGAATTCTCTTTGTTCTCCAACCAAACTTCCTCTCGCTTCTCTCTCTCTCTCTCTCTCTCTCTCTCTCTCTCTCTTTTTCTTTGGCTCGATTAAAAAATAGAGCTCCTTCAATCGTCTAAAGATTCAGGTGTTCCACCTATTGATTGAGTGGGGTTTTGGGGGGGTGTTTGTAAAGCCTCCTGTTCTTCTTGCGAATTTCTTTTTGGCCATTGAAGAGAAAGAAAGCATGGCAAGTAACGGAGGGGAAGAAGACATTTTGGACTGGTGGACTGATATAGAATGTCCGTCCATTGAACAGGTCCTTCCAGAGGAGGATTTTCCGATGGCCGAACCTTCGAATGAGTATCCGGCTGTTTCTAGGGCACAAGGTAACAATGCACAAGCCGCCGATCAACAGAGTACTCAAATAGCAGTCGCGACACCCCACACACAGGTTCTCTCTTTCTTGGGTGTTTTTCTCATAGCTTGATTAATTCCTCTCATTATAGGGAGAGGACCGTAGAAAGAAGGCCAATAGATATATTTCAGGGTTTTTTAAGGACGTAAGAATCAATTAGATTTTCAAGAAGATTGTCCATGACATAATAGATGAATTAGGTCCTAAAGATTCGGTCTTGGTTGCTAGTTAGATATGTTCTTCGCATCATGATATGGCTCGGAGATTTTGATTAACTGCGAGTGAAAGAAATAACAAGTTATAGTGCTTGTACATGCTTGACCTTGCATGGCATACAACGGAAGACCTTTTTGTTTGTTTCCGGTTACGTGATCTGCCACTTTTTCAGGGCGATTCCGACGGAACTCTCGAATCTTTGACTGTGCTTAACTTAAAATGTGAGAAGACAATTTTTATGCTCAAGAAAGCTGAAGCAATACGTTGTGAGCAACGAGTCTATAATCAAACATGGAAAGCACTCGGGTCTCAGAATTTCAAGGCCACAAGCGAACCGTTTAGCTTCCTCGGGATCGGTAGATACGAGGTATATTTTTACCTTATATGCATATGTGTGAACAAGTTTGTGTATAAATTCCCATCTAGTCGCCAAATTAGATTTCCTCTTTTGGAATTGTCTCGTGATTTTCGTGTGGAAATATGTGCAGGTACGACCTCGATATTCGTCTCATCTGATAGCGAAGTGGTACTACACAAAGAAACGGTTGAACTGGGAGATACTCGAAAACGGTCTGAAGAAGAAGATTGAAATAAGCTGGCCGGATATTTCGGCTATGAGAGTTGAATATGGTGGCGACGTGGAAATTCTAGAAATCGAGGTGTCACCCTTAACCTTAGATTATGTTTGTTCCAAATTTTTTTCCATGATTGGATTCAACGATAGTTCATTAAGTCATCTTCATCGCTACCTTCTCAACTTCTTATCATAAGCTTTATACTGCCATGTTAGAAACTTGATGTCCAAATCATCTACTATGAACGTGCCCAGCTCTAGCTCGCACAAAACAACAACATCAGCTTTGTTGAAACATCAGCTTCATTGTTTCAACGGTTACTCGATATACACATATATTCTATGCAACGAGTGCTAACATGTTAAGCTTATTTTCAGTTATACAAGCCGCCTCATTTTTACTGTGAGACCGAAGTGCTCCCCAAAAAGCATACCTCTTGGAAGCCGAGTTCCGATTTCACTTATGGTCAAGCTTGCACTTACAGGTACATCATGTTGTCCTGATCAAAATTGAGCAACCTCTTGATCACCTTATATTATTAGATATCTGTTTCAACATAGAAAAAGATCGGACTATACAAGCCCTCTTATTAATATCTAATTCAATAACAAATTTTTACATATATATGTCTATTTATGTTTGTTTTTTGTTCCCTTATAAGGAGGCACCATCTTGAGTTTCCTCGAGGCACACTAGAGAGAAACATGAAGCCACTCTTCTTTTTGGACTCTCGTTTGAGGGAACTAACCAGAAGGCCATTCCCAAGCTCCGAAAGTCCATTCTTTTTGGATTATATTACTGATGCACCGCAATCTGCACCACCATTAATCAACTCTGAACTGATTCAACTACACCATCATCTTCATCGTCAGCTTCCTCCTAACCATTCAAGTGCTCCTACAAGCTTGGCCGATGATGAACAGATGATTTCGATTCAAGAATACAAGAGACGACCACCACAAGCGCCACCACCATTGATCAACTCTCAGTTGCTTCAACATCATCAAATGTCGGCGCTTGAAAATTTACTCGCTTCACAAGTCTCAGGTACTTAACGATTGGTGATTTCCCATTCGTCTTATATAGCGGTTTTTCAGTTAATTTGCTTAACAGAAAAGTTGCAGATCATGTTCTTTCACCTCGCTAAATTTACTAGACTGTTGTTATAAGCACTTGTACATGCTAAATAGAAGCTTATTCGCACATAAATGTGATAATACCAAATGTTAATCTGATAAAAAAAATGACGAACTTGCATCAGTTTGCACTGTAAAAATGGGAAACTTTGCTAATTTGCTTCTGACATATTACCTTATTAATATTCTTGATTTGAGGTGATCAGTACTTGCTTTGGTAAATGGCCTTCTTCTCTGGATACATCCCATTGTGCATATTAAAAATTTGTTAAGGACGTTTCACTTAATAAATGAAGATCATAACGGGGTGTTCTATATATGGGACAATGAGTAATGTTCTTCTTTTTTCTCGTTGTCTTATTATGTGATACATCAAGATTGCCACGTCGCTAAATAGATCAATTTGTAGGTTAGTCTTGTAATAAGGACCGTTGCTTTATGTATATAGATGATCAAATTAAATATCAGAGAGTGTGGTCTTACCAAGATACAAAATGGTGCATTTGTCTCTTTCGCAGTTTTTTTTTTTTAAATTTCTAACCGAAGCAAACCCAAGAAAATGAAGTTTCTTTGTGTCTTGTAAAACCAGGTTATGGCTATGCGCCACCTCCATCGTTGCCGAGACACGAAACGATCTTCACTGGACCCTACATGGGACACTTGCTGGGTGAGCAAAGTATAATGCCTTCGAGTTATAACTCTTTCCAAGCCACAAGGGCCACTAGCCATGGACGCGAGAGATACGATCACAACGACAACCCCAACCCGATGAACTTCGCTCATCCAGTGAACAATCAAGGCATCTTCAATCAAGACATGTGGCATAATCCAGGATTCGCTCCATCATTGAACGGCACGGGAATGGATGTGCGTTCGAGTTCAAGTTATCATGAAATTGGCCAGGAAGGGCTGATCTACCCGGAGCTTGGGTCTAGCCGTTATCATAGTCATCAGGATCATCAGTACATGGTGGATTACAACACAGCCAATTCCCTTCCAAATGAGCACATGAATGGAGATGATGAGGTGAGGATGAGGAGTTGTTTTTGGGGTGACCAGCCACCCCATTTCTACTGAACTTATATGTCCGATAAAGTCTCTGTCTTTTTCTGTTGTTGGAAGTTGAAGAGATTTCATAGTATTCTCCAATAATGAGTATGGAAAGCTTTTCTTGTGTTTTAGTTGTCTTAAGGGTAGTGGCCAAATTCATGCGTCTCGATAAAGTTGTTATTCTTCATTTATACATCTTGTGTTTTCGCTCAGACAGAGATTTTAAAGTTGCAAAATAGATTCCGTCATTTATCTTTGTGCACTTATCTTTTCATTATTTGTCATTTATTCAATTGGAGTTTGGGCACTTACGTATAACAATCTAGTCATGATGTCATTTAATAAACTGATTTTCGCATTGAATTTTTTATTTCTACTTTCATTTGCAACGAGAATTAACTGACAACTATATTATTGATAAATAGTTCAATAAGACAAATAACAGAGCGGACTGTATCTAGAAATGTGCCGAGGAAGAGAGAAAATGTAAGAATACTAGACAACCTCACTAACAAGTGGTTTTCATATGTAGTTGCTGAAACTTAGTGAAATCTGTGATCGGGTTATTGAAATTTTGATGTCGATCACCAAAGATAATAGATTATTTTGGCAATTTTCAATCGGAATATGATCAATTTTCCGGCGTGGCCAAACGTCTAGATACCATGTCATTGCCAAGTGGGCATCATGTTGTCCTGAATTTTTGGGAGCTCCATCCAAATTCATCACTTTCAAAAACAAAAACAAAAATTGAAAATCTATTGCCACCAGCGATTGCAACGAAAGTTGAGTGATATAATTGTAAAGGATTAAATACTATGAAAAATCTCAAACTGGTACACTTGTAACAACTTTACACCAAATTATTTTTTTGGTCACGAAAAATCCTAAACTAGTATACATGTGACAAATCTACCCCAAACTATTTGTTTGCTCACCTAAAAAGGAAGGAGGATTAGGATTGCTTGATTTGAACATATGGAATAAAGCATTGTTAGGTCGCATGCTTTGTGGAACCTCATCAATCGCCCATCCTCTTCTCTTTGGAATATATGGGTTCACAATACCAAATGCAGAGGGGCTTCAATTATGCATATCAACATTAGGGGCAGTGTTCCATAGATTTGGCGATGTCTCTTTAAATTGTGATTTGTTTTAACCTCGGTTATCCATAGCTCATGGTGCTGTTGCCGAGAAGTCTATGATGAACTTAGACGTGTGGGACGGGTTGTGGAATGGTATCACCTAATTTGGACCGATGGCATTAGCAAACACGATTCTATTGGCTGGCTTGTTTGCAAAAGTAGACTATTGATAGTAGATATTGTTGGCCAATGGATGTCTTCAGTTAATATGCAGTGTAATATCCTTGCACAACTTGGGATTAGACGTCCTTTAGGAGGGTGGAATGAGGAACTTCAATGGATGATTAGGGCAACAAAAGGAAAAGACTTGGTGGCAAAACTCCTCAAGGTATCCTTTTTAGCAACCATATATGGTATTTGGATGGAGCCCAACCATAGGTGGTTTCAAGACAAGTCAATCGACATCCATATTATTTTGGCTAACGTGCGTAAAAATGTAAGAGGTAGAGGTTTGCTCTATCAAAAAATTAATCCTTCCTAGTCAAATGTGGTTTTGGCTACTATGTGGAGACTACCTACATCCATCTTTTCAACTACTAGCATTGTCTGTAACGCTAGGGGATGCCTCTAGACTGCTACGTTTCATTTGCTTTGTAAAGCTTACATTTTCCACCAAAAAAAGACCCAAACTAGTACACCTATAATAAATTTACCCTAAACCATTTTATTAACAATCAAAAACCTTAAAGTGATACATATGTGATAAATTTACCCCCAAACTATTTTTTTACTTCAAAAAATTCTAAATCGGTACACTTGTAATAAGTTTACCCTCCGTTAGTTTTGGTTAAATTGAGTTAATACCACGAAAAACCTCAAACTAATATACATGTGACAAACAAAATTCAAAAACCCCAAATAGGTACATCCGTCAATTGTCATGTGTAATCTAACTCAGCAATTTGCCTGTAAAATTTAACGAAAATTAACGAAGGAGAAATGCATCGCAAGTGTATCATTTTGGAGTAAATTCGTCACGGGTGTCTTGGTACGAGTTTTTGATGTTTAAAAAAAAAATTTAGCATAAAATTGTCACAATTATATCGAAAAAATAGTTTGCGATAAATTTTGTGATAGGTATACTAGTTTGGAGTTTTTCGTGATATTAACCCAATTATAAATTAACCCACCTTTGACCAAATGACCTTTTTTTTAAAATTATTAGTTTGGTATTATAGACCCAATTATTTAAACCGTAAAGCTCGCTTGCGAAACTAGGAATTGATTATGCAAGTCAAAAGGCTGTGTCAAGTGGATTTATATTTCAGATTTACTTATTTTATGAGATGTGAATAAAGTCGATCATATACCTTTTTTTCATGTGAAATGAAAATTTTCCTTCTGATAAAACAAAAAAGAGGGCCGGTGATGTGATGCACAATAACACATTGCATGCAGCTTCAACATTTTAAATGGTGAACTTTGGCTTGGACAGCACAGCGCTTTAGAACCGAAGAATTTCCTGATCCGTATCGAATAATAAGGAAATAATCAAAGCAATCATATACATTTAGACTCCGTTTATTTCACGAAAAATGAGCGATTTGAAAATATTTTTCTAAAAATGATTACTTATATCTCTTGAAATAATTAGTAAATGAAAGTGTTATTGTTATTGATAATAACTTATACCTAAATATTTTTAGAAACGATAAAAAAAAATTCATTCGTTCATTTTTGTAAGCTGTACAACCGATTATTTTTCGTGTAACAAACAAATCCAGCTTACTTTGCTACGAATGAGAGCCAACTAAAGAGACGCAAGCGGAGCGAAGTCCTGTTGCCCTCTGCAGTTGAAACAAAAAGGTAGTTTAAAGTTTAGCGGTTATTCATAGAAAGCAACGGTACTGTTGTGCAACTCACTCAGGCGTATATAAAGAAATTAAAACGGGAATCAAGAAGTGTTTTACGTCAAATTTGTTTTCATCTTCTTCTTCCCTCCACATTTTGGGTTGCTTCGTTCTGCGAGTGGGGATTTCTGGGAGTTTCTGCAACGCCACTTCTGATTCTTCTCGCAAAAATTTTCTTTTCATAAGCGAAGAGGAAATTGGATCGGCGCAGGAGGCGAAGAAGATCTTCGAAATTGTGGAGTGATATAGAGCTTCCGTCAAGTGTGGAGCTTTCTCCATCAGAGGATCTTTCCGAATAGCATCCATAATTCGATGGCGAATCCTTCGAATGACCATCGCCATCCGATTGATCGTCTCACGAGTGAACCGCCCCAAGTTCAGAATATCAAGCCCCAAAGAGAGTGGATTTCTCTCCTTAGGATTGGCCGATACCAGGTACAATTATACCTTACATGCCTGCGTGTGAAAAATATGTATACATGAATTTCTGCTCTATAGTCGAAGTGTCTTTCGTACTTTAAGACTCTTGTGCCATTTATGTGGAAACATTGGCAGATACGGTGGTCTCGAAGGGAAACTCATCTGACGGCAAAGTGGTACTATGGAAGAAAAAAATTGAATTGGGAGATATTGCAAGACCGTCTGAGGAAAAAAATCGAAATAGATTGGTCCAACATTGCAGCCATAAGAGTTGATCACCGCGGTGACCTAAAGATTCTTGAAATTGAGGTCCAACGCATAACCTTAATTATGGTTTTGATCAATTCTGTTGATGATATAATCGTAAATTCATATCCTTTCCTTCTCATTATTCTATAGTTGGGTAAGAAAGAAAGAACCTCTACCTTGTCAAAATTTTTTTCTTTTTTGTGTTACCTTGTCAACTTTATTGTCATGTTCACATACTTGAGCGTAGACGTAGATTCAATATCCGGCATGTGTATATGTGCAAATGTACCAACGTATCCAACCTTTTGTTACAGTTATACGAACCGCCTAATTTCTACAGAGAGCTCGAAGAACACGCCAGGACGATGATGCCGATTTCAGATTTCACCGGTGGTCAAGCTTCCACCTACAGGTAAACACTATGTCCTCCCGCTCGAAGTTGTGCGACCTCTTGATTTGCAGTCCATTTGCTGTGACTTGTTCTTGTATGGTATAACGATATATGGGCTAACGCAATACGTTAGCAAATTCTTATGACATTTGTATGGTGATTTGATTTGTTTTAATTAGGGTTCACCATCTTGAGTTTGCTGATGACACACATCTGGAGAAAAACATGAGAACGCTCTTTTTCTTGGACTCTCGCTTGAAGGAATCGACCGAAAGGCGCTTCCCAACTTTGGGAAGTTCATTTTTCGTCGATCTAGAACTGAGGTTGGGACGTTCGCCGCGCTACGAGATGAATCAAGTCGACACGGGGCATCATTCGGGACTCGCTTTGTCATCGAATCCCCACCGGGATCTGGCACTGGGCCTTCCTTCCAGCTCGAGCCCCACAACAAGTGATTTTGCAGGACGTCCACCAGACGGTGAGCGACATGACACCAGGAACACCGAGCAGTTGGCGATGATGAAAAGCAGCGAGCCACGCACGAACGATGTCAATGATCCCGATAGTCATTATGCGCCGACCGGTGCAGAGCTCGTTTCTAATCCTCATCAGGATTAGACGATGTCGATCATCGTCTTCATCAGTTCGTGGGGAATCACGTCACAAGTGATTACGCCCCAAGCCACCCCCATTTGATGCCATAGAAGAGAGTGAGGCATACACGACCTGCTTTCTTCTTTTTCTGTCAAAATGAATTGGTTTCTCTATGTTCCAAGAGAAAGACCTTTTGAAAGTTCTATTCCTTTTGCTTTTAGAGAAACTCAATTGCAGCTCACTTGGATGCTTTTTAATGGTCTTTTCTTCTTGTTAATTGCAGCCATGCAAATGCAAACGAATGCTAGAACAGGCCCGGTAAATTACTAAAGAAAACTTGATTCCTTTTAAATTCATTGTTATAAATATAAGAATCTTTTGATAATGTCTAGCAACACATTTGATTCCGTTTAAATTCATTGTTATAAATATAAGAATCTTTTGATAATGTCTGGCAACGCATTATTGTCCTTTTTTTGGGCAATTATTGAATATGCATGTGTCTCGAACATAATGCTGGAACAATGTGCCAAAGCAATCGATAGATTTGCTAAATTCACTAGACCGTTGTTATCAATACGACAGAGATACTAGAGTAGAAACATATTCGGACATTAGTGCGATAGTACCAAATGGGAACATGACAAAAAAATTCGACGAACTCGCATCACTTTGCACCATAAAAAAGGGAAACTTCGCAGATTTGATCCTAAAATATTACCTTATTAATTTGATGTGATTAGTACTTGTCTAGTTGTCTTCAGTAAATGGCGTGTTTCTCTAGATACATCCCGGCGTGGATAACATTAACAATTTGTTAAAGACCTTTTAAGGTCGATAACTAAAGACTGTAACATGGGGGACAACGAGTGATATTCTTTATTTTTTTTTCTTCATTGTGTTATTATATGACACATCAAGATTGCCACGTCGCTAAATAAATCAATTTGTAGGTTAGTCTTGTGATAAGGTTCATTGCTTTATGTGAATAGATGACCAAATAAAATACTATATCATGTTTAATCCATGGCAAGCTAATATCAGAGAGTGAGATCTCACCAAGATACAAAATGGTGCGTTGTGAATAATGCAGATATGCTTTTCCTTTTGCATGCTTTTCCCTTTTCATATATCTCGTGTCTTCTAAAACCAGATTATGGCTACGCGTCACCTCCGTCGTTGCTGAGAAGCGGAAAGATTTTCAACGGACAACTCATGGGACACTCGCCCGGCAAACAAACGATAACTCCTTTGAGTTATAACTCTCACAAGGGGCACAAGCCATGGGCACGGGGGATATGATCACAACAGCGACCCCAACCTGATGATGGCGAGCAAGGAGCCTTGGTACACGAGTGCAGTGATGTACGTTGCTCATCACGCCAATCCAAAGAACAATCAAGGCATCTTCGATCAAGACATGGAGCATCGTTCATGATTGGTTTCATCATCGAATGCCAAGGGAAATTGGAATGGACAATGTGCCTTTGAGCTCAAGTTATTACCTCATACCGAATAATCATGCAGGCCAGGGATCACATGAGGGATACAACAGCAACAACCAGCCATGCATGAATGGCATCGATCCCCATCATCTTCATGCTCATGACTGGCTGATCTACTGGCAGCTTGTGTCTATCCTTGATTATAATCATCAAAATCACTAGTACATAGTGGATTACAACACAGCCAATTTCCTTCCATACGAGCACGTCCATAGACGAGGTGAGGAGGGGGAGTTGTTTCTGGGTCGGCAAGCCTCCCCATTTCATGCTTTAGAAGAGGGTGAGGGCATACCCATGACATTGTTTTCCCTCCATTTTGTTTTTATGCATTTGGCACTTGTTTTATTGTGCTTTAAATGTCCGATAAACTCTGTATTTTTTTTTTTTTTTTGGGAAGTTGGAAAGCTTTTCTTGTGTTTTAGTGGAAGAACTGGTCCAATTTTGGCATCATTTATAGTAAACAAATATACACCAATAAGATACTAAGTAAATAAAGAAGCAAAAGTTTGGAAGATCTGATCTAGAATATATTTGATGGTTCAAATTAGATTCGGGTATTTTAGTTATCATAGTTTTTAGGGTCCAACTAGAGTTTGCATATTGTTAGACCGTTCTCATGTTTCACGGATGGAACATCTCGTGATCATCTTCTACAATTTAGAAAAGAATTACTTATGGGTCACTCAAAATTATGCACGAAAATTGTTAGGAAACCTTTGCAAAAGAAACCCAAAAGCTGATACGCCGAGAAGTGCTTTGACATATTCTAAATATTATTTTTGGCAGCTTTACACTACCTGGGCAAAAGGAAATGGCACGCGATACAAAGAGATTTGAATTCGGAAACTTCTTCTCTATTCCATCCAAATTTTTATGGAATCACTCCTAGTTGTTCTAAAAATTTAAACTATTAAATGATTTAAATAATTCAAAGCACAAAAATCAATATAGTTTTATTTCCACAAACGTAATCGGTAAAAGCCAGTAACAAATTCAAAATTACTTTCATCCTCTTTCCAACATCAAGGCGGCAGACCCGTCCTAGAGTTGGAGAAGGTATATGTATCCCTCAAATTTATCCGTTTACTTTAGAATCCGTCCAGCAGTAGGGACTCTTTACAGAAACCCAATGGCACTCGAATTCTGGAATTTCCTTCACAGGTCGCTATCCAGCAGAACTTCCTCTCTCTCTCTCTCTCTCTCTCTCGAGCTCCTTCAACCGACTAAAGATTCATGTGTTTCACCTTTGGCTCCTTCAACGAAACTTCGTGTTCTTGTTGCGATTTTCTTTTTGGCCAATGAAGAGAAAGAAAACATGACGAATGACGGAGGAGAAGAAGACTTTTGGACTTGTGGAGTGATACAGAGTCTCCGTCACTTGAGGAGCTCCCTTTAGAGAAGGATTTTCTGATGGCCGAACCTTTGAATGATGGTGTTTCCGGGGCACAAGGTAACAATGCACGTGCCCCTGATCAGCAGAGTGCTCGAACAGCAGTCGCGACTCCTCACGCACAGGTTCTCCCTTGCTCTCGGGTGTTTTTCTTTTTGCTTGTAGTTTGATTAATTCCTCTCATTATGTGGAGAGGACCCTAGAAAGAAGACAAAAGTATCGAGTTTCGAACAGACATGTTCGGGGGCTTTTTAAGGACCTAACATATTTGGACTATGTTGAATTAGGTCTTAAAGAATCGGTCTTGTTGGTATTTCCTCCGGTGGACTCTCGTTAGCCTTTAACCTGGTTAAGGTAGATCAAGTCGGATCTTCTCTTGATCGGGCGTGGGCCACGCAACTTCGCGGCATTTTTCGCACTTTTCATTAGTTTTTTTTTCTATTAATTAAATTTCCCTTTTCACATTAAAATTTTCTCTCTCTCACACAAATATGGGACGGCATTGGTTGCAATCGCGTAAAAAAGAAAAAGCGCTAAAAATTTTGGCATAGTGAGTTAATTTCGAGTCAATTGATTTTTCTCTGCCAAAATCAAAACCATCCCTCTATCTTCTTTGTGCTAAAAAATGCACCACGTTAGCCCTTCCATTATACTTTTCCTTTGTTTTTCTCCTTTCAACTTGCTCTGGCAAAACTTCCCACCAAGTGAAATATTATTTATGGGAATTGCAACACCCATCCCGCCGAGATTTCCGAGGGAAACCAGACCAAGAAGTCGTCTGGTTTCCGTGGAAATATATGGAGCCAAGACCGCACCGTTCCTCTTGGCAGAGCAACGGTGCGGTCAGCCCAACTTTTTTCCTTTTACTCAATAAGTCCGATAAACTCTATATCTACTTCCGTTTTTGGAAGTTGGAGAGATACATCAAGTGCTCAACATCAAATTTAGAGATTCTGATCTTTTTTTTTAATTTGTTCAGACAGAGATTATAAAGTTTCAAAATGAATTTCGTTATTTATCTGCGGTATATTTGGGGCCATGTATCTTTTCATGATTTGTCATTGGTTCAAATTGAGTTTGGGTAATTCCGTATGCTTGGGGCCAGGGATGAGGAGAAAGCGATATGCCAATATTATGTGCTTTGGACAAAGTGGATAAGTTAAGTCAACCTATTTCGAAACTTACATGATAACATTGCTACGAAACCCTTGTATTGAAAATCTAAAAGTTGATGGGAAAAAGAGAATTCGGCGATTTTTAAAATAGTACAAATACAAAATCTCCGGACACTACTAGAAAAAAAAAGTGGGCGAAGGGACAAGATATCACTTACTCTTGCAATTTTTTTCCTTGTGTGTACCAAGGAGAAAGAGGAAAAAAGGGTTTTGTAGAAAGGAAAGAAATGGATCTATATATATTTGTATATAAATATGCAACATGAATTCAAGCAATGAGTTTGGCTGTGGATACGAATGAACTAATGTGCAAAGGAATGAAGCAAATGTAGGAATACTAGACAAGCTCAGTAAGAAGTGGTTTTAATCGGCAGTTTCAGTTAATGTAGGAATATTAGAAGCATATGTAGGAATACTAGACAAACAACCCCGTGCATGCGGCTTCAACTTCTTAATTGGTGGTGGCTTGCTTGGCTTCAACTAGAAAAAACTTAATTCTGTTTAACCTTGGTTTTTACTATGAATCTTCCGATATGTTAAGAATGCCTAATTTTCCATCATTTTGCTAGATCAATCATGCCATGCCACTCTCCGAAGCGAGTTAGAGCTAGCTAGTGCCATGTCCGCTCCCTTCAAATCAAGTGCCGACCTCGTTGCTCTCAAGGAGTCACGTCGAATGACTCGCCGGTAGCCATGAACAAACCAAATGGGAGTACACTACAAGAGCATTCTTGCTTCAGCTCATCCAGTCGTCGATTCAGATGTAGTTTATGCTTAGGAGATTAGGTTTGAGAAAAATGTAGATAAATGAGGCGAAGACAAAGGAATTAAAAATAAAAGAGAAATGCTGGGCTCCAAAACTGAACAATGGCTTTTCCACCTCAAAATTTCCCAAGAAACCTGCTTAACTTGTTTAGCTGTTTTCTTGGAGAAATTAAAATTAAAAACTCTCGCTTGGTGGATTTCCTCAAATTTCCTTATTTGAGATTCAAGAAAAAAAAAAACATAGAGAAACATATATTATTGGACAATTGTTGCAATTCTTCAAACTTGATAGTTTCGGATATGCGAGAGTTGCGTCTGTTCGAGTTAGCAATTTTAGACTTTTGAAAAGGTGCAATATTTCATACAAAAACTATTTATGGACAATGAAAAGCAGTGATCGAATAAACTATTTTGGACATGAAGAGTTGCAGGAGAATTAACTACTTTTTGGACATGAAAAGGTTTATTCATCCCATTATATATTCAAGTGTTCTATTCAATTTCAAAATGAACCTTCTACTTCAATTTTCGTTCTTTCCAAACAAGAGAAGTGTAGCCTTTGTGTCCTATTGTTTCTGTTCTTGAAGAGATATTAGAATTGCTAAATAATATTTTCATTTGAGACTCTATTGTATCCTGAAAAATCTTGGTCGGTAACCACTAGCAACGTTGTGGGAAAATAATTCCTTAGAGAGAATGCTATCACGCCTTAAAGTCGATTCCATTTTTTTCCCATATGCTAAATTTGTAACATTCGTGTCATTGAATTTCGTGATCAAAATATTCCATTGTCACTGCAAAAAGTTTGTTTTACTGAAAAATTGTGAATGATTGTCAAACTCGTGTCAATTTTAAATTAACCGTAGCGTTTATATCATGTTCAATTCATATTTCGGCTTCTCAATAAATTCATAACCGCATTGAAAAAATCATGTTTTCTTTTTGTACAAAATTTGTAGGCCCCAGTAAACTTTTGTGCATTTTGAAACACTTTGAAAAACAATGAAACTCCAATTTATATATATGATAATGCGTATAAGTTAGTTGCTGGCTGCACTCTACTTATCATTTCTCGGATATTATTTACATTTTTCTGTAAATTACCCCATGGATTTCTTTTTCTTGAATAGTGTCGTTGGTCCTGTTGCCCTCTGCAACTAAAATAAAAGGCGGTTATGCAAGTTACTCAGGCTTATAAAAAGAAATCAAAACCAAAATCAAGAAGTGGTTTACCTCAGATTTGTTTTCATCTTCTTGTTCCCTCCACAGTTGCGTTGCTTCGCCTGCGAGCGGAGATCTCCTCCAGCTTTCTTGCCGGTGTTCTTGAGAGTTTCTGTAACTCTACTTCTGATTCTTCTTGCCAAAGTTTTCTCTTCATAAGCGAAAGAGGGAATTCGATCAGCACAGGAGGCGAAGAAGATCTTTCAAATTGTGGAGTGATATAGAGTTTCGATCAATTGAGGAGCTCTACTCATCAGAGGATTTTCCGGAATAATATTTGTAATTCGATGGCGAATGCTTCAAATGATGATGGCCATCCAATTAATCGTCGCTCTGGTAAACCGCTAGGTGTTCAGAATTTCCCGGCCACAAACCTACCAGTTTCTCTCCTTAGGATCGGCGAATACCAGGTACATTCATACGTACATACGTACATACATACATTCATACATATATTCATACATATATATTTATAATATACGCAAATATATATATTTCAATTTTTATTTTCTATAATCGAATTGTCTTTCCTTCTTTAATTGTCATTTATGTGGAAACATATGTAGATACGGTCTGGAAGTGCAACTTACTCGACGGCGAAGTGGTACTACACAAGGCAACAATTGAATTGGGAGATATTGGAAAATGGCCGGAAGACGAAAATCGAGATAGATTGGTCGATCATTTCCGCCATAAGAGTTGCATACGACAGCAACCCAAAGATTCTTGAAATTGAGGTCCCACGCATAACCCTAACTATGGTTTTGATCAATTCTGCTGATGATATAAATGTTGGTTTATATTCTTTCGTTTTCATTTTTCTATAACTGGGTAAGGAAAAAGAATCTCTACCTTGTCAACTTGTGGCAGAGGAAATCAAATTCTGAATTTTCGTTCACCGTACTTTGATATCTTTGTTTCAGCTACACAGGCCGCCTCGTTTCTACGGCGATTCCGTACTATCCGGGAGCCGTACCTTGTGGGGGCCGATTTTAGATTTCACTGATGGTCAAGCTTCGACTCGCAGGTAACGCTATGTCCTTTTGATCAAAGTTGTGCGACCTCTTGATTTGCAGTCCATTGTTATGTACTTGCTCTTGTATAGGATAACAGCAAGCCCTCCAAATTTCTGTGTATGGTGATTTGTTTTGCTTTTATTGCTCTTTTATTAGGATTCACCATCTTGAATTTTCTAATGACGCACGACTGGAGAAAAGCATGAAACCCCTCTTTATCTTGGACTCTCGCTGGAAGAAATCGACTGAAAGGCCCTTCCCAAGTTCGGGAGGTCAAATTTTCGTGCGTGACATTACTACTGCACTACAAGCACCTCAGCCACCATTGATCAACTCTCAGTTGCTTCAGCATCATCAGATTCCTCCTAGTCATTCGAGTGTTCCTGTGTGGTCGAGCGACAGTAATCTCGTGGATGTGATGTCGACCGTACGACAATCGGCGAATTGCTTCTTACCTTTTCATGAAAATTCACAGGTCTCAGGTGCACACTTAGTCAACTTCCACTTTAGATATCTCTTTCTTTTATTCCTTTGCTTATGACGAAGTTTCAGTTCATACACTTTCGCTTGGCTAAATTTACTTGACTGTTCTTACGCTTTTCTGTGGAAAAATGCAAGCATTTCATGTCATTTGAGCTTTTATAATATCTACTGAATGACTGCATGATACAGAAAATACAGTTTCCATGCCTTCATATTGGAACAATTGCGAAACATACCTGTCCGCTTTGTGCCATTCGGAACCAGATTACGGCAACCCACAGTCATCATCGTCGTTGCCATGGACCGGAACAAAACATGTGCTAGAATTGAGGACGGCACATTCGGTGCCGAGGAGCGGAACAATACACAATGCGATGGTTTTGAGAAATAACCTGGACAACAAAAGGCATTTGGGACTCACTTCATCATCGAATCCCGACGTGGATCTGGTGCTGCGCTCTCCTTCCAGCTTGAGTCATCACCCCGCGACAAATGATCATGCAGGCCATCGACCAAATGATGAGCGACATAACAAGAGGAACAACGAGCAGCTGGTGATAATGACAACAAACGAGCCAAGCACGAATGAAGTCGATGCTCATCATGGTCATGACAGGCGGATCGATGCAGAGCTTGTTTGTAGTCCTCATCAGGACGGATCGTGGCCCTCATCAGCTCATGGTGAATCACGTCACAAGAGAGTGAGGCATACATGACCTGCTTTGTTCTTTTTCTGTCATAAGGAAGACAATGGTTTTGCGAATTGGTTAGTGTGTTCAAGAAAAACATGATTCGGCTAAAATTCATTGCTATGAATCTTTTCATAAATGTCAGCAACGCATTCTGCATGTGTTTCCCATGCCCCTTCCTCTCATGTTTCCCCTTACACAATAGAATCAAGTCCAAGCCGATTTCGACCCAAAAAAAAAGTCCAAGCCGATTTTCACTAAGGACTCGAGGACCTCACACACTCACCCAAGAGGGAAATATGGTCCCAAAAGTGCTAAACTTACTTTACAGCAATTAACTTAGTCCTAAACCTTTTAACAACTTGTCAATTAAGTCTTAAACTTTTCGATTGTGTCAATTTAGTCCTAAATATTTTGAAACTATGCCAAGTTTGCCTTAAACATTTGGATGATTTGCCAATTAAGTCATTTCGGCAACTTTGACCGAAAATTGATGACGTGAATAATTTTTTAATTTTTTTAATTTTCTTGCTAGAGACCGAGTAGAGGTGAGAGTCGCCAAGGCCGACCTTGCCGACACTAGGCAAGGCTTGAGCCTTGTCGGTCATCGCCGAGGCCCAAAAACCGACCCTAGGAAGAACGAAATAAAAAAAAGGAGGGAAAAGAAAATGAAAAATGAAAAATTATACAAATTTAGAGATGTTAAAACTACAGAAGAAAATTATCTACGTCAACGCCAACCATCTACTGGGCATACCATGTAGGATGGTCAGCACTAGCTAGACCGTCAAGTTAGTCTTTTCCGGCTAAAATTGTCAAATTGTTAAAAGGTTTAGGACTATTGACAAACTAGCAAAAGGTTTAGGACTAAGTTGGCACAATTAAAATGATTAGGACTAAATTGCAAGTTATCAAAAATCCTATGATTAAATTGACAAAAGAATTTTGGACTGAATTGGCCGTCAGAGTAGCACTCCCAAAATCTCTTGGAAACAAGTAGGCAAGATTCATCCTCGTCCAGACGTTTTCTATTTGTGGAGACATGATGCTCAGACGCTTGCTAACATAATTTACTACGTTTGGTAAGATTCATCCTCCTTCAGTAAACAATGTTAATTTGAATCCCTGAACCAGTCTTAAATTTCAAAAGAATGTAAACACGCTTCTAGAAGGCTTCTTCTTCTCACTAATCATTGAGATTATGGGGACTAAAAGAAACACATTGCACATTTGCAAATTTAAATTGGGAACAATACCCAACTAGATATTTCACATGCTACCTATCAAAGTTCATACATTCTTATTTCTAGAGACAAATTTTAGATTTTTCGAAATAGATTTTCGCTATTTTAATTATCCTAGGTTCAAGGATCCAACTAGAGACTGAAAAATTTCAGAGGCTTCATCTTTGATTGATGAGACATCCAAGAATTATATTATGTGCTTTGAAAAAAAAAATCTATGTTATTGCGGATTATGTAGAACAATAGGCAGGAAAATGTAGCTTGTGGTAAACCGATTATAATAAGAAAATGTTTTCCAAATCAATCATTTTTCGTAAAACAAACAAAGCTTTAGAAAGCTATATAATTAAGCTAAGCAAATATGTAAAATTCGAATGAAACCCAACTTACCTTGCACTGAATGAGAGCCAACAAAAGAGACGCAAGCGGAGCGAAGTCTTGTTGCCCTCAGCAAGTAAAACTAAAATCAAGAAGTGGTTTACCTCAAATTTGTTTTCATCTTCTCGTTCCCCCACATTTTACGTTTGCTTCGTTCTGCGCGTGGGGATATCTCCATCTTTCTTGCTGGGGTTTCTGGGAGTTTCTGCAACTCCACTTCTGATTCTTCTCGCAAAAGGTTTCTTCCCATAAGTGAAAAGGAAATTCGATCAGCACAGGAGGCGCAGAAGATCTTCAGAAGATATGGAGCTTCCGTCCAGTGAGGAGCTTTTTTCATCAGAAGATATTTCCAAATAGCATCGATAATTCGATGGTGAATCCTCCGAATGACGATGGCCATCCGATTGTTCATCGCTCGAGTGAACCTCTCTGAGTTCAGAATTTCACACCAACAAGTGTATCGTTTTCTCTTCTTAGGATTGGCCAATACCAGGTACATTTATACCTTAATGCCCATGTGTGAAAGATATACATACATGAAGTTTGAATTTATTGTCGAATATTCTTTCGTACTTTAAGATTCTCTTGAAGTCATTTATGTGGAAATATGTGTAGATATGGTGTCAAAACGCAAACAATATGATGGCGAAATGGTACTACGCAAGGAAGAAACTGAATTGGGAGATATTGGAAAATGTTGGAAGAAGAAAATCGAGATAGAGTGGTCCAACATTTCAGCCATAAGAATTGTACGCAGCAGCGACACAAAAATTCTTCAAAGCATGACCTTAACTATGGTTTTTATCAGTTCCGTTGATGATATATTTGTTAGATCATGCTCTTTACTTTTCATTTTTCTATATTTGGGTAAGGAACAAAGAATCTCAATCTTGTGTGCTTGTGGAAAAGGAAATCAAATTCTGGATTTTCATCATCGTAGATTTATTGTCATGTTCACGAACTTGAGTATAGATGTACATTCGATATCCGACATATGCGTATGTGCGCAAATGTACCAAAGTATTCCGTTTTTTGTTACAGTTACACGAACCGCCTCATGTCTACGGCGACTCGAGCCACGCCCCAAGAAGTGCGCCTTGTGGAATCCGATTTCAGATTTCACCCGTGGTCAAGCTTCCACTTATAGGTAACACTATGTCCTCTTGATCAAAATCTCACATTGTATAGGATAAAGATATAGCGTGACGCATAACTTAATTCAATATCTTAGCGAATTCTTCTATATTTGTCATGCGAGTTATTTCTTCTTACCTCCAACGACCAACATCTCTTTGCATAAGTCACACATTTGTTCTCCATCATTTTCTTATTATTTGGGTAATTACTCAATATGCATGTGTTGCGAACATAAAGGTTTAGGACTCGCGTGTGTTTCCCATGCCCCTTCCTCTATTATTGGCTCTTGCACGTCCTAGCCGCTTTTCTCGACTAAGGACTCAGAGGAGCTCACACACTCACCCAAGAGAGTAGCCCTTCAAAATCACTCTGGTGAACAAGCTGGGGAGACATGAATACTACACAAATAAGAGAATTCAACGATTCAAGGATCATGATAAATGACTCCAATACACTTACTTTTAGCATCACTACTATTGGGAAAAGTACCAAAAAAGTCCTAAATCTATTACATTGGTACAAGGTACCAATTCGATCCTAAACCTTTCAATTGAATCGATTTATTCTTAAACCTTTTTACATTGGTACCAATTCAATCCATCCAGACAATTTTGATCGAAATCATTAATGTGAACGCGAGTCATGCAATGTCGGATAGCCAGTCTTGACTTGGACATTTTTTAATATTATTTTTAAAAAATATTTTGAATTTTTTGCCGGTCCTTTTTTTTTTTTTTTTTTTAATTGGCCGTGGCAAGTGAGGTTTGCTTGAATCCTCATCGGCCCCTCGCTCGGGGCCGGCCTCCCCGTGGCGACCGTGGGCGAGGGCTCACTTACCCTCGCCGGTGGGCGAGGGCTGGCCGGCCGGCCCTCGCTGGCCCTAGTCAAGGATCGCAGCCCTCCCCAAATCGGCATGAGGGCCACCTCACCCAAGGTCATCATGGCCTCGTCGGCCGACCTCGTCGGCCGACGAAGGCTGGCCGACCCTCACCCTTTGGGCGCTCCCCGCCCAAGGATGGCTAGCTGGCCTTAGGGCGAGGGGCTAGCTAGGGTTCAAGCGACCCTCGTCAACCAAAGGCTAATATTAAAAAAAACTATATATTTCTTTTTAAAAGGTAATATTAAAAATTGTTCACATTAGCGATTTTCAATCAAAATTGACTGGATAGACTGAATTGGTATTAATTCAAAAAGATTTAGGACTAAATTGATCCAATTAAAAAGTCTAGGACTGAATTAATACCAATGCAATAGGTTTAGGACTTTTTGGTACTTTTCCCCACTATTGTTCTTACATGAATACTAGAGAAAATGACACTAGAAGTTTCATAACTTTCGTATAACACTCATTTTAGTGCCAAAATTTTTTCATTGAATCATTGTAGTGCCACGTATTTGTTTTTTTAAATGATCACTAAGCACCAACTCTGATTTTGGATGTCGGTATCCGACGTGGCAATATTTTATCAATTTCCCCCATGACAATGGAATTTGGTAGACAACGAGAGAATAGAAAGAAACAAGAAACATAAAGTTAGACAAATCAAGAACGAATCGAGATCATGTTTACAATTTATCGAACATCATGCAGAAAATATGAACTACGGTGCATTGGGAAAGGCTATTCTCTATCGTCGCTGAAACAACTTAGATTAGAAAATCGAATTATTAGGTGTGTGGTTCAGTTTGGGGTTCAATGATGAAGGGGCAGAGGGTCGTCGTTGCTCAGTTCAGGGAAATAAAAAATAATTTCACTTCTTTTCCACGTGGATTTTCTTTTTGTATTAAGAATGCCACGTATGAATAAACATTAAATTAGAAAAGTCACATAGAACTTTTGGCTGAAATTTGTCGTAAAGATACTTAAGTAATCGTTTTTTCTCTAATTTTGTACTAAAGTGATCCGAAGAAAAGTTTTTTCACTAAATACTATAGTTTGATATATATCCCTAGACGCTTGCTAATATGATGTACTAGATTTAGTAAGATTCATCCTCCTCCAGTAAACAAACTTTGTCAATTCTAATCCTTGAACTAGTCTTAAATCTAGAAAGCTTCTCCGCACTAACCATTGTGTAGATTTGCAGATTTAAAGTTCGAACTATACTCAACACATGTAATAGATATATCACATCTTACTTATTGAAGTTCATATATTCTAATTTCTTTTTTTTTTATCAAAGATAAATTTTAAAATTTTCAAAATAGTTTCCGCTATTTTAATTACCATAGGTTCTGGGGTCCAACCAGAGATAGAAAATATTTAGAGGGTTCTCCTCTTTGAATGATGGGACTCCAACGTTCATATTCTTTGATTTAGAAAAATATTATAAAGAAGATAAGAGGTTTTGAAAGATTTGAATTTAGACTCTCAATTTCTGATGCTACGCAAACTTTGTGAGCCCAGTTCTAGAAATATTCAAAATTATTAAATGAATCGTGATTAAATATTTAAAATACAAATAGGAAGAAGAAGAATATCAAGAAGTTGTTCGTTTAATGTGGAATCCTTCCAGCACTAGGACTCTTTACAGAGTCAAGATAAGAACTAATCCACAGAAACCCAATGACATTCAAACTCTGGTTTATATTCAGGTTGTCATTTTCGACCCAACTTATTGTTGCCCTCTTCTTTTTCTCTCTCTCTCTATGGCTTCTCTGCTCTTCGCTAGGGTTTTACGGGGGTTTTGTATAAGCTGCGACTAAAATCCGTATGCAGCAATCCAAGAATCACACGTATAGAGACGCGAATCACAAACCATAGAATAGAGGAATTGACGCACTTTGTTTCGGATCCATCGTTCTTGATGCGGAATTGCGACGATCCGATACTCAAGAGCTTCTCCTCTATGAACCCCCTTTATCACTGGCTTCAATGAGACAGCCCCCCTCACGTATCGCTTCGACGACTCTTGATGTGAGGTTATGTGGACATTAGGGTTTAGAGGAGGGACTTGAGCTCTATTTATAGAGAATGAAACATATCCCCTCATTAAAGATAATGTTTATCTCAGCCCATACTATCCAGTCCCATATCCAATTAGAATTAGGAAACCTTTTATCTTTCTTTATTAGACCAATTAATATATACAATAATAATTAATAAAGCCCACATTGAATATATAAGAAATATATATTCTAACATTCTCCCACTTGGGCTAAATTAATTAAAATTGTACCGTATATGCGCATCTTTATATTGGTCTAGAGATAATTCCCAATAGTCAATCCGATCCCATAAAGTCTTAAACACCGAATCATGCCGATGCGCATCAAAAGACAGAGCCATCCATGATCACAAATGCTCTTAACTCTCCGATATGGATTTGATATGGTAGTATGGCAAACGGATAACATCTCAAATAATAGAGACACCTTATATGTTATCCTCTTTGTTAGTCACCATTCTCTTACTTTATGTGTCACCATTCTCTTACTTTATGTGTCACGAAACGATGTGTCACAAGAGAACATCCTTATGGTTCCAACGAACCCACATATATCTTACCTTTATAGTTAACTATACTTTATGTGCAACTAGACATATGCACATGGCCAAAAATAAATGCCCCAGCCATTACTCAAGGTTTACAGTTCCTTGAGGTTTTTAATGAGATATGCATTCAATAACACATTCACAAACACTTAACCGAATGTAAAAGAGTCAATACATATCAAAACCGTTACTAAACGTAACATAATACAAATGTAAACTTTATTAGAGCAAAAAACTAGAAAGCTCCCACTAAACAATGACATCCCATGATGCTTCTAAGCCCATGCTATTAACATGCCGTTCAAATACACAAGGGCGTAGACCTTTAGTCAGTGGATCGGCAATCATAGCATCCGTAGTAATATGCTCTCCTTGCAACGTCACCATTGCATACGGATTCCTTTATAGTCAAAAACTTGACCTCCATATGCTTAGACCCTTGAGACCTCTGTGGTTGTTAATAAACAACAACTGTGAGTTATTGTCACAATACAATTTGTATGGGTCTATCAACAAAATCAAACACGGTCAACTCCCTAATGAGATTCCGGGCCAAATAGCACGAGTAGCAGCTGAAAAGCATGCTATAAACTCCGCTTGCATGGTAGAGGATGATACCGTTTCTGTTTCTCACTTTTCCATGATCTTGCACCACCGCTAGCATAAAGATGTATCCCGTTGTCGACTTCTTGTCATCTTGACAACCAAGCATAATCTGAATCTGAATATCCTACTAGCTGCAAGTTTCGAACATATCTATAAATTAGCATATAGTCTTTAGTCCTCTTTAAGTACCTCAAAACTTTCTTGGCAGCAACCCAGGTGATCGTGTCCTGAATTTGACTGATATCGCCTAGAAGTCCTGTTGCAAAAGCAATGTCTCGACCTAGTACAAACCCGTGCATACATGATACTACCAAGTGCACTAGCATAAGGTACATTCTTCATCGTGCTTTCTCAATATCGAATGAGGACATTGTGAAAGACTCAATTTATCACCTTTGCGGACGGGAGCAATTCCTAGTTTGCTCATGTTGCATATTGAATCTCTCTAAAATACGATCAATATATGCCCTTTGAGATAAGCTTAATATGCGACGAGAACGGTCTCTATGGATCTCAATCCCAAGGACAAAAGATGCTTCACCATGATCCTTCATATCAAAATTCTGTGACAACATTCTCTTTGTGTCATGCAATAATTCAATATATGCGCTAGCAAGCAAGATATCATCAACATAAAGAACGAGAAAAATAAATTTCCTCCCACTAACCTTGCAGTATATACACTGATCTAACTTGTTCTCAATGAACCCAAAGGAAGTAACAACACTATGAAACTTCAAGTACCATTGTCTAGAAGCTTGCTTCAAACCATAGATAGACTTTTTCAATCTACAAACCAGATTACTCGTATCATCTTTGCAAAACCTTCAGGGTTGTGCCATATAAACTTGTTCATCAAGTTCTCCATTCGAAAAGCGGTTTTAACATCCATCTGGTGAAGCTCCATATCAAAATGAGCTACTAAAGCCATGATTACTCTAAAAGAGTCCTTAGAAAAGACCGGAGAAAAGGTTGCCTCATAGTCTATTCCTTCTCTTTGAGTGAATCCCTTAGCTACTAGTCTAGCTTTAAATTTTTCAATCTTTCCTGTGGAGTCTTTCTTAATCTTAAAAACCCATTTACAATCAACAGGTTTATAGCATTCGGGTAATTCAACAAGCTCCCAAACATTGTTATGTTTCATAGATAACATCTCATCTCTCATTGCATCTAACCATAAATCGACCGAGGACAAAAAATAGCTTCGTATAAGTTACCGGATCAACAACACAACCAATATCATAATCTTGCTCTCCTAGATAGACTATGTAGTGCGGTGGTATAGCTGATCGTCTCTGTCTAACGGATCTCCTTAGAGGAGCATCTTCTACCTCATTCTGTTCCCGAAAGGCTTGAGGAACTTCATCGGGAACTACTTCGATGGTGGTTCCCGAGCCTCAACAGGTTCGGTTGTGGTATAGGAACCTCCACAATTGTCGTATAGGTAAAGAAAACGACATAGAAGTACTCACCGCATCTTGTTATCTTCAATAGTCCGTGAGCAATCACCTTGTTCGGCTACATCAAGTTCCGAAACTTCGATGTACGTGAATCCACGATTCTCGTTCCTCCATTGGGATTATAAAATCGATATCCCTTTGAATGATTTGGATAAGACACAAAATAACATCGAGTGGTTTTGGAGTCCAACTTACTCAAAGTCGGATTATACAACTTTACTTCACAGGCATCCCCAAACTTTCGGATGATTCATGCTAGGTTTCCGTCCAGTCCATAACTCGAAGGGAGTAATCGGCGCAGATTTTGTAGGAACACGATTCGGAATATAAAGCGCTGTTTTCAAAGCTTCGCCCCACAAAAAACCAGGTAAATTAGTTCTGCTAATCATACTCCTTACCATATCCATAAGGGTGCGATTACGCCTTTCGGCCCACACCATTTCGTTGGACTACGGGCATAGTAAATTGAGCCACAATCCCGAATCCTCTAAGTACTTGGCGAATGGCCCTTTAAGGCTGTCCAAACATCACCATGTCGACCATAATACTCACCACCACGGTCGAGATCGACAATTTTTATGACTTTTCCAGCTGTTTCTCGACTTGATCCGGGAAAATCTTAAACATGTCAAGAGATTCAGACTTTTCTTTAATCAAGTACTGAGATAACCATATCGGGAATAATCATCTATAAATGTGATGAAATAGAAATTTCTACACAACGTTCTTTGTATAGGGTCCACTTATATCCGTATGGATGATCTCTAACAAATGAGAACTACGGATCATAGTTTTCTTCTTTATTTTAGTCATCTTACTTTCTACCAGCGTCTACGCATACGTCTAGGTCACCTTTGAGAGTGGGTAGAATGTCCTGCCTTTATCGGTCTTTCCACTCTTTCTTTAGATATGTGACCAAGACGTTTATGCCATAATGCGTAAGACTGTTCCTTAGGTAGAAGTCTTTTAGAAACAACCTTTTCATTTGTATAAGCGACATATATTTCGTTGGGAGACAAACATAATCATTACAATCTATTGGACATAGTGCAATACCCAACTTTATTTGAATTAAAAGAAATAGAAATTGCATTATTTGAAATCTCAAAAGAGTAACCACACATGTCCAAACTTGATACGGAAATTAAATTCCGTCTAAAAGAAGGTACATAAAATGTGTTCCTTAACATCAAGTTAAAACCGAATCTAGAATTAAAATGACATCTCCCACGAACTCAACGTCGCCTTTATTATTGTTTCCTACGGTGAGCTTTGATTCTTCCTTATTTGGCTTCCTCCGGTTTATGAATCCCTGTATGGTAAACGCAACATGATTAGTTGCACCGCTATCTAGCCACCACGAACAAGATGGGGCTTCGATAGATTAGATTCACAAACCAATGCCAAAGAATCATTACCTTTAGGCTCACGTTTAGACAACCGAGTTTTATACTTAGCGTGATCTTTCTTTACGTATCCTCCCTTCTTACGGAAGAAACAGAGACCATCCTTACCAGCATTACCGTCCTTTTTAAAGGTCGGTTTCTTTTGAACCCAAGTTGTCGGACACACCAGATGAATGAGTTCCTTTGTGAGCACGATTTTTGTGCCCCTTACCCTTCTTAAAACCGGAACCAGAAGCGACATACATAGCAACATGTACTTTATTTTTCTTTAACTTAGTCTCCTCTCGACACCACCCTTGCAATCAAGTCATTGATTGTCCATGGCTGATCGGCGGTATTATACTTGTGTTTGGATAATACCAAATTCAAGCGGAAGAGAGTTGAGTGCAAGATGCACAATACAAGCATCGGGGATAAGAACATTAAGAGCCTTAAGCTTTGATTGAGATCAACCATCCTAAGGACATAATCCCTAACACCAAAGCAGAACCATCATACTTCAAACTGAATAAACCCTGACATATGTGTTCCAATTTCAGCATTAGGAGAGTCACGATTTCTAGCCACCAAGGCCTCCATCATTTGCCTAGCGGTGATGTCGAAACAAAATCACTTCTAAGATGTTCCTGTATGGATCGCTTCATCGACAAGTAAGCAAATCCTATTGCTCTTTTCCCAAACAAGAACCGTGCTTTTTGGGCATCCGTCTTAGCATCTGTGAGAGCTATCGGTCTATCCTCATTAAGAGCAACATGAACATCCGCTAGTTCCATACCAAAACAGAAAATCCTCTCTCCACTTCTTAAAGTTAGAACCCGGTAAGAATCTCAATAGCTATGGAGTTGCCGTTCACGAAAAAATGACTGAAAAAAATAATTAATTTTTATAATTAGCATAATGTGAAAATTCACCTTGAGAGTTACATACATCATCATATAATCACCTTTGGGCGGAAAACATGACATGCAATTGTATACTCTCTACATTACAGTGACCATGAGAATTTATTTTAATCTTCGTTAATCACCACCTTTGGGCGTATGAAAATACTTAGACTAATCAATTCTCAACCATATGCTGTACATGCAACCCTCCATGCAACAATACACAATTACCTCCTTTGGGAGTATAATAACGCATTAAAACAGGAGACATCCCAATACTTTATAAATTGTTCTTTATTAAACTCAATTAAGTGTGCCACTTTGCGGTCACAACCCAATTGAATTTACCTGAAATTGGGATATAAACTTTATATTTCACATTTACCGTATGCATGTAATTACAAAAAGGGGCAATTCTCCGTAAAAATACACACCTTGCTAACTTCCATCGATACAATTAACAATACATGTCAAACCATAAACACGTAATTGATAAATTATACTCCACATATCTGTATGTGGTACTTACATGTAATCTTGCACCTGTATTTCATGAAACCGTATAGAAATACACGGAAATATGCCAAAAATACCCCAAACCATACACGTATTTAGAGTTTCATAGGTATTTTCCATCCATAAATGCATCAAACATGTAAAATAAATATACCAATTTGTAGATCATGAGCATACGAGCACGTCGGTACAGGAACGCCCCATCGGACACCGCACGCTCCTTCACGCTCCACCCGAAGCTTCGGGCGCGTGAAGCCCACGCGTACCGACACGTGTATCGCACGTGTTCCGCTTCTCGGCCAGCTCGAAAACGGTCCGACCGGGTTAACCGGTCCGACCGTTCGCCTAACGAACAGCAAACCCGGTCGGGCTTAACCCGGTCGGCCGGTTCGACGGGGAAGTCCGAGTCAACGGTCAACCAGTCGGGTCGGGTCACAAGTCGGGTCGGGTCCGGGTCGGGTCGGGTCCGCATCCGGCGAGATGACGTCAGCCCTGCACGTGCGGAGCACGTGCGGGCCGGGTCGGCGCGTGGCCTGCGCGTCCGTCGTCCTCCGGCGACAAATTTTATATGGTTTTGCTTGCCTCGTCGTATAGGTTCCGAATATATAATTTTCTTTTAGTTTTGAAGAAATTAAAATTTCGAAAAAACACCCAAACGTGATTCGAGATCTAAAACGCATTGGCTCACGATACCACATATAAGTTGCGACTAAAATCCGTATGCAGCAATCCAAGAATCACACGTATAGAGACGCGAATCACAAACCATAGAATAGAGGAATTGACGCACCTTGTTTCGGATTCATCGTTCTTGATGCGGAATTGCGACGATCCGATGCTCAAGAGCTTCTCCTCTATGAACCCCCTTTATCCTGGCTTCAATGAGACGGCCCCTCACGTATCGCTTCGACGACTCTTGATGTGAGGTTATGTGGACATTAGGGTTTAGAGGAGGGACTTGAGCTCTATTTATAGAAAATGAAACATATCCCTCATTAAAGATAATGTTTATCTCAGCCCATACTATCCAGGTCCCATATCCAACTAGAATTAGGAAACCTTTTATCTTTCTTTATTAGACCAATTAATATCTACAATAATAATTAATAAAGCCCACATTGAATATATAAGAAATATATATTCTAACATTTTGTAGCTATTGAATTTCCTCTTCTTCTTGCGGTTTTCTTCTTCGCCTCTGAAAAGAAAACATGACGAGGACCGGGGGCGAAGAAGATTTTTCAAACTTTTGGAGTGATATAGGGTGTCCATCAATTGAGAAGCTCCTTCCGACGGAGGATTTTCCCAATAATGTTCATGACTCGACGGCGAAACCTCCTAATGATGGTCATGGTCATGGTCATCCGAGTGCTTCTGCTGCTCAAAACACTACTGATCACCAGAGTGCTCAACTAGCAGTTGGGACACCACATGCACAGGTTCTCTCTCTCTCTCTCTCTCTCTCCACTGTTTTCTTTTAGTTTGATTTATTGCTCCCCTCTATAGGAAGAGGACATAGAGAAAGAAGGGAAAACTATTATGTTCCAGGCAAGTCTTTTTAGGGTTTTTAATGATATAATAGTTAATTAGATTTTCAAGAAGTTAGATTTGGAATATGTAGGTTTTCCGATAACAAAATAGTTGAATTAGGCCTTAAAGAACTGGTCTTGGTTGCTAGCTAGTTATGTTCTACGCATCACGACGAGGCTATGAGACTTTTATTAAAATACAAGTGAAAAAAAGAACAAATTATGGTCCATTCTATTAGGGTTATATTACTGGTGCACCACAAGCACCAGTCCCATCAATCAGCTCTCAGTTGCTTCAACATCATCAGATTCCCCCAAATCATTCAAGTGTTCCTACATGCCCGAGTAATGGCAACCTCACGGATTCGATATCAACCGTGCCACAATCAGCAAATCCCTTGTTACCTTCTCTTGAAGATTCACAGGTCTCAGGTACACAATTGATGTACTTCCATCTTTATATATATCTCTCTTTTATTCAGTATAGTGTTGATTTCATGTCTAGATTATTTAGGGTAAGTTTGGTTTAGTATTGTCAAGGGGCTTTTAGCCCTCAAAGCCTATTGGGAGAATACTAAAATATTTGGTTCAGCTTTAAGCCGTATTTGACCAAATGCTAGCCAAATGCTGGTCTTGGGAAAGCTGAAAGCCCAATGTTGGTAGGAACCAGCATTGGGCTTTCAGATTTTGCCAAATGCGAAGAAATTTTTTTTTTTCCAAAACTAACCTCATCAATTCCCTATATTTTCGATTTTGCCCTTCTTTTTACTATTTATCTTCTTCTAAAATTAAAAAATTGCACTCGAAGCCCCTTTGGAATGTTGTTTTTACCAAACATCATTCAACCCAAAGCCTATTTTCAAATGAGATTTTACCAAACGCAATTAGCATTTTCCTAAAACCCCTTTAGGTTGAAGGCCATTGCATTTTACGAAGCTCATTTCAAATGTTGAACCAAACCCACCCTTAATCGACTAGATTGACGTATTGGTGAGATATTCGAACTTTAAATGATTAACATAGAATTAAATACATGTCATTAGTTTCCATGTAGTACTAGATTAGATTACATTTTGCCACATTGCTACTCTGTGAACTATATGCATGATGCTTTTGTTCAGTTTCCATGCTTTTATATCGAATTGAAAGGGTAAGACTTGATATAGAACTGAAAATCGGACATCAGCAGACAATGCGTCGGCTTCGAGCTATAATCCCAACAACACGAGGCATGGGCGTGAGAGATATCAACATGACAACCACCCCAACACGACGAAGGATAGTGACGACCCATCATGCATGAGAGCTCATACGAGGAAAAACCAAGCCATCTTCAATCAAGTAGACATGGAGGGTCGTTCCGGCTCGAGTTATTACCCCATGGCCGATGATGTCGGGAAGTTGGTGATGAGGACAAGCAAGAAGCCGCGCTATGGCTACCCACCGCCATCATCCTCGTTGCCAAAGAGTGGAACAGAACTTGATCTAGAACTGAAAATCGGACAATCGGCAGACAACGCGATGGCTTCGAGTTATAATCCCGACAAGACGACGCACGGGCGTGAGGGATATCAAGACGACAACCACACCAACATGATGATGGCTAGTGACGAGTCCGACCCATCGTGCATGAGAGCTCACACGAGAAACAACCACGCCATCTTCAGTCAAGCTGACGTGGAGCGTCGCTCCGGCTTGAGTTATTACCCCATGGCAGATGATGTCGGGAAGTTGGTGATGAGGACAAGCAACGAGCCACGCAAGAATGATGTTGAGCATGGTCATTGTTAGCAATATTATGCCATTTAGTTGATTTAGCATATATTTCAAGATCATACATAGATATCTTTTGATTGATTATATTTGATCTTACAGTTCTTTTATTATCGTGGTTAGCCTTTTAATAAAGCCTATAAATAGGCTCCATGTACCCTTTTCTAGATACATCTAAATATACATAAATCATCCAACTCTCTTATGCATTCTTCTCAACTGTCATAATGGGCCAATGAATCACGCCACAAGTGATTACTCGCCATGCCACCACAGAAATGGAGACGAGGGTGAAAGATGGGAGTTTTTTTCGGGGGTGAAATGCCATAGAAGAGAGCGAGGCATAACATGACTTGCTTTGTTCTTTGTTCTGTCATACGGAAATAGTGAACGTCGTACACAACTTTACAGGGAGACTGTGTCTTTATTAATGAGAGTGACAGATTATCCCTCCTTTTCTCAAAGTTTCAAATGTGAACTCTCCGATATGATTTTTCTTTTTAACCTTACGGAATAGCTTTTTGAAGTACTTGATCGTCGGTGAGTGAGTTCTTATCGTTATCGTTTTTTAGTCCAAAACCTAATCGTGATTTTGCTTCTATCCCCTCTATTGGTCAGTAATCATTTTAAAATGAGAAAAGGCCACCAAAATTCTCAAATCAGGCTCACACATTCACTTTGAACTTTTTTCTGCGACATAAAAAATCTCAAACTATTTATGCGACGCATTTATCCTTTTTGAAGATTTGGTCAATGAGCAATTTTGAAAATCTGCCTACATGGACGCCGAAATGCAAACGATGTTGAAAAATCACTCGATGGAATTTCGACAACAGGTGAATATATCACATAAGTATAAGTTTGAGAATTTCAATGTTAAAAAAAAAAAAGTGCGGAATATGTGACAGTGAGCGACCGTTTGGAACGTTTGATGGCTTTTTTTTCCCTTTTAAAATCGCAATCCCTTGTTCTATCTCTACCCTCTCTTTCTTGGCCGCAGACATCCATTCCACAGTCCATTTGACCGAGTTTGTTGCTTTCTTCAATGCTTTATGCCAACCTCGTGAATATCCAAATGGAACTCCACTTGCGGCCTAAATAGTATCGATATCGATACGACAAGATACGCTAACACGTCATTTTTTTAAAATATAGAGAATCTGATATGTTGGGGTGCGTTATATATTAAATATACATTCTTTTATGTACATAATAATCATAAAAATATCAGTTGTGAGTTTTTTATGTCTTCAAATCTAACCAACGCAAATCCAAATATAAAAAGTTCCCTTGTGTCTTCAAAAATTAGATTATGCTTACTCACCACCTCTGTCGTTGCTGAGAAGCGAAAGGATCTTCAATGGACAACCGTGAGGCGAACAAATTATAACTCCTTTGAGTTATAACGCTGGCAGAATGACAAGGGGCACAAGCCATGGACACGAGGGATATCAGCCCGACAGCAACCCTAACCAGATGACAGCAAGCAAGGAACCATGGTACACGAATGCAGGGATGTACGTTGCTCATCAGGCCGATCCATGGAACAATAAAAGCGTCTTCAATCAACACATGGGGCATCGTTCAGGACTGGCTGCAACATCGAATGCCACGGGAATGGACAACGTGCCTTCGAGCTCAAGTTATTAACCCACAACGAATGATCACGCTGGCCAGGGATTACACGAGGGATACAACAGCAACAACCAGCCATGCATGAAGGGCACTAATCATGTTCATGCTCATGACGGTATCTACCCGGAGCTTGTGTCTGTTAGAACATGTTGTATAGTTTTGTAGGTTTTCCCTTACCTCTCTTCTTTCTCTTTAGTCCCACATAGGAAGAATGCTAGGCTCCTTTTCTCCTCTAAGCCTATATAAAGGCTTCTCATGTACAATGTTCCACACACCATTATTAGAGAACAAATACCATTCTCTTTTAATCTTTCTTTCTTATCATGGTATCGAGCCAAGTTCATTGTCTTGAAGAGTATGCTCTGCGGTTGCCATCAATTGGATCTTCCGCATCGAGAAAATAAGACAATGAGCTCATTATTTTTTAAAGTATGCTCTGCGGTTGCCATAAATTGGATCTTCCGCATCGGAAATTAAGATAATGAGTTTGGGCCATCATTCTTGCTCGTTCTAATCCGCGCTTCTTCTTTCTCGATCCTTTCGATCAATTTTTCCACCTCAATCCATATTTCTAGCTTTGCTAGTGATTTCTTTTTCTGTCGTCATGGGTGATTCTAGTGATCGTATTGACGTCAAACTCGATGGTTCAAACTATTCTCTTTGGAAACCATCGGCAATGGTAGCACTTGTTTATCGCAACTCTGTTTGAGCATGTTGAGGGACTTTATCCTTGTCCTGGTGCTCTTCAAAGTGACTCATCCGATGAAGTTGCGAAACGTCTTTGCTGAAATTCGAGCATGGAAAGTTGCTGATCGGAAGGCATGGGCTATCATTTTTGGTTCCATTGATCCTGCTCTTCGCCCACAATTTTCTAATATTGTTGAGGCAAAAAGTTTATGGGATCAGCTTGCCGAGATGTTCACCCGGGACGGGGGACATTCGAGTTTATCGGTTGGAGCAAGAAGTTTACAATGCTACGCAAGAGTCTCGCTCTATTCGAGATTTTTACAATTACATGCACTCACTTTGGAGTCAATTGGATATTCTTGCTCCTATTCTCTCGCCCATCATGCTCGAATCGTACTCGGTGTCCATCTACTCGGCTTCGGACTCAAGATAGGCACCGTCTACATTCTTTTCTTATGAAGCTTGGCTCTCCCTATGAAGGTGTTCGCAGCCAACTTCTTCACCGCTCTCCAAGACCATCCCTCCTTGACGCTGTCAAAGAATTGCAGACGAGGAAACTCGTCTTGGTCTTCTTTCCTCCTCGGCGGTTTCGATTCAAGCGCTATTTTGGCTGCTCCACCACGTCCTTCGCCTATTCGTGGTCCTCGCCGCCTTTCATGTACGTATTGTCATCGTCTTGGTCATGACGAGTCACATTGTTGGAAGAAGAGGAATGCTTCACGCCTTTCGCATCACCACGAGTCACTACCGCATCTCAAATCTCTCGGCCTATTACTCTGGTTTCTCCCTCTACGGATGATCGTATTCTTTGCTCTTGAGGCCCAACTTGCCCGATTGAGTCCTTCTCTGCCCAGGTCTTTTTCCAATTCGGTACTTCTACAACTCTCTCATCTGCTGGAAGCACCGCTGTAGTTACTCCACCTTCAGGTGATATTTCTACTACTTGGGTACTTGACTCGGGAGCTGCTAGACATATGTCTACTTCCGTTGTTTTTCTCACTAAGCTCTCGAGCTCAAGCAACCAGCACATTTCTTTATTGCTAATGGTTCTCCTCTACTAGCTACCCGACAGGGTACTCTTACCATCTCCGAAGATTTCAATGTTCCGATGTGTTACATGTTCCCTCTTTGGCTCTCAATTTATTATCATTTGGACAACTCACCGATCTTTGGATGTACTGTAAACTTTACAAATAGCTCTTGCTTTGTGCGGGATCGTTTGAGTGGCAAGATGATTGGCAGGGGAAGTAGACGGGATGGACTTTATATTATGCAACATCTCCATCTTCCAACTTCCTCTCTTCCTCATCCTGTGTTGGCTACCCTCGATCTTGCTCGGTGGCATCGGCGTCTTGGACATATTCCGTCTTCTCGTCTCACCGTCCTTCACCAACAAGGTGCTTTGGGTCCTATTTCTTCTAGTAGTCTTCCTCCATGTTCTATCTGCCCTTTGGCCAAGCAATCCGCTAAGCCTTTTCCCGTTAGTAACTCTAGAACTAGTGCGATTTTCGATCTTGTTCATTCGATGTTTGGGGTCCCGCCCCGCTCTCTTCCAAGAGTGGTTTCAAATATTATGTATCTTTTATTGATGATTATTCTCGTTATACATGGGTCTATCTTATGCGTCAACGTAGTGATTTCTTTTCCATCTATCGGTCTTTTACTTCCATGGTTTCCACACAATTTAATACAAAAATCAAAATTTTCCGTTTCGATTCGGGGGAGAATATCTCTCTGGTGTCTTTCGTTCCCTTTTAGCTAGTGATGGTACACTTCCTCGGTTATCTTGTCCTGGGGTTCCAGCTCAAAATGGAGTTCTTGAACGCAAGCACCGTCATATTCTAGAGACCACTCGAGCTCTCTTACTTGGCACATCCGTTCCCACTGAGTTCCGGGCTGAGGCTCTTCTCACGGCTATTCATCTAATTAATCGCCTACCCTCATCTCGTTCTCCATCAAGACACCCCGTTTTAGCGTCTCTACTCTCGACCTCCTAGCTATAATCATCTTCGAGTTTTTGGATGTACTTGTTTTGTCATTCTTCCACTCATCGAACGTACAAAGCTTACCGCTCGCTCTATTCCATGTGCATTCTTGGGTTATAGCACCGAGCACAAAGGTTATCGTTGTTATGACCCAAATGCGCGACGTGTACGTATTTCTCGTGATGTTACGTTTCATGAACACATCCCTTTCTTTCCGACAAATACTACACCTCATGTTTCGTCTCCTGTTCCATTTATGGATTTTCCTGTTGATCCTCTACCCGACCCTTCTAGTCCTTCCTCTACATCGGATCTAGATATATTGCCACCTTCTCCATCTTCACCTATCCCTTGTGCTGCACCTCCTGCTGTATCCGCCTCGACGATTCTCGCACAACTAGAGCCACGCCGTAATCCTCCTCGAGATCGGCGTCCACCGCCCGGTATGTTGCTGCTACTTCTTATTCTACCGAGTTTGGTTCCTTTTTAGTCTTTGTTCATGCTGTACAAGAACCTAATAGTTATCGCGAGTCTCAAGCATGTAGAATGGCGCCAGGCTATGTCCGAGGAACTCTCGACTTTGGAGATCTTGGTACTTGGGAGCTTGTGCCTCTTCCTCCCGGGTCGCTCCCTCGTATCTTGCCGATGGATATATAAGATTAAGACTCGTTCGATGGCGGTATTGAGCGTTACAAAGCTCGTGCGGGTTGCTCGAGGTTTCTCGCAAGAGTATGGTATCGACTACGAGGAGACCTTTGCTCCCGTAGCAAAGATGACATCTGTCCGTGCTTTATTAGCTGTTGCTTCAATTCGAGTTGGCCTCTCTTTCAGCTTGATGTGAAGAATGCTTTTCTTCACGGTGATCTTCAGGAAGATATCTTTATGCAACCTCCGCCTGGTCTTGCTCATACCTCTGGAAAGGTTTGCCGCTTGCGACGGGCTCTTTATGGTCTCAAACAGGCTCCTCGTGCTTGGTTTGAGAAGTTCGATGATGCTATTCATCTGTCTTGGTTTCACTCAAAGTGAGGCTGATCATGCTATGTTTGTTCATACCTCTTCTTCAGGCTGCACTATTCTTCTTCTTTATGTTGATGATATGGTCATCACCGGAGATGATCGTGACCATATTGAGCATACCAAGCGGCACCTTCAGCAACATTTTGCCATGAAGGATCTAGGACCACTGCGCTATTTTCTTGGGCTTGAGATTGCTCGCAGTTCACGTGGTATTCTCATTTCTCAGAGAAATATACCGCGATATTCCGTCCAGTGGGCTGCTCTATCGATTCACGCATCGCTGCCACTCCTATTGAGCTAAATCGAAGTTTTGCCCAGGACGATGGAGAACCTCTTTCGATGTCACCCGCTATCGGACCTTGGTTGGCGATCTTATTTATCTTACTATCTCCCGACCCGACATCGCCTATGCTGTTCATGTTGTCGGGCCAGTTTGTTCTTGCTCCTCGAACAACTCATTATGCGGCTGTTCTAAGAATTCTGCGCTATCTTCGAGGCACTTTATCGCGTTCCTTATTTCTACCATCTTCTTCTACTCTCAAGTTGCGTGCCTATTCCGATGCCGATTGGGCTTCCAATGTCACCGATCGCAAATCTATCACTTGGTTATTGCATTTTTCTTGGCGATTCACTTATTTCTTGGCGATCCAAGAAACAACATATTGTCTCACGCTCCTCTACGTAGTCCGAGTATCGTGCTATGTCTCGACACTACTTGTTGAGATTGTTTGGCTTCGCCGCTTACTTGCCGATATGGGTGTTTCATTTCTGGATCCTACTCTCCTCGCATTGTGACAACAAGAGTGCCATTCATATCGGTGCAAATCCAAGTGTTTCATGAGCGTACCAAACATATTGAGATCGATTGTCATCGACTCGTCATCATCTCCAAGCTCGCACTATTTCACTTCCTTTTGTTGGAACCGAGAATCAACTTGCCGATTGTTTTACGAAGGCTCTTACATCACAACGATTTAAATTTCTTCTTTCCAAACTCTCGTTATTTGACCCACCTTGAGTTTGAGGGGGGTGTTAGAACATGTTGTATAGTTTTGTAGGTTTTCCCTTACCTCTCTTCTTTTCTCTTTAGTCCCACATAGGAAGAATGCTAGGCTCCTTTTCTCCTCTAAGCCTATATAAAGGCTTCTCATGTACAATGTTCCACACACCATTATTAGAGAACAAATACCATTCTCTTTTAATCTTTCTTTCTTATCGAGTGTCTAACCATGATCATAACCATCAAAGTCATCAGTACATGGTGGACTACAATACAGCCAATTTCCTTCCGAATGAGCCCATGAATTGAGATGAGGTGAGGATGGGTAGCTGTTTCTGGGGTAACAAGCCACCCCACGTTACGCCTTGGAAGACGATAGAGGGCATGCCCATGACATTGGTTTTCCACCATTTCACTTCTTGTTCTATTGAACTTAATATGTCCGACAAGCTCTGTCTTTTATTATTTTGAAAGTTGGAGAAATTTCATGTTATTCTCCAATAACGACAATGGAAAGCTTTTCTCGTGCTTTATAGGGGAAAAACTTCTCGTGCTTTATAGTGGAAAAACTGGTCCAATTTTCACGTTCTACACATCAAAGTTCAGAGATTCTGATCGTTTTTCTTGTTCAGACCAGATTATAAAGTTTCAAAATAGATTTTTTATTTATCTTCGTCCACTTTTCTCTTCATTATTGAGCATTAACTCAATTGGTGTTTGGGTACTTCCGTATGCTTCGGGCCATGTCAGAGGAGAAAGCGATATGCCAATAATCATAAGTTCAGTCAGTCTCTTTCGAAAATTGCATGATAATATGACTGGAAAACCCTTGTATTGAAAACCTAAAAGTTGACAGAAAATGAGAATTTGTCACTTTTAAAATAGTAAAAATACAAAATCTCTGGGTCCTACAAATTTAAAAAAAAAGAGTGGGCTAAGGGCGCTTGGCAACACTCTATTTCAAAAATCAAATTATGATCAAAAGTTGATTATTCTACTTCTACTTAGAAGCAAAAAATAATTTTCTACTTCAAGAACATTATTAACACGAATCTTCTATGAAAAGTTATTGTTGGGGCCGAGAAATTTCTTTGAAAAATAATTTTTATTATTAAAAAATATTTATTTACTTTTTAAAATAAAAAGATATTATTTATTTTTACTCCAGGGACTAGAAACAACGACTCGACAGCCTTAGGCGAGGGGTGGTGGTAGCCGACAAAGGTCGCGGTGGGCGGTGATAGTACGGGCGTGGTTAGGAGAGAGGCGCTGAAAATGAAAAGAAGGTCAAGTGAGAGATATTGATGTTGAGAGATTTCTACTTGTGAAAAAGAAGTAACTTTTTTTAAACTTTTGAAATTGGCTCAAAAATAACTTTGGAAGTATAAATTTGCTTGAAGTAAAAATGTAATGATACATAACCAAACGGATTTCTGTTTTAGAAGTTGTATTACAAAATAAATTTCTACTCCAAAAATTCTGGAGCAGAAATTTATTTTAAAAAGTGTTACCAAGGCACCCTAAGCGACGAAATATCGGTTTTGGCACAATTCCTACATTTATTCCTTGCGCGAGGAGAAAAGGCATCCAGGAAGAGGGTTGTATTAAGGAAAGAGATCAACCTCTTTCTTTTATGCATAAATATGCAACATGAATTCAAGCAATGAGTTGGACTCTCATGTAGATATGAATGAATCATTCTTTCTATATGGGCAGATCTTTACTTACTAGGCGAGAGGATAACAAGTTACAAGTTCTCTATCACTCTGAAATTCATTGATGACGTAGTTACTTGGTGATTTGTTGCCTCAGTCCAAATTTTGTCACCTAAAGCAAAGGCCATAAAATTCTTTGTTGCCAAATGTTTATCGCTCTGCTCCATTGCCTTTACATTAGCTAATTGTTCTTTTTTTTAAGTTGGTCTTTGGTGCTTGAGAATTGATTTTGTAGCTGGCAACTGTAAGACTAACAGCCAATTTTGGGTCACAAAAATAAATAAATAATAGTTAATCAAAATTATTGTGCCTACTCTCTTAAGAATTTGTTGCTCACAACATATTGTTATGCTCACGATCACTCGAAAACTCTTATGCTAGCAAAGTCTAGCAATTAGGGCGATAGTATTTTGCACCCTATAGGCATCGAAGGCAACAAAATAAGGTGAGTTTTCTATAATGCTAGATTGGAAGCTTTTCTTGCTCAATTATGGACACTAGTATTTGAGCACTTCTCCTGGAGAAATATAACTTCTGTTTTGTTTTGTTTATGGTACTTAAGCACGTCTCCACATCAGAAACGCCTATAGTATGTATTTTCTATTTTCTTTAGGGAAAGATATCGAGGGAAATTTATAATTTTCAATGAATAAATTTAACAAAATGAAAATTCAAAAATGACGAGCTTTATAACAACTATGCATGACAAGCGAAATTTGTACCTTCACGTGGTATTTTTTTTTTCCTGTTATCAGTAATCCATACTTTAAAATTGGAAATATTCCTGTTAAGTATGCTTAACAAGCGCCAAGATGCTTATTTAAATGGATCATATTAGACACACAATAACAACATAGTTATGACTTCATTTAATAAACTGATTTTGAAATTTTGCGTTCTACTTTTATTTAAATGTTTCATATTAGACAAAAAAATAACAATCTTGGTGGATATTCTAGATTCAAGGAAAACAACAACATGAAGAAACATATATTATTGGGTTGCATTTGCTTACAGGCAAGCAAATTACACTGAGTGGGGTTAAAATAGTCAATAATTTTTCGCGATTAAAAAAAATGAAAACAGCCTAAAGGAAAGAATATCAAATTTCTATAGTTACAAGGATGAAATAGAGTGGCAAATCATCTCATTTTGTTAAATTAGTGTTGACCATCCGTGTCATTTTGTTTCGTGATCAAAATATTCCAATGTGACTACAAACAGTTTGTTTTTATTGAAAATTTGTGAAAGATTGTGAAACTCCATGTCAATTTTAAATTAACCCTATCGTTCCATATCGTGTTCAATTCAGATTCGGATTTCTCTATAGATTCGTACTTGTGTGAATTTTAGAACACTTTTTAAAACAATGAAACTCCAATGTATATATATGATATGCGTATAAACCAGTCGGTGTTCTCTACTTATGATTTCTCATATATCATTGATTCCACCATTTAAATTTTTCTGTAAATTACCCCAGGGATTTATTTTTCTTGAATAATGTCATTGGTCCGGTTGCCCACCGCAGAAAGGTGGTTAAAGTTGCATTAGCACTCATGGAAAGTAACGGTACGGTTATACCGGTCACTCGGGAGTATAATGAAATTAAAACTGAAATCAAAAGGTGGTTTGCCTCAAATTTGTTTTCATCTTCTTGTTCCCTCCAAAGTTGCGTTGCTTGGTCTGCGAGTGGGGATTTTCTCTAGCTTTCTTGCTAGGGCTCTTGAGAGTTTCTGTAACTCTGCTTCTGATTCTTCTTGCTGAAGTTTTCTTTTCAGAAGTGGAGGAAATTCGGTCAGCACAGGAGGTGAAGAAGATTTTTGAAATTGTGGAGTGATATAGAATCTCGATCAATTCAGGCATCAGAGGATTTTCCGAATAAAACTCATAATTCGATGGCGAATCCTCCGAATGACAACGGCCATCGGGTTCAGAACTTCAGACCCACAAGCGCATCAGTTTCTCTCCTTAGGATCGGCCGATACCAGGTAAACTTATACCTTATATGCCCGTGTGTCAACATATATATATATATAAGAGAATTTCATTCTATCATCAAATTGTCTTTCATGCTTCAAGATACTCTTACGCCATTTATGTGGAAACATGTGCAGATACGGTCTCAAAACAAAACTCATATGACGGTGAGGTGGTACTACGTGAGGAAGCAACTTAACTGGGAGATATTGGAAGACGGTTGGAAGAAGAAAATCAAGATAGATTGGTCGAACATTTCAGCCATAAGAGTTGATTATGGCGGCGATCAAAAAACTCTTGAAATTGAGGTCCAACGCATAATCTTAATTACGGTTTTGATCAGTTGTGTTCATGACATAATTTTTAGTTCATATTTTTCCGGGTCATTTTTCTATAGTTGTGTAAGGAAGAACGAATATCTACCTTGTCAACTTGTGGAGAAGGAAATCAAATTTTGAATTTTCGTCATCGTAGACTTTGTTCTCATGTTCACAAACTTGAGTATAGAACACATTCAATATTCGACGTATGTGTATGTGTACAAACGTGCTCACATATTCAACTTTTGTTTCAGCTACGCATGCCGCCTAATTTTTATGGCAAGGCTGACCTACGCCTCAGGAGGCGTCCCCTGTGGCAGGCGATTTCAGATTTTACTGACGGTGAAGCTTCCACTTACAGGTAACACTGTGTCCTCCAGATCGAAGCTATGCGACCTCTTGATATAGGATAACACAAGCCCTCTAATCATTTCTTATGACATGAGTATGGTGATTTGATTTGTTTCAATTAGGATTCACCATCTTGAGTTTTCTAATAACACACCACTGGAGAGAAACATGGAACCACTCTTCATGTTGGACTCTTGCGCAAGGCCCTTCTCCGAATGTCCACTTTTCGTGAGTTATATTGCTGATGCACCACAAGGAACCCCGCCATTGATGAACTTTCAGTTGCTTCAACATCATCAGATTCCTCCGGATCATTCAAGTGTTCCTACATGCTCAAGCCATAGTAACCTCGTGCGAGAATCAGCAAATCACTTTTCGCCCTCTCTTGAAGATTCACAGCTCTCAGTGTACGCAGTTTGTTGCCTTCTCTTGAAGATTCATTCGCTTATGAGAAAGTGTTTCCCTTGGTTAGGGGTGAGCGGTTCCGGGTTCCACATGGAACCTGGAACCTACCCGTCGAACAGGTTTCTCATTTTTTGGAACCCTGGAACCTACCCGTCATATCTTTGAACCTAGAACCTACCCCGTCACAGGTTCTAGGGTCGGTTCCAGGGTACTCGAGAACCTATCAATTTCTTTTATTTTATTTTATTTTTTTCATTTTTAGTTAAGCAAAATAAAAGTGAACGCTACAACATCTAAGAGAAAGGAGAGGTGAGTGGTTTTAGGTTCCGTATGCATTATATTTAGAACTGAAACCAATCCATTGGAACAAGTTTATCATTTTTTGGAAACTGAAACCTAAATATTTGTTTGGCTCCATATTATACACTCATCATCGACGCCATAGAACATTGTAGGATCGTGCAAAAACATATAACAAGAAAAATATAAAAATTTATTTCGGGATCTAGGGTTCGGGTTCCGGGTTCCGGGTTCCGGGTTCTAGGTAGTGGAACCTGGAACCTACCGATTGGAACAGGTTCCTAAATTTTTGGAACCTAGAACCTACCCTACATACCTTGGAACCTAGAACCAGACTGGATCCTACGGGTTCCGGTTCCAAGTTCTCGGTTCTACCCCTGGAACCATGCTCACCCCTACCCTTGGCTATATTCTTTGGACGGTTCTTACCCTTTTCTTTGGAAAAAAAAATGCAACTTTTCATGTCATTTTGTTTCTGGCAAAGGCATTACATTCAATTTCCTGAGATGAACGGTTATTTATAGAAAACTTTGGGTATCTGAATATTTTTAAAGCAATGTCCAGGGGAAACTACTAATTTAGTAGTGACTCCACATATTTATATAGTTATAAAAAAATTTAATAGTGACTTTAGATGATTGACATAGAATTAAGTACATGTCATTAGTCTGCATTAGTTCTAGATTAGTTTAAACTTTGCCCCTTTACTACTCTGTGTACTGTATGCATGATGCGTTTGTTCTGTTTCCATGCTTTCATGTCAAATTCAAAGCTACACAAAACGCAAAAAGAGTGAAACTTACCTGTCTGTTTTGTGCCTTTGGGACCCAGATGACGGCAACCAACAGCCGTCATCGTCGTTGCCAAGGAGCGGAACAATACTTGATGTAGAACCGAAAGTCGGACATTCGGCGGACAATGCGCCATCTTCGAGTAATGATCCCAACAACAGGAGGCATGGGCATGAGGGATATCAACATAACAACCGCCCCAACATGACGATGGCTAGCGACGACCCATCATGCATGAGAGCTCATACGATGGACAACCAAGCCATCTTCAATTAAGTCGACATGGATCATCGTTCCGGCTCGAGTTATTACCCCATGGCAGATGATGTTGGGAAGTTGGTGATGAGGACAAGCAACGAGCCACGCACAAATGATCTCGATGCTCACGATGGTCATGATGGGCCGATCGATCCGGAGGTTGTTTCCAATGCTCATCAGGAAGAATCGTTGCCCTCATCAATTCATGGTGAATCACGTCACAAGTGATTACTCGCCAAACCAACACATGAATGGAGATGAGTGTGAGAGACGGGATTTGTTTTCTGTCGTAAGGATAGCAATGGTTTAACGAATTGGTTTGTCATGTTCAAGAGAAAGACATTTCGTAGGTATGAAATTAGAGAGTACTTTAAAAGGATTAGCCTTTCTATAAGTGATGAGTGCACGGTTTGACTTTTGACTTTTTTCTGCCTAAGTTTGTCATGCGAGTTATTTCTTCTTACCTCCAACGAGCAAGATCTTTTTGCATAAATCACGAATTGAATGATTGATTGTGACTTTGGTTTTAAGTGGTCTTTTCTTCTTGTTAATGTAGCCGTGCAAATACAAACGATTGCTAGAACATGCCTGGTAAATTATTAAAGAAAAGTTGATTCACATTAAATTTATTAACGCATTATTATCCATCATTTTCTTCAATTTTTGAGCAATTATTGGATATGCATGTGTGACGAACATAATCCCAGATCAGTGCGACAAAGAAATCTTTAATGCGATTGCGTTTCCAGCATCAGTTGGTGGCAGCAAGCTATTAAACCTTGAGGTTCCTTCAAGGACGCGCTTACCCTTCGTCAAGATTGAGGATTGTTAAACTTTTTATGTCCCCAGAATTTGCGCACACATTTACCCTCCATCAAGAGCTGCATGGAAACGACTGGGGATTGTTAAATTTTGTGATTTTGCTTATATCCCCTCTATTTGGTCAGTAATCATTTTAAAATGAAAAAAAAAGCCACAAAAAATTCTCAAATTATGCTCACAGATTTACCCCAAACTTTTTTATACGATATAAAAATCTTAAACTTGTGTCTGTGTGACACATTTACCCTCCGTCAAGATTCGATCAATGACCACATTCAAAAACTTGCTTACAGAGATGCCGGAAGGTAAATCATGTTGAAAAATCATCTCGATGGAATTTCGACAAAGGATGAATGTATCATAAAAGTATAAGCTTGGGATTTTAAATGTTAAAAAAAAAGGCGTGGGACAAATCTATGATAGTGAGCCTAATTTGGAGTTTTGAATTTTTTTTTATCCTCTTTGCTGCAAACATCCATTCCACAGTCCACATTGTTGAGAAAAACTCTTCTTCTGAATATTTTGATTATGACAAACCTATCCTTATTCATAAAGAATATGTATAATATTTCTTACTCTTATTGGAGGATGAACAAGTGAACGAAAGCTCATATTGATCCCAACCCGACTTTCGGATCGTAGGAGTATCTGTCATATATTTGCTTGAAGTCATTCAAATGGAGTATGGTACTGTCACTAAAGACTCTTCTTATGAAGATTTATATGACATGTCGAAGGACTTTAATGTAGCTCGAGTCACTATTCAAAGTCTGTTCGATTCGGAAGGTCTCTATTTCTAAAGACCGCTTCGAACAATGCTCAAACTATGAAATATCTATCGGACGGATTCCCAAGACCCGCGATTAGAAGATTTTCGATTTTGGCGGTATCTTTTATGGAAGTTTGTAATATTTGATTGACAAGATATTTCTTCTAATCGGATCAGGAGAATAATTATGATTGAATGTCACCTTCAAGGAATAAGGATTGTTGATTATTTGAATTTACTCTACTTTTGGAAACTAAAGATTTAGTTGTATGGGCTAATCGAATCGAAGATGTTTAGACTCTTCTCCAACGGCTACTATATCTTTTTTGATACGAGTCTCATTCAATCACGATTGATAACATCCAATCAATGATTGATGAGCGATCCTTTGAAGGATTGTTCAACGGCTAGTTTGGAAGCAAGGGAGTATATAAGAAGATCCATGGTGACCAAAGAAGAGTTAGTGAACTTACAATTTCAAAAGGCCCGAATGTTTCAAATTCACATTTCTATTTCAAAGTTCTTTCATTATGAGGTTTTGTATGAGCGATTAAGATTATCATCTCTTGTAACCTTCTTGAATTCATTCTAATGAAATCCACGATCATTTGTCATCATGGAAGAGTGGACGTAAGCCACTATAATCATTGTGTGCAATCTTCTCTTCCCTGAACTCTTTTTAATTTGTCTAGATTATTTGCACACGCTCTTACTGATTTTGTTCAGTAGTATTTTGAAACTGTTTTATTTCCGCATTAAGTTTCAATTTGGTTCAAAATCACTTCTTCACCCCCTCTAGGTGTTATTGCTAGATACAACACATATGACCGAGTTTGTTGCTTTCTTTAATGCTTTATCTGAATCTCGTAAATATCCAAATATAATCCAACTTGTGGCTCCAAAAGAGTCTGGAAATTTTTTAACTCAATAAATATGGTGCTTGGTCAATCCTTACCGCTTCATTACTTCGAAACTCCAAGTGCATGCAAAAAGAAAAGTCAAGCACGACACCTTTAAGGTATGGCCTTTCATATGGTTTCCTAACTTGTACCACAAACAGCAAGATCACACATAACCAAAAACAATTGATTATATATATACACCAATTAGTTACATTATCTTTTTATGAAACGAAACCCCAGAATACAGGGAGTAATTCAAAAGCTATCATGTGCTCCCGAGTACTAGCACCATCTCGTACTCCAACGCTGAGCTCATCTACTCCAAAGCATCACAGTCCATAGATGTACCATGTCGAAATTTACGAAAGGAGTTAATATACTACTAAGTATATTTAATCAAATAAACTATACTATCTGAAAAAGGTGCCCGCAAACAAGAGTGAGTGAGAGCTCAACAAATAAACTACTAAGCCAAACAACTATACTGTCTATTTAATCACATGAGTTTGGGAGAAATTCATATAACGATCAATATCACATCACTCACTTGAATCACTAGAGATACGACAGTCCACTATCGATACAACAAACCATGGAGCAACGAAATTAGCTCCCCCAGTAGTCGGCAGCACTACCCTCTATACGGCAACCCCCAATTCGCACCGATACCACGACACCCACAGCAATCAATCATCAATTTTAGACTATCCGCCACTACGAATACGTAGCTTAGTCAACAAAGACGACAGGCAAGTCAAGAACTAAACACCCTCCCCCAAAAAGCTCATGGCCAAATACACATTTATGCTCCCACTTCTAATTCACTTCGTTTTGAAACTATCCATAATGATCAGCCAATAGATTCGTGTTACCCATGGCCCATAGGCGCTACTAGAAGCAACAGATCCCACATGCATCAAGGTTCTCTAGGCTATGTAAACAAGCTTCAAAATTCGGCATTGTGGAGGCTTAACCGAGCCGTCTTAGTCAATCCTCAAACAATAACCGGTCTAGTGGTAAGGATTAGTAATCGACTTTACTTAGGATGGCACACGAAGAAACAGGAGTTGAATCGGCGTTCGGATGGGTTCAAACTACCATTTGTTTTTTGGCGCGCGCCAGAACCACCATTGGGGAAGAGTAGGGAGGATTGAGCCGTGGCGAGGGCTGAGGACGATGTCTGGAAGTTCGAGGAATCCATCATGGACTTGTGGTACCGTCAGCCAAGTAAGGAGGGAGCTAGAGGGAGCTTCGGTGAAGAAAAGAAGAAGAGATGGGGCTGTCCGCGAAGAAGAAAAAGAGGGGGAAATGAGAGGAGAGAGAGAGGCTTGGGCTATAAATAGGGGCATAGATTGGTGGAGCTAGGGGTGAGGCGGTTCCACAAGCTTCGCAGCTTCTATCGCGAGCACACTCTGACGCAAACTACTCCATCGAAGATTCAAAATGATCATCGCCCAAAAATATTCCCACAAGTTACGATTGTCACGCCCGTCAACAAGCCAAAGCCTAATAGTCCATTATCACATTAATTAATCCCCAGTTCATGCTCTCGGATACTTCAATCTCAACAATTCATTGATCCGCTCGTTAATTTAATCATGCGAAAATTCAGGTCTTCATAGCGATGAAGGTCAAGGAATGAGGCGATTATGAAGGACCAACTGCTCGAAAACAAGATCATGGCATAATGAGAGCATGGATACAGAATTTTCGAAGATGAGAGAACATCCCTGCAACCGTAAGAGCATTGCTCAGGAACAATTATAGCACATCCACTATAAATACCATCGTTCATTTTCCGAAGAACCTCCTCGTGCACAAACAAAAAAATCTATTATCTTTTAGTTATTTTTACTTTCTTGCATTGGGCTTTCAATTTTAATAGTCATGTCATCGATAGTGTCTAGCTCTATCTTGGGTATTGGGTTGTTGCCGGTAGCCGATGAACAAGCGAAAGGGAGTATACTTTAAGCCTCGTTTGTTTCGCGAAAAATAAATAATTTAAAAAATATTTTCCTCAAGATGATCAGTTGTATCGCTTTCAAAAATAAGTGAACGAAAAGTTGTTTCACCATTTACAATAGTTAGACATAAATTATTGTTGATGTGAGATTTAGACTCTAAGTTTGAGTGTGAGTTTTGATTATTCTTTCACTTGCTAGGGCCCAATGGGGGCAGCCCTCGCCCGACGCCAACGGACGCTTCCTCCCCCGATGCCGACGGACGCTTCCTCGCCGGACCTAGTAAAAGTGCAAAAGGTTTAGGGTATTTTTTGACAGTTTTCCCCCTGTAGAAGGCTTCTTTCTTCTCACTAACCGTCATAGGGACTAAAAGAATGACGTTGCATATTTTATAGATTTTAAGTGCGAATAATACCCAACACATTTGATATGTATATCATATGCTACTTACTAAATTTCACATGTTCTAATTTGCCTTTTGTCATAGACAAACTTTTTATTTTTCAAATTAGATTCCGCTACTTTAGTTAACATAGTTTTTTGGGTCCAACTGGAGTTTGTATATTTTTAGACGATTCTCATGTTTCCCTGATGGAAAATATCTCACAATCATCTTCTGATAATTCAGAAAGAATTACTTACACAATAAGGGAAAGAAGTTATTCGTTTGACTTCAGAATCCGTCCTGCTGTAGGACTCTTTACAGAAACCCAATGACTCTTTTGCAGGTTGTTATTCAACCGAAGTTCCTCTCGCGCTTCTCTCTCTCTCACTCTCTCTCTCTGGGGCTTGACTCGTGTGTTTCACCTTTTGATCAAGGGGGCTAGTTTTCTTTGGCTGTCTTTGCTAGGGTTTTTTGTAACTGTTAAGCTTCCTTTTCTTCTTGCGATTTTCCTTTTGGCCACTGAAGAGAAAGAAAGCATGGCAAGTAATGGAGGGGCAGAAGACTTTTTGGACTGGTTGAGTGATATAGAGTGTCCGTCACTTGAGCAGCTCCTTTCAGAGGAGGATTTTCCAATGGCCAAACCTTTGAATGATGGTGTTTTTAGGGCACAAGGAAACTGTGCACAAGCCCCAGATCAGCAGAGTACTCAAATAGCTGTTGCGACACCACAAGCGCAGGTTCTCTCTTTCTCGGGTGTTTTTCGTTTTCTCATAGCTTGATCAATTCCTCTCATTATAGGGAGAGGGCCGTAGAAAGGAGGCGAAAGTATCGTGTGACGCCTTGAAAATTTGTAGTCTGTTAAGAAATCGAGTTCAATAAAAAGGGTTATTATTGAATTCCAGGTTTGTATAAAATTTCAGATCAAAAGGTGTAAGTGACGATTTTTGGACGTTTACCGATTTTTCGCTCGATTTCGATTAGGTCTCGAAATCTCGATCACCGTGATTTAGGATTTTTAAATCCTAGCGCCTAAGTCTTTTCCGGACCGAACCTAACCCGTGAAAATCCAAATTATATTCCCAATCGGTTGATACAAAAATCCGATCGATTCGATTTATCAAATTACGAAATCGTCCTTGGATATTATGCATATGAGACGAAGAAAATTAAATTGGATGAGACCCGTGGGCCCTAACCCAGTCAAATCCAATCAACTCACTTGCCAACTCTCTCTCTCTCTCCTCCCTTTCTTCTTCTCTCTCTCCCGCTGAACTCTCTCTCTCCCTCACGCTTTCTCTTTCTCTCTCTGTTGCACACACCCCCCCCCCGACTCTTCCTCCTTTGGCCTCCTTGTTGTGCGACGCCAGCCCGGAGCCATGCCATCACCGCCTTGCCGCCAGCCAGACGCCGCCATCTCGCCTCCATGCGTCGCCAGACAGCCGTGGAACAGCCCCGGCGTTCTCTGCTCTGTTTTCGTCCCAGGAAGTGCCACCGCTGCATCAGCCGCCCCACACCACTTCCAGCCACCGCCAGCCACCACTCCGCCTCCCTATCGACCCTCAGCCACCGCCTCGATCGACGCCCGGCAGCCGCGAAGCCGCCGGAAAGCCCACAGAAGCCTCGACGGATTCCTGCTCTGTTTCTGCCTCAGGGAGTCGCAGCTCTGCTCCAGCCACCCCGGGCCCCTTCCAACCATTCCCAAGCGTCGCGTCGTAGCCCCTCAGCCCCTTCTACCCGTCGCCACCACCGCGCCACGCCACTGCCATCCACAGCAGCTCAAGGAAGCCGGAACAGCCCAACGTCCCCTGTTTTGCGTCAGTCTGTTGCTCCGCCAGGAACCACCGCCCTCAGCCCAGATTCGGCCACCCCAGACCACCCCCAACAACCATCTTCGACCCCTTATCATCCCCCAAGGTCACCGGAAGTCGATCGCCGCCTGTGGAGCTCATATTGAACCCCGGCCGACATCCCCTGTTTTGACCCGAGCCTCCCCAGTTCTGCCCAACGGTCGTTCGACCTCCTCCGGCTGTCCGCCTGCGCCATCGCCGCCACCTATAGTTTCCCCAGAGACCCCCCGACATTGACCAACCTTTTCCTCAGCCTTTGGACACCCGAAACCACCCAAAACAGCCCCCAAAGCCACTATTCTGCTCTATTTTTCTCTGCCGGTTATTGTTCTCCGCCCGGCTAGCCACTATTCCGGCCGCCGTCCCGAGCCCCGTGCTGCTGTCCCGGAGTGTCGCCAAGTCTTTCGAGCCATCCCGGACAGAGTTGGAGCCCGGAGCTTAAGTTGGATCACGGGCCGCCATTAATTGTCGCCGAGCCGGGTCGAGTTCGTGTCATCGCCGCTCGAGTTGAGACCGCGCGGGCTAATTAAATTTGTGAGTTAGCTCCTAACTTTTGGTTAGGACGCTAATTGCATTCGGATTAGATTAATTAGTTAATTAGGGTGTTTAGGTAGTTTAATTACAAGTGGGATTAGTTTGGAACTTAGTTTAGGATAAATGACCGTAATTAGTTAAGATTAGTCAATTAGCTAGGTTGTTTGTGGCTAATTGTGAGTAGAATTGATTGATTGCATTGGTTGGTCGCGAGCGAGCGATAGGTTAGAGACGAGTGCGCGATTGGCTATCAATGGAAATTGAAATTAGAATTAATGATCCTTTGGTTTGCAATTAACTAATTAATTTATGAATTGTTGGTGTGAATGCCGGATTGATTGTTGATTGCCGTGGGGGTCCGATTAGAGGATAATCGCCCTAAATTGATTGGTTTGTCGGTCGATATAATTGCGCATTCATGTGACCACGTATGAGATCAAATTGCATGATTTTGCACGAAAACGGCCTTGGGCCAAGTATTTGAACATGCGAGTATGAGCATTCGACCTAATTCCAAGAAATGAACTGGTTTGGTTGTCGAAGTGCTTGAGTGGTCACATAATGGGATAATTCCGACGATCATTGTCTTCGATCGATCGGTCCCCGGAAATCATTGTCTTCTAGTTCTTTGGATGCGCGTCGATCATTGTCTTTCGTTTGTTTGTTTGTCGGTCAGCTTGTGATAGGCCGAAACCTTTTTAGGATTCCTGTTAGTTCCGTGCCGTGTCGACAATCATTGTCTTCCTGGTTAGTCGAGCGAAGTCACATGGACTATCGAAGCCATCGCCGAAAGTAAGGGACGATGCCCGATCTTGCCAGGAGAGCACCAACTACTAGTGTCTTTGGACCTACGGGTCGTTTCGATAATAAACGGATTACGTGTGGTGTCATGTGCATGCAAGTGCTATGATGCTTTGCCGCGGATATGGATTGGATTGGTTGGTTTGATTGTTAAGCCGTTTGCATTGCATTATGTGTGGCTGCAGAAGGGTAACCTTGCATGTGATTGAAATATCTGCTCTGTGTTGAGGTGATTGCTTTTTAAGATGTCGAACGAATCAACGTCCTAACCGGGCTTAGGCGTTGGCTCACCGAGATTAATTTCTCACCCTGTCGTTGTTAAACATTTTCGGGCCTTAACCTTGGAGAACTAAAAGTGGATGTGGACTTTATGGGATAAGTTGGGGAGTCGTGTTAATTTTGACTCGGTATCTCGGAGGGTCGTAGAAAGTAGCCCGAAAAATGGGCTTGTGGATGTTTCACATCCTTGGGTTAATAAAGATAATTAAATACAAGGTTTTTTTTGCTGATCTATTGTGATTTGGTTGGTGTAACTATTTGTTTAACTATCCCTATTGTTCGATTTGATTTTTGGGGAGTGCACGTTCCGCATGTGTAATTGAAGATTAAAAATTAAAGGGGTCGATGTCGTGCCTGGGACGTTATTCTTTTTACCCGAGGTGTTTTAGGTAGGGATGTTGCGGGCCGAGAGTCGGGGCGTGACATATCGGGTTTCAAACAGATATGTTTGAGGGTTTTTTCAAGGACATAACAGTTAATTAGATTTTCAAGAAGATTGTCCATGATGTAATAGATGAATTAGGTCTTAAAGAATCGGTCTTGGTTGCTAGCTGGCTACGTTCTTCGCATTATGATATGGTTCTTGAGATTCGGTCTTGGTTGCTAGCTATGTACGTTATAGTGCCTGTGCATGCTTGACAGTGCATGGCATAAACCGGAAGACTTTCTTGTTTCCGGTGATGTGATCTGTGACTTTTTCAGGGCAATTTCAACGGAACTCTCGAGACTTTGACAACGCTCGACTTAAAATGTGAGAGGACAATTTATATGCTCAAGAAAGCTAAAACCATGCGTTGTGAGGGACGAGCAGATTGTCAAACAGGTAAACCACTCGGATTTTAGAAGTTCAAGCCCACAAATGAACCGTTTAGCGTCCTCAGGATTGGCAGATACGAGGTATATTTGACCTTATATGCATATGTGTGAACATGTATGTATAGAAATTTATATTCCGTTGTCAAATTGGATTTCCTCTTTTGAAATGTCCTGTGATTTTCGTGCGGAAATATTTGTAGGTAAGAACTCAATACACGTCTCATTTGATAGCAAAGTGGTACTACACGAGGAAATAGCTGAACTTAGGAAATACTCGAAAACGGTTTGAAGAAAAAGATTGAAATAAGCTGGCCAGATATTTCAGCAATAAGAGTTAAATATGGCTGTAATGTGGATATTTTCGAAATTGAGGTATAACCCTGAACCTTATATTATGTCTGTGCCAAATTTCTTTTCCCTGATTGTGGATTCGACCATAGTTCGTTATGTCATCTTCATTGCCCTTTCTGTGTTAATATAGTAGCGGTTTTTTTTTTTTGGTCGACACCTATAGTACTATAAGAAAGGTATAAAATCGCTACCTTCTTAACTTCTTATCATAAGCATTATATTGCCATGTTAGAAGCTTCATGTTCAAATCATCTACCATGAATGTTCACGGCTCTAGCTCACAAAAAACAAATGCATGAGCTTTACTGTTTTAGCAGTTACTTTGATATATATACACTCTCTATAGCCGTGGGCTAACATATTAAGCTTACTTTCAGTTATACAAGCCCCCTCGTTTCTACTGCGAGACTGAAATGCGCCCAAAAAAAGCATACCTCTTGGAAGCCGAGTTCCGATTTCACTAATGGTCAAGCTTGCACTTACAGATACATCACATCGTCATGGTCAAAATCGCGCAACTTCTTCATAACCATCTATTATTGAACATGTGTTTTGACTTGGACGATACAACCCCTCTAATTAATCACTATTTTAATAGCAAGTAATTACATATATATATATATGTTGCTTTATGATTTTATTTTTTTCTGTTCCCATATAAGGAGGCGCCATCTTGAGTTTCCTCGAGGAATACTAAAGAGAAGCATGGAGCCAGTTTTCTTCTTGGACTCTCGTTTGAGGGAATTGACCAGAACCCCATCCCCAAGTTCGCAAAGTCCATTCTTTCCGGGTTATATTACTGATGCACTGCAATCAGCACCACCATCAACCAACTCTGAACTGATTCAACTTCACCATCATCTTCATCATCAGTTTCCTCCTAACCATTCGAGTGTTCCTACGAGCTTGGACGATGATGAACCAATGATTTTGATTCGAGAATAAAAGAGAGGATCAACGAATCATCAAATGCCGTCTGTTGAATTTTTGTATTTCTACTTTTAGTGGTAATATAGCAGAAGTATCTGGAAATGTGCCAAGGAATGAAGCAAATGTAGGAATACTAGACAAGCACAATAACAAGTGGTTTTCATATGCAGTTACTGAAACTTAATGAAATTTCTTAATTGGCTCACTAAAATTTTGATTTCAAATACCCGATATAATAGACCTTTTTCGCAAGCTTTCATCAGAATTTGATCAATTTTCCGATGTGGCCTGTTAAGAAAGAAAGATTAAAAGAGAATGGTATTTGTTCTCCGATAATGGTGTTATGAACATTGTACATGAGAAGCCTTTATATAGGCTTAGAGGAGAAAAGGAGCCTAGCATTCTTCCTATGTGGGACTAAAGAGAAAGAAGAGAGGTAAGGGAAAACCTACAAAACTATACAACATGTTCTAACACCCCCCTCAAACTCAAGGTGGGTCAAATAACGAGAGTTTGGAAAGAAGAAATTTAAATCTTTGTGATGTAAGAGCCTTCGTAAAACAATCGGCAAGTTGATTCTCGGTTCCAACAAAAGGAAGTGAAATAGTGCGAGCTTGGAGATGATGACGAGTCGAGATGACAATCGATCTCAATATGTTTGGTACGCTCATGAAATCTTTGGATTTGCACCGATATGAATGGCACTCTTGTTGTCACAATGCGAGAGGAGTAGGATCCATAAATGAAACACCCATATCGGCAAGTAAGCGGCGAAGCCAAACAATCTCAACAGTAGTGTCGGACATAGCACGATACTCGGACTGCAGAGGAGCGTGAGACAATATGTTGTTTCTTGGATCGCCAAGAAATAAGTGAATCGCCAAGAAAAATGCAATAACCCGGTGATAGATTTGCGATCGGTGACATTGGAAGCCCAATCAGCATCGGAATAGGCACGCAACTTGAGAGTAGAAGAAGATGGTAGAAATAAGGAACGCGATAAAGTGCCTCGAAGATAGCGCAGAATTCTTAGAAACAGCCGCATAATGAGTTGTTCGAGGAGCAAGAACAAACCGCCCGACAACATGAACAAGATAGGCGATGTCGGGTCGGGAGATAGTAAGATAAATAAGACGCCAACCAAGGTCCGATAGCGGGTGACATCGAAAGAGGTTCTCCATCGCCTGGGCAAAACTTCGATTTAGCTCAATAGGAGTGGCGGCAGTACGTGAATCGATAGAGCAGCCCTGGACGAGAATATCAGCGGTATATTTCTCGCTTGAGAAATGAGAATACCACGTGAGCTGCGAGCAATCTCAAGCCCAAGAAAATAGCGCAGTGGTCCTAGATCCTTCATGGCAAAATGTTCTTTGAAGGTGCCGCTTGGTATGCTCAATATGGTCACGATCATCTCCGGTGATGACCATATCATCAACATAAAGAAGAAGAATAGTGCGGCTGAAGAAGAGGTATGAACAAACATAGCATGATCAGCCTCACTTTGAGTGAAACCAGCAGATCGAATAGCATCATCGAACTTCTCAAACCAAGCACGAGGGGCCTGTTTGAGACCAAAAAAGAGCCCGTCGCAAGCGGCAAACCTTTCCGAGGTATGAGCAAGACCCGGGCGGAGGTTGCATAAAGATATCTTCCTGAAGATCACCGTGAAGAAAAGCATTCTTCACATCAAGCTGAAAGAGAGGCCAACTACGAATTGAAGCAACGGCTAATAAAGCACGGACAGATGTCATCTTTGCTACGGGAGCAAAGGTCTCCTCGTAGTCGATACCATACTCTTGCGAGAAACCTCGAGCAACCGGACGAGCTTTGTAACGCTCAATACCGCCATCGAACGAGTCTTAATCTTATATATCCATCGGCAAGATACGAGGGAGCGACCGGGAGGAAGAGGCACAAGCTCCCAAGTACCAGTACTCTCCAAAGCCGAGAGTTCCTCGGACATAGCCTGGCGCCATTCTAGATGCTTTGAATGCGCTCGCGATAACTATTAGGTTCTTGTACAGTATGAACAGCAGCTAAAAAAGGAACCAAACTCAGTAGAATAAGAAGTAGCAGCAACATACCGGGCGAGGTGGACGCCGATCTCGAGGAGGATTACGGCGTGGCTCTAGTTGTGCGAGAATCGTCGAGGGCGATACGGCAGGAGGTGCAGCACAAGGGATAGGTGAAGATGGAGAAGGTGGCAATATATCTAGATCCGATGTAGAAGAGGGACTAGAAGGGTCGGTTTAGAGGATCAACGGGAAAATCCATAAATGGAACAGGGAGACGAAACATGAGGTGTAGTATTTGTCGGAAAGAAAGGGATGTGTTCATGAAGCGTAACATCACGAGAAATACGTACACGTCGCGCATTTGGGTCATAACAACGATAACCTTTGTGCTCGGTGCTATAACCCAAGAATGCACATGGGATAGAGCGAGCGGTAAGCTTTGTACGTTCAGGTGAGTGGAAGAATGACAAAACAAGTACATCCAAAACTCGAAGATGATTATAGTTAGGAGGTCGAGAGTAGAGACGCTGAAACGGGGTGTCTTGATGGAGAACAGATGAGGGTAGGCGATTAATTAGATGAATAGCCGTGAGAAGAGCCTCAGCCCGGTAACTCGGTGGGAACGGATGTGCCAAGTAAGAGAGCTCGAGTGGTCTCTAGAATATGACGGTGCTTGCGTCAAGCAACTCCATTTTGAGCTGGAACCCCCGGACAAGATAAACGAGGAAGTGTACCATCACTAGCTAAGAGGGAACGAAAGACACCAGAGAGATATTCTCCCCCCGAATCCGAACGGAAAATTTTTATTTTTGTATTAAATTGTGTGGAAACCATGGAAGTAAAAGACCGATAGATGGAAAAGAAATCACTACGTTGACGCATAAGATAGACCCATGTATAACGAGAATAATCATCAATAAAAGATACATAATATTTGAAACCACTCTTGGAAGAGAGCGGGGCGGGACCCCAAACATCGGAATGAACAAGATCGAAAATCGCACTAGTTCTAGAGTTACTAACGGGGAAAAGGCTTAGCAGATTGCTTGGCCAAAGGGCGATAGAACATGGAGGAAGACTACTAGAAGAAATAGGACCCAAAGCACCTTGTTGGTGAAGGACGGTGAGACGAGAAGACGGAATATGTCCAAGACGCCGATGCCACCGAGCAAGATCGAGGGTAGCCAACACAAGATGAGGAAGAGAGGAAGTTGGAAGATGGAGATGTTGCATAATATAAAGTCCATCCCGTCTTCACGCCCTCGCTAATCATCTTGCCACTCAAACGATCCTGCACAAAGCAAGAGCTATTTGTAAAGCTTACAAGTACATCCAAGATCGGTGAGTTGTCCAACGAGATAATAAATTGAGAGCTAAAGAGGGAACATGTAACACATCGGGAACATTGAAATCTTCAAAGATGGTAAGAGTACCCTGTCGAGTAGCTAGTAGAGGAGAACCATTAGCGGTAAAGAAATGTGCTTGGTTGCTTGAGCTCGAGAGCTTAGTGAGAAAAAAAGCGGAAGTAGACATATGTTTAGCAGCTCCCGAGTCAAGTACCCAAGTAGTAGAAATATCACCTGAAGGTGGAGTAGTCTGCAGCGGTGCTTCCAAGCAGATGAGAGAATTGTAGAAGTACCGGAATCGGAAAAAGACCCGGGTAGAGAAGGACTCAATCGGGCAAGTTGGGCCTCAAGAGCAGCAATACGGTCATCCGTAGAGGGAGAAACCAGAGTAATAGGCTGAGAGATTGGAGATGCGGTAGTGACTCGTGGTGATGCAGAAAGGCGTGAAGCATTCCTCTTCTTCCAACAATGTGACTCGTCATGACCAAGACGATGACAATACGTACATGAAAGGCGGCGAGGACCACGAATAGGCGAAGGACGTGGTGGAGCAGCCAAAATAGCGGTTGAATCGAACCGCCGAGGAGGAAAGAAGACCAAGACGAGTTTCCTCAGATCGCAATTCTTTGACAGCGTCAAAGAGGGATGGTCTTGGAGAGCGGTGAAGAAGTTGGCTGCGAACACCTTCATAGGGAGAGCCAAGCTTCATAAGAAAAGAATGTAGACGGTGCCTATCTTGAGTCCGAAGCCGAGTAGATGGACACCGAGAACAGTTCAGGCATGATGGGCAAGAGAATAGGAGCAAGAATATCCAGTTGACTCCAAAGTGAGTGCATGTAATTGTAGAAATCTCGAATAGAGCGAGACCCTTGCATAGCATTGTAAACTTCTTGCTCCAATCGATAAACTCGAATGTCCCCCTGTCTGGGTGAACATCTCGGCAAGCCGATCCCATAAACTTTTTGCCTCAACAATATTAGAAAATTGTGGGCGAAGAGCGGGATCAATGGAACAAAAAATGATAGCCCATGCCTTCCGATCGCAACTTTCCATGCTCAAATTTCGGTAGCACGTTTCGCAACTTCATCGGATGAGTCACTTTGAAGAGCACCGGGACAAGGACAAAGTCCCTCAACATGCTCAAACAGTCACGATAAACAAGTCTTTGCCGCGATGGTTTCCAAAGAGAATAGTTTGAACCATCGAGTTTGACGTCAATACGATCACTAGAATCACCCATGACGACGAGAAAAAGAAATCACTAGCAAAGCTAGAAATATGGATTGAGGTGGAAAAATTGATCGAAAGGATCGAGAAAGAAGAAGCGCGGATTAGAACGAGCAAGAATGATGGCCCAAACTCATTATCTTAATTTCTAATGCGGAAGATCCAATTTATGGCAACCGCAGAGCATACTTTAAAAAATAATGAGCTCATTGTCTTATTTTTCGATGCGGAAGATCCAATTGATGGCAACCGCAGAGCATACTTTCTTCAAGACAATGAACCTTGCTCCGATACCATGTTAAGAAAGAAAGATTAAAAGAGAATGGTATTTGTTCTCGATAATGGTGTTATGAACATTGTACATGAGAAGCCTTTATATAGGCTTAGAGGAGAAAAGGAGCCTAGCATTCTTCCTATGTGGGACTAAAGAGAAAGAAGAGAGGTAAGGGAAAACCTACAAAACTATACAACATGTTCTAACATGGCCAAGATAAATCAAGAGAGAAAAATGAATTCCATCTAGGCTATGTTTGTTTCGTGAAATATGAATGATTTGAAAAATGTTTTTCTAAAAATAATTGTTTGTATGGCTCGAAATAATTAGTCAATGAAAAATATTTTCATTATCAAGAACAATTTATGCCTAAATGTTTTCGTGGACAATGAAATTATTTTTTCTTAGCTTATTTTAGTACGTGATTCATGTGATCAATTTTAGAAAATATTTTTTAAATTATTTATTTTTCGCGAAACTAACGGAGCCTAAACTTGATTTTATATTGTTATGAATCTCTTGATATGTTAAGTATGCATAATTATCCATCATTTTGCCAAGATCAATCACCCCATGTCCACTTTGCCGATATCAAGTGCCGGCCTTGTTGCTCTCAAGGAGTCATGTCGAATGGCTCACTGGCATCCGATGAACAAGCCAAAGGGAGTATGCTTTAAGGCTCTATTTTTTTCACGGGAAATGAATAATTTGGAAAACAAATTTATTAAAATAATCACTTGTATCATTTATGAAAATGAATGAGTAGAAAATAGTTTCGCCATTTACGAAAACTATTTAGACATAAATAATTGATAATGATGAAAATATTTTTCATACTATTTCAAGTGATATAAGTGATTATTTTTAGGGAAATATTTTCTAAATCATTCATTTTTCGTAAGACAAACGGAGCCTAAGAGCTTTTTAGCTTCAGCTCATCAAGTCGCTCTTAATAAAACCGTTGATTTGGAGGAAGTTTATGCTTAGGAGATTAAGTTTGAAAAAAATTGCAAGGGAAAAAAGTAGATAAATCAGGCGAATATAAAGGAATTAAATTAAAAACGGAAATGCTGAGCTCCAAAACCAAACGGTGGCTTTCCCCCAAAAAATTTCCCAATAAAATTGCTTGACTTGTTTAACTAATTTCTTGGAGAAATTAAAATTCAAAACTCTCGCTTGGTGGATTTCCTCAAAGGAAAATGCTTTCCTAACGATACTATCAAGAATGATACAATTTCAATCTGCAAATCTACACACCATCATCGCGTATTTTGCATAAAGTACTCATTGATTGGGAGATCGTGTGGTCAAAAATAACTAACAATATTGTCGGACTAGTAGCTTCCTTCATTAAATTTCACTAATTGAGATTTCAAGGGGAAAAAACGACATAAAGAAGCATATATTATTGGGTTGGATTTGCTTGCAGGCAAGCAAATTACACCAAGTGGGATTAAAATAGACAATAATTTCCATGATTTAAAAAAGGAAAACAGCGTAAAGATAAAAAAAATCAATTTTTTTTATAATTATAAGGACGAAATAGAGTGGCAAATCATCTCATTTTGTAAAATTAGATTTGACTATTCGTGTCATTTCATTTCGTGATCAAAATATTCCAATATGACTACAAACGGTTTGTTTTACTAAAAATTTGTGAAAAATTATCAAGCTTGTGTCAATTTTAAATTAACCGTATGGTTCTATATTTTCATTCGCGTTTCTCAATAAATTCATACCCACATTGAAAAAGTTGTGTTTTATTTGGTATAAGATATAATGATCCCAAGAATACTTATGTGCATTTTTAAACACTTTGAAAAACAATGAAACTCCAATATAGTTGCTGTTTTGACCTTATGATTTCTCAGATATCATTTATTAAATATTGGATCAAGATTCCACCATTTAAATTTTGCTGTAAATTTCCCCATGGATTTCTTTTTCTTGAATAATGCCATTGGTCCTGTTGCTCTCCGCAAATAAAACAAAAAGTTGGTTAAAGTTGGCATTGTTACTTATGGAAAGTAACGGTACGGTTGAGCAGGTTACTCAAGCTTGTACAAAGATAGTAAAACTAAAATCAAGTTGTTCACGTCAAATTTGTTTTCATCTTCTTGTTCCCTCCACAGTTGCTTGTGAGTGGGGATTTTCTCTAGTTTTCTTGCTAGGGCTCTTGAGAGTTTCTGCAAATCTACTTCTGATTCTTCTCGCCCAAGTTTTCTTTTCATCAGTGAAGAGCAAATTTGAACAGCACCGGAGGCAAAGAATATCTTTGAAGCTGTGGAATGATATAGAGTCTCGATCAATTGAGGAGCTCTGTTCGTCAGAGGATTTTCTGAATAATATTCAGAATTCGATGGAGAATCCTCCGAATGACAATGATTCACATGTCTCAGGTACACATTTTATTGATTCGCTTATGAGAAAGTTTCAGTTGATACACTTTCCCTTGGCTAAATTTATTGAACTGTTCTTAATCTTTTCTGTGAAAAACAAATATGCAGACTTTTCATGTCATTCTAGCTTTTATAATATCAATTGAATGACTATGCATGATACAGAAAAAGTGAAGTAGTATAGGCATTAAATTCAATTTCTTCAAATGAACGGTTATATATACTTGGATGAACGACAAAACTTTGGGTGTCTCAATATTTGTAAAGCAATTTCCAAGAGAAACTACTAATTTGGCGGTGACTTCTCATGTACATTTTGTAAAAACAGGTGTACTTCAATTTAATAGTGACTTCACAGATTATTTAACCTAAGTAGATTTGACCGATCGGTAAGGTATTCAAACTTTAAATGATTGACACAGGATTGAAATACATGTCATTGGTTTGCATATAGTAATAGGTTAGATTAGATTTTACGGCATTACTACTATGAGTACTATACACATGATGCTTTTGTTCGGTTGCCATGCTTTTATATCAAATTCGTAGGGAGACAAAACCCGAAAATAGTGAAACTTACTCGTCTGTTTTGTGCCTTCGGGAACCAGGTTTTGGCAACCCACAACCGTCATCGTCGTCGCCATGGAGCAGGATGGCACTCAATCTAGAACTTAGGACTGGACATTCAGCGGCGAGGAGCGGAATAAGACTCGATCTAGAACTGAGCGGAACAATACCCGATCTAGAACTGAGGACAGGACAATCAGCAGCGAGGAGCGGAATAATAGTCCATCTAGAGCTTAATGTAGAACTGAAGGGAACAATACTCCATCTACAACTCGATCTAGAACTGAGGATGGGACATATGGAGGCGAGGAGCCAAACAATACTTGACCTAGAACTCGATGTGGAACTGAGGACGCAACATTCGGTGCACAGCACGACTGCTTCGGGTTGTAAACCCGGCAAGACAAGGCATAGGCAAGACGGAGGACAACATGACAACCACCCCAACACGAGGCATCATTCGAGACTCGCTTCATCATCGAATCTCCACCGGGATGTAGTGCTGGGCCGGCCTTCCAGCTCGAGTTATCGCCTCACGACAAGTGATCGTGCAGGTCGTCCACCAGACAACGAGCGACATGACAACAGGAACAACGAGCAGCTGGCGATGATGACAAGCAACGAGCCACGCACGAACCATGCCAATGTGCGGAATGGTCAAAATGGGCCGACCGGTGCAGAGCTCGTTTCTAATTCTCATCACGAGGGATCATCGTCTTCATCAGTTCATGGTAAATCACGCAACAAGTGATTACTCGCCAAGTGAGGTCATTAATGACGACGAGGTAGTCGTTCATTTTCTGTCATAAGGACGAAAATGGTTTGATGAATTGGTTTGGATGTTCAAGAGAAAGATTAGCCTTTCTATTAGCGATGAGTACATGGTTTGACTTTTGACTTTTTCCTTCTAAGTTTGTCATGGGACTTACTTCTTCTTACCTCCATCGCCCACGATCTTTTAAAGAAATTCAAATGACGCTCATTCGGATGCTTTCTAATCGTTTTTTCTTGTTATTTGTAGCCGTGCAAACACAAACGATTGCTGGAACTGGCCTGGTAAATTATTAAATACAACTAGATTCGGTTTGAACTCATTTTTAGATAAATATGAATCTTTTGATAATGTCAGCAACTCATTATTGTCCATCATTTTCTTAATTTCTTGGGCAATTATTCAATATGCATGTGCCACGAACATAGCGCGAGTCAAGTGCAGCAAAGCAATATTTCACGCGATTGCGATTGTGCGGCCGGGTCGCTTGCTCTCTGGCTCAGGTTTCCCGTGCCCCTTCCTCTCATGGATTCGAGGACCTTGGACATTCACCCAAGAAGCTGTGGCCAATTCAGTCCTCAACCTATTGTCTTTAACGGCCTAGGCCGACCACGCTTCCACTCGCGCCACTTTGCAAGATATTGTCCGCTTTGGACACAGTCCTCACGGCTTTAAAACGCGTCTTGCAAGTCTAAGAAGGTTCAATGCTATATAAAGCATCCCAAGATCTACTCTCTAAGCCATGTGGGACTAGGGTGTCACATACTCCCCCTTAGCGGCACGGCGTCCTCGCTGTGCCCTCCGGCACCGCCGAGCGCCCACTGCGGTCCACACATGCTGTCGAGAGTTGGCTCGATACCAACCGTAACGGCCTAGGCCGACCACGCTTCCATTGCGCCACTTTGCAAGATATTGTCCGCTTTCGACACAGTCCTCACGGCTTTAAAACGCGTCTTGCAAGTCTAAGAAGGTTCAATGCTATATAAAGCATCCCAAGATCTACTCTCTAAGCCATGTGGGACTAGGGTGTCACATGTACGATGGCCAATTCAGTCCTAAACTTTTAATTTTTTCAATTTATTTATAAATATTTTGACAACTTGCCAATTTAATCCTAAACATTTCAATTATGTCAACTTAGTCTTAAATATTTCAATGACATACTAAATTTGTCACGTCCCGACTTTCGAGCTCGAGACATCTCTACCAAATCGCATCGGGTCATGAAAGATAGCGTCCTAGGTACACTATCGACCTATACAATTACGACGCATGCGGAACGTGCAACTCTCCCAAACAAACAAGATCGGCGAGATAGTACGGGAGGAAAATCATCGCACTCAATTCTCAAAAGATAATTTCATTAATAAAGCCAAAGCATATGAATTTTAACCCTACGAGTTACGATCAACATATACAACCCCATTTTTTCGGGGTAGCTCACTAGGACCTCAAAAAGATACATGGTCAGGTAAGGTTAAACCTTCATCTACTCCCAAAAATCCTACAACAACCCCCGCCTTAACGTTCACGGCTCTATCACTTGGGACCCGAAATGGTTAAACGACGGGGTGAGAAATAAATCTCGTAAGCCAATGCCTAAGCTCGGCTAGGGCGTTGATTCGCTCGTACATCCTAACAAACAATCACAATGCATCAAGAATATAATTCAATCACATGCAACTTACCAATCTTCAGCCATGCGTAAAGCAATGCTTGACTCAATTCAACGATTACATCCGCAAACAAACGGCAATGCATCACATCAACTTGAATGCACATGACACCACACTAAATCCATTTATTAACGTTTGCCCACGTGCCGGCGTAACACCGACTCACACGACTAATGTGGTCTCACACTACGACCGGCAATGTATGTGCCGGCGAGACTAGGCATCGTCCCATTTCTTTTGGTTATGGCAATCGATAGTCCCCCTGGTACCCTCGGTACGGACATATCGATAGCGCCCCATGGTACCGGGCCGACGATAATAATCCATCCGGTACCTCCGAGACGGATATAATAGGTATCTTGGATTTCGCCCTTGGTACCCCAGGCCAACGATAAATATCCCCCTGGTACCCCGGGACGGATATAATAAGTGTATTGGGTATCGTCCCCTGGTACCCCGGCCGACGATAACCATCACATGACCATACAAATATGTCAATCAGTCCGGTTAGTTTATCATCTGTCCTTATAGGCGGATGCTCGCACAAATGTGTACAAAGAATCGGCCCAAGACCGTTTTCATGCCAATACATGCAATTGATGCCAAATATAGTCATAGGAATGTATAAAATTATTCACTAAACTCTGTACGAATAATTGGGCCATTTACCATACCAAAAAAATAATAATTGGACCATTTATCTCCAAACCAAAAATCCAATCAACCAATGGCCAATCAAAATGTTCAATCAATCAATCTAATCCAATTAGCCATAGAATCCTAACTAATCGGACTAACTTAACCAATTAGGGTCATTTAACCTAAACCAAGTTTTTAACATAAACCGGCCCTAATCGAGTTACCTAAACACCTAATAGTCTATATAAACTAATCCGAACGTAATTAACGACCTAACCAAGGATTAGTGGTCGACTCACAATTAAATTTAGCTTGGGCAGTCTCAATTCGAGCTACGACGACAATGAACCTCGGCCCGGCCGCGGCGACAATCGGCGACTTGCGGCCCACTCGAACTTTGGGCTTCCAACTTGGCCAAAGATGGTCCAAAGGATGTGGCGACACCTCGGGACGGCGGCACGAGGCTCGGGATGGCGGCCGGCACAATAGCGTCGGCGGTGAACGTGACGCGAGCAGAGGAAAAACAGGGTAATACAGTGGCTTTGGGGGCGATTTTGGGGAGTCTCGGGTGGTTCAAGGCCGGGGAAAAGGTTGGCCGGCGTCGGGTGTCTTCGAGGTTCTGCAGGTGGTGCCGGTGGCGGCGGCGGACGACCGGAGGGGCGAGATAGTGGCTAAATGGAACCGGCGCCCAAAGTAGGGCACTCGGGTCGAACAGGGGAGGTCCGATCGGGGTTCAAATCGAGCTCTACGGGCGGAAAACCACTTCCAACGGTTTCGGGGGACAGTGAGGGGTCGAGGACGATGGTTGAGGGTGGTCGGTGGACAGCAGAGATGGCCGGAACCGTCGCGACCGGAGGCGACAAAAAACGGGGCATAAAATAGGGCAGACAAGGTGTTGGGGTTCTTGGGGGCTGTTCGGCGGCCCCGTGACGACGTGCGACGGTCGAGGCCGGGCCGAGGGTCGGTAGGGGGACGAAGTGGTGGCCGGAAGCGGTTCGGGGTGGCTAGCCGACGGAAAACAGAAGCCGGAGCCGAAACAGAGCAGTCCGGCGTCGGGGCTATTCCACGGCTATCCTGCGGCTTCGTGGCGGCTGAGCGGCGGCTAAGTGGCGAGCGGAGGAAGGCGATGGCGGTCGGTGGTGGTGGCGGCGTAAAAACAACCAAGGAAGAGGAGATGTGCATGGTGGAAGGAGGAAGAAGAAGTCGCGAGTGTGAGGGAGAGAGAGAGCTCGTGCAGGAGAGAGAGAGAGAGAGAGAGAGAGAAGGCAGGTGGGTGTTGATCGGTGGTGATGGGACACCACTTGTCCCATCACCCATTAATATTTTCGTCCTATATGCTTGAATACTAAAGGAAATTTGAATGTTAGGTAATATAGGATTTGGTTGGACATTTGGCTCAACCGATAGAAAATAATTTTGATTTTTTCATATATCGAACTCGTCGAAATTAGGCTCGGTGTGAGGATTTAAAATCCTAAATCGCAACGATTACAATTTTCGAGACCTAATCTAAACCGATCGACAAATTGGGAACCGTCTAAAATTCATCCTTTAATTCCTTACGATCCAAAATTTTATACCGACTCGGAATTCAATATTAACTCTCTTATTGAATTTTGGCATTTTACACGGATCTAATTTCCAAGGCCTCACAAAATTAGTCCTAAAACTTTTAAAGCTTTGCCAATTTAGTCGTTCGGACGAATTTTTGGTGGAAATCTCCAACTGGCAATCTAGTTAGCAACAACAATCCTACATGGCACGCCTGGCAAATGATCGGCCGACGTGGATAATTTTTTTATTCTTTAATTTTTCTGAATTTTTTTAAATATTTTTAGTTTTTCCTTTTTCTTTTCCTACGATAGGGGCGTAGAAAGAAGGAAAGAAAAAAAAAAAGCAAGAAAAGAAAGAAAAGAAAAATGAAAAGTATAAAAAATATATAATATATAGAGAAATAAAAATATATATAAAAAATTATCTACATTAGAGCTAGCTATGCCAGGGTAGGACGGTCATTACCGACCGGGCCACCAAGTCGGCCATTTCGCCCAAACTTGACTAGAATGACTAAATTGGCAAATCATTAAAAGGTTTAGGGCTAAGTTGGCAATTATCAAAAGCTTTAGGACTAAATTGGCATAATTGAAAAATTTATGATTAAATTGGCAAATTGTCAAATGGTCTAGGACTAAATTGATAAAATTGAAAAGTTTATGACTGAATTGGCTATCGTACAATAGATTTAAGACTTCTTGAACAATTTTCCATTCCCAAAAGAGTACCACTGCGGAATCACTCTTGCCAACAAGTTGGTAAGATTGATCCTCCTCCATACGCTTTCTAAATGTGTACCGAGAGAGATATATATATCCCTAGACGCTTGCTGATATAATGCACTACATTTGGTAAGATTCATCCTCCTCCAGTAAACAAACTTTGTCAATTCGAATCCATGAACCAGTCATAAATTTAAAAAAAAAAATGTAAACACGCTTCTAGAAGGCTTCTTCCCACTAATCATGGAGATTCTAGGGACTAAAAGAATCACATTGCGTGTTTGAGGATTTAATGTGGGAACAACACCCACACATGCAATAATATATCAAACTCTAATCATCAAAGTTCATATTTTCTTCGGCCAAAAACCAAATTTATATATTGCAATTTCTTTTTTGTCAAAGATGAATTTTAGATTTTTTGAAAAAAATTCTGCTATTTTAATTCTCATAAGTTCTTTCGACCAAAAAAATATATATCATAAGGTCTAGGGTCCAACCGGAGATTGTAAATTTTGAGAGGCTTCTCACCTTTGATTGATGGGGACATACAAGAATCATATTTTGTGCTTTGAGAAAAATTAATTTTTATGTTATTGCGAATTATGTTGAACAATAGTTAGGAAAATTTTGTAAAAGGAATCCCAAACGTCTAGGGAAAGGTCTTAAAATATCATCACACTCCTCCTTACATATAAGTTGAACTTTGATAAAATAGTATAAAGCAGGTAAGAATTTGAACTCGAAATCTTAAGTTTTTAATACCATGTAAATCTTGTAGGACCACTACCATTGTTTAAAAAAATTCAAACTTATAAACGGATCGAGATTACATATTTGAAAAAAAAATTGACAATTCAAAGAACAAGAGTTCACTTTAAAGTGGTTTAATATCACTCTTTGTCCTTTTTTCTAAAAATCGAAAAAGAGGGCCCCACCTTAGGATTTGAGAAGATGTATTTATACCCTTCAAGTTTGTGGGTCTTTATCTTGTTCTCTCCACGTTTACAAATCTCTCGTTTGACAAGCTGTTGAGTTGGTACAAGCATTATTTCCAACTCCTGCTCAATTCCTCCAGTTTCACCTGAATCGATTCTTGACTAAACACTCATGTGTTTCGCCTTTTGATCGAGTGGATCAATTTCTCTGGCTCTTTTGCAGTTTTCTTCTAGGCCATTGAAAAGAAACCATGACAAGGAACGGGGGCCAAGAAGATTTTCCGAGCTTTTGGAGTGACGTAGTGTGTCCATCGAGCGCGAAGCTCTTTTCGACGGAGGATTTTCCAAATAATGTTCATGACTCGATGGCGAAACCTTCGAAGGATGGTCATGGTCGCCCGGGTGTTTTTGCACATAGAAATAACAATGCGCAGGCCCCTGATCACCAGAGTGCTCGGCTAGCAGTTGCGATGCCCCATGCGCAGGTCCTCTCTCTCTCTCTACACTGTTTGATTTGTTGCTCTCTCTATGGGAAGAGGACTCAGAGAAAGAAGGGAAAACTATTCAATTCCAAACAGATTCTTTTTAGGGTTTCTAATGATATTATGTTCTTCCCATCATGATGAGGCTCTAAAATTTTCTGCGACTTGGTCAGAGTGCTTTCAGCGGAACTGTCGAGTCCTTGCTGACGCAAGTCCGTCGTCAAGCATGTGAAACGCTCGGGCTTCAGAAGTTCAAGGCCACAACTGTGCCATTCCCTCTCCTTAGAATTGGCAATTACGAGGTTATCGTCACCTTATATGCGCATGTGTGGACATATATGTATAGAAACGTGGAACCTTATCTCCTCTTTTAGAATTTCTCCCTGTAGATTTTTGGTGTGATAATATGTGCAGGTAAGATCTCGAAACGAGCCTCATCGACAGCAAAGTGGTACTACACGAGAAAACGATTGAATTGGGAGATACTCAAAAACGGTCTGAAGAAGAAGATCGAAGTAAATTGGGCAGATATTTCAGCCATAAGAGTTAAATATGATGGTGACGTGGAAGTTCTTGAGATTGAGGTTTGACTCATTATAAGTTCCATATTGTAATGTTCGAAACTTCGTCTTCAAATATTTTTTTTGTAAGCGTACATAGCTCTAGCTCACACAACATAACGCATCGGCTTTATTTAGCCCACTATTATCACGATATATATAAAAGAGTCTGTAGCGTGTGCTGATATATCAAGCTTGCTTTCAGTTATACAAGCCGCCTCTTCTGTATGGCGAGACCGAAGTGCGCCCCAAGAAGCAAACCTCCTGGAAGCTGAGTTTTGATTTCACTTATGGTCAAGTTTGCGCTTACAGGTATATTATCTGCTCCGATCGAACCGTGCAACCTCTTGATGACTATCTATTGTCAAATATCTGGTTCGACATAGAAAAGAAAAAACTGAATAATGAAACATGTTTGATTATCCCCATGTTAATTTAATATGTCAGCAAATTAGCACCATATATATGGTGGTTTATCTTGTTTTCTTTTTCCCTAATAAGGAGGCACTATCTTGAGTTTTCTCGTGGCACGCTAGAGAGAAATATGAAGCCACTCTTCTTCTTGGACTCTCGCTTGAGGGAGTTGAGCAGAAGGCCCTTCCCAAGTTCGGAAAGTCCATTCTTTGTCGATGACGAGGTTGCGCCACAAGCACCGCCATTGATCAACTCTCGATTGTTTCATCGTCACCATCAACATCTTCATCATCTTCGTCCTCAGCTTCCTCCAAATCATTCAAGTGTTCCTACGCGCTTGGCCCATAACGAATGGATCGGTTTAACCCAAGAACATGCAAGACCATCGGCGAATCATCAAATGCCGCCCTTCGAATTTCGCCGGCTTTACAAGTTTCGGGTACGTAACATTTAGTAAATTCCCATTCATCTTATATTGCCTATTTTTTTCGGTTTAGTTGCTTATTCATATTATATGTATGTAGCATTTATAGTTGGATAATACGATTGCGTAGAATAAAGAGAATGCTATTGATAAGCATTTTTTCTACGAGAAATGTTAAAGTACACTAATCCCTATTTACAAAAAATGTGTGCCATATACATATCTAAAGAAAGGTTATGAACAAGTCATAGAAATTCTACTAAAAGTCGTGCATATATTCTCATCAACCAAACTTAAAATGGAATGTTAGTCTGATTGGTATTTGAAAATTAAAAAGAGATCATAAACAATTGTCATTACTAAAGAATTAAAAAATAAATTACCGAAAATTCCTTCTCAATTCTTCAACATCAACAAAAGTTTGGATAGATAGTTTAACATTTTACTACATAAGTTATTACATCTTATTTTACCTGTAGCAAGACGATAGGAGCGAGTGTACTGTAATTAACAGATAGGCTCTTATTCAGTTTGCATTTGATTACTTATTATATCTAACCAAAGCAAATCCAAAGAAAAAATGTTCTCCTTGTGTTTTCTTAAACTAGGTTATGGCTACGCACCATCACCACTGTTGTCGAGGAACGGAACGATTGAATTCAATCGACAGTTTGTGGGACACTCGCCAGGAGAACAAATCCTAGTGCCCTCAAGCTACGACCCCGGCAGAGGCACGGCATGCACAAGCTATGGACACGAGGGATATCACCACAACAGCAACCCCAACCCCGCCGTGATGATGGCGAGCGAGGACCATTTACGCATGAGTGCCGAAACCACCAACGTCGCTCATGATGCCCATGGGCGGATCAGTCGAGCCATCTTCAGTCAAGGCGTGGGGCATCATCATTCGGGAACAGCTCCACCCTCGAATGCCCCTGCGATGGACGCGCCTTTGCGCTCAAGTTATTACCCGATTACCGACGATCATGCAGGTCAGATATATAGCAACAACAGTGAGCCATGCATGATCTACCCGGGGCTTGTGTCTAGCCCTTCTCAGGATCATCAAGGTGATCAACTCATGTGGTATTTGGATTGCATCACAGACAATTTCCCTCCAAACGAGCAGCTGAATGAAGATGAGATGAGGAACAGTAGCTTTTGGGGTGACAAGCCACCCCATTTTATGCCTTAGAAGAGTGTGAGGCACACCCATGACATTGGTTCTATTGATAAATTCTCCTTTTCTAATGGTGGAGAAATTCAATTTTATTCTCCAATCATAACGATGGAAAGCTTTTCTCGTGTAACTTCTGCTTTATATATAGTCAATAATAAGTGGAGAAATAAGCAAACTTTTGGATTATTTCATCTCATTTGCTCATGATGTGTCTCGATCAGGCTTCGCTCGTTGAGAATGTAGAGAAAAAGTCTCCTTTCATTCAATGAATATTTTTTTCTGTACATTTACAATACTCAATCCTATCATATATATACATGACATCCGACAACCCTAATTAGAAGATATACAATAGGAAGGATTCTATACTAGGAAGTATACTATACAATAAAACTTCCTAACAAATAGGCTAAAATAGCTCACGACCACACTCCCCTCAAGTGGGTGCAAAGATGTCTTTGATACCCAACTTGATAAGTGAGCAATGAAATTCTCTACTTGACATGACCTTTGTCAATATATCGCCTAACTGGTCTTCGGACTTGACAAATGGTAACTCGGATCACTTTTGCATCCAAATTCTCTTTGATGAAATGTCCGTCAACCTCCACATGTTTGGTTCTATCATGCTGAACTGGATTATGAGCAATGTTTATGGCTGCTTTATTATCACTAAACAATTTGATTTCCAAACCTGGTGGATACCCGAGCTCGGTTAGCAGCTTCCGAAGCCATAAAAGTTCGCATAACCCATTTGCTACACCTCCGAATTCAGCTTCTGCACTAGATCGAGCTACAACTTTTTGTTTCTTACTTCTCCATGTAACAAGGTTGCCTCCCACAAATGTAAGATACCCCGATGTAGACCTCCTATCCGTCACACTTCCAGCCCAATCTGCATCCGTGTAACCCTCTACTTCAAGGTGGCCATTCTTTGCAAATAGCAAACCCTTTCCTGGGGCTGACTTCAAATATCGAATGATGCGCAACACAAAGACTCATATGATCCTCACTAGGTGTATGCATGAACCGACTCACCACACTTACCGCATGAGCAATATCGGGACGTGTATGTGATAAGTAAATCAATCGGCCTACTAACCTTTGGTATTTCTCCTTATTAGTAGGCGTCGATCGGGGTACTCTCCAAGCTTACGTTTTGTACCATAGGAGTATCGCGGGCTTGCAATCAAGCATGCCAACTTCGGTCAAAAGATCAAGAACATATTTCGCCTTGAGACAAGTAAATCCCTTCCTTCGACCTAGCAACCTCTATTCCGAGGAAATATTTCAGACCTCCCAAGTTCTTCATCTCAAACTCCCTAGATAATAATTCCTGTGGTCTCATAATCTCGCACTATCATTGACTCGTAATAATCATATCGTCTACATATATGATAAGAGCCGTAATTTTTCTTTGAGCACCTTTTAAGAACAAAGTATGATCTGAATTACTTTGGGAGTATCCATACCTTTTCATAGCCGAGCTAAAGCGACCGAACCATGCATGAGGGGATTGCTTCAACCCATACAATGATCTTTCCAGCTTACAAACCATGTTTGGCTGATCCGTGCATCCGTATCCGGTGGAAGCTCCATATAGATCTCCTCCTCTAAATCTCCATGAAGAAATGCATTCTTCACGTCAAATTGATGTAAAGGCCGGTCAAGTTTGCAGCCAGAGATAACAACACTCTTATAGTGTCTAACTTCACAACTCGGAGAGAATGTTTCCCGATAATCCACCCCATAAGTCTGTGTATACCCTTTAGCCACCAGTCGGGCCTTATACCTCTCAATAGTGCCGTCTCGCCTTATGTTTGACTATAAACACCCACCTACATCCAACCGGCTTTTTATCCTTTGGTAGTTCCACAAGTTTCCATGTTCGATTTTTCTCCAACGCCTCCACTCTGCGCCTCCATCGCTTGAAGCCATTTCGGATCCTTCATGGCTTCTTCAACCCTGTTTGGAACTTGAGCCGAGGAAACCGTGGACACGAAGACTTGTAGTGGTGTGGACTGCCTCTTGGTAGACACATAGTCTACAATAGGGTATCGAGATCGACGGTCCTCTACATCCGGAGAATATCGATTCGGTGGTTTACCCCTATTATGCCTATCGGGTAGCTTATAACCAAGTAAGCACATTAGTATCTTCAAAAGAATCAAGTACAATAGAAGTACTTACCTCGGGTACATTCTCGGGAGCTTGGAGTGGTACTAAAGAGGGCGAAGAGGGCGAAGACGAGGAGGAGGTTGTTGTAGCTGTGAATCGGTGGACACTGTTCGGACCCATGCTCGGTAGTCACCGCTTCGTGCAGCTCGGCCGTGCGCTTATCTCACCGCCGTGAGGTAATAGTTCAAAAACTTCAGCTTCGATCGTGCTCGTGCGGCCGTGCGCATCCATCCGTCACTCCCTGCAGTCCCAACCTCCCACCAATGTCTAGTTCTACATCTAGTCTCCCCGAACAGACACTCGGGGAAAGGGAAAAAAGGACTCCGTCTCGATAAATGTTACATCCATGGTGACATACATGCGTTTCCCGGCAAGATCATAGCACCGATACCCCTTTTGAGAAGGGCCATAGCCAAGAAACGCACATTTGATCGCACAAGGGTCAAGTTTGGTCCGCTGATTTTTGTGAAGATGGACATAAGCGACACACCCAAACACCTTAGGAGGCAATGTAAGAACCGACGGAAGAGACACATGGGCAGCAAGAGATTGCATTGGCGTGCGATAGCTCGGAATGCGGGAAGGCATGCGATTCAACAAATAAGCAGGTGTGACTACAAGCAGAATCCCAAAAACGATGGGGAACATGGCCACCCTCCAACGGTGCTCGAGTGGTTTCAAGAAGATGGCGATTCTTGCGCTCAAGCAACACCGTTCTGCCGAGGAGTCCGAGGGCAAGAAGTTTCATGTATCAAACCATGTTCCCGAAAATAAGCTGCAAGAGGTTTACTTAAGTATTCGCCACCATTATCGACCGGAGAACCTGAAGTTTGGCCCCAAACCGAGTCCGAATCATACGGTGAAAAGTCCGAAAGATAGCTTCGACTTCATTCTTATGTTTCATCAAATATAGCCAAGTCATACGTGTGCAATCATCAACAAAGATGATAAACCATCGAAAACCCGATACTAAGTAGTGATAGGAGACGCACCCCATACATCGAATGAATTAAGGAAAAAGGAGTGGAACCGATATTCAAATTGGGAGGAAAAACCGGTACGATGGCTTTTGGCCAAAATACATGTATCACACTTGTAAACTAGAGTTTGATAGACCATGAAATAACTTGGGAAATAAATGCCTTAAATACCCAAAGGATGGGTGACCTAAACGACGGTGCCATAACCAAAGTTCCTTCTCTTGAGCTAATCGTCCACGAGAATGATAGGTCCGTCCGTAAGTAATTTCATCCACGAAATACAGCCCCTCCCTCTTAGTACCACGCCCAATAATCTCCTTCGTGAGAATGTCCTGAAACAGGCAAAAATCGGGGTACATAAGCACAAACACGTTTAACTCACTAGTAAGCCGTCCAACCGAGCAATGCGATTAGACAATGTAGGAACAAGTAAGGTATGAGATAGAGAGAGAGAAGGCGTGATGCACACACGCCCAAGCACTGTCACAGAAAGCTATGCCCATTGGCATTGTAAATATGATCTCGACGTGGTGTAGTAGATGTAAGAAGATCACCGGATTCCGGAGTCATGTGATCGGTGGCGCCGTAATCAATTATCCACCCATGATGATCATCACCACGTCCATTAGCAAAGACAAACCCATAATTACCTTCGAGAGATTTGGCATTAGCGATTCGGGCTCCATGGGAATTAATGACAAGCCGCTAGTCACTAATGAGGCTTGCCCTCCATTCCGCCCCTTCGTGAGCCTTGTTTCTTCTTTTTGGTCCGAAAATCATCCCACCAGTCCGGATAACCATGCAATTTAAAACAAGATGCTGCTTGTATGTTTAGGATTCCCACAAAGGAGAGCACCCCTCGGATTGAATGGGCATACCAAGTCTAGGGCGAGCTCCGGGGGTAGAAGGCACTAATCGGAGGTGCGGATCACCCTTGCCCCATGTGACACCATGGCGGAACCAGAGGTAACCCCGACGGGAGTGGAAAGCATGACAGATTGGCGCATTTCCTCTCGCCCGACCCGAGCATAGGCTTGCTCAATAGTAGGGAATGGATCCATCTTCGTAGCATCAGCACGAGCATTATCCGGACGGTCATCAAGACCGTCCAAAAAAGTGTATACTCGATCTTCATTGACAATGGCATTGTATCGTAGAATATCGACCGGGAATTGCATAGGATTAGGACGTCGGAAATCAATCTCACGCCGAGCCCTTGAAGATCATTGTAATATTTCTCGATGGGTCCACCGCCTTGCTTCAATTGAGAAATCTGTCTCTTAAGATCATAGATTTGGGAGGTGTCGATCCATCAAAAAAGGTCGTTGCTACGGAATCCCATACAGCTTGGGCAAGAGGGAAAACGAATAAAGTTTGGTATCAAGGCTGGATCCCAGAATTAATAAGCCAACCTTTTATCGTAGAATCATCGGTCTTCCATTGTCGAAAATACGGATCAGTAGGAGGGGGCTCGGGAGAACCACCATTCAAATAACCCAGTTTGTCTTTGCCCGAGACATACATTTCAACAACCTCGGGACCATACGCCATAATTTTTGCCATCAAGCTTGCAAAGAATCGGTGCAAAGCAGAGGTTCAGCGCGGCGGCGCGGCCTTTGGGTCAAGAGTCGCTTCATCGCGACGGTTAGATCTCGCTGAATAGCACTAGCATCCAGGTCGTTTGTCGGCCATGAGATCGAGTCCGAAGAAGATAAGACGGGACGAAGTCGATTGGCGTGAGACGATGACGCAGCGGGACCGCCATAGTCAATGATTGACGTACAAGCACCCAAAAGGATCAAACCCTAAAGCTCGATACCATGTAGAGAAAAAGTCTCCTTTCATTCAATGAATATTTTTTTCGTACATTTACAATACTCAATCCTATCATATATATACATGACATCCGACAACCCTAATTAGAAGATATACAATAGGAAGGATTCTATACTAGGAAATATACTATACAATAAAACTTCCTAACAAATAGGCTAAAATAGCTCACGACCACGAGAGAATATAGGGACTACCAAAAAAAAAAAAAAAAAAGAATGTCCAATCCTTGCATCATACATATTACATTTTCCATGCTAATTATGATTATATTTCGGTTAGAGAGAGATTATAAATTCGCGAAATAAATTCCTTTTAATGGACACTCAACAGTTTCAATAATCCTATACACGTACAATTTTGTCCTTCTTGCATTGATCTTTTTTATTACATATTTTTCATGTAATTAGAGTTTGTTGACTTCCGAATGCTACGCAAACGCGCCATGTATGAGAAAAATTCGATCTGCTCATAGTCCTTTGGACAAAATTATAAGTTAACTCGGTCTATTTTGAAAAATATGTGACAACATAACTAGAAATCCCTTGTAATGAATATCTAAAAGTCCACATGGAAACGAATATATCGTGACTTTTTAAATAGTACTGTTAGTAGTGACGTCCGCAAGAGTTGTTATCGGCATTGACGCATATCGATGACAATTATTAAGCAGTTGTCGAATTAGGACAACGAAGAATATCGATTAGTAAAGGCAACGGGTTATCGAATGGAGCATCGACCACTATAAGACTATAAGTAGCATCGTTCGATTACTAAAGAACCCCCTCGTGCGCAAACAATCAAATCTATTTTCTTTCGGTTATCTTTACTTTCCCGCACATTACTTCAATGGACACACGAGGAACGGACTTATAGAATTGCTTATGGAAATGTGTTTTCATTTGTTCCCAAGAGTGGACAACATTTGCCGGCAAAGCCATATGCCACGTAAAAATAACACAGTTAATCAGCTAATACGATTAAATGTCGATTGGCTATCTTCTCCATAAAAGGGTTAAAATCAAACATCTTAAAACTTCTCAGGTAAGTAGGTTATTTAACAAACTTGTAGCAGAAATTGCGTGCGCATTGCTTCTGTCGAATTAAAAAAAAAACAGTGACAAGAGATAGGAATAGATGCTGGCAGATTTATAGCGATTTGGCTTGGGATAAGCCTATGTCCACTCTTCGAGACTAATAACGCACCAACAAGGTTAGCGCTCCCTAGTACCTCTTGAGATATTACAAATGTAGCTTGTGTTGCTTCTACCAAATTCCGCTTCACACTACCAGCAAAACACGCACTACAACAATGCTTTGTTCACTTCTCAAAAGATTAACAAACAGGGTGTGGCTCTTAATAAGCAAAAACAATTGATCACAAAGTGCATGAAGTATTGTTGCAATATTTGGTGTTCGACTCTATCTGCCGTGTCGCGTTGGTTCTTCTTATAGTCGACGATTGTCAAGTTGACAGATCAATGTAGCTGTTATAGATCCCAATAAAATCACCGGATATTCGATCACGAATACAATCGGATCTTCCAGCAATCTTGTTATTTCTTTAATACAAAGCTTGACCAATTAAATTCCTAATTTCATACTTGTGATTGGCTATTGGAATGCCCAACAACAATCAAGGAATGCTTGGGTCTTCATTATGACAACCGTATAGAAAATTTCTTCAAAATTTGATATAAGCAGTAGCTTCTATTAGCTTCCCTTGGTCCTGCTGTCCAGTTGACAATTCCTGTATCCATCAGCCTCTGTCGAATTTTTCTGAGCACGCATGTGAATTAGACTTTCACGGATCTGTTCACCTATTGACTTTTCAAGTACTCAAGAACTTTTTGTTCTCTTTGATTTGTCCATCCTTAAGGTCCTTCCATTCTTTCAAGGTCTTTTACATGTCCTAAGGAGTAGATTCAATGGTGTTGATTCATCAGTAGATACCTGGACAAAAACAACACTTGCATCTATCAAATAATAAATCATATGAGATAGTTCAGTCATTATAAATGTACTAACGATTTTTCTCAGCTTCGATAATATGCGACAATGGAACGCCCTTTGCTTTGAAAATGCTTGAACATGATCAATGAAACAGGATCATGGCTGGGGTACATGATTGATGAAACCAAAACACAGGGTAATTGAAGAAGAGGGAGTATATAATACTTACAATAATTAAAGGAGGCTAGCAGAACACAAAGACATACACATACACATGCACATGTGAGGTTTGACGCCTATATGTGGAATATGCAAAGGGGCTTAAGGCTCCTATTCCAACGAAAATTTGGGTCCCAATGTAGTGCCAAAGCATATAAAGTAGGCTTAACTTTAAATGATGCAAACATCACTTCAATGATGAATTAAAGCATCCGTCCAGAGCATCTCAACATAAAACGAAGAGTTAGCAAACACTTCACCTCTTATAACTTTCATATAGAAAAATAATTTAACACAAATGTTAACAGCGAATCTTGATTTCACACTGCTCAAACAAAAACATTTTCAAAAAGAGAAGTTTAGGCCTGACTCCACTAAGAGTTTTAGCTCAAGTCCCTAGTGGATTCACGACCTTCCTCGAGGTGAACCACCAAGGGAAAGTTAATGGATTATTAGGCAAATATGAACAGTTACTTATCAAATAGATGGTGTTGTTGTCTAGCGGGGACTCCAAGTCCATATATCAATCACTACTTGGGGACCCGATTTGAATATAATTTTCTTATCTTTTGAAGTCATCACTAGCCGGTTGTGAACCAATTAGACACCAAAATAAGCCACGGGAGTATGTGTTCCGTCTGTAAACTAGAGATTTTTTAATACGAGGGATTTAGTTACGCTAGATGAATCTAACGCATTTTCGGTATATTTTCTCTTGATTATGAAAATGTTATCGCATGCAGTTTGTGTCGGCTTTATCCTAAACCACCAACACGTGATAGGTACTATACAAGGACGCAAACATAGTGTAATACTCTAAATATTAAGTAAATTAATGAAAAGTTTAAAGAACTTGGAATGCATGAACAAGCAGGGGCGAATCCCCATGTATCGCTGATTGAAGCAAGGAGTCTACAAACTTTAGACTCGAAGGGAGATATGCAAACGATATATGCAAAATCATATGAAATGCATGATTGTCATGCATGATTGTGCATGAATTTGCAATTATGGTTGCTATGCTATGCAACTTACACTTTTCTTTTTTTTTTCTTTTTGGTATTTTCTCATTAAATTAACATAATGAATGCGCAAATGAGCCCCTAGATCACTACATGATCGAAACCTACATTGTATGCATAAATGATTATTAAACGACGCGCTTGAATTATTACATGACATGCATAGGCAATATTAAACTATATGCAATGGAAAATGCGATCGATCTGAGATGCTAGTTAAGATTAATTCCTATAGCTATGTGACATACTAAATGATATGCAGTATGCAACATGGATATCGTAAAGCTAGTCAAGAATTGATTCTATAATTAGAGGCGATTTAAGTGAGATTTTAATGGAACTTTTTTTGTGCATTCTAAATCTACATGACGACCTAAATTAACTAGAAAATAACGTGTATTATATGAATGAATATAATCTAAAATAATGCAACATGCAAGAGTATATGATGAAAGCGTGAAATCTGATGAAATGAAAGTGCGGACTATTTGATGGAACCACAGTAACAACGAATAACTTCAAGAATTATTATTATGCATCAATGATTATGGAAATTATGCAATATCATAAAAAAAAATCATCCATAATTACCAAAGAAATGCAGTAGTTATTAAACTTTGACATTATGATGCGGAGACACTATTCTTGATTAATCCTAAATGCAAATTACTATACGCAATGCATGAATATCATAATCGAGGGTCCTAGTTTTAGGCTCAAAGGTCTAATGCCCCATTTCTGTCATGTTTTAATACAGGGTATGATGCAAGGGATATTAAATCAACCTAAAGCTAGACAACACTATAGTATGCACTAAATCATGACTTAAAAGGTTTAAATCTAACCATTATTCATGTAATTACTAAACTTATTTTGATTAGAAGTAATCGAGAAAACCCCAAAAGATGATCTACGACCAAGGGAAACGGCGGCCAAGCTTCGAGGGGACCGCCGGCTCACAAAGAGAACTGCCAGTGGAGGATTTTGAAGGTCAGCAGTGCTAAGGCTTGGTCGACGACGGTGGAACCGTGATTGAGGACGAAAACAGAGACTTGCAAGATGTGAGAAAAGTGTCGAAAAGTCTCATACCTATTCCATTTTTGTCAATTTATTCATAAACATTTTAGTTGTGCCAATTTAGTCCCGAAAATTTTGACCTAGAGCCAATTCGTCTTTCCAAGCAAATTTTTGCTAGATATTGTTGATGTGGATGCCACGGCCTACATGACACGGGCTTTGGACATTTTTTTAATGACAATTTAGTAATTTTCGTATGTTTTATATTTTTATTTTTTTCCTTCGTTTTTTGCTCTTAGTTTTGCTCCTCTTTCCTATGTTGGCTGGCAAGGACCGGCCTCGTCTAAGCAAGGGTGGGCCTCATGACCACAGGTGACCGTCGGCCTTGACGGCACGAGGGCGACCTCGTCGGGCATCGCCGGAGGAAGGGTTGGCCTTGCCCCGGCCTCGGCGACGCCTAGTGATGTGGCCTTGTCCCATGCGACGCTCGACGAGGCCACCCTTGCCCGAGTGAAGTCATGAAATTTTTTAGTAGCTTTTGCTTTGGAGCCTTGAATTGTCTTCTTTTATGAATCCTCTGTTTTGGACTGAATAAGATACTTAAATTAGTGCTACGTTCGAGCTCTCTTGAGATGAGTAATGAATCTCCTACGGCATGTTTGGTAATGCTTTTGATTTTCTGTTTTTCTACTCTTTTGTTCTCCGGAACAAAAAAGGAATACAAATCCATTTAGTAACATCGATTTTTTTTTTTTTTCCCGGAACGAAAATTGTTCCCAAGAATAAATTTGGAACAAAAGCTAGAAGTAATAAAAGAAGTGGCTTCTTTTTCCCGGGAACAAAAAGGGATACGGTGTCATTTTAGAAAAACAAATTCAATATGACTTAAAGCTCGTCTTTACAATACGAGTCCAACACCAATCGCCGTCACGCCACAAGTCGCCGATCCCCATCACTTCTACTGACATTTTTGTAATTAAATTAAACAATTTGGGAACATAAATTTTTAGGTTTGTACCTAATGCATTTTTGTTATTTTTATATTTCGAGAATATAAAATTTGTGCGGTTACCATTGGCATTCTTCGCTAGGAAACTGTTCCCACGATTAGAAATAATAATGATAAATCATTCTTGCTCTGAAATTATTTTCAAGAACGGAAACGTTACCATTCGCGCACTCTGAGTTTCCCAATTTAGGTCAAACAAATTTTGACTTCTTTATGCTAGAAAATTAGGGTCTCTCTCTTACTCCCCATGTGGCCAAAATTTGCGTAAATTAGGCCCTACTGCTTTCCAAATATTATTAAAGAATCGACTTTCTCACATCAGAACTCCCATTGCACAGGGGGATTTCGGCCACAGTAAGGAAAGTTTATGGCTTGCCAAGTTTTATTTGGTATTAAATGGGCTCATTCTTGAAAATTGAAGTAAAATTTGGGCCTCCCTCCTTACCCATTCAGCACTTTGAACCGACTCCAAAGCAATTTATAGTTTTATAGTGACATTGATGGGAAAATTATCAAAAAAAATCTTAAATTTATTGTAATTATAATAATTCAATTTTAATCTTTTCTTATTCAGTTGTAAACCTTTTATAATTGTGCCGATTCATCTATTAGGGTAATTTTGATCGGCCGACATCGATGTGAATTTTTTAAATAATATTTTAACTTTATTTCCAATTCGGTTCTAAACCTTTTATTTTTATTAATCTTTGTCTTTTCTTTTTCTTTTCTTTTTTGTTAGGGTTGGCAAGAGGTCGCGAACCACCTGTCGAGGCTCGGCTGCCACCGACGACCATCGAAGGTAGGCTGGGAAAGGGCTTGCAACCCTCACACAATGGCCAGCGAGGGCTCGCGACCCTCGTCCGCTTGTGAGGGATCGTGACCCTCTCCTAGTGGATAGCGATGGCTCACGGCTCTCGCCAAGATGTCGGTTAGGGCCGCGACCCTTGCCTGCGGCTGGCGAGGGTTCGCAAGCTCTTGTCGTGTGGCCGCGACTTCCTATAGGCCCTAATTAAAATAAAATAAAATAAAATAAAAATAGGAAACAAGTTATTAAAAAAACTCAAACTTTAAGTGCCAGCACTGCCATGTCAGTGCAATAAGTCAAAAGTGATTTTGTTTTTCAGGGATCAAAATCAGTCCCTAATTCTGTTGTGTGATAATTGATTAAATATAATAGTCAGAATTTAGGATTAATAGCATATGTTTTTTTTTTTATTGGTAGAAAGGATTAATAGCGTGTTCGATAACAGAAAATCGATCCTTACGAATGGAAGGCAAAACGATGCGTTTTAGTCTGTCTATCAACGCCATCACCACCGCTGCCACGACGAAACCCTTCCTCTCCAGTCTCTCACCTCGCCTCCGCCGTGCGACCGCCATGTCGCAGTCGCATCCGATTCCCCCAACTGACGACGAATCTCCGATTAGCTACCCCGTGCCGCTCTCTCCTCCATTGACGCCCTTATCTAAGCGAGTAGAGTTGGCCAGAGCCATGTCCGCTTCGTCCAAATCGAGCGCCTTCTCGCTCTCGAGGAGTCACGTGGTTTACGAAGACGAGTGGCTCGTCGCCGTGAATAAGCCGCCCGGAGTTTACTGCGAGAGCGTCCTGGCCTCGGCTCCTCGCATCGTTCTTGGTGATTCTGTCGATTCGGGTAGGTTGTCTACAGACGACTTAGTTTGAGAAGTTGCATCCTATTTCATATTTTGGCAGATTGATAATTCTTTTCACGGTCATCGACCTGCTTAATGCGGCGAGCCGCTTGCTGTTTAGCTTCGTATTGTGGTCGATGTTCTACTTCCTTTATGGATTCTTAGATATCAAATGCGAGGTACGAGAAATTCATTTGCGGGAATGTGTAGTCGTAAAATTCGTAATGCGAAGTTAAAGTTCGATTTTATGCTTTAGTTAACGAAAAGGAAATGCAAAACCGGAAAATTTGTAATTTTTACTTAAGTTCAGTTTGATGGCATTGAGGCAGTTCATATAATTTTTAATGCTTTGTTCGGGAAGATAGTAGCAATTTATTTCTTTGGGCTTAATTCTGCTATAAGTTGATGTGGATGTTTTGAATGGGATTAGAGAATTCAGTTGTGGTGATGCTTGAGTGAATTTTCAGCTCTAGATCGTAGTGATGTCACTTGCCCAATGTTGATTAGCTCTAGTGGAAGGCTTTTGAATCTAATTCGTGGCTTTATCTGATTTTTTCAGTTCTGGCCATTTTTAATGAGATAGTTGTGAGCAGATTTTAAAGCTGATTCAATCCACGTCTTTCTCATTTCAAGGATGTTCTTGTCATAGAAAATGATTACTCCTTGATTTCTGTCTGACTTTGCGGCTTAGCTCTGTTGTTTCAAGTTCTTTGAAATGGTTATTGTTGCATGGGATGTGCTCAACCTACTTAACAGGTAAATATGGGGTTAAGATGGAGATTGAATTTATATTTGTCTCTCATAGTTTGACTACTTAAGATGCACCTACAATGTCAATTCTAGAGCAAGTTATGTCTGAATTCATTGTCAATTGCATCGTGAATTCAATCAAATGAGTGCACAGAATCCAACATTTACAGCTCACAGTATTCTGCTGTTAGGGTGCACCGAAGCTGTGCCTGAGCTCCACCTTGCTAATCGACTTGACCGGGACACAAGTGGTATTATGTTAATAACCAAATTGCACAAAGTAGCTTCTAGGCTTGTGAAGGCGTTTACAGAGCATAAGGTGAGAAAAACATACATAGCTCTCTGTGTTGGATTGGTGCCGGAATGGGAAAAAATAACCGTTCGATCAGGCCATGGCCGGTCAAAGTTTGGAGCTTGGAGAGTCTATGCAGCGCCAGACGTGGGACGGACACTGCCAGGTGGGTCTATGGTCAGGGACATGGAAACATCATTTGAGGTATTGTCTGTAAATGGCCAATTGAAGTCCAAGCAGCCAGTTCAGCAGGGAAAAGATAACGAAAATATCATAGTAGTTGAAGAGAAATCTTCTATTGGGGATGATGGAATGAAAGATGTAGTCTTGGTGAGGGCATATCCTCGGAGTGGTAGGACGCATCAAATCCGCTTGCATTGCCAGTATCTTGGGATTCCCATAAGAGGTGATGTGAAATACGAGGGTGTGTATGAGTGGGAAGGGCGAACATATGACTACCACACTCTTCATGCCGAGAGCTTGTCGTTTGAGCACCCAGTAACGGGCGTGCCCCTGATGTTTCGGGCACCTTTACCTGCATGGGCTGCTGAGTGCTGCACTAATGAGATCCCACCTGCTTTTTCTTAAAATGAAATTCATATTGGATCATTTCTCTAGAAGAAAAACCGACTAGTTTTTTTTTTTAATTAATTGCACCTGCAAACGTATGTTATCCAAGGCGAAGAATTAAGCAATTCGATTAAACCTATCCCATTGTCTGAAGTTATTCCCTCGATTTGCCTGTTGGAAGATTAATCTCAACGCAGTCCTAGGAACACTGTTCTAGCTGCTTAGCTCTTAATTGTACAAAACATGAAATTTCTCCATTATCTTTGTTTATGTGGTGGAGAAACAGCAAGCCCATTTTGGACAATCTCCCATCAAGTTGGGATCAATTTTGCCATAACGTACGGTTAGGATCCCCTTGTATGATTTTTTTCATATGAACTGAAAGAGACCTTGTAAAGCTATTGGTCAGTGTACCTTGTGCAACTTCATTATTCTTTATGTGAAAACTGAAAAGGATTGATACGAACGGGACATTTTTAATGGAGGACAACGATTTTGATTCAGTGTTTTGAGATATTGCTCTTACATCATTGTCTTGATGGAGTTTCATTTTCAATCTCTACTCTGGAGCCTCTTAGTTTCCTCTCTAACTGTGTGGTCCATGCAACCATAAATTTGTGATGCTGTAGCATTTCATTCTTGTTCGCTTCTGCCCATTATTAGATGCTCCAGTAGATCTTTTGGGTGCTGATTTGAGTACCAGATTCTAACTTTAGAACGTTTCTTGTCGTTCTCTTGCATAGTGGATCCGTGACACATTCGTTATGTTACTTCTTTGGTTAATTCTTGGCAGATGAAGAAAAGGTAACCAATTTGTATGTGCTCACTGCTCAGTGTGTGAATTGCTCATCACGGGCTCATTAGAAATTAAACAAGAAATGTTTCTCGAAGGTCGCCAATTATGACAGGTCTTTTTACCTGGCAATATGTTTGATTTTGTGCCTGATTTTGCTTGTTTATGTAAACTTGAAAGCCTCGAAAATACGCGGCTTTCAAGTGAGGAATCTTGAAGGTGGACGTGGCTGTTGAGATTTCTCCATCCAACATGTCTCCGTCAATGGCCTTCTCGGATAAGAATGAACTCTTTTGAGGTGCTCATCGATCAGAGGTTGCAGTGTCCGGTCCATTTCGCGAACCTCGTCTGTTTCCCTGGACGATTACCACTTACCAGCTTCTTTTCATTCTTATGGACAGGCGAAAATTGGTGCCTTTAGAAAGCTGGCTAACTGAATTGATGAGAAGTTGTACATATGCCTTAACTTTCTCTTCGCATTCAAAAAGGCTTTGACTTTTTCAATTCGTACGCACGAGAGATCTCCTTGTGCAACAAGCAAAATAAATGCTACTCTTTAAATGATTAAATTCAACTCAGCCATGCCTTATAACGAAATTGACTTGTTATGTCTTCTTCAATGTTATAATGAGTTCATGTACATATACACACACATATACATATATGTATATTATAAAAATAACAAATTGGGTACAAATAATTTATCCTAACAAAGCGAAATGAAAACGGTGTCATCTTTAATTTGTATTGTGTGTCGTATTCTGACTGAACGTGTTGTCCTTCCACCTTAGGACCATCACGACTTAATCCACAAGAATTGCTTGCTTTCCCACATTGAAGCAACCAACAGTCATTTTCTATGCACGAAGGACGGATGCTCAATCACATTGCAACCAAAAGAGAGAAAGGTCCATTCAACAAATGTCATCCCATTTTCTCATTAGAAAACTCTGAAAACCCACACTTTCACGCGACTTTCTGCCTCTTCTTTTCGTCTGAATGATGCTGCACAACGAACTTGCCTGGACGTTGCGGCGAGAACGCCGGTTCAAAACTCTTCAACCGCCATTATTATCCAAATAATTTACACTTGCAGTCTGCACATTCTTTTAGAAGCTTCTTGTTGATCGACCTTACCATTCACTGACTTGGCCATATCTTTCTCGCTAAGCAAACACAATGTGCAGAAGTCAGAGAGGACCCAATCATACATCCAATAAAATAAACCTGCCATTCAAACCAACCAAGCGCAAAGGGACAAAAGGAATTGCACCACCTATCGATCAGAACTACCGGTTTCCATTCCATCAGATTCTAGTGGCCATGAAAAGCTTCTGCGATACTTCTGGATAAGCCAGTTCTCAGGATCTGTAGATTCTGCTTTAGAGGCCTAGAGGGTGTGTGTGTGCAGAAAGGGCCGTTTTTTCAAGAACATTCTTTTGAGCTGAATGTTGTAAGAGAGACGGGCTAGAAACTCAGTCTGAAACTTGTTGGGTTTCTCTCAAAATGGCTGTGTTGAGTGAGGCTCTGACTCAGATCCTGATACCTGCTGCCGCCTTGATTGGCATTGGCTTTGCTCTGCTTCAGTGGCTGGTGGTCTCCAAGGTGAAGGTCTCGGCTGATTATGGCAAGAAAGATGGGTACAAGGACAAGCTGATTGAGGATGAGGAGGAGGGCGCTGAGAACGTCGATGCCGTCATCAAGTGCTCCGAGATTCAGAACGCCATCTCTGTCGGTAATGAGCTCTCTCTAACTCTCAAGAGGGTTTGGATTATTCGTGAAATAGTAGACTTGTGTTTAGTTAAAGACAGGATCAGATTATGGTGCTTCTGATGTAATGGGTCTTTCCAGACTTGATTACATCATGTAAATTATTTCTGTCTTGTTGTTTTTATGGTCGTCAGCCATGCCTCCTTGGGCTGTGGTGAGTTTTTTAACTCCTAAACTGATAAAATTAATGACATAAACTATTCTCAGTTTTCTTTTTTCACCCCAGATGGAGATTGTTATCGCTCAGCTTTTGAAGGATATAAGACGCATTTCTTCTATCTTTCGACTTCCCATGCCCATTCATCTGATTTGTTCGTTTCTGTGATGAGGTTAGACTCTAGGAATTATTCATTGGACACCTAGTGGCTTTACGGTGATCATTTGTGCAATCTGAACAATTGTGGCAGATTTTGTACTTGCTAAAAGTACATCAGATTCATAAAGAGTTCAACTTCCACGAAAAGGTGGGAGATGTTGGGACAAAACGTCTGGTTGTGACTATGTCGTTGTCGTTATAGAGAGCACTGTCTATGTTACTAATGTCTGCTTGGTTAGCGAGGATCACAAATCGTTCATAAGAAGGACAAGAATAAAACAAAACAGAGCAACGTCTGAGATATGCAACTGAATCCTCTCATCTATCCTAAAAGTAGTATGAAATGAAAGTAGGACAACGATGATGTCCATCGCCACAAGTAAGATCAACAAATGTGTTTTCTTGGGGTCATACTGGTAGATCTATACGTGAATGTGGATTAATTCATAATTGGTGATTATATACAAGACACTATACTGGTGGTGTTGATCTGTTTCCCACCCTCCTCTGGGAGACTTGTTTGTGAAATATGAGACATTTCTCCAATTCGTGCTATCTAACTTGAAAGCATTTTATGTGTCAACCATTAATTGCTTTCTACTCTAGATTCATGTCCTATGGATGCACCCGGTTAATTACTATTTACTATTCCAATGTTGTGCTAACCTATAGTTTCTACTATTTGATCCGTTTCATACTATTCTAGGGGCGACTTCTTTCCTATTTACCCAGTACAAGTACCTCGGCATATTCATGGGCGCGTTTGCCGTCGTCATTTTCCTCTTCCTTGGTTCAGTCAAGGGGTTCAGCACCCAGAGCGAACCCTGCACTTACAATCCAGGAAACCTCTGCAAACCAGCGCTGGCCAATGCACTGTTCAGCACCATCGCCTTTTTGCTTGGCGCGCTCACTTCAGTGCTCTCAGGTTTTCTTGGCATGAAGATTGCAACATATGCCAATGCGAGAACCACATTAGAAGCTAGGAAAGGTGTTGGAAAGGCATTCATTACAGCTTTCCGCTCAGGTGCCGTGATGGGATTTCTTCTTGCTGCGAATGGTCTTTTGGTTCTTTATGTTTCCATTAATCTGTTTAAGCAGTACTATGGAGACGACTGGGAGGGGCTTTATGAATCCATTACGGGCTATGGTCTCGGGGGTTCTTCAATGGCACTTTTTGGAAGAGTTGGTGGTGGCATATATACGAAAGCAGCTGATGTGGGTGCCGACCTAGTTGGGAAAGTCGAAAAGAACATCCCTGAAGATGACCCAAGAAACCCAGCTGTAATCTACCTTCTCTTGCTCGTTTAGATACCATTTAATGCTATGAGCTGGTACTCAATATGTAGAACTGTTTTTTCTTGACATCTTCTTGTTATTAAGCCTCAAGACGAACCTTTGCAGGTCATTGCTGATAATGTGGGTGACAATGTGGGGGACATTGCCGGGATGGGTTCTGATCTATTCGGTTCTTATGCAGAGTCATCTTGCGCTGCACTTTTTGTTGCCTCCATTTCATCTTTTGGGCTAAGCCATGACTTCACAGCCATGTCTTATCCTCTGATCATAAGCGCAATGGGCATTGTAATTTGCTTGATAACTACACTTTTTGCTACCGACCTTGGTGAGATTAGACAAGTGAGCGAGATCGAGCCAACGCTAAAGCGCCAACTTTTGATCTCGACCATTTTGATGACTGCTGGCATCGCCGTGGTCAGCTTCTTCGCTTTACCATCTGAGTTTACTCTCTTCAACTTTGGTACCGAGAAGGCAGTAAAGAACTGGTATGCTTCCTTCTACCCGAAATACCACAATTTTGTTTTTGAATTCTTTGCCCTTCTTTTATGTCAGTAGCGGTTACATGGTTATATGCATGCAGGCACCTCTTCTTCTGCGTGTCGATTGGCCTGTGGGCTGGGCTAGTCATCGGATATACCACCGAGTACTACACAAGCAATGCTTACAGGCATGTTTCCTTAAATTAATGCTAACCTGCTGGTTGCAAAAGCAATCTGATTCATTCAATACATGGTCTGTAACTTAAGCAATGAATTTGAGTTTATCTATATTAACCAATTCCAAATTTTATGAAAGAAATGGTCCAAAATAGTTGCAACTGTTTACTTTCGGCGGAGAGTCATTTGTCATGATCTATAGAAACTGTGAAGCGGCTTCAAATGCTTGAATATGCCATGTTACCATATGCATTATCCATTGAATTTATGAGAGCTTTTCTAATATCCTTCAAATTTGTTACTAACATATTGAAAGAATCAACAATTTACATGCATGTTCGAAGCCAGAGTTTACTTCAATGCTAAATGGGTTAATATCCCATGTTTTATGCAGTCCGGTCCAGGATGTAGCCGATTCTTGCAGGACTGGTGCTGCAACAAACGTGATATTTGGCTTAGCTCTCGGATACAAATCTGTCATCATTCCCATATTTGCTATAGCCATCGCCATCTACATCAGCTTCAGTTTGGCTGCAATGTATGGAATCGCCGTGGCCGCATTGGGAATGCTCAGTACTATTGCCACCGGTCTCGCTATTGATGCCTATGGACCTATTAGTGACAACGCCGGCGGTATTGCTGAAATGTCCGGAATGAGCCACAAGATACGCGAGCGAACAGATGCTTTAGATGCTGCAGGAAACACCACAGCTGCAATTGGCAAGGTGAATATTCATCCGAGTGTGACATGAGCAAATTCTCCGGCACACAGCATGAATAGTCTCGAGTTTCTAATGTTCACATTGCCCTGTTCTTTTTCCTGTCCTAAGAAAAGTTTTCTGACATTGATTGCCTTTATAAAATAGGGCTTTGCGATCGGATCAGCTGCTCTTGTCTCTCTTGCCTTGTTCGGCGCCTTTGTAAGCAGAGCAGGCATCAAGACCGTGGATGTGCTCACACCAAAGGTCTTCATAGGGCTCATCGTGGGCGCCATGCTTCCCTACTGGTTCTCTGCCATGACAATGAAGAGCGTTGGAAGTGCTGCTTTGAAAATGGTCGAAGAGGTCAGGCGCCAATTCAATACAATCCCAGGGCTCATGGAAGGAAGAGCGAAACCGGACTATGCCAACTGTGTCAAGATCTCTACCGACGCTTCGCTGAGGGAAATGATCCCTCCCGGCGCTTTGGTCATGCTCACCCCCGCTCATCGCCGGAACCTTATTCGGTGTGGAGACTCTCGCAGGAGTTCTCGCCGGTTCACTTGTTTCGGGTGTGCAGGTACATATCGAATTCCAGTGTCTTAAACTGTGAATCTTTACATAGGACTTTGGTCCTCTTTAGTCTATGTTTAGATACTCGAATTGTTGGTTTTGCCAAAATCTGACTCCGCAATTGTTCTTGACAAACTTTTTGAATTGGTTTTCTTCATAGATTGCTATTTCAGCTTCCAATACCGGTGGAGCATGGGACAATGCTAAGAAATACATAGAGGCAAGTTCTCGACTGTCTAGAATCCAAGCTCTTTTTTGCATGACATGCACATATGGAATACTTCGATCAAGTACAGATTCTATCAAAAATCTCATATCTTTACCTGTTTCCGATAAAATTGTTGCAGGCCGGGGCATCGGAGCATGCGAAATCGCTTGGTCCTAAGGGGTCCGACGCACACAAAGCCGCTGTCATCGGCGACACGATCGGCGACCCGCTCAAGGACACGTCGGGTCCGTCGCTCAACATACTGATCAAGCTCATGGCGGTCGAGTCGCTGGTGTTCGCTCCGTTCTTCGCGGCCCACGGGGGCTTGCTGTTCAAGCTGCTGTGAGTTGGCAGCATCACTTTACTTGGCTGTTTGAGGTTCATATATATTTTTGGAATGGAGTATATAATGAGCTAAGCCACCTCCCTGTAACTGGAAGACTTCATCTGTAATCGGTGCACCTGATTTATCATGAATTAGCAAACCCATCACCCTTCTGTATTTAAAGAAAAAGAATAAGCAAGTCTATCAGCACACATGTCTTGTCTCTGTTGGTGGAAGTTCAATGCTTTCTTGTCTTGAAAGTCTATATGTCCTTGTGTTTGCTTGATTTTGTTAACTAACAAGGCCATTTCAGTCACCAACTCTGATTTATATAGTCTAGTCAAGCACACTTACTTAGGCTTTATTTACTTCATGGAAAATGAATGATTTGAAAAATATATTCTTAAAAGAAACGATATGAAAAAATGAATAACAAAACATATTTGCATCGTCTACAGAAATTTTTAGATATAAATTGTTGTCGGTAAGGAAATTTTTCTTAATTGACCAATTATTTCAACTAATACAAGTAATTATTTTTAGGAAAATATTTTTGCCAGCCATAGTGAGAGCCTGCGAGCCCTCGCTTAGTGGCTAGTGAAGGCGTTGCGAGCCTCACCTATGGCCAACGAGGGTTGTTGGCCTTCAGGAAAAAAAAAAAACAAAGTGAAGAACTAAAAAGACGAGAAAAACAAAAAAAATCAGAAATTCAAAAAAATTTATTGAAGTTAGAATAATATTAAAAATGTTCACGTTGGTATTAGCCATACCACGTAGGATGGCTAGCGTATAGTTAGCGATTTCCAAACAAAATTGATCGGATGGACTGAATCAAGACAAATACAAAAGGTTCTCGACAATAAGCAAGTTACAATAGAAAATTGATCCCACGCGACAGATCCGACGGAATGCGTCACCGTTCTTTTCATCTAACGATCCACACCGAACGGCCGATCGGACCACGGAAAGCACTCGCGGCGGCGACGGCAGAAAGCTCCCCTAATTTGGCTAGATGTGGCCTCCGGCTCCATCACGGACTTCAAGCCGCGTCAGCACTTTGCATGCAACTTTGTATCGGTTCAGTCAAAGTGACGGACCCATGTTGGCTAGAAAATGACCAAGGAGTGCCTTCCAATTCAAGCATTCTCCCCACGCATGCAAAAGGCCAAGCGGATGCAATCAAGAGAAATGAGTGATTGGCGTATGACTCGAACTGTACATTATTATATGAAGTTGGTGGCGGATTGATTCCCTTTGTAACCACCGCATATTCCCTCAGACTTTCTTTCCTTTTTGTTCTTTTTTTTTTAAGCTCCGCTTATTTCAAGAAAAATAATTTTTAGAAAAAAAAAATTCGGCGTATGATTCACATAAAATAAATTAGTTTGGGAAAATATTTTTCCACTCATGAAAAAAACACATTCAAAAGTGGGTAAAAAAGAGGAAAATATTTTCCCTCATATTTCTTTCCTCCACTCTTTCACATTCATTTCTTTTTAATTATCATTTTTCAATTTTTCTTCATTTTTTGTTATTTTAATTTGTTTTCCATTTTTTTTTCTATTCTTACTTCCTCTGCCGATTACCAACCACAAGCGGGTTGCGCTCGCCCGCGGCCGACCCTCGCCGAATTTGGTGAGGCTTGAGCTCGATCTCGTTTGAGGCCGTGGCCGGCGACCGGCAAAGAAAGACGAGAAAAAAAAGATTATTAAAAAATTCAAAAAAAACTAAAAATCAAAATTTCTTAAATTACGAAAAATCGTTTACATCGGCGTTGACCGTGCCACATAGGACCGCTTGGATTCCAAGTCGATAATTTCCTAACAAACGATAATGCAGAAAATCGATGAGGTTTTTCTCACGATACAACGGAATATATTTTCCAGGTTCATTTTTCGCGAAACAAACGAAGCCTAATTTACAAAACCGCCCACACATTCTGCATAAATTCTATGAATTGCCGACATTCGGTCGACGATTTCTTGCGACCCCTCTCTACCTATCATATCATCTTCACCAAATTTATTATTGAGGACAGATTTTCTTATTTGATGAATTCACATCTTCAAATTCCTCCGTTAGTTATGCTCGATGAACTAGAGATAGGAACTTTGAACGTGAATCGGGGGAAACAAAATAAATGGATGGAGAAAGAGAAAACTGTTCCGTGATATAATCGATTTAGGAAAAAGAATTCGAACGATGATAGGAGGAGAGAGATGTAGATTTTAAATATAAAGTACGCGAGAGATTTACGTGATTAACAGAAAGTTATCTTGTTTTGTGAAAAAGGATAAAGACCGATACGACCAACCAAATTAAATCTAAATTTCGCGCCTAAGTTGATTATCCATGACAATCCTTTGATTTAACTTCTCGCAAGATAGGATTGGCCCGATCGAGGATGATGCACAAAATAAGTTCCTTCCACTGACAAGTTCAAAATTGATGAGAGAAACTATCTTATCATAAATTTGAATTCGCTCACGGAATAAAATGACAAGAATCTAAATGTACAATTTAAAGGGTCGGGTTTAATAGAGAAATATATGCTTTATTTTCCTTCGGGATTTGATTTGTTATTTCAAAATTGAGAAATGTCCTCTCATCAGATATACTCTGAATCAGCATGAAGTCAAAGGACGATCTCCATGATTTTGAAAAATTAGAAAGTCAAATGTCCTCATTCGACCAAAAAACAAAAACAATGTCCTCATAACTTTTATTTTTTTCCTTCTTTGAGGGGCTGAAATGAAAAATTCCCATAACCAATGTGCTAAAAATGGAAAAAAAAAACTCAATTTAAATCCCCCGTGTCTTTTTAACTTTCTAATTTAAAGGATATGATCAGGAAATGCATATAAGGCAGGGGGCTTTTGAGTCATTGCGCATGCCATTCACGCTCGCCACTCTCGACACGCCACGTCATCCAAATGACGGCCGTCGATGACATGGCGCGCTCCCATTGGCGGATCCGATCTGCTCACACGTCGACGACGTCGCTCCGCCTTCCAAACCTACTGCGAACGAAACTCTCTCGATTATTATTTTACTTTCAACGTGAAAACCAATGAAGAAAGCCGCTATTTAGCCCTCACTCCTTTTTCATTTTCAGGGCACAGTCTCTCTCTCTCTCTCTAGAAATCCATGGCGATGGCGAGGTCGAAGGGCCGTCAGCTGCTTCTTGCTCTCGCGCTCTCTTCTCTGGTCGCGATCGCCTCCGCCACGGTGTTCTTCGAAGAGCGCTTCGAAGGTGAGCGCCCGCGCATTCTCCCTCGCCCTTGCATTGTACTTATTGGTAGTTTTGTGCTTCGTATTGCCGAATTAGGCTTCTGAGTTTGCTTTTGCCGGCTTTTTGCGGCAATTGGCGTGCGTTCGTGAAGTGGTATTGGCGTTCTCCGAAGTGCTCGCGCGAGATCTGATAGGTTTAGGCTGGTTCGTGGCTTGAGCTGTGACGTTGCTGGTCGAGCTCGGGTTCCGTGGACTAGATCTGTGAGTGTGTGGAGATCTTGGTGTGGTTCGGTTTGTATCAACTGAGTTTCGTGCTTAATTTGATCTCGATGATCTTTTAACGGGGTAACTTAGCACATTTGAGTATGATTGAGATGGAGTGGCTGTGTGGTTGTTCACTTATCTGCTTCGAACGTTTTATGTACGCAATGGTGTAGTTCTGTCGCGAGATTATTCTGTTGACTACATGATGTAGGTGTCGTATGTTGGGAAAATCCATTATAATGGTTGCTAAAGTGGTGCACAAGACTGAAATTTGGTTTTACTGGTGATTTGAGTGTTGATACAGACTGTAGTATGAATATGTCAATATCAGCCGGAATTAGCAGTTCTTGTCAAGTGCCCTCCGACTATGGGAATTCCATACCAATGAGCTTACTGCAGAGCTTTTGAGTTCACGTGCTACTTATGATCATTTGCATAGCTTCAAGTTATTTTGTTTTTCCTTTATGAGTGAGCTCTCAACCAAAACAGGACGGTATTTAAGAAATTCAGAATACTGATTGGAGTGTAAAACGCAACTGAGATATAGATCGCAATGCAGTCCAGGGTTTTCCCTAGCTGTTGGCAGATAATTAGGGATTCATTAAAGTCAGAGATGAGGAGCTTTCAAACTTCTTTTTTTCTGTGATTTGAACATGTAAAACTAGAAGATGTAGGTTATAGCTCATTCAGATAATGCACATTCTTTGCAATTACAGTAAGATTTTTCTTTGTACTTACCCCCTCTGCTCCATTTGTCTGCATGTCTGCTTATCCACAAAAGATGGATGGGAGACTCGATGGGTTAAATCTGATTGGAAGAAAGATGAGAACATGGCCGGAGAGTGGAACTATACATCTGGTAAATGGAATGGAGGTCCTGACGACAAAGGTACTTCGAAATCAAATTTTCCTCAAAAAGATTTTTTCATGCTTGATATTTGTTTTCATTATTTTATTGTTCTTATGGTTTACTTTTGCCAGTAATATCTCATTGCTTTCTGCAGGTATCCAAACAAGTGAAGACTATCGGTTCTACGCTATATCAGCTGAATACCCTGAATTCAGCAACAAGGATAGGACTCTAGTCTTCCAATTTTCTGTAAAACATGAACAGAAACTTGATTGTGGTGGTGGGTACATGAAGCTACTCAGTGGGGAGGTTGATCAGAAAAAGTTTGGTGGTGACGCCCCATACAGGTTTTGCACTAGAGCAGATTGCATAATCATTTTGTGTTCTATTTGTTCGATTTCTCGCTGTCCAGCTAATTGAATGTTCTCTGTTTCATGCTTATTTATTGGGTTGTTATGTTATTCAATGCAGCATCATGTTTGGACCAGATATCTGCGGCTACAGTACCAAGAAAGTTCATGCTATTCTCACTTATAATGGATCTAATCACCTGATCAAAAAGGACGTTCCTTGTGAGACAGATCAGCTTACTCATGTTTATACTTTTGTCCTCCGTCCTGATGCTACCTATACTATCTTGATTGACAATGTTGAGAAACAATCCGGTAGCTTGTACACTGACTGGGATCTTCTCCCACCAAAGCAGATCAAAGATCCTGAGGCGAAGAAAGTAAGCTGCTTTCTGAATGCTCTGGTTAGTTTTCGTTGGGCTATATAATGACCTACCTGGCTAATGTTGGCAGCCTGAAGACTGGGAAGACAAAGAGTACATTCCTGATCCTGAAGACAAGAAGCCAGAGGTAGTGATCCTTCATTCCTTAACACTGCTAACCTCTTAAATGCAATATTCCCTGCAATTCTTTTCAAATGATATTGTGCATGTGACTACAGGGGTATGATGACATCCCAAAAGAAATACCAGATCCCGATGCCAAGAAGGTAAACCTGCTGAACGATGATTCTGATTTGAAGCTGATCTTCTACTATGCTTTCATGAAATTGATATAGACTAGTTAGTAACTAATCAAGATCATGATTTCAGCCTGAAGACTGGGATGATGAGGAGGATGGTGAGTGGACTGCCCCGACCATGGCCAATCCTGAATACAAGGGTCCATGGGAGCCAAAGGTATGAAATGTTCTTGTGAGTCATATTTCTGGACTGCATTAAGAAATTCTCTTGATCATGCATGTTTTGCAGAAAATTAAGAATCCCAACTACAAGGGGAAGTGGAAGGCACCAGTGATTGATAACCCAGGTTCGCAATCACTACTTCCTTTCTAAAGCTTAGATATGGATCAATGGTATTCTTTTGTATGCTTTTGTTTTAAAGTTCTTCAAATTCTAATCTTTTGCACTTTTTATAGACTTCAAAGATGACCCGGAGCTTTATGTTTTCCCCAACTTGAAGTATGTTGGGATTGAACTATGGCAGGTACATTGTCTGTGACTGTGATATTGTTATATTTGCTAACAGTGTTCCAGGAGCTCAAACTTCTTTTTACTATATGCTTGATTTGTCAGGTCAAATCTGGAACCTTGTTCGATAATGTCTTGATATGTGATGATCCTGAGTATGCCATGAAGGTTGCTGAAGAAACATGGGGCAAGAACAAGGATGTATGTAGTTTCGCTCTTTTTAACTTGTACTTATTGAAATAGTACGAGTATAGACTATTTATGGTCTTCATTTTTTCTGCAAATAGTACGAGTATAGACTATTTATGGTCTTCATTTTTTCTTTGCAGGCTGAGAAGGCAGCATTTGACGAGGCTGAGAAGAAAATAGAGGAAGAGGTAACATAGAGCTGTTATAACTTAATACTTTTTGGGAAGTAGAAGCAATTGTAGAAGTTTTAAGATTAAATTTCTTCATTAGTTAGTGCTGCCTGAATGTCTGACAATACATTTCACAAACAAGCGCGTGAATTTGTACTGAAAATCATTGAGTTGACAGGAGATCACTATGTATTTATTCTCGTGATACTGGGTTTTATCCATATGCATATTTTTTCCTGCATAGCTTAGGGTTCTCGACCAGACCTATAATGTACTTGTGTATGTGTGTGTGCGCGAGCCCCATGTTTGCGCGTTCAAGAGAGAGAGAGAGAGATGTTATATTCCCATTGGTTTGTTCCCCCTTTTTCTGATTTCTGTTTATCCCTTTTCCAGGAAGCCAAGGATGAGCCAGTAGATTCTGACGTAAGCATTTTATTCCTGCTCGTTAAAGATTCCTGATACTATTTATTTGGATGGTTCTAACCGTGCATACCTTTTTTTTCCAGATTGAGGATGAAGATGACGATGCCGATGCTGATGATGCTGAAGACGATTCTGATTCCGAAATCAAAGCAGCCGAGAGTGCTGAGTCTGCTGACTCCAAGGACGAAGTAAAGGTATAATTCTTCACTTGACATGGTCAGGAACTTCATTTTGCTACCCGTTTTTTCTTGTTTTTTGCATTCAATCATCTTCCATCATTTATTTGCTTTTCACAGGATGAGTTGTAGAGAGGCAGAGCAATAAAGCTGACCAGTTGGGTTCGACATAAGCCTGGTGCCTGAAAAAATTTTCTTTTTCTATCTTGACAGTATAGATGTAGGGACATTTCTTTAGAGGGGGAGAGATGTAGGGGGGCTGATCCCAAGACCGAGTGACTGATTTGCATCTATATCCTTTTTGACTGATTGAATTTTAGAGCAAAGGAAAATGTCCATTTTCGAAACAAGCACGCTCGTTTAAATAGCTGCAAATGGTTTTAGATATTGTCATCGATTCCTATCGGTCTTCTGGCTTTGATTTGGTCGGTCTGCATTGACAGCTGATAGAAGCTGTTGCTATGCTCGTTCACATTAGTTTACTAATTTCTGCAATCTGGGAACCGCAAGCTTCACCTTCTTCTGCACGTTTTGAGTACTCAGCTTTGTGACTAAGAGATTTAGCTTGGATATACGCGGCTTGATGATTAGGTCAAGCACCACCATATCCATTTCGATGAACAAGTTCTACTAAGGAAAAGCAATCCATTTTACAAGTCATAAACTCATCAAGAATATGCACATGCACACACGATCTCGGTATGAGGACACAAGTGGGCAATGTGAGAGTACACACAATGAAACTTGACAAAGCACCCGAAGACAAACCAGGGCCTAGCACACAACACGAGCACCAACTTCGCAGATTGAGTTTTAGTTGTTCCTGCTGGACTTGGGCCTCTTCACTACTAGCACAGGACACTTGACATTCTGAGCGCAGTGGCAGCTCACGCTCCCTAGAAAGGCCCTGCCACATTTCACCAATCCCAACTGAGCATCGATTAGGAGACCCAACCTCATCATATTCTATCACTTCGAATGAGTCACTAAATAGTCAACCCAATCGCTCCAAGACTTCCTGATGATATCTCAGGATAAGACTGCACATAGTACACGTCTTCTCTCCAAATTTATCAATTATCAGAGTCGATTTTAGGAGTTTTGAGTAATTTAAAGAAGAACGAGAAACGGGTATTTGAAGTACCTCTTGATATTCGACCCCAAAAAAGAAAAAACGAAAAAAACAGTACCTCTTGATAAGGCCGTAACCATGGCTTCCCATCACCAGAACATCAGGCATCAACTTCTCTGCCACGCGGGCAGATCACATCTCTTGCATCCCCATTCTCAACTCTCGTCTCCACCTCGACCTGTCCCCCAACAAAGGCACCCCCGCCCAGGTCAACAAAGCCCATTGATCCTCAGATGTCTCTCCTATTGAAGATCAATAAACTTATGCCCTGATTAGGAACTCACCTCACCAAAATCCTGGCAGATCTTCGTAGCCTTGGCCATAACGCTGTCGGCCATTTCGTTGTTGTACCTCTCCATGGTGGCCACTATGTCCGACGAAAACAAGTACCCTTTAAACAGAACCAAAAAGGAAGAATAAGAAGCTCAAAACCCATCTTAGGTGTCGGGAGCAAAAGAAGACGACCGTCTCGACCCTTGTTCCTACCTGTGCCGTCGACGGACGAGTAGGCAGAACGAAGGGGCTTCGAGTAGAGGAGGACGAGGGTGTCTCTGGAGTTGTCGGAAACGAGGTTGCTGAGACACCACGACAAGGCGTACATGCTCTCCTCGCCCCCGTCCACAGCCACCAGTATCTTCCTCTCTTTAATTACGGTCTCAGCCATCCCCCACACTCAAGAACACCAAGAAAACAAGAGACTGTTCTCTGTCTCTGTCTCTTCTGGGTACGATGTATGAACAGAACGACGAACGAATATGATATGTTGCTCGATTAAAGGTCTAGACTCTATATATGCATCTATTGGCTTTGTGTTGTTTAAGAGCAGACTGAGGTCAAAGGGGCTTTTTCGGTTTCGACGGTCAGTGGTTTTCATTTTGGAAGACGGTGGGCTCTCCTGTTTAACAATTTTTCCGAAGACTGGGAATAAGAGAAGAATAATATCATTCAGAAGCTGAACTGTTTCTCTTTTATCTTATTTTTTCTTGATTGGGAATTTTGCTGGATAAGCTCCCAATGACGTGTCTTGAGGATTTCGACCTACCATGCCGGTCAAACCTAATGACATCAGAATTTGGATTCAGTGGACCAATTCTATGTTCTCTTTTCTCTACACCCTTTGGAATATCGAGTTTGATGAGAGAGAGAGATACATCTCGTGCGAAGATCTAGGACGCGAATGTCAATCATTCTCTTTTCGGGCTCTAGATCTAGCTAGAAATAAAAAAAATTATATTTCTATTTCCTAGATGAATTTGTAAGCAGGGACACACGTTTGACAAAGACACAAAGATTTTTATTATCAAAACAGAAATTCGTTTGATAACAAAGATAAATTTTTTACGGTTGAGTGACCGGCGAATGGCGGCGGGACGCGAGAGAGGCGATCGGCTATCGACGGCAAGGGCATGAGAGAGGCGATTGACGGTCGGCAGATGGCGATAGGCGGGCGACAAATGGCAACCGGCAAGGACAGGAGACGGTGGACCGGCGATTGGTGGCGGGGATGCAAGAGAGGCGACCAATAGATGGCGATCGTGGGCGGCAACTAGAGATCGGTGGAGCGCAACCGGAGACCGAAGGATGGCTATCGGCGGTAGGAACGCAAGAGAGGGGAAGTGAGTAATGAGAACAATTCTCGTTTCGTTTTTGTTCCACAAATAGAAAAGTGGAAATTTATACTTCTCATTTTTTTTTCAAACCTATTTATGGGGAAAAGATTTGTTCCGAAAATAGAAAAATGAAATTACGTTACCAAACGGATTTCTATTCCAAACTTGTTCCTCTAAACAAAAAAATAGAAAAAACAGGGAAATAGAACTATTTTCATGTGTGCCCCTAGTATGGGGACTTCTAGTTACCTTCTTATATTGATGATTAAAAAAAAATTCATATAAGAGCATGAAATATCCTTATTTTCTAAATAAAGGCCTGATATAACCATGGAAGTTTCAAGTAAAGGTCTCCCTCGCCGACTAGCCAAAGACATTTTCGTCCAAAGATAATTTTAATTTTAATTATATATATTTAATTTTATTATTCTTTTTTTTTCTCATTTCTTTTTTTTTCCTTTGCTACAATCGGCGAGGGCTAGATGACCCTTGCCGGCCACCGGGTGAGGGCCTAACAAACCTTGGAGGGGTGCTGGTGAGGGTCGTGGCCCTCACCTCTATGCCTTTGAGGGCAGCTTGGCCTAGGGCTAGGGTCATCTTGCCTAAGTAAGGGTGGCCCTCGCCGGCCGCTTCACGGGCGGCCTTGCCCAGGTGAGGCTGTCCGGCGACCCTCTCCGAGCATCATCGGAGATTAGCCATGTGCGAAAAAGGAAGAAATAAATAAAGAAAAAAAAAGGTAAAAAAGGAATGCGCTTACTAATTCGAAACAAGGTCTATTTTAGGTTCTTATTTGAAAAAATTAAGAGCACCTAAAGAAATTTGTAACAACTAGCTTTCAGTAAACAATCATCAACAATTACTGCTGCTAACAGAGGTGTGTTATTCGGATCATCCACCAGCCTTCGAGTTAACAGGCCAGGATTCATGAAAGATTCGCTTATGATTTCATGGCGTATGGCTTCCAACTTCCAACTGGGCTGTCGTGTCCTGTAGCTCCTCGTGCACCTGATTGTCCAATTGAGGTTGTGAGCGGAGCGAAAACCATCCTAGCCTAAGCAGCAGCCCAACTATTCGACTAATGCAAAATATTTAGAACGTTTTTGGTAATTTTCCTTGTATTCGTGCTATGATCTTTATCAACTTTCCAATGGTGTTTCATTATGAAGCGGGATTATCATAAAACGAATTCTCATTCTACATGTAGGCACAAGTTTAAACTTTCTGTAAAGGAAAGTCATTGACTCATTGAGAATATCATGGTGCAAAACATGTGGATAGACTCATCCTAATCAAACATAATCTATCATTGTGCCCAAGATAGGGCATAAATGGGAAACTCATATGTAATAAGTCAATAACAAACCAAATGGAAAATAAAGAAACATTCACCGCGATTAATGAAATTAGTGCTTTGTATGTTTAAGAGGGTCAATAGCCAAAACAAGAGACGACCACGAGCATCCTCTTATCTTATAAAGCCCAACAAAATCACTCCAATCCCAATTAGCCCAACAAAGTGCACCTAATCCTACCACTTACTATTTATCACCCCATGAAACTTTTTCACTGGCTAAGGGAAGCATCACTTCCAACTCTGACCTTCACTTCTTCCACAACCATGACCTTGCCTTTGTTCTTTCCAGGCTTCGGAACACCAAACAACGCTAGCTTCAACCTTTGACATCTCTGTTTTCACGGCCTCTCCTTCTTCGGAGTACCATGGGTTAGGTCTCTTGCGTCGCACGGCATGTCGGTCTTTCGCGTCACACGGCATGAGGTTGATAACTTCGGTGTCGTGCATGATTTGGAGGGCGAATTTCGAGTACTTGTAGAGTGAGGCTTAGGCCTTCAAGGCTTCACTGAAGTCAGAGTGGCGGTGCATGTATGTGGGGTCCTGTTTGGGTTCAAAAGAACAGCTATGTCAATAGTCTCACATTGGGGCAATAGATGAAAATTTGGGAAAACTAAACTAGGATACGTCAAAACTGAAGTGTTGACTTTTGTCATGGTCCGAAGTTGGGATCTATTTACTCAGAAGGTAAACTATATTCGAGAGTAGAGGACAGACTTATCAAAGAAAAAATTGAGGACGAAAGAGATATTCATGGATAACTTCCGTATCGATTCAAATAATACAATCTGGTCACTATAAAATGGAAAAATTTACAATCAAGACCAAACCCTATTGCTTCCTCTCATTCTATTAAAATCCAATAAATCATTGGATAGTCAACTAAAACACACAGAGGCTTCTCGATTCCCCACATATAGGTGAGGACAACCTTGAACCGGGGTGAGCAACCGGACCCATTTCCATTTGTCCTTCGATTTCTTAACCACCATACCACAAATTGGTTCTCAAAATGCTGCTGGCAGCTTTTCAAATTCGTGCCGTACGAAGAACTTACCTGAGGAACGTCCTCGCAGCCAATCCGGAGCCACAAGTCTGTTGACTATTTCGCTGCCGTCGAAGCTATCCAAATTCCCTGAACAAAGAACAAAACGAGAAACAAAATGTTAAAACCACTCTGTAACCGCAAGAGATGGTCTCCAAAGCAGAAGAAAGAAGACCTACCTGATATATTGACAACTCCGCCCAAGTTCACAACAATTGCGTTCGGGCAACAGCTTGCAACAGATGACATGGCAACATTCTAAATCCAATTTGAGGGGTCAGCCAAACACTCCAACAACTCGCAATCGCAAATCCACAACCTCTTTAAAGATTCCAAGTGGTTTAGACCTTCCAGGCTTCTTAGCTTCGGACAATTTCTTACTTGGAGCTTCTCTAGCTTTCTCAATTTCGATAGATCCGGCATCCATTCAATCGAACGACAACGGACGACCGCGAGGGAGGAAAGGGATCCCAATTCCTCAAGGCCGCGAATCTCGACTTGCAGCTTGCATCCACTCAGAAGTACCTTTTGCAGATTCTTCATATGCGACAGATCAAGTATTTCTGGGAGGAACTCACACTTAATCAACTTTAAAGATGTCAATCTTTTCATTTCCAACTGAAACAGTGCGTCCAGTCTTCTAAACGAGCATCCCCACATGTAAAGTTCCTCCAACTCCGGAACAAAAATACTAGAGAATTCCGGCATCGAACAGCTATGGAATTCCAAGGTTGACAAGTTTACCAAATTGGAAAAATCTAGCGGTTGTGCGATCGCCAGATTTACAAGTTTTAAATATCTTAAACTAGACGGGAGCTTGGGGAGGAATCGCACATTTACGAAGGCCAATTTTAGTGTTTCCAGCTGAGATAGGGTACCGAGGCTAGTGGGAAGAGGAATGAAACTCTCCGGCTTAATACGAGTCTCCCATGTCAGCCAAGTCAAACTAGGGGGAAGCTCCGGCAACTGTTTAATATCAGATGCGTCTAGCTTAAGTTCTTGGAGATTAGAGAGGCGATTCACCGTCGTGGGTAATCTAGATATTTTGGTCCATGACAAGTCTAGGATTCTCAAACAAGACAATCTCTCAATCTAGATCAAGGCAATGCAGGAGATTAGGAGTCGTCACTTGAAGCAGCTAGTGAAGGAGCAAGTAGGGATTAACGTGTCGGAGAATCAGTGCAAGAGAGCTAAGTATAAGGTCATGATGACACTCTTGGGTCAAGTACAAGCAAGAATATGCGCAGGTTTGGGATTATGCTTATGAATGGAGGCTTCAACCCACCGAGTAGAGTGTATGTGGAGGTTGTGGAGAAGCCACTTGTCCGATGAAGGGACCATGTTTGACAGGTTTTACGTGTGCTTCGATGCATGCGAGCGGGAATTTTTATCTGGTTGTAGAAGAGTAGTAGGATTGGATGGGTGCTTTCTAAAAGGTTCGTGCAAGGGTAAATTATTAGCTGCAATTGGTGGAGATAGCAATAACCAAATATTTCCAATAGCTTGGGGTGTTATGAGGATAGAAAACAAGGACACTTGGTCTTGGTTCATGAAAAATTTGATGGCCGACTTGAAGATAACCGACGGAAACGGTTGGGCTTTCATGAGCGATCAACGGAAGATAAAGCCATTGTCAATCGAAGGTAAAGCCATTGTCAATGCATTCTTTTAAAATGAGCTCATTATGTTGTATTTTCCTTTTTCTTATAATTATTCCTTGGTTCAATATTATAGGGGTTTGTTCTCGCATTAGCTGACTTGATGCCATATGTCGAGCATAGGATGTGTGCGAGGCACATATATGGGAACCGGGCCAAGAAGTACAAAGAGGATAAGTTGCAAAAGCAATTCGGCAAATTGCAAAGAGCACGAACATGACTAAATTTAGGATAGCAAAATAGGGTGTGCTTGAGCCGATCAAGGATGGTTTCGAAGCGTTATTCCAAACTAAAGAAAAGCATTGGTGTGGGGCTTTATTTAGTGAAGAATTCAAGTGCGATATCATCAACAACAATCTTAGTGAAGCTTTCAATGGCAGCATATTAGCCACTAGATGTAAGCCAACCATTGCCATGCTTGAAGATATACGACTTATGGTCATAACTAGGCTGCGCAATAATAGAAATGATGCTTGTGAAATGGACTAGAGAATGTAGTTCTCAGATTGCGAAGACATTAGATGACAACTTGGCTACTAGTAGGTTTTGCCGTCCAATTTGGAATGGTGATGACGGGTTTGAGATCAAGAAGAATGAAGAAACATATGTGGTTCACCTCTAGAGGAGAAAGTGTTCATGTTGGGCATGGCAACCGATTGGAATTTCTTGCGCATATGCCATTTCGCCATCCAATGGAAAGAAGAGAACCCCAGAACATTACTTATTTGATTACTACAGCAAAAGGTCGTATATTGATGCGTATAAGTTCATGATGCAACCTATTAGAAGTAGCAAATACTAGGAGCCAACTAATTGTGATGCCCATGCACCTTTGCCACTAAAGAAGCAAGTAGGAAGGCCAAAACAGAGACGAAGGCTGCAAGAGGGAGAGATTTTGGGACAAAGGATGAGCATGGCTGGTGGAAAGATGATGTGCTCGTACTACCGTAAGTTAGGGCACAATAAGAAAGGCTGTCAAGTGAGGAAGCAACATTAAGAATAATAGGTTGCTACAAGTTCCACATAAGAACCAGCGAGAAGGGCGCACTGTGCAGCCAGCTCAAGGGCCATCGAAGAGTACAATGAGTCAATTATTCACCAACCAAGAAAAAAATATATGGTAAGATGATACATTGTTTTTTGTTTGTCTTCTTTTAAGGTGTGCAATAGTTTAACCTCATTTCTACATTTTAGGTGAGAAGAAGGACAAGAGTTGATCAAACAGCCTAACTCGCTACCACCTCAAGAGCCAATGGAACTTGCTCGCAGAGCAAATGCTATGTAGCCAGCTCAAGGGCCAGTACAACTTGCTGCACCGGGGCATGCTGTGCAGCCACCTCATGGGCCAACGGAGAATTTTGATCAATCCATTTGAAATATTTGCACTTCGACTCCTCTCTATACCTGCTACATCTATGGAATCTTCTCTCGGGATTTAACCGAGTCCAAGATATTCTTCTTGGACTCGGTAGCCCACAATAATAGTAAATCTCACCATTTTATTCGGTTCGTCGAATCGAATTTGAGCTGTTATGAAGCTCCTTCTCTCCATTTCGACCTAGGGTTGTTAATTTTGGGGAAAAATCGAAATGGAGACTTAATTTCACTTCAGCCATGGTTGGGTTTTTTAATTTAGGGTTCAATTTGGGGATTTAGGGTTTATGTGGGCGAAAACATTTAAGGTGACGTACCACCCACCTGGGTGGCGCCGTTGGTTCGCGCACTCTTCCTTTCGCAAAAGGTCGAGTGTTCGAATCTCGGGGCGTTGCGGGGTGACTTAACCGGGTGGCACGTGTATGGTAGCTAGCACGTGTTACCCCAGGGTTTACCCCCCATTGCCGGCCGTGCGGGGTTCCCTGGGTCACCAAAAAAAAAAAACATTTAAGGTGACGTCGTAGTGCTCTTCAAATTGCTAAGTCGGCCTTTCCGCAAGCTACGTCCTCCTCCTTCTTGTTCTTCTTTTTTATGTAAAAAGTCCACATGGACTCCATGTAGACTTTTCGGTGACCACGTATGCACCTAGCACCGAATTGATCGATTTTACAAAAACATAGCCTGAAGTAATCGATTTGAAAGTTTTGGCACTAAAGTCGGCGCCGTACACAAATTGTGGCACTTGAGGTGTCTTGAAGGCCTTTTTTTTTTGTCTAGTAAGAAAACTTAACTTCGGGTTTAGTCTCAATTCTGTCATGATTTTAGGCCCAATCTCAAATCTAATCTAAGTTTTTTTTTTGTCTCGTAGAAAAACTCCAACTTTAGATCCAGTTTCAATTTTACTATAAATTCTCTTTATCTCATAAAAATCACAAACTTTTAGTTAATTCCAAATCTGCTGCCATTAATCCTCCATCCAAAATCATCGTTAATGATCTTATGTGGAATTTTCATGTTATTGCTGTAGATTTCCCACAAAATTCAAATCCAAGAAAACGATTTTTGGAGATAAAGTTTCATATGAGCGTAAATGTCTTCTTGGATATGACATTTGGGTAGAAACTCAATCAATTAGGGTTGGCTTTCTTTAATTGCTCTTATTCGTAAGAGAGTCTTCCCTTCCATCTCGCTGGGGAACTTCAATTTTGCATTTACTCTTTCATCTCTCGTTCTCGAGAGTGTTCCATTTCTCGGGGCTCGGGACGCTGAATCGACTCGTGGTTGAGAGCTTTTCATCTTTTGGTTAAAATTTTAGACAGAGAGTTAACGGGACATATTTGTGGCTCAAGTAAAAGTTGGTGTTTTTTTCATGAGACCGAAAAACTTTTAGAGTAAAATTGAGGCTGGACGGTCATATTGAGACATAATCTAAAATTGAGGATTTTTCATGAGACCAAAAAAATGTTTCCTGTAGAATCGGGATTGAACGTGAAATTGGAGCTTTTCATGAGACAAAATATTTTTGTTAGGGTAAAGTAGGGTATTAAGCCGTTTTTTTAGGTGTTTTAAAAAATCTATATGTCCGACAATAGTATTTAAATTCAGTATGCATCAAATTCTTTAATTTGTCTATTTACATTAAATAGCTCATATTGATGTGATAGCGTAGTGATAATGTTATTGTTCTATAATTCTCAAGGACTCATAACTCAACAATAAACATGTTGTTGCAGCAGTGAAGCCCAACGTCAAATTGGTGGTTCCTGGGATATTTCTCCTTACGTAGCATGCTCATGCTAGTACCAACATTTTGCAGAAAAAAAGGACAACATCGATCATGATGCCCCCAAAGAAAAAGGAAGGGAGGGAGAACAATTAATTAAAACATGTAAGTTGTGTGGTGCATGTTAGGTTTGAACTAAAAAAACAATTCTTATGTCATTGCGAGATTTTGTGAAATCACCGTCAAGTATATTAAAAACTTAAACCATTAGATAAATGTGTCATTTTATGTTTAAATATTATAAAGATGTTGCTCACGCATATGCTAGACTTTGGCCTTGTGCTTAAAATGTGAAAATATTTAATTGGGAGGCAAATATAGACGTGAACCTCTTACTTTGATATCGTGTGAAATGACATATTACTAACTATTCTAAAAATTTAAACTATTAGATGAATGCGTGATTTAATATTTATATATTCTAACAATGATAAACAACTCTTTTTTTCTCTTACCTTCTTTTCTGTAAGTCCTGTTTCATATCATTCACCTTACTTTCTAAAGTGTCCATTTCTTGGCCAATGGTCATCTCTTTCTACACAGTTCAGAAAATAAAAGTTGGTGATGACATTACTGTTCCGATTGCTATTCCATAGCAGTACGTGAGATTTTCCCCTCACTTGTGGTTTGGATGACATTTAGATATTCGTCTCAATTTTTGGAAGCATGTAAATGCTAATAATCTAGATTATCATTCGATGAAATGTGCATGTAATTTGATGAAACGGATGAACTTGACTAAAGGAGTTCCTTTGTTACATTATTACGTCTTCATAAATTGTTGTGTGTATGGGTGATTAAAGTTCCTACTGCATCAGACATATTAGCTATATTTATTCAGGCTTACGTACATGTTACTGTCATGCTTTTTGATTTCCTCCAAACCAAAGACAAATAATAAAATTGTCAAATAAATAAGTGTAACTCTATGGATGAATGAGATTCTACATGTTTAGTTGCATTGCAAGACTAGTAACCGTTGTTTACCGTGAAAATATTGTATAAACTTAAATTGTTAAGTGACGCGGCAACAAAAAATCCAATCACAATATACTATCATATCGAAACCGTTGTTCATCCTCTCGGGTGTTTTAAGAAATCTAAATATCTGACAATGCTATTTAAATCTGGTGTACATCATCTTCACTTTGTCGGTTGACTCTAAATGACTCACACCGATCTAACAGCATACGTGGTAATGGTATTGTTCTATAAATTATACTTTTTTTCCTTTTAAAATGACAAGAGTGAGCCGATGCAGGTCATTATCAATGAATGTGAAGCGGGAATATGCTTTACATAACGCTAGTCTCATAAAGGGTTTGAGGCAAGTTGAAACTGATACGTGGAAGCTACATGTCGCTTGGAATATAAATAAGCATAGCCAAGAACTGCCACCTAATAAAGTTCGTCAAATTTTTGTTTTTATCCTAATTCATAAAATCCGTTTTCTTCTCCTCTCATGAGTTTCTTGAGGTTTACATTATATCCTTCATTCACTTTATGGTCCATATTTAATATCGCACATACATTAGATTTACGGAATAATTCCTCCGTGACATGAGAGTTCTATTAAAAGGAGGAACATGGAAAGTTAGCTAGATTTTTGCCTTCTGCTGAGGATCAACATTGTCATTTTCAGGTTTAACAAATAAATGGACCACTAGACTGATCTGAAAAATTCTGATTTTGCCGGTTTTTGCTGGTTATGAACCACACGAATCAAAGAAATAAAAAAAATGGAATACCATTGGCTATTTGACTCTTCCCTTTCTCATCGGTTGACTAAGATGAGACATCAGTGGCCCAAAATGGAAAAGAACAAAAAGGAACAAATCCATTCACACCCATCAACGTAGTACCGCTGAATTTAAGACTTTGAGTCGAGGTTAAAAATCTGGGTTCTGCTAAGCAATAAACAAAGGCAAACGATCAAGCTCATGAAGAGAACCAGCCAAAAGATTGCAAGGTCAACAGCAAATGCAGGAAAGAAATCCAGAAGAAAATACTTACAAAACCGATTATTCATCACAGGCGTGTAACATCCGGCAAAAGTTATTCGTGCCAGTAATTAACAAAAAGAGGTGAAACATTGTCTTTAATTAATTTTTTTTAAAAACAACTATAGTCATGCGTGCCAGCTAAGGTAGCAATTTAAAGGATCACGTGACCTTTATCCGCTAATCATCCATGAGAGACGACCTTCTATCATGAGATTCGGCGACACCTGTCTTATGAGGCAGTCGTAACATTTCAGCCTTCATTGTTCACATGAAGAGCACCGAGAGTTATAATCAAATGGGAGGAAGGAGTGTAACATGATATACTGTCCAACCAGTTACCATATATGTCAAACAGAACCACTGAAGGCTCGGCTGCCTTCAAGATCATATCACTAAATTTTCTATCTTCAAGCATACTGGGAATGGTAGTTCCAGCTCATTTTAATTAAGAACAATATTGGGGAAATCAAACAAGCGAACATCCATAGGACCAAGCATCCCTTGCGGCAATACATCCAGCAATCCCGTCGTCCGATTTGGACAAATTAGGCATAATTGGAAAGCTCTTGCAATGGACAACCCAATAGTACCCATTGATCACAATGTAAGAGTTTCGCTGACGTGGGCTACAATAATTGAGATTGTAATTAACTAGTCTAGTATCAATGCCACAACTAGTCTAATATGGGCCTGGTTTGAATGGCCGTGTTGAGCCCAACCCATGATGAGAGAGTCTGGCCGAAAATTCTAAAAATAGCACTCAAGTCTCTCTTTAACCCTAATGATGCTCAAACAACCTCACATAAGGAGTAATGACCAGAACGTGATTCATGGAGAGCAATCTTATTAAGCCAATAGAAGAGAACTCCTTGAGCTTTAGATTGTCGTTATTCCGCATCTAAACAATGAATTCTAAATCAAATGCACAAGTTCCTTTAAACTATTATTGAGTTTTAGAAAAAATCACTTAAATACATTTTGAATGCAATTGATTTTTTTTTTGTACCGACAAAAACCCATGCTCGAAAACCCACATACGTGAATATATAACCTACCGAAAAAATGGGCTAATCCAACCAATCTTGCTTGTATAATGGAAAGAGCCACTGGTTTATCTCTCCATCGAATCAAATTAGCTTGAGTCTTTGGACTGCTGGAGATGAGATTACTTCATTGGTTTGTACAAGTATTTTGATTTCACTATTGACTACTATTTTCACTCCTAAAATTACTTATTCGTTGGGACACTAACCCTTGGGATAAGGACGGATTTGAGGATCAAGAATTAGCATACCGATTTGCTAGATTTTAGTTATGGTGATCTTGGTATACCATTTTCACTTGCTTACATGTGATATTAGAGCCTTTCATAATCTAGATCGAGAACAAACTTTTTTTTTTTTTTGAAATTTTTGTCCAATGAAAGCTGTTTTTGATCACATATTCGTGCCGACCCAAGTTGGCCTAAGATTCGACTTGAGATTGACTAGTTGACCCGACCGGGATCGATCATTGACCATTGACCGGTTGAACTGGTCTATGGTCGACCGACACTTTAGGCCGTTTAAGCACCCCACGCATGCGTTGCACGCGATGCGTCTTTAGGTTGTGAGTGCGGGCATGTGGGAGCTCCAATTGGGGCATTTTTGTACTAACGTGCTCGTATGATCAAGCTCCACAAGGTGGTATATTTAGTTTTACATGTTTGATGCTTTAAGGGTGTGAAAAATGCCTATAGAACCCTACATAAGTGTATTTTTGGGCATTTTTGCATTTTTTCTTGTATTTGCATATGGTTTCGAAAATACATATGCTAGCTCACATGTATATGATTACATACATAACATTTAAAGCGTGATTCATTGATGACATGTATAATGTTTAACATGTATCAACAAATTGAAACAATTTTGTTAACTATCATGCCATTTTAGTGGTAGTTTGCCCATGTCTTCAAGTCTAAAATTACATGTCTATAGTAAAGACATAATGTTTATATCTTTGGTATAAGAGAGTTTCAAAGATTCATTTGGATTGTGATTGTCAAAGTGGCACATTTAATTGGATTTGAGAGATATTGACCTTATATTGTAGTGGGATTTCTCTTGTTCTTATGCATGGTCGTACTCCCAAAGGATGTGATTGTGCATTGGTTTATGAAGGGTGGCATCTATAGCATATGGTTGAAAAGTAACTGATCTTGGTGGTTCATACACCCAAAGATGCTGAATTCACAAAGATTGAAATATATTCTCATGGCTACTATCGGGTAGAGAGTATATAAGCGCATGTCATGTATTCTACCTAAAGGCGATTATATGATGATGCATGTAAATGTTAGGATGACTAGTCACATGATACTAATTGTATACATTGATTGTTTTTCAGTCACCTTCTTTGTAAACAGGAACTCCGTTATAATAGAGGTTTTTACTTGGTTCAAACTTTAAGAAATGGTGAGAGGATTTTCTATAGGAATGGAGTGGCGGATGTTCATATTGCTCTTATTGAGGATAAACCAGCTAATCTCATTGAGACCAAGATCGAAAACTTGAGAAAGCACATTTTATTGCTGGAAAAAGAGTAATGGATTTGCTAGTTATGTATGAAGCAATCCATGCGGGAACACCTAAAAAGTGATTTGCCGCCTAACCGAACCGCTAGACAAATGATAGAAGCCTTGGTGATTAGTAACCATTTCTCGTCTAACGTTGAGATTGAAACACATATGCAAGGATTCTTCAACATGAGGTATGATCATTCTAGTGGGGTAAGGGATTACGTCCTTAGAATGGTGGACTTGCGGACTAAGAGGTCCAATAATCACAATCGTAAAGAAACTCATGAAGCAACCGATCATTCGACGGTTTGGGTCTTAATAAAGCATCATTTAAGAAGGATGGTGCCTGCTACTTTTTTTGTAAGAAAAAAGAACACATAAAAAAGAGCGCAATAAATTTAAAACTTGGTTGTCTAAGTGTAAGACTATATGTAACAATTCTTTCACATTTATTTGTGAATCCAACCTATCAAAAGCTCCATCCAAGTCTTAGTGGCTAGATAACAATGCAATTAATCATGTTGCATTTACCATGTCGGAAACCATAAATAGGACAAAATCAAATCGGGATGAATCAAAGCTCATTGTAGGGAATAACAATAAAGTGGACGTTGAACTCGTGGGAGATTTCATTGTAATTCTAGATTCTAGTTTTGATTTGGTGTAATCGAACACATTTTATGTACATTCATTTAGACAGAAATTAGTTTCTATATCATATTTGAACATGTGTGGCTACTCGTTTGAAATAAACGAACAATAGCATTTCTAGATGGAACCCAATTTATAGTATGCTTTTCGGTTGCTACTCGCGTTATTTGGTTTTGAAACCTCATTAGGGAGTTGATCGTATTTGACTTTATGGATAGGCTTAGATAGTTATATTGTGGTAATAACTATGCAATGTTGTTTGTCAACAATAATAGAGGCCTCAAGGGGTGTAAGCATATGACGGTCAATTTTTTTACCATAAAGGAATCAATTCAAAATGATGACTTTATAGAAGAGCATAGTTTTACAAATGACATGGTTACAAATCTACTAACTAAAGTTCTTTACCCTTGTGTATTTGAATGATATGTTATTAGCATGGGCTTAGACGCATATTGGGATGCAGTTATTTAGTGAGAGTTGTCACGCCTCGATCCCGGGCCCGCGACATCCCTATCAAACTCCCCACAAGTCACTAAAGATAGTGTCCCAAGTACACTATCAACCTACTCACTTACGGTGCATGCAGAAACGTAAACTCTCTCGGACAATTAACAACATGGATAGTAAAGTAGGAAATCAACTCAATCATCAAACAAAAGATAATTTCATTTCATTAACCAACAGCGAGATGACTTTTAACCCTACTGGGGCTATAACCAATTTATACAACCCCATGCTTCGAGGTGGCCCTCTAAGACTCTAAAAAAGACACATGGTCGGTAAGGTTAAACCCTCATTTACTCCCAAAAATCCTACAACAACCATCGTTTAACGTCGACGAGCTCCATCACTTGGGACCTGAAATAGTTAAATAATGGGGTAAGAAATAAATCTTAATGAGTCAACGCCTAAACCCGGCTAGGGCGTTGATTCGCTCGACGTCCTAACAAACAACCACAACATCACGAGCGAGATATCTCAACGACATGCAAGCGTACCTCTAGAAGCCACATATAATGCAATACGAGACAACTTAACAGTCAAACCAACCAATCCAATCCATTGGCAAAGTATCACATCACTTGCATACATAGAACACCACACGAAGTCCATTTATTAACCGGCGACCCACGCGATCGGCGTGGTCGGCGCACACGACCGGTGTGACCCCCAACACTACAACTAGCAATGTCTACCGGTAAGACCGAGATATTGTCCCTTACTTCGGGCGACGGCTATTGAAAGCTATGTATCCAAGTGCGACCGCACGACATAGCAGACATGCATTCCAAAAGGAGCGTCGGTCCGTCACAAGCTGCGACCGGCATCCTACAACCCATGCGGTCCGTACTACTGGCACGGGCACGGATTGAAGTGCATATGACAAGTCATGTGGTCTCGTACGACCGGCACTTGCATACAAACTTGTCGGGATCCCGTATGATCGGCACCGACAACCATCATATGACCACTCAAGCACATCCGACAACCAACCAATTCATTTTTTTGAATTAGGTCGAGTGCTCATACACGCATGTTCAAATACTTGCCCCAAGGCCGTTTTCATGCTAAAACATGCAATTTGATCTCATACGTGGCCATATGAATGCACAGTTCAATTGATCGATAACTCAAGCAATCGGATGCGATTAACCCCCAATCAAACACCCACGACAATTAACAGTCAATTTCGGCATTTAATTCCAACAATTCAAGAGACGATTCACCAAACGAAGCCGAGTTGATTTCTATAACAATTTCAAATTCAATCGACGATCAATCGGGCACTCGTCTCTAACCTATCACTCACTCGCGATCAATCAATCATAATCAATCCATTCTAATTCACAATTAGCCACGGATGACCTAGCTAATTGACTAACTTAACTAATTACGGTCATTTAACCTAAACCACGTTTCTAACTAATCCGACGGTAATTAAACTAATTAACTAATTAAGCTAAATCCGAACATAATTAGCATCCTAACCGAGAGTTAGGGGCTAACTCAGAAATTAAACTAGCTCGGGCGGTCTCGGCGACAACGACAAACTCGGCTTGGCTCCACGTTCAAGAAAATGGGTAGAATCACTTTGTTTCCATTTGATTTCGAGGTGCACTTGACCATGTATGCAAGCTCTCAAAGGCACTAGTGACTGGAAGCATAATTTGTGGAGAATATGGGGATGTAGATCTTGGAGCTCTCGATTGCTTGTAGAAGTCCACCACCAATTCTTTCACCGACATGGAGGGACTCATTGTCCCTAAAGATGAGGATCCCGGCTCCAACCATGCCATGGTAAAGACAATCGGTGAATTCATGACGGGTGTCTGCTCCTCGAAAACTTAAAAATACCTCGTATGGAGATCTGAATGATGCCCGTGAATTCGTCTCACCCGCCATTGTAGGATCTCTAAACACCACAGATAGTCGAATCCTTTCTCTTCGTCAGGAAAGTTTCCTTTGGGCGTGCTTGGATCTGAGCGTGGATTCTCAATCTAATAGCCTCTAAGTCTCCGCTGGCAAAGGGGCAGGGGCACTGGATTCGAATATGCCTTGAGTTAATATTATAGTCATACTTTTTTCCTCGACGCACCTTCGGCTTTTGTTTAATTTATTTGGCCATCGAATTTCCCAAATAAACATTACAATGTGAATTTAATTTAAAGCACCATTAGTGTAAAAAGATACATGAATAGCTGTTAAGTGAAGAAACTTGTCTGTCATTGGTAGAAATGCAATTACTGAAAGCAAAACTATTACATATGAATCGGAATCTTAACATTACATGAATTACTTTTTGAAGTAATATGTCTCTGGTCCAATAAAATCAGTCAAAACAAAATATGAGATTGCAGATAGTTATTCATAATACAAGCAATGACGAATTTTTTTTTTTTTTGGAAAGATGAAAGATATATGATATCACAAATTTTAACTTAACGACAACCACATACAAGACACGGGCAATATTCCAAATATATGTGAGGTTCGATAAGTCGAGGATATCAATCAAAACTACATAAGATCAAATCAAATGTATTTAAAAGTTAAGCTATGAAACAACCTAGATACTCGGATTGAGCAATGGAGTAAATGTAGAGGTGCCGTGATCGGGATAGGATTGGATAGGATAAGAATGAAATTAATGAAGAGACGATTAATGAGATCATGCGCAGAATTGGCATAGGAAAAATGAAGCACATTAAAGACTATACCCTTAAAATAATAAACGGTACGCATGCAGCATCGTCAGTAGCTCTCTACGAGACGTGAATTAACTAATATCCCAGCTGCATAAGCTATATCAAGACAAGTAAATAGTAATATAATCTAAATTGCCCCACTAGCTGGCGACACAAGGTAGTATCTTTCAATGCTTGACCATATTAAATATTCAACTAGGCATTCGGCTCGAGATGCGTCGAAGTGACCTTTCTGGCACCAGGAGTAAGATAGTTAATATCCCAAATAGAAGATTCGGCTGCGTCTAATTGCCTAGATTTTTAATTGGGATAGGACTTGATAGGATAAAAATGAAAACTAAAGATTTTACTTTATCCTATTCATCGTTTGGTGAATTGTAGTAACGAAGTTAGATATTTTCATACCATATCACGTTTAGTGTTTGTCATTAATGATATATTAGTGCAAATGAACTTTTAAGAATACCACAAATGCATAATCTCGATAACTTCCATCAATAAATCCATAATTGTTGTACGATCTAAATATTAAAATAGCAACGGAGCTCATGCAGCATTTCAAAGCCACATGTTCGTCTTTGACAAAAAAATGTAAACAAGATATAACAACATCAACGAGATAGATCAATCAGAGAATGCTGAATCATTAGAGAGAAACCATGGTGATTCACCTTTGAAATTCTGAGAAGTATAATGCTTTGACACTCTCACCTACTTCATTTTATTATTTTTTCTCTTTTATTTCTTTTTTATTCCTTTCCATCATCCCTTAATAGTATTTATTAATTAATTAACTCTATTAATATACCTAAAATATGTAATACATATTCGAATTGTATATATAAAAATATATATTCTAGTATAGAAAGAAATTCAAATATATAAATAAAATAGGAATAAACAGAAATGAAAATTTTCGTTTTTTTGTTACTTTGAATTTTCTTCTCTATATTAGAATTCAAATAACATTTAGATTTAATTATTACACGAATTTTATTAATTATTTTGAAAATATTTTTTTAGTTATTTTATTAATTGAAGAAGTTCATTATCGGAGAGAAATAGTTCTTATACAATGGATATGAAAAATTGTATCCACTGTTATCCCACCTCGTCAATGGGATGTTTTTACACGGGTATACGCCTATTATATTAGACTTTCATAAGATAAGATAAATTCTAGATTATTCTATCTAATCTAGAATTTTATCATGACTACTAAGCGTAGCCTAAGAGACAAGTAAGTTTTCTTTGATCTTTTACCTCAAAATATTAAATGAGAACCGCTTAAGTAAGGTATGATCATGTCAGTTGCATAGATTAGTAGCGAGATAATACCTTGATCATACTATCGCAAAATGAGGCGAAGTCATGAAAGTTGGATAGAAAACCAACTCTTCAATAGTTAGCACAAAATGGTGCCGGTTTCAAACCGTACGAGGCTCATTCGAAAATATTAGACCTTGTGTAATGTTAGCCTTTCTTTCTGACCAGGTCAGAAGTGGTGGGACCTGCAAAAAAATAAACGTTACAATGGACCCTTCAAAGGCTAAAACATTACAATGGACGCTTCAATTAAAAGAGGTCAAAATGCACGCATAACATAGCCAATTTGGACACCCTGGAAAGCCGAATCAATTGCAAATTGCAATGCCGGGTAAGTAATCAAAGCCTCCATTCGTTTGTTCAAAGGAATTTCCAAAATTAGAGCGTAAATTTAGATGCGTATCGATTTTGAGTTGCTGCGTTCAATTTAGGAGTTGCCGGGCTATGTATATTTATAGAAAAGATAACTTAGGGTGTTGTGAAGGTATAACATTTTACTGAACTCGATTTGGGCTCACTTTTTGTTCGGAAAGGAGTTTATATCGGATGCACATGTTGCGACCAGCAACTTTTTGGGCTGAATTTCGTTAGTCTTCAACTTGATTTTGGGTCGGCCAAGCTGAAGATTTTGTAGTACGTCGAAGGAGCTTAAATTGACTATAAGTTCGCTTGAATTGAAGGTTGGCGAAAGAAGTTACCGCACAAACAGATCTAGTGCCCGAATGTGCATAGCAACCATCAATGTGTGTCTGCTATGGGCAAGTCTTTCGTTAGCATGTAAGTATCGTTTTATCGACAAATAGGCACACTTTAGCAGAGTTTGTTCAGCAGAAAGGAAGCGAAGACAAGCCTAAACCTAAAGCAAGTATGCTATCCCCAACACCAGGCTTTCTTGGCCAAGATGGGTAGCTTCTGGCTCAATCTTGAAACTGCATTTAAGGTGCGAAATTTAATTGACGAGAAAGCTTGAAAAAACTAAAGTATTACATCGAAATTTAATCGTCGAGAAAGCTTGAAAAAACTAAAGTATCGCGCCGAAATTTAATCGACGACGCAACACCTAGGATAAAGACCGGCTTTTTTTTCCAAATTAGGCCAAAAAAATTTGTCAAAATAGGTAAAAAAAAAAAAAAAAGGTATTTCTTGAAATGGGTGTCGCTCGACCAAAACCGCCTAGCAAGCCTTTGCTCGGCACACCCATTTCTATTTTTAAAATTTTTTAAAAAGAAAACAAGAAAAAATGATTTTTTTTTTGGGGGGAGGGTTGGGGGCGGGGTTTGACTTATTTTGGTAAAAAAAAAATTTGTCCCAAATCAGAGTATTTGTGGGCTCCTAAAATCATTTTTTTTCTTGTTTTCCTACTTATGAATTGTGAGTATTTTATCTAGGGTTTTTCTATTTATTTAAATTAATTTTTGGATTATTTTCTTTTTTTCCACGTGATAATAATTTTTTACGAAATTTTAAGTCGCTCGATTAGGTAGGAGTACGGAACAACGAGACCAAAGAGTATAATAATCAACCACGACCCTTGATAGAGAGAAATCGCTTTCGCGAAGGATTTGCGCTTGATTAGAAATGAGAATGTCAAAATACAACATGGCCCGTAGACGCGTAACGATAGAATAACGACTCCCGAGTTTCGGGATGCGTTTAAGTCAAATGTCACGCGATTTTTTACCGTGAATCTAATTGCATCGTTCGTTCGGCATTGGTGTGATTTATCAAGTTCACGATGGATTTGAGTCTAGATAGGCGTTACGCCTCAATCAATGCATTGCATCGCCTCGCTAATTTGCTCACTTTCCTCGGAGTCGAGGCGCGTTATCGTGATGACTCGCGTTATTTGACAACGCCGATGAAGGCCGTTATGTAGACTTATTTGCCGGCGCAACCGCCTATGGTATCATGCGACCAACACCGAGCGATCAAGAAGATCGGCTCATGAATAACACATTGAATAAATAACAAAAATGATTAAAAGAAAACAAGAAAAAGAAACTGAAAAAAATTTTAAAAGAAAACAAGGAAAATTTTTTAAAAAAATAGAAATGCATTGCTCAATCTACACAAAATCCACCGAGCTCTTTGCACTTAAAAATCAGTTTTTTTTCTTGTCTTCTTTTTAAAAAATTTTAAAAAAATAGAAATGGTTGAGCCGAGCGACACCCATTCCGGTAAATACCTTTTTTTCGACCAATTTTGGTAAAATTTTTTTAGCCTAATTTGGAAAAAAGCCCGATAAAGACAACACATTGCTATTCATATTGACTTAATTTGCAAGATCCTAGTTATTTTTCCGCGCTATATTACAACACCAAGGCCGAGCAATGAATAGCAAGGTGTCACCATGTATCAATGTGACAACGCATGATATTAAGTGAACGAGTGAAGAACAAATTGAAAGATTGAAACACGAGCGTCTCCAAAGAATTTGCTTTCTCCCATTTGAACTTTGGCTGTAGGTGCTTACTCTCAAAAGTTGAGCGCTCCGCAAGTCTCCAATACTTCTCTCCTGTGGTATTCAATGGTGGGCTTATCTGAAATTTTCTAATTAAGTGGTATATGCTTTGTAGCTTTTATCTCCTCATTTAGAGTTAGTTCTAGATTTGGGTGTTCTTCTATCCCAAACTAAATATAAATCTAGGATTTACAAAAAAATGTTATTTGTACTCTTTTAACCTTTGGGTGCGATTATTCGGAGATAATGTCAAGACGTCGAACCTAGGTGCGCACTATCTTTTGGCAAAGCCGTCGTTGTTAATGAGAAAATTCTGAATCTCCTCATTTAGAGTTAGTTCTAGATTTGAGTGCTCTTCTATCCCGAACTAAATATAAATCTTGGATTTACAAAAAAATGTTATTTGTACTCTTTTAACCTTTGGGTGCGCTTATTCGGGTGATAATGTCGAGGACGTCGAACCTAGGTGCGCACTATCTTTTGGCAAAGCCGTCGTTATTAACGAGAAAATTCTGAATGTATGCCCATCACGAATGATGATGCAAGTTTCAGTGTCGACCGCCGATGATATTATGATGCTATGATAAATCCGTTATTGTGGAATGAGCGAATTGCACACTTTATCAAGTTCATTAATTTTTTAGACTTGCACTGCATTTTAAATTTTTGGGATTGCTGTTGTCTTGAAGTCATGTATTCTGTTTTATATGAAATGAAAATTCTCCTTTCGAAAAGAAGAAGAAGAAGAGCAAATTGACGTCGAATAGCGAAGTTCTCCTCTCGGGCATAAGGAAAGCAAGATCGGACACACTCAATTAAGTCCAAATGCATTGACCCAAAAACTGAAGGTATTAAAACCCGAATCGAAGTCATACAACGTAAGCTCGGCATACACGTGCCTATCTTATAATGCAAATAGATGTGATAAGGTCAGCAAATTGAGTAGGAGAAGGCTCCCAGGCAAGCAAAATAACATGAACCAATCAAATGCAAATCCAAACTACATAGGAAATTCTCGGCCTACAATCAACATATCAGTACGCTGATGCAAAACCCTGAACGATTCGGTTCAGCCACATATATGCCATTTGCACAGAACTATGACACTTCCCTGGGAAGTGCGAGAGCACACTGACAAGACTCAAAAGATGCCGAATGATGTGCGAGAAAATTTAGAAATTCCATGTTCCGTCAATAGAATGGACTTGATCAGTACGGGGCTTCAGCAAATTTTACAGAACCTTGGAATCAACTCAAGAACGTCTAAACAGGATCAGTTCAATAATAAGCAAACAAATACAGGAATCAATTCGGTTTCATATGAACTTGGCAGAACACACATATAAGGATCGATTCAATTTTACACAGAAAATTCTCGGCCAATATTACATAATCGAACACACATGGATCTAGCTCAGAAAGTTTATCAAACAAATGATAGGTACCTTGGACAACATGATTTTTGATGAAGAACATCCTTCAAAATAGGCCTATATGACAAAATTCGGCCGACAATTTAGTAGGGAAAGAAATTCTCCATCAAGGCCTGCATCGAAATACCCACTGACCTAGTTCAGGCATTTCATCAAACACATGATATACGGAAGAGGAGCTCAGATGCAACAGTAAAGCAATGATTCACACCCAGATTATCACAAAGGAAACGCAGCAAGTTCAGATCATTAATAGAGCCTCATTCGCAGCCAATTTTCACACAGGCAGTAGCTAGAGCTCTCGGCCTCTGCTTCGTATAGAAAATAAAAAGAAAACAGAGCATATGTTTTCTAATTGAAGGGAGACTGATTACCTATGGTTATAACAAAGCCATATCCACCCAATTACAAGAATACTGTTGCAAATGGGCTTCCAACCTTCAAGGGTCGTACTTGTTAGTTGTTACCACCATTTGTCATGGGAAAACCTTCTTCAGACCCTCCGAATTCAACTTCAAAGGAAAAACAAACAAACAAATTGAGCACAATAGCCCAACAATCAAGTCTTGTTCCGACTCCCCTACAGACAAGATACGTACTTGCCAGACTTTCATCGGCTGAAAAATACCCAGCGTGGTCGAGTTCATTAACCACCGAATCTCCGTTATCATGACATCTACAATAACTTTTACGGTTGGGCAACCGCTCACAATGTTCAATTGTGGAACATTCTAAATGCAAATCCGAAGTGTCGGCCAAACTCTCCAACTACCCGCAATCTTGAGTCCACAACTTCTGTAAAGATTCCATGTGGTTCAGACCTTCCACTCTTCTTAGCTCTGGACATCTCCAACTCTGAGCTTCCTCAGCTTTCTCTATTTCTGGATGAATGGAATCCCATTGGCTCTTCGACTCGTCCCTCTTTCATCCGTCGACTGAGATGACGCATCAGTGGCCCAAAATGGAAAAGAATGAAAAGCACAAATTCATTCACCCCCATCATCTTAGGACCACCAAATATAAGACTTTGAAACGAGGTTAAAAGTCTTGAGTTCTGCTGAGCAATAAGCAAAAGCAAACGGTCAAGCGCATGAAGAGGAAAGAAGATTGTCTACTTTTACCATCAAAATGAAATGAGAGAACATCCAAAGGATCAAGCATCCCCTTGCGGCAATACATGCAGCTATCATGTCATGCGATTTCAGTAACTTAGGCATCGTTGGAACACTCTTACAATGCACAACCCAACACTCTTAAAAAGTTAGGTGTCTTAGAGGGTCAACAGGCTTCACTTAAGTAATAGATTCTATTCATGTCGAATATGGGTTTGGAACGTGAAAGGAAATGAGTAGAATTTTTCCCGTACTTTCCTGTAATATTAGAGAAAACGGGGATGGGCATGATTTCGCATAGGGGAGACATACTTACTTAAAGCAGGCACGTGTTTCATTTCCTCCCAAACGTGAGAAAAATAGAAAGAAATGCACATGCTGCCTTTTTTTTTTTGGCAAGATTGTCCTTAGTTTCCTTTCAAGTGCTAATTGAACAAAGGATAATAAAGGTATTCACGAAACTTCACTACAGGTCATTTACATTCAACATGCATCTAATCACACGAAAAAAAAAAAGAATTGTCGCTTTATTTCCTTCTCTCCTTTTAAATTCATTCCTTTCCATTATTATATAACTGAAAAAAGTGGTCAGGAATGAACCCCTAAACAACTTGTGCTTCCTTACTCAATTGTGACATACCTTATGTGGAGAGACTTCCTGGTTGCATCTTGGTGGGGCTGAAGTGACGAATTCACGAATCTCGAACTTTCAGGACGTAAGTGGTCCAAAGTACTTGCAGCTCAATACGAATATTCCATAGTACCTAATGGGTCGTACTCCTGTATGTGTCCTAGGAAAACCTTCTTCAACAGAACAAAGACTAGAGGACTACAATAAGCCAACAATCAAGTTCTGCTCTGACTTCCTTACGGATGCAACACACGGGTGTCCGTTAAATACTTGCAGAACTTCCATACGTATCCAGCACCGGCAGTTTCCCATAACCGCAAAAGTTGTGGGTCAAGTTTTGACTTCGTGAAACATATCATACGCATGATTGCTACCATAGCTATCCTGGTTGTTCAACTGCTCGCAACCGTAAACTGCGGAAAATTCTAAATCCAAATTTGAGGTGTCAGCCAAACTCTCCAACGAGCAGCAATCATGAATCCACAACCCCTTTAAAGATCCCAAGTGGTTTAGACCTTCCACGCTTCTTAGCTTTGGACATTTTCCTACTCTGAGCTTCCTTAACTTTCTCAATTTTGATAGGTTCGGCATCCTTTCCATGGACTTGCAAGCCACGACCTCTAGGGAGCAAAGGGATCCCAATTCTTCAAGGCCGCGAATCTCGACTAACAACTTGCATCCATACAGATCTAACTTTTGCATATTCTTCATGCGCGACAGATCAAGTACCTTTGGGAGGAAGAACTCGCACCAAAGAATCTTTAAAGTTGTCAATCTTTTCATTTCCAACTGAAACAGGGGGTCCAATTTGCCGAACGAGCACCTCCGCATATGGAGGACCTCCAACTCCACATCATGTATACCAGAAAATTCTGACAACGAACAACTGTAGAATTCCAAGGTTGACAAGCTTTTCAAATTGGAAAAATCCAGTGATTGCGTGGTCGTCAGATTTTGAAGTTCTAACTCTCTTACACTAGACGGAAGTTGGGGAAGGAATTTCACTCTTTCGCAGGACAATTTTAGTTCTTCCAGCTGAGATTGGATACCGATGACAGTGGGAAGAGCAGTGAGACTTTCCTGCTTATAGGGAATGTACTTGTAGGAATCGTAGAGGGTATCACTAGCCCATTTCAGACGAGTCAAACTTGGGGGAAGCTTTGGCAACTGCTTAAGCTCAAAACATGGACCTAGATCAAGTATATGGAGATTAGGGAGGTCACTCACCGTGGCAGGTAATCCGGATATAGGAGTCCCCGACAAGTTTAGGATTCTCAAACAAGATAGTCTCCCTATTTCTTCAGGGATTTTGCCGGTCAAGTTGAAACATTGACTAGCGTCTAACTCTTCAAGCTTCTCCACCAGCCCAATCGCAATTGGTATATTTGTTATCCCACTATTACTCATCCTAAGTAATTTCAGCTGCTTTAGATTTCCTATTGAATCGGGTAGGTGATCGATGCTTGTCCCCGACAAATCCAACTCGACTAGTGATTGTAATTTCCCAACCGAGTCCTGGAAGCTCCTTTATCTTTGCACAATTTGATAAATCCAACCGCCTAATTTTCACCAGCCCTCCAATTGAATATGGCAATTTGCGGATCTGCCTATTTGGTACATCAAAGGTCAACAATGACTTCAAATTACCAAATCTCTCCGGAAGTTCATGTAGTGTATTAGGTAGGACAATTTTTGCCAAAGCTTGTAGACATCCTATTGAATCGGGAAGGTGATCGATACTTGTCCCCGACAAATCCAACTCGACCAATGATTGTAATTTCCCAACCGAGTCCGGGAAGCTCCTTTATCTTCGCACAATTCGATAAATCCAATCGCCTAATTTTCACCAGCCCTCCAATTGAATATGGCAATTTGTCGATCCGCCTATTTGGTACATCAAAGGTCAACAATGACTTCAAATTACCAAATCCCTCCGGAAGTTCATGTAGCATATTAGGTAGGACAATTTTTGTCAAAGCTTGTAGACATCCTATTTCTTCGGGCAACTCTCGAAGAGATGTGCATCCACCCAAGTTCAAAGCAAGTTAGGAGCTTTAATTTACCAATTGATGGGTCAATTTCAATTAACTTGGAACAGCCATGAGCGTCTAACTCTTCAAGCTTCTCCACCAGCCCAATCGCAGTTGGTATATTTGTTATCCCACTATTACTCATCCTAAGAAATTTCAGCAGCTTTAGATTTCCTATTGAATCGGGAAGGTGATCGATACTTGTCCCCGACAAATCCAACTCGACCAATGATTGTAATTTCCCAACGCGAGTCCGGGAAGCTGCTTTATCTTTGCACACTTCGATAAATTCAACCGCCTAATTTTCACCAGCCCTCCAATTGAATATGGCAATTTGTTGATTCGCCTATTTGGTACATCAAAAGTCAACAATGACTTCAAATTACCAAATCTCTCCGGGAAGTTCATGTAGTGTATTAGGTAGGACAATTTTTGTCAAAGCTTGTAGACATCCTATTGAATCGGGAAGGTGATCGATACTTGTCCCCGACAAATCCAACTCGACCAATGATTGTAATTTCCCAACCGAGTCCGGAAGCTCCTTTATCTTCGCACAATTCGATAAATCCAATCGCCTAATTTTCACCAGCCCTCCAATTGAATATGGCAATTTGTCGATCTGCCTATTTGGTACATCAAAGGTCAACAATGACTTCAAATTACCAAATCCCTCCGGAAGTTCATGTAGCATATTAGGTAGGACAATTTTTGTCAAAGCTTGTAGACATCCTATTTCTTCGAGGCAACTCTCGAAGAGATGTGCATCCACCCAAGTTCAAAGCAGTTAGGAGCTTTAATTTACCAATGGATGGGTCAATTTCAATTAACTTGGAACAGCCATGAGCGTCCTAACTCTTCAAGTTTCTCCACCAGCCCAATCGCAGGTTGGTATATTTGTTATCCCACCGGTACTCATCCCGAGAAATTTCAGTTGCTTTAGATTTCCTATTGAATCGGGAAGGTGATCGATACTTGTCCCCGACAAATCCAACCCGACTAATGATTGTAATTTCCCAACCGAGTCCGGAAGCTGCTTTATCTTTGCACACTTCGATAAATTCAACCGCCTAATTTTCACCAGCCCTCCAATTGAATATGGCAATTTGCTAATCCGCCTATTTGGTACATCAAAGGTCAACAAGTGACTTCAAATTCCCAAATCTCTCCGGAAGTTCACGTAGCTTATAAGGTAGGACAATTTTTGTCAAAGCTTGTAGACATCCTATTTCTTCGAGGCAACTCTCGAAGAGATGTGCATCCACCCAAGTTCAAAGCGGTTAGGAGCTTTAATTTACCAATGGATGGGTCAATTTCAATTAACATGGAACAGCCACGAAGAATCAATATCTCTAAGGACACAAGCGTAGAAAATTCAGGAGTTCTCCTTAAGTTTTTGCAGTGGCTGAGATTTAGTACTTTTAGTTTCTTGCTGCCTCGCAAAACCATTTGATAAAATATTTATTAAGAAATGACCGACGAAAAAATGAAAAGAAATGATTTACCAATATAAGGAGTGGGACTTGTATCATACTCTCATCCATCCAATCGTTTCATCCGAAATGTGGGTCCATGAAAGGTCCAGAACGACTAATTTAGTCGGATGAAAGTTTGTTGCCTCTAACTTGGCGAGCAATCTTTTAAAGAAAGCCATCTTAAACTGGAGAGAAGATTATTGAAGTCTCCAGAGAGAGGGACACCTTTTTCGCTTCAAAGAACCTCAGGTTTCGCAAATTAGCAAATTCCTCATGCTTTAGGGTAATGAGTTCACTAAAAGTTCCACGATCTGCTAGTGACAGTGCTTCTATTTTCCTATTTCCCGACAATGGGAACACCAAAAAAGTCAACATGTGAAGATCCAAAGCAAACAATTTCAAGCGCTAAAAGCAATTAATATTTTTCTTTCGCAAGAATAGTCTACAACAAATCACGGGAAAATAAATTGTTGTTCCCTTTTTATACCTCTTTCCACTTCAAAATGCTCGGGGCTTCCTCATCATTCCACACTCTGCTACGCTCAGTAGGGATCTTTGCGATTCTCGTGACGGACAATTTCCCTTCCAAGATCCCGCACTTGATCATGCATCCAAAATGTGTTGTCATCTCTAATTTTTACCAAGGACATGAGAAAGAGGACCTCGATGGCATTGTGTGGGCAGTATCCACAGCTATCCCACATGTAGAAAGGGTGTGTTTTGTCGCGATTAATAAAAAAAGAAGCTATGTCCGGAAATACTTGCCTTTGTGCATGATCTAACCTTTCAAAAGTTACCATCAATTTTCTTTGGACTTCCTTAGGAGGAGCTTCTTTTAGCTTCTTCAATGTGTCTTCCCAAAATGCTTCGGATTTGCCATTAAGAGATGAACCCGTAATCTCAAGAGCTAAAGGAAGATTTCCCAACGTAGAGACAACTTCTATTGAAAGGGAGAGATAATGACTTGGTGGAGACTCTCTTCTAAAGGCATGCCTACTGAAAAGATTAAGAGCATGACTAAATTTCATCTCACCAACTTCGTAAATTGAGATTTTTGCAGATTTTTCTACCGGACCTTCAACTGTTGCCTCTCCCTCAATCATTAGGACACTTTGGTCCCTGGTAGTTATGATAATCCTACTACCGGAACCGAACCAATTACCTTTTCCTGCTAAACCTTTGAGTTGCTCTTTCTCATCCACGTCGTCAAGAACAATTAGAACTTTTTTATTGCTAAGTACTCTCTTAATCATGTTGGTCCCATCATCCATGTCATGAATTTGGTCAAGGATAGAACGAGCATCGGGAACTTGGATAGCAATTGTTTTTGCAAATGTACGATACCATGGCATCGCGATGTCTCTCCAATGTCCGAAAGGAAATTGCAACCTTGGAAGTGAGAAGACAATTGGTTGAACATGACCTTGGCAAGTGTGGTTTTGCCAATCCCGCCCATTCCGTGAATCCCTAGAAATCGTACGCTATCGGATTCCACATGCAACATTTCAATCATAGCTTCTACCGGATCATCAATTCCGACTAAATCTTCGGTCACATTCTTTTTAAATCCGACATTCAGCTTAGCCGACACAGCTTGAATTACAGATTGTATCAGATCTACTTGGCTGCAACAACGTACTAACCATGTTAGGGATATACAAGATATTGTTAAACTACTCCCTAAGTTGCAAAAAATCAAGCAAAATAATCTAGACTCCAAACCAATCCGGATTTTTCCAAATCTATCTCCGCTCCCCCAATTTGAGTCCCCACACCGTCAGCCACTGCAACCACGGCCACAATTTACACTACATAGGATCCAGCAATCCCGCAATTAAACTGACTAGGGAGGAAAAGGAAATCTACATATAGACTTGTGAATAGTTTAAGACATCTTATTACCTTTCATCTTTCTTCCAATTCCATCCCTTTATCCCATCCACCTCAAAAAGAGCTTTTTTCCATGATTCAACTTCAGTGCAAAACTTCTTCTGGTGCTTCGAAAGTGCTTTGCTGAATAAGTTTGTTTTGAGCTTGACATCTTCGGGCTCCACATCCAAGAAAATGGGCAAAATCTCTTTATTCCCGTTCGATTTGGAGGTGCACTCAACCATGTGTCCGAGCTCTCGGAGGCACCAGTGACTTGAAGCATAATTCTTAGAGAAGATGGGAATGTAGATCTTGGAGCTCTCAATTGCTCGTAGAAGCTCATCGCCAATCCTTTTACCGACATGGAGGGATTCACTGTCCCTGAAGACAAGTGTCCCGGCATCAATCATGCCACGGTAAAGAAAATCGGTGAACTCGTGACGGGTGTCTGCTCCTCGAAAACTCAGAAAAACCTCGTAGGAAGGCCCGGATGATGCTGGCGAATTCGTCTCTTTCGCTAGCATTTTGCATCTCTTCATGGTCCGGCTGGCACGAAGGCAGCGTCGTGCGATGAGAGCGATGGAGAGCACGGAGAGGGTGAGGATTCCGACGAGGAGATAGAGCTCGAGGCTGAGGAAGGGAGTCTAGGAGGTGAGCTCGTGAGGTAGAGAGCCGTCGAGAGGTCGGCGTTCGCTGGAAACCGCCGTGATTCCAGCGAAGCGAAGAGCGAGAGGGGTTGAAGAGGCTGAGGGAGTAGGTGAAGGCGTGAGTATTGAAGAACGAGAGCTCCTCGCACGATACCAAGGGAAAGGAAAGAGAGAGAGAGAGAGAGAAGGAGCGTCGGTGTCGTTGTTAAGAGTCTCGTTTGGCAATTTTATTACGAAAGTGCCATTTACGTTGGATGAGTGACTAGAGATGAATGGCATTATGTTTCAACCCCATCCATTCAACAATAAAAACGCAACTAGAATTATATATATAAATAACCTAATAATTTCAAAGGCCCACTAAGTAGAAAGTATTAACATAAAATCCTAGCTATGCTCCTATTATGGTTTTCTTAGTACATAGACAAACAAGATAGAAGTGAGTATTGTCATATTACTATGCATGATGAACTTAATTAACTGATAAGATGGAATCGACATCGAGAAATATTTGGTATACGACTCTGCTTGATCTTAAAATGTCATGATACTATAGCGGGCCACATTCGGGCCAAAAAGTCTTCTGCCATCTTTGCTTTTGCTTAATTGGAAAGAGAAAGGATGAAGGCAAAAGCCGACAAGACCAACTCGAAAGGAAAAAGGAGGGAAAAAGGAGGAAAAGACTTGGGAGGAAAAAGCAAGTCAAAGTCTTCCACCACGTTACTTTGCTAGACTTTCATCGGGGGACGAGAGATGAGGCTGTGAAAATCAATCACAGTTTCATAATTGTATCGACACTTGAATTTTACAGTGGAACTCAGCATTAAGTTGCACATTTTTTTTTATAGGCCTAGTATCCTAAAAAACCTTAATCCAATCTCAATTCTATTGTAATTTTTTTTTTTATCTCGTAAAAAAACTCAACTTTAAATTTAATTACAATTTTACTCTGAATTTAGGCCCAGTCTTAATTCTACTCTAAGCTTCTTCTTCTTCTTTTTTCCTCGTAGAAAAACTCCAGCTTTAAATCCAGTTTCAATTTTTTAGTTAATTGTTCTCATTAATCCTCCGTCCAAAATCGACGTTAGTGATCTTATGTGGAATTTTCACGTTATTGCTATAGTTTTCCCACAAAATTCAAATCCAAGAAAACGTTTTTTAGAGATAAAGTTTCATATGAGCCCAAACGTCTTCTTGGATCTGAAATTCGGGTGAAAACTACAGAAATTAGTGTTGGCTTTCTTCAATTGCTATTATTCTTAGGAGAGTCTTCCTTTCATCTCGCTGGGAGAACTTTGATTTTGCACTTGGTCTTCAATCTCTCGTGCTCGAGAGTGTTCCACTTCTCGGGGCTCGGGACGCTCAAACAACTCATGCTTGGGAGCTTTTCATTTCTTGGTTGGAATTTTAGACGGTAGGTTAATAGGACATGTTTGTGACTCAAGTAAAAGTCGATATTTTTTAATGAGACTCGAGAAACTTTTAGACTGGATGATCAAATTGGGACATAATATAAAATTGTGGAATTCTACATGGGAAAAAAAATATTTAAAATTGCAACTCGTTTGTGAAATCATCGCTAACCTGTTTTAAAAACTTAAATCATTAGATAAATGTGTGATTTTATATTTGAATATTATAATGATATTCCTCACGCATATGCTCCAATTTGGCCTGTGCCGAAAATGTGAAAATATTTACTTGCAAGGCAGATATAAACTTGAAACATTTAAAATCGGGACATTTTGCTTTGATACCATGTGAAATTTTGCGGGACACATTTCTAACTATTCTAAAAACTTAAGCTATTAGATGAATATATGATTTGATATTTATATATTCTAACAATGATAAACAACTCTTTTTTTTCTCTTACCTTCTTTCTTGTAAGTCCGGTTTTATATCATTCACCTTAATTTCTAAAGTGTTCATTTCTAGGCCAAGGATCATCTCTTTCCACACAGTTCGAGAAAATAAAAGTCGATGATAACATCATTGTTCCTATCGCTATTCCATAGCAGTACGTGAGATGTTCACCTTGTATATGGTTTGGATGGTATTTACATATTCGTCTCAATTTTTGGAAGCATGTAAATGCTAATAATTTAGATTATCATTCAAATGAAATGTGCTGATAATTTGATTTAAGTTCCCACTACATCAGATATATTTGCTACATTTATTCGGACTTACGTACAACTTGTTAAAATATATAAATATTAAACCACGCTTTTTTCTAATAGCTTAAGCTTTTAGAGTAGTTGGTTGTGGTCGTATAAAATGTTACATGGTATCGGAGCGGGGAGGTTCGAAGTTCAAATCTTTTGCCGTCCCTATTTGCCTCCTTAATGAATATGTCCACGCTTAGTACTAGGCAAAAGACCGGACTAAGTGTGAGGAGGAGTGTTGAAATATATAAATATTAAACCATGCTTGAAATATATAAATATTAAATCACGCTTTCTTATAATAACTTAAACTTTTAGAGCAGTTGGTTGTGGTCTTATAAAATCTTACACATCTTACTATTGTGCTTTATAATTTCCTCCAAACCAAAGACAAATAATAAAATCGTCAAATAATTGTCAAATAAATAATTGTAACTCTATGGATGAATGATATTCTACATGTAATGTATAATTTATCTTCAAATAGTTTAACGAATAGTTTTCGAATTTCACCCTGCTACCACCCAATAATGAATTGATTTGCAAAAGTTTTGATAGAAAACTGCTTTACATAATTTGATTTATCCATGAGCAGCTCTATATATTTTATTTCAAATCTTTAAAATTGCAACTCGGTTATCTTAAATTTCAAATTAAGAATTGAAAAGAAGGCAATGAGAGGAGGTCTTGAATGCTCAAAGTTCCAAGGGAAAGCAAGTCGAAGTCTTCCACCATCTTGCTTTAGCTTAGTTGCATTGCAAGACTACTAATTAACCGTTGTTTATCGTGAAAATATCGCATAAACTTAAAATTGTTAAGTGATGCGACAACAAAAAGTCCAATTACAGTATATCATCGTATCGAAACTTGCGTTTTATAGTGAAATTCATTCTCCGGGGTGTTTTAAGAAATCTAAATATCGACAATGCTATTTAAATTCGATATACATCAAACTCTTCACTTTGTCTATTGACCCTAAATGACATACATGGTAATGTTACTGTTCTATAAATTATACTTTTTTCCCCCTTTAAATTGATAAGAACGGGTCGATATAGGCCATTATCCGTGAATGTGAACACGGGAATCTACTACTCATAACGCTAGTCTCAAAGGGCTTGAGGCAAGTTGAAATTGATATGTGGAAGCCATATGTCGCTTGGAATATACATCAGCATAGCCAAGATCGGCCACCTAATAAAGTTGGTCAAATTTCTGTTTTTGTCCTAATTCAGAAAATCCGTTTTCTTCTCCTCTACTTGCTCTGCTTATGTTGATCATGAGTTTCTTGAGGTTTACATTATATCCTTCATTTCATGGTCCAAATTTAATGCCGCACATACATTAGATTTCCGGAATAATTCTTCCGTGGCACGAGCGCTCTATTAAAAGGAGTAACATGGAAAGTTAGCTAGATTTTTACCTTCTGCTGAGGATCAGCATTGTCATTTTCTGGTTTAACAAATAAGTGGGACATTAAGACTAATCTGAAAATTTCTAATTTTGCCGGCTTTTGCTGGTTATAAACCACACGAATCAAAGAATAGAAAAAAAAATTGAAATACCATTGGCTCTTTGACTCTTCCCTTTTTCATCGGTTGACTGAGATGAGACATCAGTGGCCCAAAATGGAAAAGAAAAAAATGAACAAATCCTGTCACGTAGGACAACCGATGTCCACGTCGGCGATTTTCGGTCAAAATTGGCCGAAATGACTTAATTGGCAAATTATCCAAAGTTTCAAAGCTAAAATGGCCAAATTGAAAAGTTTGGAACTAAATTAGCACAAGTCCAAGTAAGTTTAGGACTTTTTTTGGATAATTTTTCCATTTTTGACATTTACGGCAATGCTCATATTTAGACAAAAATTATCTAAAAGATTAAACTATCCTCAATTATGGGAATGTGTTTTATGAGCCGGTCACATGATTGACGTGTCCTAATCGATCAATCCTCATTAACCATGCAATATGGATCTCCATCAATATCAAAGGGGTACGACTATCACATGAAATACCTTTTCTCTTTATCTCTTTCTTGTCTTTGCCACGGCCTGACTCGAAAAAATGGGCGTGGATGCTCGAGTAATTATGGCATCTATCGAGCTAGATGGTTCGGGGGAGCTCGACAATAGTTTGATGTCAAGTTTGATACCAGCTGTTGTCGACGTGAGAGAACGAGGGCGAGACCGAGAGAGAAAGAGGTGTTTATCAGTTGGAGGACCGGAGGCGACGACCAATAAAGGTGGCCATCGTGGCTGGCACGAAGCAGTTACAACCACGTTTCGAGCTTGCCGTTGATGAAATTCAGGTGTGAGAATACGAGATAACTTTAATTCCTCAATTGATCAATCAACTGTAATTTACTACTATGTTGCTGTGAGTTTTTCAATTTTATATCGATTCCTCTCCTTTCCTTTGTCATTTGTGTTTCTCTCCTTTCTTTGGTATCTTAACGAAGGAAACAAAAATCAAAGGTGGAAATTATTCGACAGTGAAAGGCTATTGGCACCAGAACACACGAGTTCTAATTCGAGAACCAACCATGGTTCTTGTCTTGGTTGACTCCAGTTCCTTTCCACACACAAACACACACACCAGCCAAAAAGAAACAGAAAACGAGCGATAAGATTAGCAGAATTTAGTTACTTTTCATTTCAATTTATACAAAGTAGCCAACTTATTTGCTGGCATCTGGAAGTTCAGTGAATACATGGGAAAAAGATAAACAATTCCATGGTGCGTAGGGAATACATGGGCCGTTATTGCCATTTCCTTGCAAGCCTATCCGTTATTCAAAGTAAACTATGCTAAGCAATACTAAATGAAATAGAATGCAACCTATGTTTAAGCAAGCTTAAGAATCATCCAATTAACATCTTAATCAGCCAAAGATCCCCCCCCCTCCCAAAAAAAAAATCATAATCGTCTCTTACCAGCAATTTATTGCATGCGTTATCACGACTTCACCCATGCAATTAATTACAAGAGATGTCCAAAATTACTAGGCAATCAACTATATATTAGGACTTCATTGTGTACAATTGACATAAGGTTCAATTGAGGCTGGGATCCATTCAACTTATGTCACAAATGACCAGCAAGGAAATGGCAATAACGGCATAATTCCCACGAATAAAGAGCACGTAGATACATCACACAGCAAGATTTGAACTTATACTGGCATTGCACATGTATATACCCACTTCTGGCTCGAAAGATGTGTATAGGTTGGAATATCTAGCTGGCCAATGGATAGCAACGTATCGTGAGATGTAAATTGGTTTAACACAGAAAATGATGGTCATCATGTATCGATGTGACTAATTAAGATATGCAGTAAATGAGCGAAGATCAAATTGACGTCACAAATAGAGTTCTTCTCCGCTCCGTCATAAGTAAAGCAAGATTCAGACACACTCCAATAAGTCCAAATTTCATTCACGGAAAAAGTGTAGGGTATTAAAACCTGAATCGAAATCATACAACGTAAGTGCGCCTGTATAAGGTCAGCAAATTGAGTGGGAGAAGGCTCTCATGCAAGTGAAATAACATGAGCCAACCAAAAGCAAATCCAAAATTATCATAGGAGACCCTCGACATATAATCAACTAGACTTGTCAAATGGGTGGGTCGGGTCGAATTTAAATCGGATCCTAAGTGATCCGACCCAAATTGACACATTAACTCGTTTATGACCCATTTATGCATAGTGCAAATTTCCCGACCCATACCCTACCCGCCCATACTCAACCCGACCCATATTACTAAAGCACTTCTATATTTAATCCAATCTAAAATTATTTATTTCGTATAATTTTTTAAAACAAATATATTGCTAATTGTGGATAATTTGTTTAATTTACAAAAATCTGAATTTTTTGTTATTTTTAGAAAAGTATGATATTGTTTTTTTTATTTCTTTTAAAATGATTATTTTTATCCGAATTTTTCTTTATTTTATTTCTTTTTCCTCTTTTTCTTGTTACTTTTTCTTCTTTTTATTCTCTCTTCCTTCTACCTCCTTCCTCAGCCATTGATGTGCCTCAGTAACCAGCCACCGAGCGCAATCGATCCTGGTGAGCTCAAGCTCGCTCGATGCGAGATCCGACAAGCTCGATTCTTGGCAAGATCCAAGCAAAAGATGAGCTCGTCAAGCTCGATTCTCGGCAAGATCTTGCCGAGGATGAGCTTGCCGAGCTCGATTCCCGACAAGGACCAGGCAAGCACAAACTCACTGTGGCCATCACCGGCCAGCAAAGGTAGGATCAAAAAGAAAAAGAAGAAAAGAAAGAAAAAAAGAAATATAATAATATAATAATAAATTAACAAAAATTGAAATTTTATATTATTCAGAAAATCTGTCTATGAATCACTTAAGATAGTTATATTAATTAACCCATTTACTATCCGCAAGGTAACCATTTAAAATCCCTTTAAGACCCATTAAGTTGTTAAGTGACCTATTTATGACCCATGTAAGCTTGTTAAGCAATCCATTTATGACTCACTCCCTTAAATGTGGGTTAATATATGGGTTCTTGACCCATTTTGACACCTCTAGAATCAACATATCGGTACATGCGCATATAATGAGTTTATCGATAATGCGTATGCAATGCGCTGAACAATTCGGTTCAGTCATGCATATGCAGTTTACACCGAGAACTATGACACTTTCCCATGAACACGCAGACAAGAATCAAAAGATGCCAAAATTATATGCGAGCATATTCAGAAACTCCATGTTGCGCAATATAATGAACATGATCAGTACGGGGCTTCAGCAAATATTACAGAACATCGGAATCAATTCAAGCACATCTAAACTGGATCAGTTCAGAAATGAGAGTACAAATACAGAAATAAATTTGGATTGGTAAGAACTCGGTAGGAAACACATCAGGATCGATTCAGTTTCATACGTGAGGCTCTCGGCTAGCATTACGTAATCGAACATGCATGGATCTAGCTCAGAACTTCTATCAAACAAATGAAATGTATCTCGGCCACCATGATTTTTTATTTTGAACATCCTTCAAACTAGGCATATACGACAAAATTCAATCAACAATTTAGTAGGGAAGGAAATTTTCCGCCAAGGCCTGAATCGAAATACGCACTGACCTAGCTCAGGAATTTCATCAAACAAGTGATATACTATTTGGCAGGGGAGCTTAGATGTGAAAGCAAAGGGATGACTCCCATCCAGATTTTTACAAAGGCAACGCAGTAAGTTAAAATAATTAATAGAGTCTCCATCGCAGCCAGCTTTCCCCCAGGCAGTAGATAGAGCTCTCGGCCTCTGCTTCATATCTAAAATAACAAGAAAACAGAGCATACGTTTCCTAATTGAAGGGAGACTTGTAACAAGATGAAGAAGGGGGAGAAGCCTTTTTTGTATATATCGAATTACAATTGTATGTCTACATTTATAATACAAAATGTGTATAAAAAGGAAAGAATAATAAGATCAATTTAAATCAATTTTGATTCACAATTCATCCCGGAATATCATGATTGATTCCTTGCAATCTGCTGCCTTTCCATGATTGACCGGGATTGACAATCAATCCGCATATCCGTCAACACTCCCCCTCAAGCCGGTGGCTTATATATGTCTAAGACGCCTAGCTTGCTCAATAGATATGCGTGTTGTCTCCGGCACAATGCTTTGGTGAAAATATCCGCCGGTTGTTCCGTGGTGTTAATTCCACTTGTCTTGATTATTCCTTCCTGAATTTTTTCTCGGGTAAAATGACAATCCACTTCTATATGCTTTGTCCTTTCATGAAATATAGGATTCCCTGCGAGTTTGATTGCGGCATCGTTATCACGGAATAAGCTAGTTGGCCCCTTGACTTGAATACCAAGATCTTGGAGAAGTCCTCGTAACCGGACTATTTCACACACGGTCTTAGCCATTGCCCTATATTCGCTTCGGCCGACGATAGGGATACAGTAGGCTATTTCTTGGTTTTCCACGAAAGTAGGGATTTTCCTAGTTTAATGCAAAATCCAGTGACCGATCTTCGACTCATCGGACATGTGGCATAATCCGTATCGCAATAGGCAGTCATCTCCATATTGCAATCTCGTGATAAAAGAATACCTAATCCCGGTGATTTCTTTAGATATTTCACAACCTTTAGAGCAACATTCATGTGAGATTGCTTGGGTTTTTGCATAAATTGGCTCAAGGTCCGCTTTCGCAAAACATATATCGGGCCTGGTCATAGTGAGATAAATCAGCTTCCCCACCAACCTTTGATAACTGGATGGATCCTCGAGCAACGAATCATTAATGTCGATGATATTCCCGCATCATATTCAGCTGTGGTCAACCTGATATTTTGCTCAATAGGAATAACAACAGCTTACATCCCGACAATCCGGCCTCCGATATGATCTCCAAGATGAACTTTCCTGGCCGAGAGAAATTCCCAAATCGAGCGAGCAATTTCTATGCCTAGAAAGTACTTGGGTGGTCCCGTGTCTTTGATATGAAAAGTAGAATGTAGATATTCTTTCAACCTTTTTATGGCCAAATCGTCATTTCCCATGATAAGGATATCATCCACATAGATTATCGATATATACATGACGTACCCTTTTTCCACGTGAACAAAGCGTAGTCATGCTTCGATTGTGTAAAACCTGCTTTGGTGAGAGATGTTGTGAATTTTGCGTACCACTTGTCGCGAGGCTTGCTTGAGCCCATATAAGGATTTTCGGAGACGACATACTCTAGACTCTCCCCTGTCTCCGTAATCCTTTTGGAATATCCATATAGATTTCTTCATCAAGATCGCCATGAAGGAATGCGTTGTGAACATCCATTTGATGCAGCTCCCGGTCACGGATGGCAGCAATGGATAGGAAGGACTCGAAGGTGACATCCTTAGCAACAGGAGAGAAAGTTTCGTGGTAATCGAAACCTTCTTTCTGCGTGAACCCTTTGGCAACAAGGCGTGCCTTGTATCGTTCGATTGACCCATCAGCCTTGTATTTAATTTTGTACACCCATTTGCACCCAATTGGGTTACGATGATGGGGTAAGGGTACTATGTCCCATGTGTGATTGTCAACCAAGGCTTTTAATTCTACCTCCATAGCCTTCTTAACGTGGGTCACGAACGGCTTCGTGGATATGAGGTTGGTTCTCGAACCTCGAAATACGGCCGACGCAACACTTATGATCCGAGAGATAATTGCTCAAAAGATACATAGGAAGAAATAGGATACGGAGTACGTGTTGTATGGGATGAAGTACATATATAATCCTTAGTCCAGGTGGGGGATGGGTAATCCAGCCCGATAGCCGCGGCGCGACTTCCTCGATCACGGAGAGAGAGATCTTTTAGATTCGGAGATATCTCGTGATGTCCGAAGAGGAATGTCCTCCAAATGACGAAACTTCTTCCTCGGTGGATGGGGTGAAAGTGCCAGTGTGGGTGGTTGAGGGAATGTCATTCTCAACCCTTGGAAAAATAGTTGGCACATTTGTTGGTATGGCCATTTGATATTGCGCGGTTGGCCTCAGCTCTTCTTCTAGTAAGAACTTGCTGTTTTGTGAGGACGATTCTATGTTGTCAGTTGAAGTGTCCATCTCCCGGAATGGGAAAACTTCTTCATGAAAGATGACGTCTCTGCTGACAAAAAATTCTCCGGAGGAGGGGTCATATACACGATATCCCTTTTGCAAAGTTGGATATCCCATAAATATGCAAGGACGAGCACGTGGATCTAGTTTATCTCGTGGACCCACATTTGTAACATAGCAAAGACACCCGAAAACCTTAAGGTGATTGGTTTCGGGCTTCTTACCATAGAGTAGTTCAAAAGGGCTCCTACCACCAAGAACTCGAGTAGGCATGCGATTAATTAAGTAGGTAGTTGTGATCACACAATCGCCCTAGAAAGTCTCGGGAATGGAGGCTTGGAATTTTAGGGCACGAGCAACTTCAAGAATATGACGATGTTTCCTTTCAACAACACCGTTTTGTTGAGGGGTGTAAGTACAAGTACTCTCATGTAAAATTCCATGAGAAGAGAAAAGATCTTCAATCATGATTGAAAAATTCTCTCCCATTATCTCGTTCGCATTTTTTGAACAGATTTTCCATATTGATTTTTTGATACCGAGAGAAAGAATTTCAATTTAGAAAAGGCTTGATTCTTCGATTGCATAAGAAATACCCATGTAGCCCGGAAAAATCATCCACAATCGTAAGGAAAAATTTGGCCCCATCATGGGTCGAAGTGTGATATGGGCCCCAAACATCAACATGTATAAGGGCAAAAATATTTGTTGTGCGAGTATTGCTTGATGGAAAAGGAATTCTTGATTGTTTTGCTAGGGGGCAAATTTGACATTGAGGATAAGGATGAGAAGCACTATGCCCAAGACGATGAAGAATGGAAACTTTATTATTGGAATTACATAGTGATTGCCTTTTATGAGAAGTATGAGGAAAAAAAAATTCTTTGGCAATGTAGTCCAGAGATATAGCCCCTTCCGAAACTTTACCCAAAAACATCAATTTGCCATTCGAAAGGTCCTGAAATGGAATGGTTATCGAATTGAAAAGGACTCGACAGGAATTATCCTCACCTGACCCTAGAAATAGAAATGAGATTGAATGTAAATTGTGGGACATAGAGGACGTTTCGAAGTGTAATGTGGGGACTAAGTTCAACTACGCCAATTTTTGTGACAGGAGTGGTGTTTCCATTTGGGAGTCGTACGAATGTGGATGAATCATGTTTTTCATAAACAAAAGAATATAGACTATCATCGCAAATAATGTGATCACTAGCCCCCGAATCAATTACCCATGCACTACTCATAATTGAGTTCATCAAGCAATAGGAAATACCCGAAAAGCTAGCTCTTTTGTCATCCACTTCCATGAGTTTTAGAGCTCTCATTAGTTGTTGGTATTGTTCATAAGATACCGGCTGATTGATCCCAAGAACTTGATGTGCCGTTGATTCCTTTAGCCTTTTTTCTTTTCCACCTGGTTTCCCATGTAGCTTCCAAGAAGTTTCCATTGTATGATGTGGGCGCCGCAAATCGCAATATAATTTCCCTTTTATTTTTTTGATTTGTGTTACCGACCATGTGGCGGAATTCGGCCATCGGTTTGGGGAAAAAAATGTGTCGAGGTGGTATTATGGGATCGTTCGGATCAGTGAGGGAAATAAAATTTGAGGCCGTCCGATTTCCCCGGGATGGATCGTGGCCTTCAACGTGACTCATCGGGCTTTTAGGGTTCCCATTGTGAAAACCGAAAGTGATCTTCCCTTCTCTTTCGTTGGGAGCTTCTCATTTGGTGCCCTCCGTCGCCGGTTTATCGAAGCTCCAAGGATGACGCCATCGTTTCTCACTCGTGGCCCGAGGAAGCGGATCTCGGCTTTCCTCTTGGATTGCAAGTTAGTATATTCGGCCAAGAGATGGGGCGGCTCCATCATCGTGATGATCCGTAATGCCAAGGTTGTCGAATCATTGGTGGTAAAACGCGTCGCCTTTTCCCTTTCCTTGATTTCCTTGTATTGCTTCAAGGTTGCTTGGGGACCATCGAGTTTTTTTGTTTTTCAATCCTTTGCCGAGTAACTCCAAAATCTCTGGCCGGCTAGTGATCCGTATAATTAATTTCTTTTTATGTTTTCCCACATCGTCGAGAATCTTCCGTCGTGTGCTATGGGAATTCCCAATCCAAGTGCGGACAAGTTGATTGCATTTGTTCCGAGTCGAGCTTGGCGTTCGCTCGGAGTCGGAATGGTTCCATCATCAGGAACCCTTCTTTGTCTTTGGTTATGAGCGCCCTTTTGAGTCCCTCCACATCGCTATTCTCCGAGTGAGTTGTTGCGAAATCGGTTTGACTTTTGGTCCTTTGTCCATTGTGCCGGTGTCCGAGGGATCACCGGGCTAGGGCGGATGATTGATGACGAGAAGGGGCGAATCCAGGTCGAGAAGTCGGGTAGGGATTCCCACCCAAACTGGTGCTCCTTGGATCCGCCGATTGACTTGTGTGGAGAAAAGAATTTTGGAAGAATCTTGGCCCCGCATTCTTTCCCGCCACTTGATCGTGAACTTTCTTCCGGCCGAAAAACATAGTTCGCCGGCCCTTGTGGATGGATCATCTGCGGTAGTCCATAAGCCCATGGATTGTATGAGCCCTGAATAGGTACCCATTGTATAGGCTGCTGCGATGAAGTCGAGAAAGGCATCCACCTGAATGGTTTGCGTGGACTGAGTCCGAACTTGTATTGAATCTTCCGTCCGTACTTCTCCAGTAAATTGCTCCGACGGAGGGACATCTTCTAGGTTTGTGTTTCCTGTATCTTGATTCCCTTCGGTTGAAGTCGGAGTTGTTGCCATGGTATCGATAGGGTAAAAAAAAGGGTTTTTCTTGTGGCTTGATTATCTAGATGCTGATTTCCACGCCGGAGTGCTAACGCTGTTTTGCAGGTTAGATTTTGCAACAACAGATTAGGGGATGATGGCAAGGATTAGCACTTTAGGATCAAGGTTTGCGGAAGCTAGATTTAGGATCGTGGAGTGCTCGATACCATGTAACAAGATGAAGAAGGGGGAGAAGCCTTTTTTGTATATATCGAATTACAATTGTATGTCTACATTTATAATACAAAATGTGTATAAAAAGGAAAGAATAATAAGATCAATTTAAACCAATTTTGATTCACAATTCATCCCGGAATATCATGATTGATTCCTTGCAATCTGCTGCCTTTCCATGATTGACCGGGATTGACAATCAATCCGCATATCTGTCAACAAGACTGATTACCTGTGGGTGCAAGGAAATGAAAAGTCCGAAGAATGCAGACGCTACACAAGAACAGGCTGGACGGAAACTCTATGATTACAACAAAGTCGGATCCGCCCAATGACGAGGTCATTTTGCGGAGCTTCTCAACGTACTACTCTTTATATCCTTCATCTCCAAATGGGCTTTCAATCTCCATGGGTCACGCTTGGTACCACTACTGATAATGGGAAAACCTTTTGCACACCATCCGGATTCAACTTCAGAGAAAACAAAACCAAAAACAAAAAACAAGAGGACCACAATAAGCCCAACAATCAAATCTTGTTCTGACTCCCTTACACATCATACTTACTTGCCAGACTTTCATTGGATCGGGTTCAGTATCACCGGCTCAAAAATACCTAGCGTGGTCGCGTCTGGTTACCGCCAAATCTCTGTTATCGTGACATCTACAATAACTGTTCCGGTTGGGCAACCGCCGCAACGTTCGACTGTGGAACATTCTAAATCTAGATGTGAGGTGTCAGCCAAACTCTCCAATGACCTGCAGTCGTGAATCCAGAGCTTCCGCAAAGATTTCAAGTGATTTAGACCTTCCACACTTCTTAGCTTTGGACATTCTCCAACCCTGAGCTTCCTTAGCTTTCTCAATTTCCACAAGTCTGACAACCTTCCCACGGAGTTGCACTGCACGATCGATAGGGAGCAAAGGGATCCCAAATCTTCAAGGCCGCGAATCTCGACTAACCACTTGCATCCAAGCAAATGTACCTCTTGCAGACTCTTCAGGGACGACAGGTCAAGTACATTTGAGGTGAACGCACACCTACGCATCTCTAAATGTCTCAAACTTACCATTCTCAACTGAAACGGTGCGTCCACTTCCAGCACTCTTTTTTGTGCTGCAGCCTAGGGGCACGAAGTCTACCCTGCATCAAACAACTGTCCACTCGCAAGGCCAACAAGTTCTCCAATATGGAAAAATCGAAGGATCGTTCAATCGCTAGATTTCCAAGTTGTAACTTTCGTAAACTAGACGGGAGCCGGGGGAGGGAATACGTGGTTTTGGGGGACGATGTTAGGTTTTTCAGCAGAGAAAGGAGAATGATGGTGGTGTGAAGAGCAGTGACCCTCTCCAGCACAAATTGCACGCCTTCGAAGAACTTGACAGTATCAGTGGTCCATCTTAAACAAGTCAAACTTAGGGGAAGAAGCTCCGGCAATTGTTTAAGCTCAGGACATGCTTCTAGGTTAAGTCTCTGGAGACTAGAGAGGCGACTTACCGAGGAGGGTAATCCAGATATACATGTGTATGACAAGTCTAGGATCCTCAAACTGGACAGAAGTCCAACTTCTTCAGGGATTTTGCCGGTCAAGTTCCAACAATGATTAGCGTATAACTCTTCAAGCTTCTCCACCCGCCCAATCACACTTGGTAACTTTGTTATGCCAGTTATGTGGTTCATTCTAAGTACTCTCAGTTGCTTGAGATTGCCAATTGAATTGGGTAGGTGACCCAAACTTGTAAATGACAAATCCAACTCGACTAATGATTGTAAGTTCCCAACTGTGTCCGGGAAGTTCCTTTATCATCCTACACTTAGATATATTCAACAGCTGAAGTTTCACCAGCCCTCCAATTGAGTATGGCAATTTGCTAATCTGCCTATGAGATACGTCAAAGGTCAACAATGACTTCAAATTACCTAATGTCTCGGGAAGTCTAAACATATATGGCGAACAAGGCATGAGAATTTCTATCAAAGCTTCTAGGCATCCAAGTTCTTCAGGCAACTCTCGAAGAGACTTACATCCATTCAAGTTCAAAGTAGTGAGGAGCTTTAATTTACCAATGGATGGGTCGATTTCATTTAAGTTGTGACAGCCTTCAAGAATCAATCTCTCCAAGGATTCCCATGCAGATAAATCAGGTGTTTTCCTCAAGTAGTCGCAGTTACTGAGATCTAATATTTTGAGTTTGCTCGCCACCTGCCAAACAATTTGATAATAAATATGTACATTAACAAACAATCTATCCAGAAAAAAAGAAGAAGAAGAAGCAGAAATGATACAACATATGCAAGTAGTGATACTCATAGCATACTTTGATTTGGTTCCAGCCAGCCCATTCCTCCGAAATACTGCTACATGAAAGGTTAAGAACGACTAAATTAGTCGGACGAAAGTTTGTTGCCACGAACTCGTAAGGGCAAAACCGCCAAGAAAGCCATGTTAAACTGGGGAGAAGGTTATTGAAGTCTCCGACAAGGAATGCCCCATTCGTTTCAAAGAACCTCAGCTTTTGCAAGTTAGCAACTTCTTCACGCGTTACAATGTCTCCACGATTTCCTGTTGACAGTGCTTCTATCTTCCTACTTCCCTGACAACAAACACCGAGGAGTCCACATGTGAAGGTCAAAAGCAAACAATTTCAAGTGCTAATACGGATGATATTTTTCCTTTTACAAGAATAGTCTTCAAAAATTCACATGAAAATAAATTATTGTTCCCTTTTTTACCTCTTTCTCGCTTCAGAATTCGCAGGGCCTCCTGATGATTCCAAACTCTGCTACACTCAAAAGGATATTTGGAATTCTCTTGATGAACGATTGCCCTTCCGAGGTCCCGCACTTGGTCATGCATCCAGAAAGTATTGTCCTCTTTGATTTTTATCAAGGACATGAGAGAGAGGACTTCAATGGCATTGTGTGGGCAGTATTCACAGTCATCCCACATGTAAAAAGGGTAGGTTTTGTCCTTATTGACAAAAAAACAAGCTATATCAAGAAATATTTGCCTTTGTGCATCATCCAACCTTTCATAAGTTATCTTTAATGTTTTTTGGATTTCCATGGAAGGGGCTTTTTCTAGCTTCTTCAAAGTGTCTGCCCAAAATGCTTCAGATTTACCGGAAAGGGATGAACCGGTAACTTCAAGAGCTAAAGGGAGCTTTCCCAGAGTAGAGACCATGTCTTCTGAAAGGGAGATATAATTCTCTAGTGGGGAGTCTCTTCTAAAGGCATGCCTACTGAAAAGTTTAAGAGCATGATCAAATTTCATTTCCTCTACTTCGTAAGTCGAAACATTTGCAGACTTTGTTGCCGGGCCTTCACTTGTTGCTTCTCCCTCAATCATTAGGATACTTTGGTCCCTAGTAGTTATGATAATCCTACTACCGGAACCGAACCAATTACCTTTTCCAGCTAGACTTTTGAGTTGCTTTTTCTCATCCACATCGTCAAGAACAATGAGAACTTTTTTATTGCGAAGTACTCTCTTAATCATGTTGATCCCATCGTCCACGTCATGAATTTGGTTGACACAGCGAGAGTCAAGGAACTTGGATAACAACTTTTCTTGCAAATATACCAAACCGTGTCGTTCTGATGACTCTCGAACATCCGAAAGAAAATTGCAACATTGGAAGTGAGAAGACAGTTGGTTGAAGACAACCTTTGCAAGTGTTGTTTTGCCGATGCCGCCCATTCCGTAGATTCCGAGAAACTGAACACCATTTGATTCCACATCCAGCAATCTGATTATAGCTTCTACACGATCATCAACTCCAACTAGATCTTCAGTCACATTCTTTTTATATCCGGCATTCAGCTTGGCCAACACAGTTTGAATTACAGATTGTAGCAGATGTACTTGGCTGCCATAACGCAACAACCATGTTTAAAGATGAATTTATATTGCTAAACTACACCCCAAGTGACTCAATTTTCATTGCAATTAGTAGAAATCACATAAAATAATCTATACGCCAAATATAACCAGATTTTCCCAATCTGCCTCGGCTCCCCCAATTTTGGTCACCATCACCGTCGGCCTCTACCACTGCAATAACCCCACTGACCGAAGCTATTGCTGCGATAGAGCTGACATCGGCCTTTACACTATATAGGATTGGTGAGATGAACAGCATATATTTTCACCAGCTGTACTGCAATTAAACTGAATAGGTAAAAAGTCTAGGATATTTACCTTTCACCTTTCTTCCAATTCCATCCCTTTGTCTCACCCACCTCAATGAGAGCGTTTTCCCATGACTCTACTTCAGTGCTGAACTTTTCCTGGTGCTTTGAAAGAGCTTCTCTATATAAGTTTGTTCTGAGCTTGACATCAAGGGGTTCCACGTTCAAGAAAATAGGCAGAATCTCTTTGTTCTCATTTGATCTCAAGGTGCAACCGACCATGTGTGTGAGCTCCCGGAGGCACCACCGGCTTGAAGCATATTTCCTGGAAAATATGGGGATGTAGATCTTGGACTGTTCAATTGCTCGTAGAAGCTCATCACCGATTTTATTACCAACATGGAGGGATTCAGCGTCCCTAAAGACGTGGATCCCGGCATCAACCATGCCGTGGTAAAGAAAATCGGTGAATTCATGACGGGTATCCGGTCCTCGAAAATTGAGAAAAACCTCGTATGGAGGTCCAACGGATGTCCGTGAATTCGTCCCTCTCTCCATTGTAGGATCTGAGGAGAGCTGGCTGTGGGTGTGCTTGGATGTAAGCGTGGGCTCTCAATATACTGATGATTAAGGGATGAAGCCGTGGAGTCGAGCGACGAAGGAGAATGAGAGTGTCTGACGTTTGAGGGTCTCGAGGATTTGCTCTTCTTCTTTTTGATGATTTTTTTTCTCTTTTCAAGTTTCATGAATAATTAGAATGAAATTAGAATAAAATGTAGTTAAATTTTGTTAATTCAAAATAATGAATCGTATTAACAAATGTTGAATTAATATTTTTAGTGTAAATTAATCTTAGGCTCTCTCTTATTCTTTATTTATTTGTAGATTTAAATTAATTTAATTTAATTGAAATAATTATAGAAATGATAATTTATTATATACATATAAAAATATATGTTTAATATACAACGTGTTCCAACGTATCGGAATTTTCTATTTTTTGAAAATGACGTGTCAGCAAATCCTATCGTGTTGTGTCGCGTATCGCGTGTTGGTATTGGTGCTACTTAGGTGGCAGTAGCTAGATCATGTACATTATGATCAAGTTAAACTTCATTTTTACATGTACACAAAAAAACAAAGTAATCGCTCGAGTGTTCACCAACACTATATTCAAACGAAATTTATTTTTCTATTAATAAAAAAATGTATATACATATTTATCTTGACTTTCTCACGGCGCTAATCCTAATACGGGAGCTTTTGAAAATTTATTGTTACATGCTAATTGCCAACTCATGTTTTTAGCTAAATTAGACTAATTTAACTCAAAATAAAAGAAAACTCAACACAAGACCGGGCTTCTCCAAAGGGCTTGACCCGCTTCTCGGCTTAGTACCGTGGAACGGTCGGGTCGTAAAACGATTGCCGCCTGTCTTGTCCCCCCTGGTTCGTTGCCTTGCCTCTCCTCTCCTCCAATTGTCATTGCTCGGGCATGCAAGAGAGCAGGAGTGATCGAGAAAGTTTCAAATTTTTTAGTCAATTTAGGATTATGTTCAATGAAGAGGCATGTGTTCCCAAGCTAAATTTTTAAAAATTTAAGAGGCCAAAATGAAAAGGAAATTAAAATAAAAATATGGACTATTTTTGTGCATTTGTCTGACCATGAATACTATTTTTCCCATTTTTGGCTATTTTTATAATTAAAATAAATTCGAAAAATGTGAAAAATTATGAAAAATCATTTTTATTCAAAATTGGTTCCTAAGGCTAGGTCAAAGCTTCCAAGGTTGATTTTTTAATTTTATGAATTGTTTTGGTATTTTTAATTAATTTTTTAAAATAAAATGATAAAAAATGAGCTATCAACATCGTGCAAGAACAAATGAGATGTCAATATTGTGAAAAATTACTATTTTTCCTATTTGTTTCTAAAAATGTTCCAAATGTGTTTCTAAAAAATGTTTCATAAACACGTAAGTAAGTTTTTTTTTTGTTATTTCGCTTCAAAAGTGTTCTCGAAATACTTTGAGAATACTTTTTGATCATACGCGTTTCATATCGTTTTCCGGTCCGATCAAATTATTACTATTTTCACGGGTCCGGATCCAACAAAAATAGAATCGAGAATTAGACCCTAACTCATCGGAACCCGAGACCGGATCGAAAAATTGGCGGTTTGGCTCTTCGTTTCTCAATTCTATCCTAAAATCATGCATCAAGCGGTCGAAGACTTCTTGATGGTATCTCGAGATAAGACTACACAACACATGCCTTCTCTCCACATTTATCAATTATCAGAGTCGATTTTAGGAGTTTTGAGTAATTTGAAGAAGAACGAGAAACGGGCATTTGAAGTACCTCTCGATATTCGACCCCCCCAAAAAAAAAAAAAGTACCTCTTGATAAGGCCGTAACCATGGCTTCCCATCACCAGAACATCAGGCATCAACTGCTGTGCGACGTGGCAGATCACGTCTCTTGCGTCCCCATTCTCAACTCACGTCTCCACCTCAACCTGTCGTGTCCCCCAACAACAGCAACCCACAGCCAGGTCAGCAAAGCCCATTGATCCTCAGATGTCTCTCTTATTGAAAGATTAATAATAAATTTATGCCTAGATTAGGAACTCACCTCACCAAAATCCTGGAAGATCTTCGTAGCCTTGGCCATAACGCAGTCGGCCATTTCGTTGTTGTACCTCTCCATGGTGGCCACCATGTCCGACGAAAACAAGTACCCTTTAAACAGAACCAAAAGGGAAGAATAAGAAGCTCAAAACCCATCTTAGGTGTCGGGAGCAAAAGAAGACGACCGTCTCGACCCTTGTTCCTACCTGTGCCGTCGACGGACGAGTAGGCAGAACGAAGGGGCTTCGCGTAGAGGAGGACGAGGGTGTCTCTGGAGTTGTCGGAAACGAGGTTGCTGAGACACCACGACAAGGCGTACATGCTCTCCTCGCCCCCGTCCACAGCCACCAGTATCTTCCTCTCTTTGACGACGGTCTCAGCCATCTCTCTCTCTCTTCTGGGTACGATGTATGAACAGAATGACGAACGAATATGATGTGTTGCTCGATTCAAGGTCTAGACTCTATATATGCATCTATTGGCTTTGTGTTGTTTAAGAGCAGATTGAGGTCAAAGGGGCTTTTTCGGTTTCGACGGTCAGTGGTTTTCATTTTGGAAGACGGTGGGCTCTCCTGTTTCCCATTTTTCTGAAGACTGGGAATAAGAGAAGAAGAATATAATTCGGAAGCTGAACTGTTTCTTTTTTATCTTAATTTTTCTTCTTGATTGGGAATTTTGCTGGATAAGCTCCCAATGACGTGTCTTGAGGATTTCGACCTACCGTGCCGGTCAAACCTAATGACACCAGAATTTGGATTCTGTGGACCAATTCTATGTTCTTTTCTCTACGCCTATGGAATATCGAGTATGATGAGAGAGAGAGAGAGAGATACATCTCGTGCGAAGATTTAGGGCGCGAATATTAACCATTCTCTTTTCGGGCTCTAAATGTAGCTAGAAATAAAAAAATTATGTTTCTATTTCCTAGATGAATTTGTAAGCGAGAGATACACGTTTGACAACGACAAAGATTTTTACTCTTGTAATAAAAATTCATTTGATCAACATCATCAACATCACCTTTAACCCAAACTAAAAAAGGGCCGACCCGAGTTCAATACCCACTTCGTGAGTGTCCTGGGAATGAAATACTCTAAGCAGCCTTTACCCCCGCATTTGCAAGGAGGTCGATCGAACCCACGACCTGACACACCACGGCAAGCTACTGCCGAGCCAGCCGGCTCCTTCTAGTTGGGGAAAAATTCATTTGATAACAAAGATAAAATTTCTACGGTTGGGTGACGGTGGACGGCGGCAAAGACGCGAGAGAGAGGCGAAGTTTCATCGACGGCAAGGGCACGAGAGAGGCGACCGATAGTCGGTGGATGGCGATAGGCGGCCAACGAATGGCGACCGGCAAGGACTCGGAGACGGCGGCCCGGCCGCTGGCAGCGACGCAAGAGAGGCGACCAGTAGATGGCGACCGGCAACTAGAGACCGGTGGAGCGCAACTTGAGATCGGTGGATGGTTACCGGCAAAGAAGGACGCGAGAGAGAGGAAGTGGGTAATGAGAACAATTCTTATTTCTGTTTTTGTTCCACAAATAGAAAAGTAAAAATTTCTCCTTCTCATTTTTGTTTCAAACTTATTTACGAGGAAAAAATTTATCCCGAAAATAGAAAAATGAAATTATGTTACCAAACGGATTTCTATTCCAAACTTGTTCTCTTGAAAAAAAAAACAGAAAAATAGAACTATTTTCATTTGCGCCCCTAGTATAGGGACTTCTAGTTACCTTCTTATATTGGGGACTAAAAAAAACAAAAATTCATATAAGAACATCAAATAAGGGCCTGATGTAACCATGGAAGTTTCAAGTAAAGGTCTCTCTCACGACTAGTCAAGGACATTTTCGTGCAAAGATAATTTTAATTTTAATTATATATATTTAATTTTATTATTCTTTTTTTCTCATTTTTTTTTTTTTTTTTCATTGCTGCAATAGGTGAGGGCTAGATGACCCTTGCCGGCCACTTGGCGAGGGCCCGACAACCCTTGACAGTGCTGGTGAGGGTCGTGGCCCTCTCCCCTATGTCTTTTAGCGTAGCTTGGCCCAGCCGCGATGATCACCTTGCCTAAGTAAGGGTGGCCCTCGCGGGCTGCTTCAAGGGCGGCCTCGCCTAGGTGAGGCAGTTCGGCGACCCTCTCCGAGCATCATCGAAGATCAGCCATGTTCGAAAAAGGAAGAAAAAAAATAAATAAATAAGGAAAAAAAAAAGTAAAAAAGGGAGTGCGATTACTAATTCTAAACAAGATCTATTTCAAGTCCTTATTTGAAAAAAAATGAGAGCACTAAAAAGAAATTTATAACAACTAGCTTTCAATAAACAATCATAAACAATTACCGCTGCTAAGTGCTAACATAGGTGTGTTATTCGGATCATCCACCAGCCTTCGAGTTAACGGGCCAGGATTCATGAAAGATTCGCTTCTGATTTCATGGCCTATGGCTTCCGACTTCCAACTGGGCTGTCGTGTCCTGCAGCTCCTCGTGCACCTGATTGTCCAGTTGAAGTTGTGAGCGGAGCGAAAACCATCCTAGCCTAAGCAGTTAGGACTTTTTTGGATAACTTCATGGATAACTTCCGTATCCATTCAAATAATACAATCTGAATCTGGTCACCATAAAAAGAAAAATTTACAATCAAGACCCAACCCTACCGCTTCCTCTCATTCTATTAAAATCCAATAAATCATTTGATAGTCAACTAAACCACAAAGAGACTTCTCGATTGCCCACATATAGGTGAGGACAACCTTGAACCGGGGTGAGCAACCGGACCCATTTCCATTTGTCCTTCGATTTCTTAACCACCATGCCACAAATTGGTTCTCAAAATGCTGCTGGAAGCTTTTCAAATTCATGCCGTACGAAGAACTTACCTGACGAACGTCCTCGCAGCCAATCCGGAGCCACAAGTCTGTTGACTATTTCGCTGCCGTCGAAGCTATCCAAATTCCCTGAACAAAGAACAAAACGAGAAACAAAATGTTAAAACCACTCTGTAACTGCAAGAGATGGTCTCCAAAGCAGAAGAAAGAAGACCTACCTGGTATATTGACAACTCCGCCCAAGTTCACAACAATTGCGGTCGGGCAACAGCCTCCAACGGACGACATGGCAACATTCTAAATCCATATTTGAGGTGTCAGCCAAACACTCCAACAACCCGCAATCGCAAATCCTCAACCTCTTTAAAGATTCCAAGTGGTTTAGACCTTCCAGGCTTCTTAGCTTCGGACAATTTCTTACTTGGAGCTCCTCTAGCTTTCTCAATTTCGATAGATCCGGCATCCATTCAATCGAACGACAATGGACGACCGCGAGGGAGGAAAGGGATCCCAATTCCTCAAGGCCGCGAATCTCGACTTGCAGCTTGCATCCACTCAGAAGTACCTTTTGCAAATTCTTCATATGCGACAGATCAAGTATTTCTGGGAGGAACTCACACTTAATCAACTTTAAAGATGTCAATCTTTTCATTTCCAATTGAAACAGTGCGTCCAGTCTTCTAAACGAGCATCCCCACATGTAAAGTTCCTCCAACTCCGGAACAAAATACTAGAGAATTCCGGCATCGAACAGCTACGGAATTCCAAGGTTGACAAGTTTACCAAATTGGAAAAATCTAGCGGTTGTGCGATCGCCAGATTTACAAGTTTTAACACTCTTAAACTAGACGGGAGCTGGGGGAGGAATCGCACATTTGGGGAGCCCAATGTTAGTACTTTCAGCAGAGATAGGGTACCGAGGCTAGTGGGAAGAGGAATGAAACTCTCCGGCTTAATACGAGTCTCCCATGTCAGCCAAGTCAAACTAGGGGGAAGCTCCGGCAACTGTTTAATATCAGATGCGTCTAGCTTAAGTTCTTGGAGATTAGAGAGGCGATTCACCGTCGTGGGTAATCTAGATATTTTGGTCGATGACAAGTCTAGGATTCTCAAACAAGACAATCTCTCAATTTCTTCGGGTATTTCGCCGGTCAAGTTCGACATCGTTTGGCGTCTAACACTAGAAGCTTCTCCAACCGGCCGGATTGCACTTGGTAATTTTGTTATCCCCTTTAAGTGGCCGATCCTGAGTATTGTCAGTTGTTCGATTGCCGATTGAATCGGGTAGGAGACTAATACCTGTCCCCGACAAATCCAACTCGATCAATGATTGTAACTTCCCAATCGATTCTGTAAGTTCCTTTATCTCCCGACAAGAACATAATATCAACCTCTCCAAAGACACCAACGCACATAAATCCGGTGTTCTCTTTAAGCGATTGCAGACGTAGAGATCTAGTACTCTTAGTTTACTTGCCACCTGCAAAACAATTTGATAAAACATTTATTGATAAACAACCTACAATAAATAATGAAAAGAAATGATTTACGAATACAAGGAGTGGGACTCATATCTTACTCGATCCAAGTCTATCCTTTCCTCCGAAATATCGCTCCATGAAAGGTCAAGAACAGCTAAATTAGTCGGAGGAAAGTTTTTCGCCTCAAACTCAAAAGAGCAACCATGGCAAGAAAGCCATGTCAAACTGGGGAAAAGACGATTGAAGTCTCCAGCAAAGGGACACAAATTCTCCGTGAAAGAACCTCAGCTTCCGTAGATTAGCAAACTCGTCACCCGTTAGAATGCCTTGACGACGTCCAAGTGTCGGTGCTTTAATTTTGGTACTCCCCTGACGACGGAAACACCAAGAAGTCCACAAAAGTGAAGGACAAAATAAAACAAGTGCAAGAATAGTCTACAACAATCCCCAGGAAAATAAATTATTACTCCCTTTTATACCTCTTTACCCTTTGGAATGCTCCAGGTTTCCTTAGGATTCCATACTGTCTTTGGTTAGCTGGGATCTTCGCATTCTCTTGACGAACGATTTCTCTTCCAAGGTCCCGTGCTTGGTCAATGCATCCAAAAAGTATTGTCGTATTTGATTTTTATCAAGGACATTAGACAGAGGACCTTAATGGTAATGTGTGGGTGGTATCCACAGGCATCCCACATGTAGAAAGGGTTTGTCTTATCCTTTTCAATAAAAAAACAAGCTATATCCAAAAATACTTGCTTTT